>CM072769.1:4392500-5017500 GCA_036936925.1 Cenchrus fungigraminus
CCAGCAGCACAAAAGAAAACAAAAGAAACATATGCTATTACTGCACCTATTGCATGAAACCATAAGGCTCGGCCAGCACAAAAGAGCATTGAAGCCCAGCCAGTTTGTGGTGCATTCCAGCAGCTCATGGCAAATCACAGGAAATACATACACCAAACTCACATTTGATCAAAGAGCATGGAACAAATACTGTCATGGCAAATCACAGGAAATCATGCATTGAACCAAAAGAGTCTTGTGCACACAAATACATTCCACATCAAGTCTTGTGCATAAAAATTGTGCATACAAAGATAATTGCTAAATGGAACAAATAGCTACTCATCATCACTGTCAACCTCCATTGCAGGACCTCCTTCATCATCGCTGCAGTACTCTAGCAGTGTGTCATCTTCATCGTCTTCGTCTTTGCCTTCGCCTTCGCTAGCACTCTCATGCACAGCTTTGTTACTTTCATTCACCAACCGGGCAATTTCAGAAGCTTCAAACACAAGTGCTGGTTCATCATCTCTATTTAAAGGCTGCTCATAGGTATTGTCTGAAACCGCTTGTCGTCTAACATCATCTTCGACGCACTCATCTTCTTGATATGCAGGAACATTATATTGTGGAGAATCACTTTCACTTACATTGTAAAGATGCCTATGATCAAATGTCTGAACTACTTGCCACTTGTCACCCAACTTAGTGTCCGGCAAATAGAAGATCTTCCTAGCCTGAGTCGCCAAGATTAAAGAATCATTCTTATACCACAGATCACCAATATTGATGCTTTTAAAAAATCCATCATATTGAACTCCACCATTATTCCCATCCAGTTTGAACCAGTCACACTTAAATAGAACTACTGAGTTGTCCTCACCATTATACTCTAACTGAATTATCTCTTTTAAAGTTCCATAAAAATCAATCATTTCACCCTTATGTACACCTTGTGCCAAGACTCCACAGTTTTGTGTTTTCCTGTTCTTGTCACGAGCAGCGGTGTTAAACCGCACACCATTAACTATGCATGAGCCATATTTCTTGACTCTGAAATCAGGACCACATGCCAAGCAAAAGAGGTAATCATCTATCTGCTCAGTGCCGGTATTTCGCAACATAAAAATTTGTCACATATGGAGCAATTATATTAGAAGCAATTATCTAAAAACCAGCACAAGATGTGAATGTATTTTAAACTTACATGGTTCCTGAACCAATTCTGAAATCCTCACCGAAGCGTTCTTTCAACGTTAGGCTCTCCAGTTCTCTGCAATTCATCTTTAAACATTCTGCAAAGCAAAGTAACAGAAATTAGTTTACTCCACATATATGTAAAATTCTGCAAAGTAAGGAAACAAAATTATGTAGAAGTCAACAGTTATAACTTACTCCACATATTTCTCAACTTGGTTACAATTGTTGAGTGCATACCACACCATTTGATCATAGTCAGGTTCATCATGCGTTCTTTCAGGTGCAGAAGTGAAATGAACTCCATGGCCAAAAATATCAACATCATAGGCCTCTTCATTGGAAAAACATATATTTCTTGGAGGTCGATTAAATCTTGTTTCAACACCTTCCATATATCTGGAGCAAAATGTCAAGCATTCCTCAGCTATATATGCCTCGGCAATTGAACCTTCTGGTCGTGCCCTATTCCTCATATAGTTCTTCAAGGTATACAACTGCCTCTCAATTGGGTACATCCACCCATATTGCACAAGACCTCGGAGCAATGCCTCATCAGGTAAATGAACCACTAGGTGCATCATCACATCAAAGAAAGCCGGGGGAAAATTTTCTCAAGCTTCACCAAAATTATAGGGATCTCTTTCTTCATTTGAACTAAAACATCTTTGTTTAGGGTTCTGATGCACAGTTCTCTGAAAAACTTTCCTAACTCCACTATTGCTTCATAGATATCCTTGTCCAAAAACCCTCTCATGGCAGCTGGTAAGATTCTTTGCAGCAGAATGTGGCAATCATGTGTTTTTAGCCCTTGCAACTTGGTTCCATCAGCACTGACACATCTTGAAATGTTGGAAGCGAACCCATCTGGAAACTTAACCTTACTTAAAAAGTCACAAAAGGCCTTCTTTTTTTCTTTGGACAACGCATATCGAGCATTAGGCATCTCACATGAATCTCCATCCTCTCTAAACTATAGCTCTTCTTTAATTCCCAAGTCCTTTAGATCTAGTCTGGCTTTAGTTGTATCCTTTGTCTTCCCAACTATGTTCAGAATTGTCCCAATTAAGTTCTCACATATGTTTTTCTCAATATGCATGACATCAAGATTATGTCTCAGCTTCAATGTTGGCCAATATGGTAACTTCCACAAGCCACCCCTCTGGCTCCAAATTCGCACATGCCCCCCTTCAGAGTCTGAACGCTTCCTTTTCCCACATTCTTGTTTCTTCCTAGGTCTAACATCTTTAACTTTATCCAATTCAGCCAACAACTCCTCTGTAGAGAATTTACCTGGTGCCTCATTACTCTCAAATAGTCCAGCAAACTCATTGTTTCTCCGCAAACGTTGTCCTTTTGGAAGGAAACGGTAGTGCCCAAAATACCCAATTTTGGTCCTCAAGCAATATGAAAGAGGGTGCTTGTCACAATGAATACATGCAAAATATCCTTTTGTGGTACGCCCAGAAAGAGTGCTCAAAGCTGGGTAGTCATGGATGCACCAGAAAACTGCAGCACAGAGATTAAATGGTTTGCCAGTACGTGCATCAATAGTGTGGACACCCTTCCAAAGCTCAAGTAAATCTTCTATAAGAGGCTCTAAAAAAACATCAAAGTCCTTGCCGGGACATGTAGGACCTGGAATAAGCAGAGCCATCATGAAGTTTGACTCTCGCATGCATGCCCAAGGTGGAAGGTTGTATGGTATAACAAACACAGGCCACATGCTGTATTTTGAGTTCTTTTCTGAAAAGGGATTGAACCCATCCGTAGCAAGTCCCGGTCTAATATTTCTGGCATCTCCCGCAAAGTCACGATGTTCTTTGTCAAACTCACGCCATGCCTCACCATCAGCTGGGTGGCTCATTTCTTTCTCACTAGGCTGCCGCTTGAGGTCATGCCATTGTGCTTCTTCCGATGATTCTTTTGTTGCAAACAACCTTTTCAGCCTAGGTGCCAAAGGAAAATGCCGCAACACTTTCTGTGGGATTTTCTTCCTTTCTGGGTCTTTCCATCTAGAGAGCTTGCAAACGGGGCAATTGTCAAGCTTGCCATATTCCTTTCCTCTGAACAACACACAATTGTTGTAGCACACATGTATGGATTCATACCCTAGACCTAATTCCTTTAGCATACTCTTTGCTTCACTATAGGATTTTGGGAGTGTATTGTATTCTGGGAACGCATCAGCCAATAGCTTCAGCATTGCAGTAAAAGCAGAATTGCTTATCCTGTATAAGGACTTCATATGAAGGAGCTTTACCACAAAAGAAAACCTCAAGAATTTAGTACAACCAGGATAAAGCATACGCTTTGCCTCTCTCATGGCTATTTTCAAAAATGACTCTTGCTGCTCATGAGGGGGGGGTCATCTCCATCCTCTCTTTCTTCTTCTGCTCCAGTGTGTAGTTCTCCAAAAATTGCTTCCCAAGGATCAACATCATTGTTTGTCATCCTCTGTCATACCTATCCCATCATCACTGTCATGCACATCACCAGGAACATGCTCAGCAATATCCACATTCAAATCCTCTCCATGATGAATCCATCTAGTATAACTACTGTCCATGCCATTCATGAGCATGTGTTTCTTCACAAGAGCCTGGCTTAGGTACTTCTGATTGAGGCATCTACTGCATGGGCATAGAATTTCAACATTGTCCCTGAATTTCCCTTTAACAAAGCTCATAAATTCTTGGACACCATCCATGTAAACTGAGGTAAATACATTGCCATGCACCCAACTTCGATCCATCTAATCAAGCATTGCACAAAAAACACAAATCAACAAGTCTGCACAAATTCGAAAGCTACATTCAACAAAGCTAGGAAAATGATATAGATTGAGTATACCTTCAGCTGCAAGCCGGTGTTCAGGTGAGCAAGAAGGGGTGCCTCGGGCCTGTGTTCAGGTGAGGAAGAAGGGGTGCCTCGGGCCTGTGCTCAGGTGAGGAAGAAAGGATGCCTGGCGGGGGAGGCGCCGGAGCTTCAGGATGGCGCGGCGGGAAGGGCACCGGATACGCGCAGCTAGGTCGCGCCTCAGGATGGAGCGGCGGGCAGGGCGCCAGAGACGCGCAGCTGGGTGGCGCCGGAGCTTCTACATGGTGCGGTGGGGAGGGTGCTGAAGACGGGTTGCGCCGGAGGCGAGGGTGGTGCCGGAGCTTCCAGATGCTTCCGGAGCTTCTAGAGGTGGGGGTGATACGGGATGCGGCCGCCACGGCGCTGGCAGCGAGGCGGGATGCGCCGCCGCAGCAATGGAGGCGGGGCTGCGAATTGCTGGCTGCAGGGGATGAGGCAGGCAGAGTCAAAGGTGTTCTGTAATTCGATCCAAAAAAGGATATATGGAACTTCTTTCACACTACAATCACAAATCAACATATGGTGTAGTGGTAAACGGTTGTAGAGGTGATACGCGAGGTCCCCGGTTCGAATCCCTTCGGCCGCGGTGGAGTTTTTGCCAATTTTTCGTTCGGTGCTGACGGCGCAGACACGCGGGCGGTGACGAGGCGGACACGTAGGCGCAGGCGGGTGACGAGGTGGACACGTAGGCGCGGAGGGCAAAACACAGTACAAAAAAAATAAACGCATCCAAAAGGCTGAAACCAATCTGTAGTGTGGTGGTAAGGGTGGGAACTTCTGGTCCATGAGGTTCAAGGTTCGAACCCTTGTCCCACCAATTTTTTTTCATTTCTCTTTTTTTCCATACATCATTCTTTTTTTCTCATGATTTTTCTAATGAGAAGTTTTTTATTTATTGATGATCATCTCTAATTCTTTTAATTTATTGACCAACAGAAAATGTCAAAATGCAATATGGGTTGGATTATGACGAAATTGACGCAACGTCATTGTGTTTGGACTTTATATTGGGCTTCATATCCAACACTGCTAATCTATGACGAAATCCAACTTTTATCATGAATGCAGTGTGATTTGTGACGAAATCTATGACGAAATTGACACAACGTCATGGTGTTTGGACTTCATATCGGGCTTCATATCCAACACTGCGAATCTATGACGAAATCTGACTGTTCGTCATAGATGCAGTGTGATCTGTGACGAAATCTAAAAACGTCATGTGAATTTCGTCATAGACCACAAGGTTTTTTGTAGGCAAACTCACGGTACAATTCGTTCGGGCCCTTGACGATGGAGCGGACTATCCCGTGCTGAATCGAGCGGACTCATCGAGGAATAGGCACTCGAATTGGGGGATCTAGGGTTGGATTGGATGGATGGAGCCATGGAGGTTGAGAAGGGGGTGCCTGGTGTGGATAAACCTGACATGGTGTGCGCGTCCTCCTCTCCTCTACTCTGCTATCCCCGTGCGTCCAGGCACCCGGATTCGTGGGCTTGGAGCTGGTCTGCTCGACGTGCTCACTCGCTCGGGCCGCACCGGGTGCGTGCGACATGCTGGATGAGGAGCGGCGGCTTGACTGAGGATGACAAGGGAGTGGGAGAGGCCGAGAGGGGGCGGCGGCTGGGTGAGAGGTAGGCGGAGGGAGAGGCGGAGCAGCCACTGACCAGCAATCGTGCACTGCCTCAGGTGGGGCTTTGCGCCGCTGCAATGGCTCCTGGTCGTGTAAGGAGGAGAGGAGGAGGGAGCATCGTATCCGGAACTGAGGAGGAGAGGAGTAGGGTGGTAGCACCGCCTTTGCAAGCTGGAGAGGAAGGAAGGAGAACGGCTAGGGTTTCAACCAGGATTGTTGGACTGCGGCATATAAAGGAAAAATGATGTTATCTGGACCGTCTAATCAAAGATGGATGCATATGAACGACTGGGTCGTGCATTGTGCTGAGAAAATGGCCCACTTCATGGACTGTTTAGTTTTTTTAATTTGCATCTAATTAAGGTACCTTTATGAAGTAACCTGCAAAACTTTTATCTTACCTACCCTCAACATTTTTCCAATATAACATACAACATATAAGTTATCACCTAGGAGTTTCAAGAATTTTCAAGTAGATTTGCTATTCTCTATCACTGAAATGAATTTCTGCGTGTTTATCGAAAGTAATTCCAAATTGACATATATGTACCTCTAATAAGATTTAAAAAATTCAAAAAAACTATATTTAGGCGACTATGGTATATTCTAGCCCACATCTATGAGATTGATAAAAAATCATTTGACTTGTAGGGAAAATTCGAACTTCTACTGGTCACCTTGTTATAAAATAATTATAATAATACCTAAAACTTCTCCAAAATTATGTGAATTAGCATAGAATCTTTTTATGAATGTACAAGATTGACAAAAAAGTTTCATAAGATTTTGTGAAAATTGGAAGTATACATTGTTCATAAACTAGATAGTTCATCACATTGTTTCATACAACTCAACATAAACTTCAAAGTTTGTACACACTCAAGTACTTTCTTACCTCACGAACACCTCAAATTTGGATACAACCTTACTCTTGCTCTCCTATTAGTATTTGGAGATTTAGATTTCCAATTGTCATGCGAAAAAGTCATTTTTCTATTTTTTTTTCTAAAACCTAATTAAGACACCCTTGTGAAGTAACATGAAAAGCTATTATCTTATGTACCCTCAAAACAATTTTTTAAGGTAACATACAACATATAAGTTGTAACATAGGAGTTTCAAGAATTTTCAAATAGAATTGCTATTTTCTATCATATAAATAAATTCATGCATGTTTACCGAAAGTAATTCCAAATTGACATATATGTACCTATAATAAGATTCAAAAAATTATATTTAGGCGCCTATGGTCCATTCTAGCCCACATCTAGGAGATTGACAAAAAATTCAATTCACTTATATGGAACAACTCAAAATTCTACTAGTCACATTGTTATAAAATAATGATAATAATACCTAAAACTTCTATAAAAATTATGTAAATTGGAATATAAATATTTTATGGATGCGGCCGGTCGTGGCCAGGGTGCGGCCGGTCGTGGCCGGGGCGCGGCCGGGCGTACCAGGGTGCGGTTGGTCGGGGCTGGCCAGGGCCGGCCTGGGCGCGGCCAGGGTGTAGCTGGGAGCAGCTGGGGCTGGCCGGGGCACGCCTGAGCGCGGCCCGGGTGCGGCCGGTCGTGGCCGGGCCGCGGCCGGGGCTGGCCGGAGCTGGCTTGGGCGCGGTTGGGGCCGGCCGGGGCGCGGCCTTGGCTGACCGCTGCTACCTTTTTCTGTTTTTTAGTTTTTTCAGTTTTTCAATTTTTCCATTCTTAACATGACTATTTGTTATTTGTTGATCTTTTTAGATTTTTTTCATTTCTAAATTTTTTCAATTTTTTCCATTCTTAACATTTGGTGATGTGGCGGCCGGTGACCTGGCACTGGTGGTGGCGTGGCGCGGCCTGGCGCGGGCAGCTGTGCTCGGCCGGGTTGTGGTAAGGGTTGTTTAGTTGAGGTAAGAGGTGCACAGTTCGAACCTTAACCTCTTCTATTTTTTTTCTGTTTTCTCAATTTTTTTTCATACATCGCTCTATTTTTTCTTAAGTTTTTTTAATTATTGATTGTGATGATCTAAGTGGCCGTACGACCGGGCCCACTTGTGGTGGCCCACCGATTCTGTCCAGTGGGACCATGTGGCGGTGGAGCCCACATAGCCACGTGGGAATGGATGGTGGGACCGTATGCGGGACCCGGACCCACGGTCGGACCGACAATTACATGTGATTGCATGTGGGACCAAATTCTTGTTTTCTTTTTTCAAGATGTTTTGTGACGATAACGTTGTTGTTCTGTGACGCCAGTTTGCTTTCATCATTGGTTCCTCCCGGGCACAATTGGAAAAATTCATCTGTGATGAACAATTTCGGTCTTCGGTGACGATACTCTGAGTTTCGTCATTATTTTTAGTGGCTTGGCACCGTCACTCGTTACCTGTGAGTCTGTGACGAAGTTACAAAATTCGTCACGGTAGAGACCACTTCCATGACGAATAAACGAGACGTCACTATGAAATCATCATAGATATTTACATTTCTACTAGTGGAGACACAAGGGATTTAGACAGGCCTCCGGAGAGTAAAACCCTACGTCTAGTTGGTGGTGTTGTATTGCTTGTGCGCGAGAGCCAAAGCAAGATGCGATGATCTCGGGAAGTTGTCCTGGGCCGCCTTATATAGCCTGGCGGACTAGGGTTTACAAGGTCGGTGGGACTGTATCTAGGTCGGTTACAATCTGGATAACTATCTCTACGGATTAGAAACAATATCCTGTGATCTTTGGAGTGGTAGGCGGCACAGCCGACGTCTTGGAGTGCAAGCCAAGTCTTGCATCATCTTCAGAGTTATCTTCACTTCTTCAGAGCGCGGATAAGGTCTGCTGGGCCCATGTGCAGGTCGGCGAGTCGTCTGGCAGGTCAGACCCACCTGTCGGGGACAGATAAGACCCTGGTCGGTGGGGACCCAGGGGTACCCATGTCTCTCATACCTGTTAAAAAATTCCCTCACCACATGGGGATATTCCTGTTTCTAATAGTGCTAGCTGACTTCACTCAGCTAGGACTCTATCCATTACATGTTTTGGAGTTAGGAATTCAACAAAACAAATCGCACAAATACTAGGAGGTAACATGTTTTGGCTTGTGTGATCAATAATTGAATTGCACACTCTTAGTGAATGTGGATAGCACACTTTTCATTTTCCAAGTGTATCGAACATTTTGCCACATCAAGAGGTTGTGTATTGCACATTTCTTTGCTGGTGCACAAGTGCAACAATGGGAAGTAGTTTAAACAGCTTAAATTGATACCAAGAACAAAGCCATGATGCAAACAAGGATAAATGGATGGTTTTTAGAATGGATTTGGGCCAACTCGTGGTAATTGATCTCCTTGATGTCTTGTGGTCCTCATCGAGCTGGTTAGCCAGCCTCGTGTACCCTGCCATCTCTGGTGACCATTGCTGGTTAACCCCGATCTTCTACCCGATTGTTCTATATATCACTTCCATATTCTCGGTTACTATATGTTTCTAACTTTTTCTTGGCTTCGATCGACTTTTGGAAGGAAGATAACCTTTTGCCATTCATTGTATCCTGTATTCAGAATGGGCCACAAATAATACCACGAGCAGGTTTTGCTACCACATTACCGATGCGTGTGTGTTTGACACACAGATACAAGTGTGTGACAGGCGTATGCTTATTTGCCCATCTTCTCGATGTAGTTGCAGTGTTCATCTCTTCTTCACACTATATGTACAGTTGTATTTTGAATGCTATGCAGTAGAATCCATAGAGGACGACCACAATTGACTTAATTTTGTTGCTGAGAGAATACACAATATGCAAGCCTTGCAATACAATAACAAGGTATCCTCTCCAAAAGAGGCAACATCACTAGAGAAGTGTCTGACACACATGCGCCCATGCATATGTATGTGTGTGTTTTCCATCTTTGATGTTGTGTTCATCTTTGACACAAGTGATGGGTATGCAAACATTATAAGATACAACAAGCTAAGGAAACATTATTAACACACAATATAATAAGATACACCACGAGCTAAGGAAACAACATTAATAGACTTTGAAGTCACCCCTGGCTTTGATTTGTTTGATTGAATTGAAGGGAGCTCAAATGTCACATGAACCCGTCAAGGTGGAGGGTGACTAGAATCTTGTAGATACAATATTGTAACCGAAGATCAACTCTGACCTCTCGTGCTATTGTTCTATATGTTGCTTCCATTGTTCAAGGTTTTGGTTTTTTATTTTGCTGGTTTCTCTTGAACAGATCTCCAAATGGTTGGTGATTTGCAATTTTTATTTTCTATATAAGTTTCTAAATTTTGCTAGGAAGACAAGTTTTTCTGTTCATCTCATTCTCTATTATGAATGCCTGACATTGTTCGGGTCACAAATAAACTCATGAGCTAAAAAAATTGGCTAGATACATCACTGGAGAAGTGACACACACACACACACACACACACACACACACACACACACACACACACACACACACTTCCTCCTTCCCAGAAAAGAATGCAATTCTTGCTATGTACCTAGACAAACAGTCATCCAGATACATAGCCAGAATCGTATTCATTTCATGACGGAGAGAGGTATACTGATATACATCATACATGTGTGTTTGCCACCTTGATGATGTGCTCATCTCCTTGATTGCCAGCTGCGAAGGCCAGAAAATTAAAGCAGTGAACATGAGCGCCTGCTGCCTGTGTGTGTTGTTTCACAAGCACTTGGAACTTGACCCTAGTCTTGGTGTCACCTCTGCCCTCTGGAATTGTGTTCTTCGGTGTCGCTCATGGAGTGTGCGCTAGCAAAACGGAGCTGCAGATGCGGTCTGCATGGCCTTCCAAAGCGGGTGTGGCAGCAGTGATATACAATTCACGTCTTCAATTGGTTCAATACAACTGCACTTAAGACACAAATATAACTTCACTATACAGAGTTGAACTTCGTGTGACATTCGTGAGATCTGGCTGTATCTATTCTCATTCTCTTGCATTTTTTTTAAATGTACCAGGCAGGAGAGCTACCGTTTCTTTTTTCTAGCATTTTTTGACAAGCATATGGTGAACAATGTGGAAATATAAAGTAATGTTCTGCGCATTTTAGAGCACAACCCAAGTGTGTGTGTGTGTGTGTGTTTTTTTAGTCAACACAACCAAGTGTGTTTAACACACGGTAATCAGACCATGCATACCCAAGTATACAATGGTACATTCACACAACGAGAATTTATTATCAGTAGTAGTGAATATGGCTGCCTACAGTATTGATACTTGTGATCCGCATTAGCAATTCTCGAGATCAAAAGCTTGTACGAAAATTTAGACAAAATTCCTTGTATGTCAAAAAAAATATAGCTCGTGTGTTCTATGCTATAGGAAATGTAAATTTAAGCTCTATGCCAATGCAAAGCTTGTAATTTTTCATGTGCTCTATGCCATTTCCGTCAGAGGCAGTTGGATGCCGTCGGTGTGCCGTTAGTGGGCCCCACATGTCAGTGGTGAGAGGGGAAAATCCCCTTCCTCCACCGTAGCAGCACCCTGCCGCCGCCTCCCATTGCCTCTCCCTCGCCTCCCACCAGCTCCACCGGTGACACCTCCAGCTCCGGCCGTTACCGCTCCTGCTGCTGCCCGTTCTCCGACTCCACCTGCCGCAGCTCTGGCGTCGCTGCCCGCCTCAGGCCTGCCGCGCCGACACCGCCGCTGCCGCCGGTCTTCTCCGACCTGCTCCGCCGCGGGGCCTGGGCGCGCACCGTCGTCACGTGTACCGCCTTTTTGTCCACGAACACCGGCTTCTCCTTATCCTCCTCCGCCACCTCGGTGTCGGCGGCCGCCGGCGGCGGCAGCATCAGCAGCGGCGCGCCCGGCGACGGGCCAGGTGACGGGAGGTACCGGTCTTGCTCATCACCGTCGGAGGGCCACCACCCACTGAAAAGGGATGTGGTGGACGACGGGGAGGCGTCCTCGTCGTCGCTGCGGCGAAAGAGCGCGTAGAGAACGAGCACGATGGTGTTGGCGACGACGAAGAGGTATCCCTAGACGGCGAGGGAGGCGGTGACGCGGAGGGCGGAGAACGTCGCGGCGGCGGCACGAGGGAGAGTCTGGTGGGGGCGGCGGCATTGGGAGGCGGCGGCACTGCTGCGGTGGAGGAAGAAGGGGATTTTTTTCCCCTCTCACCACTGACATGTGGGGCCCACTAACGGCTTACTGACGGCATCCAGCTGCATGTGACGGAAATGGCATAGAGCACATGAAAAGTTGCAACTTTTAGCATAGAGCTCAAATTTGCATTTCTTATAGCATAGAGCACACAAATTACATTTTTCTGTGGCATCGAGGGAATTTTCCCAAAAATTTATCGACATCAATGGTCTGCTGGAATCGATTGCAAAATATCAATGGGCTGGGCCGTATGGATACTCTTGTTTATATTTCGAAAACAGTTTTGGCCTAGCCGTCCTTTCTTGTGGGCTTTAGTTCTTTCTCTCAACCACTTTAGATTTATGCTAAAAAAAACCACTTTAGATTTTCTGTTTCCAATCCAATCATTTTTGTTCCCCAAGCAAAAGAACAAGCTAGACCTCACACTCACATGTACGTCCATGTCTCGCTTTCCATGTTCTTTTGGCTACACTAGTCGACGTCTATCCCTGCTTTTCAACGCAAGGCGTCATTTTCGTCTTCCCTGTTTGCTGATTTTTTTTTTTTGGATATAAGAACCTCTCTGCTGATTGCCTGCCTATACAGTAATAAAGCCAGGTAGATATATTCTTGTCATTTTTGAATGAATATATGTTAAATTATACTATACTCGTTAATTATTCCTTTCCATGGCTTGCATAACTGCATTTCCTTTTGATTCCGGAACGCAACCGTCAGAAGAAGAGAAATTTGGTTTGCCAACAGCTAAACATATACTCCTATGCATGTTGCTTCCTTGTTTATGTAGACCAATGTCTGAACTAGAAACGGTCAATGGCTGTTGATGAGATTCTTGAAGGTCATGTTCAGAGAATTATGCATGTGTGTTAGAACACTTGGTGTTTATTTTCAGATCAAATCAACAGACTGACTATTTTATTAGTTTTTAGATTGAGTTGTATTTTTTTATTTGTTTAGAAAAGAATGAGCTGCCTAAGATTTTTTTTCTTATTTCTTTACAAGAAAACAACAGGCTAGGAGATTGTTAGAGTACATAACCTGCTAGACAATGAACAGATGATCTTTCCCTACCAATTATTTGGAGATCTTGTTCGTACATGCCATGTGATGCACAGCTGCTCGCAATCAAGCTGCTAAGCAAAGCTACTGATAGTATATTAATATTTATATGTCTGACCTCACATGCATGGTTATATAAATATGACAAAGCTTCTACAGCTCTACCTCATCTACTTGCGTTCTTTGATCGTATCACGCGTTTTATTGGCTTTTTTTAAAAAAAATAGCAAGTAGTGTTTGCATACTGCACACTTTTCAGGAACTGCAAAGAATTTCGGTCAGATCAAGCTAGCTTCACACGCATAATAGGTGTCCATTTTGATTTCTGACCACACACGAAATAGTTTCAGAATATTCCCCTGCAGAAATTGAAGACTTGTGGATTTGCAATGACTGACTTTTTTCATATATATGGAAAATTATTGAAGACGTGTGAGTTGCAGAAATGGAAGACGTATGAATGCATAATCAGCAATCAGATGTAGATGTCATGATTGAAATTCTTGATGTTTGCAACGGCTGACCTTTTTTTTTCATATATATATGGAAAAAACTGAAGACGTGAGTACTTGCAGAAATTGATGAAGACGTACGAATGCAGAAATTGGTTGGGGAAATAATTGCGTGTAATCAATATTTCCTTCAAGTATAGGAGCAGCTGGAACAGAACTATACTATATATGGCATAGCAGGGGAGGACAGGGACGTATCAGTTCATCAGCAATCAGCTGTAGATGTCATGATTAATCTAGATTTTTGCATGCATGCTTGCGACTCCTACCGGATAAGAATGAATCATTTGTGAATTTGTTCTTGTTCATTTGATTTGCTTAGTTTCTTGTGAATTTGACTCTTTTCAGTAGGCTCCTTGATTTCTTATGAGTCTGTATATTTTCAGGCCATATATAGCTGTAATCATGAAAGGATAGAAAATAACATTGGTTGGCTTTTCTTGTAACAACTACTCACGATCCAGTTGGTTGCATTCCACGTCACTCCAACGGAAGATGACGGCCATCCATTATCCCATTTCCTGCAGTAAACTGAGAAACAAATATTCAATTCATGATGCTTGGTTTATAACCATTGGACAGGTAAAAACTGCTCTTAGAATTTGCAATGCGTACATGTATACATGCGCACTTTACACAATTTTTACATGAAAAAAATTGGGTACGGATTTGCACGGGTCCCTATCAGCAACTTTCGCGTGCCACACGATGACACGAACACAGTTGAGCGACCAAACTGGAAACACCCCCCCCCCCCCTTCACTATACCACAGCCCGCCTCTAACGACTACACTGTGGTCGGTATAAGCCTTAGTACCGACGCCCCGTCCGTCGGTATATTGTTATACCGACGCCCTACATCAGTCGTAATAACTGGCGTCGGTATAAAGTTATACTGACGGATAAAACTATACCGACGGACTGTTCGATGCTCAGTAAAGATATACCGATGAACTCATAAATAACGACCGACCGTTAGTTACTGGTGTATACCGACGAATGGTTTGACAACATAGTTTACTATACCGACTAATAATCCAATGCTGATCATTAAATCAAAATTAAATAATAAATATATATATTAACCTCACATTGACAGTCCAATACTAATCTTTCAAACAATACTTGTCAAGCTGAACAGAAAACATAAATTTTAATTGAACCAATGGATATCAAACACACACAAGTGAACATATATAATCTTAGTTGAGATTAAAGACATCAACAATTCTCTAGTCACTGAATTTAGTTATAATAGTTCATAACTTCATATGTTTGGCTTCGTGACAACCCACAGTTCAAGTAGACAGCCACATACAAAAGTTTGGCCAAATCAGTCTCTAGTCTCTACACAGCCATAAGTTAGGCTTGTCACAACACACACATGAGATGTGGCTACACAAATTCACATGACATACAAAAGGTCTAAGTCTATCCAAAACAAAATAGCATCGGCAAGCACTGGTCCTCATGCTGCGGACACGATCAAGCATCATGCTACCTCTGGGACCTCCCACCTGAACAAAGTGAAAAGTGTAAATTGTTAAAAAAATGCATTTAGCATTTTAGTAGTATTATAGTTGTGATCAGTCAACTGCAGAGAACTATCAATTGTGGGCAGCAAATTAAAAACAGTAACAGCCAGGGCTACAATTTAAATTGGTCCCTACTCAAGAAACTACCAAAGTGCAAGCATATCAGCAACACACAAGCAGCCCAATCCAAGCTTAAAGTAACTAATCACAACTTGCAGTTTATACTTACAAAACCATCACTAACTGAAAGACAATCAACTTAAATTGGGAGTTTACTGTTTTGTTATAAGTACTAGCAAGCTCACTGTTTTGTGGCTGGGAGGTTAACAAATTCTTAAAAAATGAATCAACAACTGGGTCTTCAAATCCATAAGTGGTTCACAGCTTATATGGGCATTACAATTTTAATAGTTTTATGTGCTCAAAGTAAAATTCAGAAACATACCCTGAGAAGATTGTGATGCCTTGGTAACCTTCAACTGTCAAAAATATAAATAATTAGAAACTATGGTCATTCACTCACTCTCATGAAACATGAAAAAAGGAACCAAAGATGTGTGTATTACCCTCTGATATGGCCATGCAATTGGCATCATATGAGCATCAGCCATCGTCTCCACATCAGCATAAGGTCGAGGCAAAACTGTATCCCTTTTCAGCACAACATTCACAACAACTTCGCAATACTGTTTTCCAAGTGGCTCGCCTGCAAGAATGCTGCATGGATTAGTTGAAATAATAGTCCCCTTAGCCACAGCCTGCTCGGGTCTCAACACGGCATATAATATCACATCTTTTCCGACCTGCAGCAAATGATGCATTCATGAGTTAAACCCATGTATACAACTAGTAATATATGAATTGAAAACATTGAAGGCCGGATGAGACGATTACAAGTTCATCATGTGGAGAGGAAGTGGTGTCATTCCTTGGTACAGATGATGGGGCTGGTACAGGTCTGCACGGACGAGATTGCACTGCAGGGATTGCACTGTTCGGGCTTTCTTGATTGTGCTCCACTACCGCTGGGTCTTCAACACGCCTATTCATAAGCAAGCACTCATCCTCATCATCCTGATCAGAAGCTTCATCTTCATCAACTTCTTCTTCTGACCTTGGGCTCTACAAAAAATAAGGTACAGGAATGAGCCCAATGGAAATAGATGATAGGAGGTGGCTACGAGGTCATTGGCAAGCAATTATATTAGGATGAAGTACATTACCACATGGTGTCGTGAATTAGAACCATTCTGTGAGAGTATTTCCACATTTTCCCTCTCATCTTCCCTCCTTTCCTCCCGTTCTGCTAAGCGTTGTTGTAGAGCTGCTACCTCACGTTCAGCCCTTTTACGAGCCAAAACTTCCATCTGAAGCCTTGTAGGTGCGTAGCACTTCAATCCAGGGGTACCAATATCTTGAGGAGTTGGTCCTATACCCAAACAACGAACACGTCCTCTTGGCTCCTTTTGTCCACAGACAGCAGCAAGTACATCACCTTCTTGAATTGTTCTTTCAGTCAACTCTGGATGTTCTACAACAATTGCTTCAAGTTTTTCCTACACAAATGGGATATAGATGTTGATGCACATAAAAGTAACACTACAATTTGGCAATATTTTTCATCAGAAAACTTACAATAAGTGCTGCTGCTTGCCTTAATGGAACTCCATTCTTCCTTGTGTGTGTTTTAATAAAGACTTCATCTCTTCGAGGAGGACGCCCTAGCTTCTTACCCTACAAGTGTTTAATTTTCAGTAGTGAAATGGAACACAGTTATGTACAAAATAATGACATATAGTATCTTCTATACCAGTTCATTCCTATAACAGGTAAAGCTCTTGCTGCCTGACGAATGGTTTATCCCCAACTTCGAACGATTATCTTTTGCTGATAACGTGCGCCTCTATTATAAAGATTGTTACATTCTACATAGATATTGAAGAACAAGTAATCTGATTTAGTTAGATTCATAGTAGATGTTGCTTACTTCTGAACCAGGAGACTTCCAATAGTTTGACAGAAACACCCAATCTGCATCAGTAACTCTACCAGCATACATTTCCTTCAGTTGTGTATCTGAAATTGTTTTATCAAAATACTTCTTCTTCAAAGTTGACTTGAATTCCTTCCATTTCAGACCACAAGTTGTCATGAACCAATTGAAGGCATCCTCACTTACATCATAGATTTCCTGATTTGTCATGGAGAAGAAACCAAACAGAACTTAGACAAGCAACAGTGATGTATTATATAACATGTGGGAAAAGATACCATAGAATACCTTTATGATAGTCCAAACTTCAAACTTCTTTTCAGCATCCACAAGCCTCCAGTCAGAATAACCAACTCTTAATTTCCTTCTCACAGTACACCCAATAGCTCTT
Source organism: Cenchrus fungigraminus (assembly GCA_036936925.1). Taxonomy (NCBI): domain Eukaryota; kingdom Viridiplantae; phylum Streptophyta; class Magnoliopsida; order Poales; family Poaceae; genus Cenchrus; species Cenchrus fungigraminus. The sequence continues at coordinate 4,409,792 of CM072769.1, forward strand.
GTGAACCGCTTAACATTCTCTCCAACGGGCTGACCATATTCATTGACTAATATTTTGATTTTTGGCATGTCAGGTGCCCTTGAAAATATGTCAGGTAATTTTGTGATACCCCTCCCTTTCCTCTTCTTTTGTGGACTGCTACCAAAATCTGTTACAAGTGATCCATAAAGATGAAAAACAGTACAAAACTGAAACTGAAATAAGAAGAGTACTAAAACATGATAAAGTAAATGTACAATGACCATACCATTGTTGTCAGATAAGAAATCTCCAGTGGTTTCACACTGAAAATATTCACCAATATCCTCATTTGTGTTCTTCCCGGCACAATTTATTTGCGTCCTTGGGCGTAGGTTATGAGCTTCAGTTGCAGCAACACCTGTTTTATGAGTTCTCTACAACAAAGAAACATGATGGTCTGAATAGTTTTTATGAAACTGGAGACTTGCAGCAAAAAAATGTTTGCACAAACCTTTGATCTTTTCTTCTTTTGACCCTGTTGTTCCACATTGCTCATAGAAGGGAGTTGAAGAGCAGCCAACTTTCGCTTATTGCTTTCAATCTGTGCTAGCCGTTGCTGCTCATAAGCTTGACCATCCTCATTGTTTCCTCTTTCGCTTGCCATTTAGTTTCCTGAAACAAAGTAAAGAAATTAGCATCTTTCTAAGCAAGTAAGGTTTAGACTGAACTACAACTGTCCACTCAGTCTTTATGCCTTTGAAAGGAAACAACAAGAAATAATAGCAACCAGAAATTATACCAAGAAAAAATAGCAGCCAGAAAGTATAGTAAGAAATAATAGCAGCCAAAAATTATACAATAAGAAATATATAGCAGCCAGCGAATACTTACTTTGTACGCCCTTTTTTAGATTTTTTGGGCTCAACAATTATACCATCTATGTCTGTTCTAACAGAAGGAACAATTCCATTAATAATATCCACAGTTACATTTTGATTTAGATCAGGCAATGGTACAATTAGTCCACTATCATTATCAATGTGCTCATTCTCTAAATTATCAAAGTCATACACATCTCTTGGTTTGGAATGAACAACAGCAACCCATTCGGTGTCAACTGGATCAGGAACATAGTATACTTGCACTGCCTGTGATGCTAGAATGAAAGGCTCATCAGATAATTTTTCACCTGTATTGAACAAATGCTTAAAGTTGACACTTGTGATCCCAAATTGATCAATTTTTACCCACTTATCCTGCACATGATTGTCAACCCAATCACACTTGAAAAGTACCACATTTCCTTTGTGGTGATAGTTCAGTTCAACAATTTCCTTTATAATACCATAATAAGTCTTTTTTCTGATAATAAAGTTGTCATTATTGCCCCTATCAGTACTTGCGGACTCTGCAACTATAGCAACACCGCTATTCTGAATAGATCTACCTTGATCATATGACTGTGTGTGGAAATTGAATCCATTTATGTTGTAGCTACTATACTTATTTGCAATCGTCATTGGCGCCTTAGCTAAAATTTTAATCTCTTCTGGTGACATCTCAGATATTTCTTCCACATGCAACATAAACCACTCATGAAAGGATTCATGTTGAATGCGATCGATGTCTCGTTTATTTCGAAAACCAATGAAGGATAGATACTGAGCATGCTTGCTGCAAAGGTCATTTAATCATTTTAGACAACAATGGAAAGTGATCATGTGATGAATTGAGATTTTGATAACTTACCGTAGGTAAGGTTCTATATTGGCATAGTTGAATAAAACATATCTATGGGCTTGTAACCATGTCTTGTGGTCTAAATGAACTATGGACTTTCCAGCCAATCCTCGACCAATGCTACGGAAGAAAGGAGTTCTACTACAATCTTCATCATATGTAACTTGACGGCTCAAATGAGTCCCATTATGTAAATAGCGAGCGCAAACATTAAGACACTCAGTAAACATAGACCACTCCATCATTGATCCCTCAGGGTGTTTTTTGGTATGGACAAAACCCTTCACTCTCATAAAAAACCTATTCACACAAATAATAGGCACATTTGTAATGTCTTGGAAATAGTGAGTATATAGGAGTTGCTGAGTATAAAAAAATACCTCTCTACGGCCCACATGGTGCGAAAATAGACTGGACCAGTTATTCTTGCTTGTGCAGGAAGGTGTACCATCAAGTGTACCATAATATCTGCCTCTAGACTTTCCATATCACTTATTCGAATGACAGGCGAGCTAAGTTTCTTGAAAAAGTTGCTTACACGAATCACAGCAGCACTAACCATTTCAGGCAATATTTTCCTCACAGCAAGAGGCAGCAAATGTTGTAGAATAATGTGGCTCTCATGGCTCTTCAGTCCAAATATCTTTCTCTCATTAACTAGTACATTATGGCGTATGTCAGATGCATAGCCATCAGGAAACTTTACCCCTTTGAGTATTTGACAAAATAGTTTCCTCTCATCAGGACTCATTGTGTATGGTGCAGGTGGTAAATAAAGTTGGTCATCAACTTCAACTGGATGAAGGTCACTCCTAATCCCTAGAGATTGAATGTCCAATCTAGAATTTAGATTATCCTTAGATTTACTAACGGTGGCTAGGAATGTATTTAAGAAGCTTTCACTCACATTTTTCCCTATGTGCATGAAGTCAAAATTATGCCGCAACATTAAATCTTTCCAATATGGAAGTTTGAACCAAATAGATCTCCTTTTGAAAATGACTAATGGCTCTCCTTCCTTGCGTCTCTTGCTTGCTGGTTTCTTTCCAGATGGATCCTTACCAAAAACTGTATTAAGATCTTTAGTGCAATCCAAAATTTGTTCTCCAGTAAGTGGAATAGGTGCTGGCCTAAACTCAGTTTTACCACCAAATTTAGCAGCATCAAACCTAAATGGGTGGTTTTCATTCAAGAATCTACGATGGTCCATATAACAGGTCTTGCTACCATTACCAAGTGTAAAGGAACATGTTTCAGAGTGGCAATCAGGACAAGCTGCTCCACCAGCTGTGACAGATCCAGACACATAGCCTAGACCAGGGAAATCAGTAATAGTCCACAATACAGCAGCACGCAAATCGAACCATTCACTCTTTGAAGCATCATAGGTTCTAACTCCTTTGTCATACATATCTAACAGATCATTAATCAGTGGCTCCAAATAGACATCCATATCACTACCAGGACCATACCGACCAGGAATCAACAAAGAAAGGATGAAATTTGATTGCTTCATGCACATTGAAGGTGGAAAGTTGTAGGGAATACAAATACCAAGCCAAACACTGTAGCTAATATTCTTGGTCCTAAATGGATTGAAACCATCAGTGGCGAATGCTAGACGAATATTCCGACTATCTCCAGCAATTTTTGGATGTGTTTTGTCAAATTCCTTCCATAGAGGTGAATCCGCTGGATGCCTTAACAGACCATCATTTTTTCTACCTTCATCATGCCACCTAGTTAAACTCGCTGTTTTAGAGGTCAAAAATAACCTTTGGAGACTTTTCTTGATTGGAAAATAACGGAAGACCCTCATAGGGACCTTATATACATGTTTTCCATCTAAACTCCTCCTTATTGATTTCCATCGTGAAACTTTACATTTTGGACAGGAATCCAATTTTGCATTGTCCCCGTAATAGAGGATGCAATCATTATCACAAGCATGAATACTAGTGTATCCAATTCCTATAGATTTCACCAGTTTCTTAGCTTCATAAAAGTTTCTAGATAGTCTTGAACCCTCAGGGAGTGCATCATTAAGTAGATCTAGTAGCAGGTTAAAAGATCTATCGGTCCATCCTCCAAGGAGTTTGATGTGGAGTAATCTAACTAGGAAACGCAGTTGTGTATATTTCTTGCAATTAGGGTACAACTTCTTGCTATTTTCTGCTACTAACTTTTCAATGGCAACTAGCTCAGCACAAGGTTCTAGAACAGAAGTGTTGTCATCAAAATCTCCTCTATCATCTAAACCAGCAGCTAAGTCTCTAAGCAAATCAGATATGTCATCTTCCTCGTCAGACTCCTCCACAACCTTTCCACCATCATAATTCCCGTAATTGACAGAAGAGCTAGCTTCTCCATGTAAGTTCCATATTTTGTAGCCTTTTAGAAACCCATCACATATCAAGTGCTCACGTACTTCACTTGCTTCTTTCCAAAATGAGTTAACACACTTTGTACAAGGACATAATATCTTGCTGCCTACCGCTGAATTCCTAAATGCAAAAGCTAAGAAACTGTTTACCCCTTGCAAATATACCTTGCTGTGCCTACATGCAAGTTTTAGGTTAAATTCCATTTTAACACAAATAGCACTTTTAGAATTTGTAAATTAAGTGTTATGTACCTAGCATCACAATCGATCCACGTTTTATCCATCAACCTTGATGGGTGACCAATGAGCTCCATCAACCTTGATGGGTGACCAATGAGCTTATTTCAAAAATAACAAACAAAAAGCTGCATACTTTGGCAATTCACATGTCAATGTCCACACATACACACATTTACTCAAAATTACATAAATTACCCACTGAACAGGAAGAGGAGTACATACCAATACACAAGGCCGGTTGCTACCAATATTCTTCAAATGGCTCCAAGGTGTACACGTGAGCTCCGTGCAAAGGTACAACAGCTTGCACAGTGGCAGATTGAATACCTATAGTGAGCATATGCATTAGGTGAATTTAGTATATATACAAATGCATTCAGATTTGCCTGTACTATTACCTATGCTCAGATATAAATAACATAAAATTTCTGATTATTAATATAAAGTAACCCAACATTTACTATATAAGATGAATGATTATATCTATAAGCCATATCATTATAGGGTCTAAAATATCTCATCAGCTCACAGATTAAACAGCCACTGCTTACTACATGAATGAAGGCACTTCACTTTTAGATGCATCCTACTGAGCAATAGAGATAGAGAATAAAAAACATCATTTAATTTAGTTGGCAGTACATCATAGTCTTCAAAACAAGGAGCACATATATTACCTTCTGTCACACAAGAAGATAGTACTTCTCTGAACTTTGAAAGTGCCAACTCTTGTTTTAGTACTACAAGCATGTGAGATAGAAAAGTAATCACATCAATAAATATTTAACACATCTAGAAAGCCAAAACATTACTACATGAGATTTGTTAACAGGATACATCACTAGGGTTACAAAGAGCAGGATGCATTGCAACAACCAACAGATTCATGGCTAACTGAATGCATAGCATAGATTTGTTAACAGGATACATCACTAGGGTTACTCACCCCAGACGGAGAAGGAAATCCAAGCCGGAGAAATCAACCCCGGAAGTCGAATCCTTGGTAGCACCAGAATCAGCAGGGAAGGTAGCTGGCACCGAACTCGTGCTCCTCGGCGGTGCTGCGCCTGCGCGCCCCTCATGGCGGCCAACAAGGGCTGAGATTCCGGCGGTGGGAGTAGGCCTGAGGTACAGAGAGGGTTTGGGGGAGCGCGGGCGGTGGGACTAGCACGGCATTTTGGAGGGGCCGAGGCGCGCGACGGCGTTTGGAGCGGCTGCAGCAAATGGGGAGGGATCAGAGAGGCGGGCGGTGCGCAACAATTTTGGGGGGAGGAGGCGAAGTCGCAGCGGTGCCCGACGATTTTGGGGGAGGGGATGAAGGCACACGGCGCCCGACGATTTTGGGAAGGCGCGCGCGGTGCCGGGATTCTGGAGCGCGGTGCGTCGGCGGATTCTGGAGCGCGGTGCGGCGGCGGGAGTTGGGAGCGAGATTTGGGGATAGAGGGGGCGACGGTGGGATTTGGGAGCTAGGGTATGTGTTGCCGCCGGTTGACGGGTGGACCCGTCCAGCAACAGTAGCGCGTGAAATAGGCTCGCTAGAGCGCGCGGAATAGGCCTGCTAGAGCGCACGAAATTGCCCACTTCATATAACGACGGATGACCCAACACAAGAATTGAGATATAACGACGGTCCGTTTAATGAGAAGTGTAAATTTTATAATGACGGATACGCTGAGGTTACAATGCTATATAACGACGGTCGATTCGACGCACTGTTATACCGACGGTCGGTTCGATGGTAATTTCATACTTATACCAACGCACATCGGTTGTTATTGTGGGGTTGTGGTATAGTGTTTTGGGGTACTATTCAAAGAACCAGGCTGATGCCCTGTTTATGGGCTCCAACTAACCTCTCCCTGAAATATCTTTTCTTGCCGTACTTGGAAACCTTTCATAGACTATATACTCTATATTTTATTTGGTACAGATAAGTACGTAGTAGGCAGAGAAAGCGTATTGGGTTAGCGTAGATTCTGGCTACGTCACTACCAATACACGTAAACTTTGCAGTTACAAATTTATAATGCAATAACTTATCAAACTCTACAAAAGTTTCAAATGTTTGGATGTAGATATTGAAGGTCCTAGTATTAAATTGGATTCAATACCAACTTAGTATTGAAAATAGTTTACAATACCAAATTTGTTGTTCGGATGCTGATGAAATTGGATTCAATACCAACTTAATGTACCAGGCAGGAGAGCTACCATTTAGTTTTTCTAGCATTTTTTGACAAGCATATGGTGAACAATAATGTGGAAATCTATATAAATTATATAATTGGTACTCACATTTCTCTTACCTCTCAACGCGCCACATCATAACCCACTACACGTCATGTCATTATTCACTATAAGCCATGTCAACATCCACTAAGTCATGTCAACATCCACCAAATCATATATTTATGTCTTCGTTGATTTTCTGTGACTAATAGCATGTTGTATTTGCGAGTAGCACGCCATAAAATTCTCGCAGTTGAAATACATGTATGATCAATCATTTAAAAATGGTTCTCTCTCAACAAAATTAACATAATTTCATATATAATATTGTTTACAGATGAATATCGTCATGTAATCACTTTGGTGTTTCTACTTTCACAATTCATCTTAAAATTTTGTTTCAAAATTCCCGCAGTAACGCGCAGAGTATCACCTAGTATAAAGTAATGTTCTGCGCATTTTAGAGTACAACCCAAGTGTGTGTTTGTGTGGGTAACACAACCCAAGTGTGTTCAACACACGGTAATCAAACCATGCTACACAAGTATACAACGGTACATTCACACAACGAATTTATCATCAGTAGTAGTGAATATGGCTTCCTACAGTGTTGATACTTGTGATCCACATTAGAAATTCTCGAGATCAAATGCTAATATGCTAGCGAAAGGGTCTGTAGCCTAGTGGTTACAGGAGCCCCGGTAGTACCTCAGGTCCTAGGTTCGACTCCCTGTGGGGGCGAATTTCTCAGGATTTAACAGTGTTTGTGCTTTCAGTGGTAGGCGACGTTCCCGTAGACAGCGAGGTACCTGTGGTGACTTCGTCAATCTTGAGGATTTGCGGCCCGACCTTCGAGGGTTTGCGCACATGTGTTCATAAGGATGAGTGTGCTTGCGTTGTGAGTATCTCCGATGTAGTGTGTAATTCGAAAAAATGCTAGTATGCTACTATTCTAAAAAAATGCTAGTATGATACTAAAAAAAATTCTCGAGATCAATGGTCTCCTGGAATCGATTGCATCAATGGGCTGGGCCGTCTGGATACTCGAGATCTGGGATTCCTACATATCTTTCGGAAGGTAGGAAGTTATTGAAACTTCCACCGCTTTAAGAATCATGCAACTATTTGTGTCTCTTGGATCTTCTAACCCTAACCCATCCTCTCCCTGCTCCCTCACGTCCTGAGCGCGCCGCCGCGCATGGAGGTCCGCCCGCACGCCCCCATGGCCCGCGCGCCGTCGGCCCCACGACCCGCCGCCGCCCCAAGCCCCGCCGGCGGCCGGAGCCCCGCCCGCGCCGGCCGGAGCTCCGCGCGGCGCCCGCCAGAGCCGGGGGCCGGAGCTCCCGCGCGCCGGCCGGAGCCCGCCCGCGCTGCCTGGCCACCGCACCGGCCCCGCGCGGCCCGCGCCGGCGGCCGACTGGCGTGCCGCCGCCGGCGCGGGAGAAGAAGACTTAAAAAATGTTGGATTTTTTTTCAATATTTCCAAAAAATGTTGAATTTTTTCCAACATTTTCAAAAATGTTGACAAAAAATGACTAAGAATGTTGAAGAAAAAAATGTTGTAAGATTTTGAAAACTGTTGGAACATCAGAGCTCAAAAAATGTTGTCCAACATTTTCAAAAAATGTTGAAACATTTTCTAAAATGTTGACGAAAACATATTGAAAAACCCAACATTTTTGAAAAATGTTGCAACATTTCTTAAAAATGTTGAAGGTGAGCTGGTGGGAAAGGAAGGTGGGCCGGTGAGAAATAAGTAGGAAGTTTAGATGAGCTTTAGTGGGTTGAAAGTTTCAACCTTTATCTATCTTTCGTTTGATATATATAGGAGCCCCCTCGAGATCTCCTCTAGCCTGATCCGTCGTCTGGGCCGTTTCGAAAACAGTTTTGGCCCAGTCATCCTTTCTTCTGGCTCATCTTTACCTACGAAACCTGGCCAATACCGAGGCCAATGAGCGTGGCCACGTCGCCGATTTTTTACCGGCCGTAGGATCGGGCCTGCTGATGGTCAGGATCGGATAGGCACTGTTGTTTTGCATAAAACACCCCGATCTTCCATAGAATCAACCCGCAGTCCAAGGAAAAATCTCGGGCCCAAGCAGCGGCGGGGCACCTGAGCAAGGACCGCTTGAGCAGCGGTGCGGCAGCGGCGCGCTAGAGCAACGGTGCGGCGTTCGGGCAGTTACGCTCGAGCAGCACCAGGCACCAGACCGCCTGAGCAGCCACCGCCCACCGGATCTGGAGCAAGGGGTCGGGGTGGGGAAGGGAGGAGAGGAGGGGAGGGAGGAGAGAGAGGCGGCCGCGGAGAGCAGCGGACGTCAACCTCCCACTTGGCCTGATGCGGCTCCCGCTCGACCTCGAGCTCGGGGACGCCGCCAACGGGGAGAAGAAAGCTGTGTCGGCCTGCCTACTGACCTGGGGTGCCCTGCGCCACTTGCGATCAGCAGCTCGTGGTGCTGCCAGTTAGGAAAGGCGAAATCCTCCTCCGAATCCCTCCACTCCTTGTCCTTTCTCTCTAATTTGTGGCAGCAGCAGAGGAATATGGACGGCATGGAAGGAGTTGCGGCTGAGGGATATGGAGCTCGAGCAGAGGAACAAACTCAAACTGGTGGCTTGCTTCGTGGGGAAGAAAGAACAGGGTGGAGAAATAAAGGCAGGCAGCGGCGGCGGCAGCTTGGATTTAGGATTTTCCCCGTGCTCATCTGGGCAACAGGAAGAAATGGCAACAGCTGTTGCAGTGCTGCTAGCCTGCTACTGGTTGCTTCTTGCCGCTCAAGTGGAGAAACAGCAAAAAAAAAAACAGAGAGAAGGGAGATGTGGGGGCGGCAGAAAAAAAGAAGAGAAGAGAGCTGGTGATGGGCGTCGGCTTGGTGAGGAGAAACGAGATGGGGCGAGGGGTAGATATGGAAGGAGATTAGCTTAGGTTTAGATTAATTTTTAGATGACTGTCAAGATTCAGCCATTCTGACCAAATTTATACTAATTTTCCAAAAATAAATTAAATAGCAAAGATTTAATTCAAAAGGTCAGAAAATATCAATTAGTTTATTTTTTGAAATTAAACCAATTACAAAGAATTAATTCAAAGAGTCAAAGAAATCTAATAATTCAGTTAAGAATTTCCATAGCACGTTGGAAAAGAGCTTGCAGGGAAAGTTAGCAAGACCGCTGAGATAGCATGTTAAAGAGTTTCATGTGGTTTAGACGGGTGACGGGTTTAGAAGTTAGATGTGACAGTTACAATTAGTTTTTCATTCATATATCAATTTAGAATTCCAATATAAAACACATTCAAAAGAAGCAATGAACACCTAAAAAATCGTGCTGCTTCTTTGAGCCTGACGTTTTGATCCATCATACGGTAATTTAATTAACTACTCCCTCGAACTATCCATTAAGCCACCAAAATTCATTTCCATAATTACTCTCATAACCATACTACTCTCATTGTACAAACCTAGATTATAAAGTGTTTCACGAATATGACGATGGCTGAGAATTCCAAACGAGGAAAAAATAAATGGACTATAACATAAGTGTATGGACCACACAACGTGGAGCAGATGCAACAACCATAAGATCCGTATCAATTTTTGTAGAAATCTAACAAAAATCAGTTAAAATCGGCATTGACCTACGCAAAATAAAAATTAAATCAACTTTTTGTCTTATTGAATTAGTATTAATCAAAGTTCATCGGCTTTTGTATTCCACGTACTATCATTTTATATCTAAGTTTGAATTGATATCCAACATACTCCAAGCTCTAATCCTTAAATACAATGTCTTCATCGCGTGCGCGGGGCCAGAGCCAGCATGTTCACCAGCAACCGCATATATAAAATATCATGTTAAGTGGTATCAAATTAAAATCATTTGCTCAAATAGCACACTGACATAAAAATAAAATCATCTTCTCTCACAGCATGAAGCAAAATTCCAAACAAAATCATGCCACAGGGAAGCCACCAAAGATAAAAACATGAAACTGATGTACACAATGCAACACCACTGGCCATGCCGCGAGGCTTTCTAGTTTAATTCTTTTTCTCAACCACTTTAGATTTTCTGTTTCCAATCCAATCATTTTTGTTCCCCAAGCAAAAGAACAAGTTAGACCTCACACTCACATGTACGTCCATGTCTCGCTTTTCATGTTCTTTTGGCTACACTTGTCGACGTCTATCCCTGCTTTTCAACGCAAGGCGTCAATTTTGTCTTCACCCTCTGTTGATTTTTTTTATAAGGTTCCTCTCTGCTGATTGCCTGCCTACACAGTAATAGAGGTACTCCCTCTGTCGCAGAATGTAAGTATTTGCTGACTTCTGATGATCATGTTTGACAGCTCATTTTATTCAAAAAGTTTTTGAAAATATAAAAATAATTATGATATACTTAAAATATATACGATGATAAAACATGTCATATGTGAATCATAGAAGTCGAGAAATGCTTATATTTTGGGACGGATGGAGTAGAGATTTTGCATTGTCATCTTTGAATGAATATATGTTGTACTATACTATAATCGTGGATTATTCCTTTTCATTGCTCGCATAACTGTATTTCCTTTTGATTCCGGAACGCAACTGTGTGTGTCAGAAGAAGAGAATTTGGTTTGCCAACAGCTAAACATATGCTGATATGCATGCTTCTTTGTTTATGTAGACCAAACTCTGAACTAGAAACAGTCAATGGCTATTGAGAATCTTGAAGATCATGTTCATAGAATCATGCATGTGTGTAGAATAATTGGTGCTTTAATTTTCGGATCAAATCAACAGACTGCCTATGTTATTAGTTTTGAGATTGAGTTGTATTATTTTATTTTATTTTATTTTTTAAGAAAGGAATGAGCTGCCTAAGATTTTTTTTCTTATTCTTTACAAGAAAACAACATGCTAGCAGGAGATTGTTAGAGTACATAACCTGCAAGATAGTGAACACATGAGCCTTCCGTACCAATTATTTGGAGGTACTATACATGCCATGTGATATGCACAGCTGCTCTCGCAATCAAGCTGCATGCTACTCCCTCGGTCCCATAATACAGGGGCGTGGAGCATTCAAAATTTTTCCCACAATATAAGGACTTGAGCTGTGGGCCCCACACTTTGGATAAAAAAAATTCTAAGTAAAGCCTTCCCCAGCCGTAGGTCTTCTTCCCCCAGCCGCGGGTCTTCTTCCCCAGCCCGTCTCCTTCCGAGCGTCGACGCTTGCGAGCTAAGCGGGGAGGCCGGGGCTGCGGCGAGGAGGCGTGGCGGAGCAGGCTGTAACCGCAGGGCGGCGACGCCGAGGAGGCCGGGGCGCAGGGCAGGTCGCGCCGCCGAATCTCTCGCCGGGAAGGCAGGCCGCCGGGGATTAGGAAGTCGCGCGCTCGCGCCGTCGGAGAGGAGGCCGCCGTCGGATCACGCGTCGCCGGGGAGGAGGGAGCTCGCGAGCGAGCGTCTGGATCTCGCCGGGAAGAGTAGGCCGCGCGGAGGAGCCGTCCGCTAGCGCTCGCGAGGAGGTGGAGCCATCCGCTAGCGCTCGCGAGGAGGAAGAGCCGACCGCCGGCGCTTGCGCGAAGGAGAAGCAGCTAGCCGCCGGCGCTCGCGTGGAGGAGAAGGGAGGCACTGCTGCCGGTGAGAGACGGCGAGCTCGACGAGGAGGATAGGAAGATTCGCCGGCCTCCACCGACCCGCGCCGCCAGCTAGAGATCCCCGGCCGCACGAGCTCCAAGATCCACGCCCGCCGGCTCGCCACCCTCCTCGCAGCGCCGTCCCGCCTCCCCTCCCCTGCTCGCCTCGGTGCACGCGCCCGTGCTCGGCATTGACGGCGGCGGGGCACGATTCAGTAGCGGCGCAGCGCGATTTGGTGCTGCAGCTGGGGCGGGAGGCGCGGCGCCAGGGAGGAGGAGGCCGCCATGGCTGCGGGCCTGCGGCTGGGAGGAGAGAGGGGCGGCGGAGCAACGGACAGAGGAAGAAGACAGGGGTATTGACGTCATTTCAACACATGGTTGTTTTGTGGGTTTGAACCCTTCAGGAGCTTATATTGTGAGACGGAGGAAGTAGTATATTATTTATGTGTGGCCCACATGGTTATGTAAATATGCTGATAAAGCTTCTACGGCTCTACCTCATCTATCTACTTGCGTTCTTTGATTGTCCTACGGGTTTTATTGCTTTTTTAAAAATAGCAAGTGGTGTTTGCATACTGCACACTTAATTTTATTTTCAGGATCTGCAGAGAATTTCAGTCAGATCTAGCTAGCTTCACACGCATAATAGGTGTCCATTTTAATTTGATTTCTGACCACACGAAATGTTTTCAGGAAAAAATATTCATGCAAAAATTGAAGACGTGCGAATTCGCAACGGTTGACTTTTTTCTCCATATATGTACGTGGAAATTGAAGACGTGTGATGAAAATGCAGAACTTGATGAAGACATGTGAAAATGGAGAAATTGGTTAGGGAAATGATTGCGAATATACGTGTAATCATTATTTTCTTGAAATGGTATAGTAGAGGAGGACAGGGACAGGAGTTAATCAGAAATCAGCTGTAGATGTCATGATCATGATTAATTCAAGATTTTTGCAGCAGACTCCTACCGGATAAGAATGAATGGGCACAGTGCATTTGATCTTGATGGCTCTTTCCCTCTCCCCTAATTTCTTATGAATTTGTATCTTTTCACGACAATCTATATAACTTATATAATTGGTATCCACTAACTATCATTAACTTCATTTCTCTCTTCATGCAAGCTACCCACATCATCTCCCACCAAACTAAAAGTTGTTAACTCTATCTCTTTCTCTCTTCATAACTATCCATGTCATCTTTCACCAATTCTTTCTTCACGCAAACTGTCCACATCATCTTCCACCAACTAAGGGTTATTACATAAACTGGTTCATAATTTATCGAAAATTTTTCTCAAATCCGCAGCAACGCGCGGGAAAATATATATATATATATATATATATATATATATATATATATATATATATATATATATATATATATATATATATATATATATATATATATATATATATATATATATATATATAGTTATAGGTTGAACCATGACCAGTGATGAGCTGTAATCATTAAAGGATAGAAAATAAATAACCTGCTGACTTTCTTATAACAACTACTCCCTCCGTCTCAAAATGAGAGATGTTTTGAATTTCTGTTAACCACGACCATTCGTCTTATTCAAAAAAATTATGAGAATATTATTTATTTGATTATACATATTTTATATATATTTAATCATCGTGTATATTTTAAGTATATCATAACTATTAGTATATCATAACTATTTTTATATTTTCATAATTTTTTTGAATAAGACGAATGGTCACAACGTGCTCAGTAAAAACTCAAAACACCTCTCTTTTTTCGACAGCGAGTAATCACGATACATCATACAATTTTTTTTTTGACAACACGATACATCGTACAGTTGGTTGCATTACACGTCATTCCAAAGGAAGATGACCGACAGCCATTATTTATCCCATTTCCTGCAGCACAGTGAGAAATGTCGGCAACTTCCACGTGCCACACGAACCCAGCTGAGCGACCAAAACTGGAAACTTTTTTTTGGCACGATCGAAGAAACCTTTTGGTGTACTCCAGCAGGCCCCCCTGTTTATGAGCTCCAACTAACCTCTCTCTGAAATATCTTTTTCTTGCCGTACTTGGAAACCTTTCATTTCATTTTTATTTTTGGTAAAGCTAAGATGCCAACACGGCATTTCTAAGTTCTAACGGGTGTGTGTCTTAAAAAGGTCAATGCTAGGCAGAGAAAGCGTATTGGGTTACTATATAGTGACCAAATCCGCTACAGGGCCTGGATGTCGACTCGTAGTGACCAAAAAAAAAAAAAAACTGGTACTATATAGTACACCTCATACTAAACAAATTCAAATCGACAACGCGCATGAATTTGGCTTACTCCACTAATCAGAAATGCAAATTGACGATCAGCTGCCATCGTACTCGCATTTATATTTTATTATAGAGACTAGTCAGAGCTAAGAGTTGATTAACAGACTGGATTACCATCCTAATCATGTACACGAGCTGCCGTAGATTCTTCTTCCATCCTTCCTATTCCTAGTGTACGCGTTGCTTGTCAGCCAGGCTAATCAAAGCTTGGAATTTTTTTTGAAAGATAAGCTTGGAATTTACTAGTCCGGCTTTGATCCTCTGCGCACCCGTATAAAGGACACACGCACCACCTGCACCGGCACGCCATCCAAGAGACCAAGAACAGAGCCACTGCGAGGACTCTCCCCCCCAATCATCTCCAAAGAATCTCCCCTGTTCGGCGGCCGGCGGCCGGCGGGGAGCAGCTAGTTCCATCCTCTCGAACCCCGAGCTCCCGCCGGCGAACGGCGCGGTAGAAAGGCGCGCCTTTTGTCGCTTGTGCGTGCCTCGTGGGGCCGCGCGCGAGCCGACGGGGTTCGAGGGGGCGGCCGGCGGGATGGGCGGCGGGGTCCGGGCGCTGATGCGCCGGAAGCAGGTGGACTCCGACCGGGCGCGCCCCGGCGGCAGCAGCCAACAGCTCCGCAAGGAGCTCTCCGTTACCCAGCTCGTCGCCATCGGTAGAGACATCTCTTCGAGCTCTTGCTTCTTCTTCAGTTCTTCCTTTGAGCTTTGTTTGGTTAAATTTTGGTGGATCTTTGCTGGGAGTTTGTCGGAAATTGGAAAGATGCGAGCTTTGCTCGGCTGCGTCTTTTGTGCTCGGATCCTGGTGCTTCTCAGCGTTAGAACTTAGAACCTGTTGTGTTTTTGTGAATTTGTTTTTCTAAATCAGAGTGAACGACGCAGGTTATATAGTTATGCGTTGCTGAATTCGAGAGATGTTCATACTGAACTAGAGCTAGAGTTATGTTACTTTGAGATTTTATTTAGAAAGTTTTCAATTCATGTTTCATTGATTCTTACTCATGAGCAAAAGTTGAAAGGAATCTGAATTCTGAAATGGATACTGCTTTGTCTAGATCTTGGTGGTTGGTAAGGTGGGTGGTTTCCCACTTGGCCTCTTACTGTTCCTGACATTTTTATCCTGATTATGTAAATGCTCATGGTGCATCACTTATGCTAATCATGAAAATCATCTACCGCATAAAGCAGGGCAAGCCGCAAAGTGTAGAAATGTTAACATGATTCTGATATCCGCCAAGTGTTTTCCACAATTTTGTAGTGCTTGTGGGGATGGCTCGTTTACTGGACTAACTATACTATTTTAAGCCAAAAATATCTTCCATCTTTATTACTAATTATAGTATCTCATTAATTGAGGTGTTGATCATGGTGCCTGTGTTATCTTGTTATACCTCAGGTGTTGGTTCAACGATTGGAGCTGGGGTGTATGTTCTTGTTGGGACAGTTGCTCGGGAGCATTCGGGACCAGCATTGACTCTTTCATTTCTGATAGCTGGAATAGCCGCCGCACTTTCAGCATTCTGTTATGCAGAGCTTGCTAGCCGTTGCCCGTCTGCAGGAAGTGCCTACCATTATTCATACATCTGTGTCGGTGAAGGGTAATTTACTGATACCATGGAGTTAACTTTGCTTCATTTCGAGCATATATTGTGCTGTTGAGTTGCTGTTCTCACATTATTCAATTTTTCATTATCCAGAGTTGCATGGTTGATTGGTTGGGCTCTGATACTGGAATATACAATTGGTGGGTCAGCTGTTGCCCGTGGCATATCTCCCAATTTAGTAAGTGGGATTTCCCCTGTATCTGACTTGTTCACATGGCACATTGATGAATGGTTGAATTTTCACATCTATCTTTGCAAACAGTAAAAAAATATTAACCATTGTTTTCAGGCCCTATTTTTCGGAGGATCAGATAGTCTGCCCTGGATCTTAGCACGCCATGAGATCCCATGGCTTGATGTTGTTGTTGATCCTTGTGCTGCATTCCTGGTTTTCCTTGTCACTGGTCTGCTATGCGTGGGCATCAAAGAGGTTGCTACCTTCTCTGATCCAGCAATAGCTACCAACTCCTCCGACAACATAATATCTGATACTCTTTCCTCTATTTTTTCACCAGAGTTCATTTGTGCAAGGAGTTGTGACGGTACTGAATTGCTTTGTGATGCTATTTGTTATTATAGCTGGTAGTTACATCGGCTTTCAAACAGGATGGGTTGGCTACAAGGTTGCTGGCGGGTAATGCTAAAAATCCTGATACTTTGGTTCCTTCTTCTTCTTCTTTTCCCTTCAAGCCTGCAGGTAGGGTACTTACACAGTTATACTACATTGATTTCAGATTTTTTCCTTTTGGAGCGAATGGAATGCTCGCTGGGTCAGCAACTGTCTTCTTTGCCTACATAGGCTTCGATTCAGTTGCCAGCACTGCCGAGGAGGTTAGGAAACATCATGTTTCCCTGATTGATTTGGCACTTATTTACTGATCATTGTCATCAAATGAATAATCTAATTCTTTCATAAAAATGAAACATCTAATTATCTTATGTTAATTTCTGACAGGTGAAAAATCCGCAAAGAGATCTGCCATTGGGAATCGGAACAGCATTGACGATTTGCTGTTCCTTGTATATGCTGGTTTCAGTTGTTATTGTTGGTCTGGTACCATACTTTGCTATGGACCCAGATACTCCTATCTCATCAGCCTTCGCAAGACATGGAATGCACTGGGCAATGTAAGCACTGCTTCCCATTTCACCATGGATGATATGGTGTACATCCCACTGAGACTGTTCCTGTGCTTGTATTTTTATAGGTATCTTGTAACAACTGGTGCTGTTCTTGCTCTCTGTTCAACCTTGATGGGATCTATATTGCCACAGGTACAAACATATCTTAATCAATGTGTCATTCAATTTTTTTTCCTGCAGTTCTGGTCAATGGAAAAAGAGCCAATAGTATAAGACCTGCTTTAAATGATTAAATGTACATTATCTTTGTATTCTGCACCCTTTCTAGACAACATCTGAATAAGACCTGCTTTAAATGATTAAATGTATATTATCTTTGTATTCTGCACCCTTTCTAGACAACATCTGAATAATATCGGCCTATGATCTGGATATAGATCATCAGTTCTGCTTAATTTGTTCTATCAACCAACATATGTATATGGATATTTATACTTCCACATGGTACGTCCCTCACAGCCAAGAATATTGATGGCCATGGCACGAGATGGCCTGTTACCATCATTCTTCTCTGATGTCCACCAGACAACACAAGTTCCAGTCAAAAGCACAATTG
The DNA here is from genome assembly GCA_036936925.1 of Cenchrus fungigraminus. NCBI lineage: Eukaryota > Viridiplantae > Streptophyta > Magnoliopsida > Poales > Poaceae > Cenchrus > Cenchrus fungigraminus. Next base: position 4,427,597 of record CM072769.1, read on the forward strand.
TGACTGGCGTCTGCGCAGCTTCTCTCGCTTTCTTCATGGATGTCTCTCAACTGGCTGGAATGGTATGGATTTACAAATCACTAAACATGTTATTTGAGCTTATACATGTACTTCATCTTGAGGTTAATTTAATTAATGATCCTTCTCCCCTGAGAATGGGGAGAACATGGCAGAGATCTGTATAGCCATTATTAAATAATGTAGCTTGAAGCTAAAAGGGTTTGTTTTTGGTTGCAGGTCAGTGTAGGAACGCTCCTTGCATTCACTATAGTTGCTGTGTCCATCTTGATTCTCAGGTATGTTCCTCCAGATGAGGTACCTCTGCCATCTTCCCTGCATTCATCATTCCGTTTGAGCCAAGAAAATGATGAGGAAAAGCTGAGGGATACTCTTGGAGATGAGGATCATGAACAAGGGACATCTGAAATTAGCGATGTTGTTGTAGTAGAATCAGTTAAGGACCCACTTATTGAGAAGCAGCTATACGCAAGTATGTATGCGCAACTGCATGTCTGACTTAAAATGCTGTAAATTTCTATTTCAGTTAAGGTAGCTAATAAACCTGCCTGGTGATTTTTAGGCAAGCTGCATGAGACAAAGCGGCGCAAGACTGCTGCTTTCAGCATTGCAGCTGTCTGCATAGGGGTTCTGGTCCTCACAACTTCAGCCTCCGCGACATTCTTGCCCTTGTAAGTACCAACTACTCAGCTTATTATGCTAACTCCCACAATGAACTATCCTGCATACAAGCAAAACACTCAACAATCTAACATATGCCCATTTTAGCCTGGTGAGATGCTTTGTTTGCGCTTTTGGTGGCCTGCTCCTTCTAACTGGTCTGGGCGTGCTCTGCTGGATCGACCAAGATGACGGGAGACACTCCTTTGGTCATTCTGGAGGTACAAACTTGGCCACTTTTTCTACTCTCTGGCTAGCTCTCTGGCCACTTTCGTAAATTTTACTTGGTGTTACATATCTTGCTGCTGCCACTGCAGGATTCATCTGCCCATTTGTTCCATTGCTGCCAGTGATGTGTATCCTGATAAACACATACTTGTTGATAAACCTTGGGTGAGTGTCTGATCCTTTCTAACTTCTCAACTACATGTTCGGAACTGATATATGTTTTCACATGTCTGAACTTGTTGATTCACCCTTTGTCTTACTTCAGTGGCGGCACATGGTTGCGAGTGGGGGTGTGGCTGGTGATGGGAGTGTTCGTGTACGTTTTCTACGGCCGCACCCACAGCTCATTGACGGACGTTGTGTACGTCCCTGTGGTTCAGGCGAACGAGATATATGGGTCGTCATCTTCTTCAGGGTTTGTGGCCTAAGGAAGGGGTGATGGAAAGAGGCATTTGTCGAAGCCTATCTTGAGGTATCAGCTCAACAGCTCCAGGGTACCTTCTGCAGAACCTCAAGGACCCTGACTGGAGCAAGTCCCTGTTTGAGCTATTATAAGCCATTGCAGGCAAGGGTTTGAAGAATTCAATTCATATGTCAATTTCTTGTTGAAATGTACGTGTATAAAGTTGTAATGTCATATGTGTGCGCACTCAATTGGAGTGATGTAAATATAGATTTATAGGTGGAATTATTACTTGAGGTTTTTAGAGAAGGAAGGTTGGTCTAGGAATGTGTAAGGTTTAGCAGAAATTTGCTTCAAATAGGTCTGAGTGCAAGGTGTATAACGTGCTCAAGGTCTTACAAGTTTTATAAAATATATTGGATGATACGAAGAATCTGTTGTTTGTCATACAAGCAGGTGGAAATACGATGATCATAACATGAGCAGAAGAGCTTCTGCTCATGCGATTAAATTAACCTGCTTTGCAAGTGAGTTTGAGTAGTATACAGGAACAGCACACAAGATTTTGAACAGTCTGGCTGGTTAAAAGCTCGTGTTGGGCTCTACTGAGTAATGAATGGACCCATTGAAGAATTTTTTTCTATTTTTTTCGATTTTGTCAAATCTATAAACTAACCGCCGTATGCCACGACGGTTGCAGTGCAACAGCCGTGACTTACGGCAGTTAGGCGGCCTCCATGGTGGTTGCTGGAGCCTCAGACTGAGTCCAACAAGAAGATGCAAAAGCAAAAATGGCACGCGCACAGTGATTTTGGCAAGAAAAACACCCTCCAACAGAAGGTGCAAACAAGACAGGCATTTTGCCTTCTCGCCCAACTGTGATGCAAAAATGCTCATCCTCTCTCCTCTGACGCAAATAGCTGGCGGGCCCGGAAACAACGACGGCTCCTGCTAACGAGCTCTCTTACGGTGGACCCGTCATCCAGGAGCGGAGGAAACGAGCTCCTCCTCCAGCACGGAACCTGCATCGGCGGCGAGCTCCTCCTCCAGCACGTAGCCTGCGTGGAGCAGCAAGCCAGTTGCGGCGGCGAGCCGGCACGGCCTCGTCGGCCGGCACCTTGCGGCGGAGATCTGACGGCGGAGGAGGAGCAGGGGAAGGGTCGCGCGCCCGGCGGCGCCTCGCGCGGTCGGGCCCTTGCCGACTGCCCCTGCTTGCCCCGCCGGAGATGGCACGGAGGAGAGGGCGCGGAGATTGGGGAGCGGCTGCCAGATCCGGGCGGAGCAAGGAGCAGGGGAGGCTGCGGTGGCGGAGGAGCAGAGGAGTAGGAGAGAGCAGGAGAGGGTCCGCGTGCCCGGCGGCCCCTCACCGACCGCCTTTGCTTGCCCCGCCGGAGATGATGGGGAGGGGGCGGTGCGGACCGGAGAGCGAGGAGGACGGGCGAGGCAGTTTTTTTGTGTGCCTGCTGTTGGAGACAGAGTTTTTTCCCTGCCCGAGCAGGCTTCTGTGCGCAATGCATATGGACATATGCCTATCCCATTTTGCAATGGCTTGTTGGAGTCAGTCTCAGACTGAGTCCAACAAGAAGATGCAAAAGCAAAAATGGCACGGGCACAGTGATTTTGGCAAGAAAAACACCCTCCAACAGAAGGTGCAGACAAGACAGGCATTTTGCCTTCTTGCCCAACCGCGATGCAAAAATGCTCATCCTCTCTCCTCCGACGCAAATAGCTGGCGGGCCCGGAAACAACGACGGCTCCTGCTATCGAGCTCTCTGATAGTGGGCCCCGTCATCCAGGAGCGGAGGAAACGAGCTCCTCCTCCAGCACGGAACCTGCATTGGCGGTGAGCTCCTCCTCCAGCACGTAGCCTGCGCGGAGTAGCAAGCCAGTTGCGGCGGCGAGCCGGCGCGGCCTCGTCGGCTGGCACCTTGCGGCGGAGATCCGACGGCGGAGGAGGAGCAGGGGAAGGGTCGCACGCCTGGCGGCGCCTCGCTAGCCGGCCCCTTGCCGACTGCCCCTGCTTGCCCCACCGGAGATGGCATGGAGGAGAGGGCGCGGAGATCGGGGAGCGGCTGCCAGATCCGGGCGGAGCAAGGAGCAGGGGAGGGCTGCGGTGGCGGAGGAGCAGAGGAGTAGGAGAGAGCAGGAGAGGGTCCGCGCGCCCGGCGGCCCCTCGCCGGCCACCCTTGCTTGCCCCGCCGGAGATGAAGGGGAGGGGGCGGCGCGAACCGGAGAGCGAGGAGGACGGGGAGGCAGTTTTTTTGCGTGCCTGCTGTTGGAGACAGTTTTTTCCCTGCCCGAGCAGGCTTCTGTGCGCAATGCATATGGACATATGCGTATCCCATTTTGCAATGACTTGTTGGAGTCAGTCTCACGACGGTTATGTTTAACAGCTGTAGCGTTTATGTTTTTTATGTTGGTTTTAAATGTTGTTTGTAAAATAAATACTTCCATGGTACAAAGAAATACTTGCTGCTAATAAGAAAAGCAAAGTGACGTAATAGAAAAATAATTCATACAGATAGCATGTCCAAGATCACGAATAAGAGTGCTGCTGTGTGAATTAACATATCTAACCTAACCTAGCAACCTCTCTTCTTGGCGATCATATATTTTCACTACATACATACATGCATACATATATACATATATAGTATTATATTATATAGTACCCTGGGTAAAATAGTTATTCAGCACGCGAGCTCATCCGCCGCGCCACCTCCGCACCACCCCGTCCTATCCCGTGTTTAGGGATGGAACCAAAACATTCGAATTGTGTAATAGATTGATTTTTTTAGATCACAATAAAATAAATTTGGTGCTAATTTTTGATGCATTATAACCAGCTAATTACCGGAAAAAATTAAAAAAATTAGCTACAATTTTTTTATAGATTATTTGCTTTCGATAGAGAAAAAGGTGAAAAAACATCCGTATCCGAATCCGAATTTCTTTTCATCATTTGATCAAAATATAGCACACATTTGGGGTTTATTTTGTATGAATCTTAACAAGCACAATGCTAAGGACAAGAATATAAATTTTTAAATACAAAATATTATGTCTAATTTAGCTAAAATAAAAAAAAACTAAAAAATACTATCCGAATTGGTATCCGGTTCTCCCACGTTGCTTTTTCTCGAGCCCCACCTCCGCTGGTGTCAGTTCCCCCGAACCCGCCGCCCCCGCTCCCCACGCCCCCCATTCGGATCCCCTGCAGCCGCCGCCGCTCCCCACGCCCTGTCGTGCTGTCGTCGCCGTCCCCAGCGCCGCGCCCGCTGCCGAGCCTCCCGCGCACCACCACGCCCCTCCCGTGGTCCGCCTCCGCCCCCTCTCCTGATGGTCAGTGCACCGCCAGAGACGCCGGCCGCCGCGCTGCCGGGACCATCCTCGCCGCGTCCCTCATCGGGCCGCCGGGCTCGGCTGCCGCCCTCGCTGAGTCGCTGCGCCTTCCCTCGACCGGCGCGCCGCCAGGGCCCACTGCCGAGCCTCCCGCGCACCGCCACGCCCCTCCTCTAGTCCGTCTGCCCCCTCTCCTGATATCCAAGGTGATGGGATAGATTTGCAGATGCTCTGCGAGCCTATTTTCCATTCTAATTTTCCTCTTGTGTGCAGATCAAAGTCCCTTGTTGGTGAGGATTTTTTTCCTGCGGTTGATTTGGATGGATAAGAAGGTAGAACGGGGCTACGACGCAGGTGATTTTTCTTTCAAATCATTATCATTCATTCATTACCCAAAGAGATCTCTCACCGATTGGGAATTTTTACCAATTGCTGCTGTTTTGCTCCCTATTGTGGTGAGATGGTGTCACTCAAGGCAAACAGGTTTGAGCCTAGTGCCGATCCCCATTCCTAATCGACAAGCTGGGGGTGATGAGCAGACCTGTGACAACTTGGACAACTTTGACCTTTTGGAAGAAAAAACAGCCTAGAAGAAAAAGAAATGTCTGCAGGAGATAGACAAAACCAATCATCACTGCTCTTCCTCTAGTCCAGCCATCAAACTGAATTTGAATATACATGGCGCCTCCTGCCAGAGCATAAGTATATTTCACCACTTCCCTACCCTCCGAGAGATGTATATATCAGGACGTGAGCTGACAAGGTTGCCAGAAAGTATGTGGCACCTCACTTCCCTTGAGTCGCTGACATTGGATTGGTGCCAACGCATATCAGCATTGCCAGAATGGCTGGGCGACCTCTCTTCTCTAAAAAGCCTTTTAATCGAAGGATGTAGGGACCTCAAGTCCTTGCCTTCATGTATAGAGGGACACCCCAAGCTTCAGAAGCTAGGGATTGGGTATGGGAACCAGGAACTGAGGGAGTGGTGCGAATCAGAAGAGAACAAGGCGAAGCTGGCTCACATAAACGTTCCCATGCGCTGATAAATTGCATCATATATGTAATTAATAAAAGGTTTTTGTAAAAACCTTTTATTAATATATATCCAGTAGGAGCACAAAGCGCTGTGCTCTTCCTGTTTCATCAAAAAAAATATATGTAATTTCAGCCATCAAGTTTTTTTAGTATACAACTATATATAGTACTGTTGTTTTCTTCGATTATTTTTCTCTGACAAAAGGTCATGCCTCCCACGCGCCCCCGCGCCTAATGGTCCGACGGCCGTTACTCTTTGTCGTGCGGCGTCAAGGTGACGCACGGCAAACATATATGTTTGTCGTGTGTTTTCTTATGGCGCACAACAAAGTTTTTTTTAAAAAAATTTGATTTCTCTACTTCTTTTTATTTCTCCACTACAAAAACATTATTTTGTACTCTATATTTCAATTTAATACATTTCTCGATATATTTACTATATTTAACAATTATCTGTCGTTTAAAGAATTTATTTCGTATACGTCAAATTTGAACTACAAGTGCATGAAATAATGGAGTAAAGTTCGTGAAAAAATAATATTCATTTAATTGAGTCATTTTTAAGACCTTACCCATGAAATTAGATGAAACTTTGAACATTTTGTTCGTGAAGCATGCAAATGCACGTGCGTTGTAATGTTTTTTAATTGTATAAAATGCAAACAAAGTTTGAAAATCATGAGATTGATTAAGAGCTCATGATATCCTTTGTGAAGCTTGTGATAAATAATTGAGAGGGTTTTGAACAAGTCATCACGTATGGTGTTTAGAAACTGAAGCATCTCACGAGAAGTTTCAGAGTGATGAGAGCCATGTGATTAGGTTTGTAGTCTTAGGAAAGTTCAAATTGGATTTTGACTTCAAAACTTTTTCTCTAGTGAATATAAAACATAGATTGTCTCATACTAATTTATGGTAATTTTACGCATCCATTTGATAATTTTAATACATTAACTCTAATTTCAGGATTTTAATGGACATAAATTGAATTTGAGCTATAACTACATGAGAAAATAGAATAAATTGATGTAAAAATGATATTCGTGCTATTTGGTGCACTTTAAAGCTTTATCTGTGAACTGAAATAAAAATTTTAATATCGTTTGCACAAAAATGGAGATTTGGTTAATGCATGTTGTGGGGGTTGATCTAGCTAGTTGATTGTAGGAAGCATGCATATGCAAGAATTGACTATCTAGGGAGATGGATTGTAAAACAAAGAGACGACAAGCTCCAACTTCTGTCTCCTGGCTTTAATTTTCTCAACTCCAGGTGTACATGTGTGCTGTAGTGTAGTGTAGTGTGTTCAAACTACAGAAATTAATTAATTTATCAATGCGCACACTAGTAAGAGGAAACCTTATATATATATATATATATATATATATATATATATATATATATATATATATATATATATATATATATATATATATATATGAGACCCTAGTAATACTAAGCATGGAGAGAGAGGGGGGACAGAGCACGGCAGAGGTTGCTTTTTATAGAGCTTCGTTCCGGGTGGAGATCGATAGTAACTAACACATAGTTGTTTCTAAAACTGTACACACTCACACGGCGTTTGTTTGCTTGATGAACAATGTGCACATGGTATGCTGCCTCCTTCACAAGCGTAGGGAGAGCTTAGGTGCGGGTGCTGCCGTTTGTCACAGCAGGAAACACTTCTCGGTGAAAAAAAAGAGAAATATGAGAATTCTCGGTTGAGCCCGATTTTTTATCACAATAAACCCTCCAAACCAATTAATCCTACCGGGATTAAGTTTAGGGAGCTCTCCTCTCCTTCTTCCTCCAATCTTTTCTTCTCTTCTTCTTCTTCCTTAAATTTGTAGGGTCCTCTGTAAGATTCCGGTGGATAGGGGGCACGAGCGCCCACCCCAGGACGTCAAAGCCCTTAGGGAGTTGGTACTACATTTATGTAAACATTTTTTGTCACAGATCGAATTTGTTGGCTACATTATCATCACACAGTCGTGTACATCTAGTTATTAGGTAGAGTACTACGCATGCTACAAAACTATCTAGTTATCGTGTCACTACTCCCTTTGTCCCTAAATAAACGTCGTTTGTGCTTTCTAAGAAACAAATTTGACTAACTTTATATTAACAAATATTAATACCTATGATGCATAATTAGTATCATTGGAAGGATACTGAATCTGGTTTTTTTAACAAAATTATTTGGAGACACAAATGTTGCATGTATTTTCTACAAACTGAGTCAAACTTGTAGCACACACACCCTAAATATTATTTAGGGACAGAGGGAGTAGTTATTATCTATGTGTCCTGCTTTTTCGAGCGCTAAGCAAAATGAGCATTTACAAACAAGAGATCCATGACAATATAGTGTGATCATTCTTTAAACAATAAGGCAATAAAGGTGTGAGCTAGGAAACACATTGCATGGTGAACTATAGTAAGAAAGAGTATTCTGCAAAAGAAAACAGGGTGTGCATTCTCAAAACAAGGCAATAAATAAGGAGAGCTACCAAAAACACATTGGTGAACGAACTAGTCGGATACACTACACACAAAACAATATGGGTATAATTCTTGAAGAAACAAGGCTAAGTATATCAAGGAAACCAGGGGCAAGTAGAAACTTGCCTCCATTGGCAGACGGGCCATTCGTGGCTAGCTAGCTCTACCGGTGAACAAGACTACCTAGGTGAAGTGTGTGTGTCTTGAAGGGGTGTTGACACCGTTTTTTAACACGTGTAAAAGAATAGCCGAAGAGACGTCGCGAAGACTTCAAAGCCGACGAAGAAAGGAAAGAAGCAACCAGCCGATCCAGGATCGGCCGATTGGTGAAAGAGAAACGTGGTAGAAGAAGGATGCGCCAGAGGAAAGAAGACGGAGGCGGGTCAATAATCAAATTGACATCGGGTCAAAGTCAGTTTAGAGAGTCTGATTCTTATGAGAATCGTTAAGTTTTTGGTAGTTTTATTTCTTTAGATTCAAGTAAGCATTGTCGTCATCGACTAGGAGTCAAGTTGTCCTCAGGACATAAATAGCGACTCTGCGTGGTCGAAGAAAGATTGTACACACCAATATCAACAAAACCTTTACTTATTCAAGTCGGTGACTTCGCCACCCCTTTTTTTTACTTCTTCTTATTTTCTTGTTTCTTCAAATGTTGTTCTTCTAGCTCGTTGGACTGCATCGATCGACCTCCGGCAAGTTTATGAGTAGCGTTTTATCGAATAACAACTGGGCTTTAACCTCCGGGCGCATCGCTATGGTTTCGTCTAAGTTTTATTCACAACTTATCGATATCAGCTAGGTTTGCAAGTCTTCTCTTGTTTATTTAGCTTTTATCACCAATTTATCCAGCTCGTAATCTCATCGTATCGGCTATCGTCGCTCTTGCATCGTTTCACTACGATCTAGCCGATTCAAATCAGGTTTTGAGTGTTGTCTCTGCTTTTGCTCGCGCTTTGCCTACGTCATCAAATCGGCTGATCTAACTGTTTTGCTTATACTTGCACTTCGGCTGCTTCAGCTAGTTGATTCGCTCTACAGTGGTATCGGCCGATCGGGCTGTTACTTGTTGAAAACCCACATCGGTTCTCCAACCGATCTAACCCACATCTAATGTTTCCTATCTTTCCGTGCCGATCAACAGGTCAGGTCGGTTGGCACGCCTTGTTACATCCCAGGGATCCGTTACGTGTTGCCATTGAAGAACTTAATTCCGTTTTTTGCGTCAATACATCTTGGCACGCCCAATGGGACATGAAGAATCAGTCAACAATGGCAGGACCAAAACTTCCTAAAGAAGCTGGTGCAGACAAGACACAAGCTATCACGTTAGATCAACTTCGTGAAGAAGACAAAGCTGAGTTCGATGAGCGCATGGCAGAATATGGTCAGCTATTGATGGGTAGTTTCGGCTTAACCAAGCAAGGAGCTATCAAGAAAGCTCCTCTTCCAAGACCTCATGAGTTAATAATACAAGCCGACCCTAGGAAACTGCAAGACATGATGACAAAGGCCATGCACCAATTGTTTATTGATCGGTCTTCTGTTTTCAACAGCACAGTGCAAAATTCTGTAAAAGAAGTGCTCAGAGATGAACTCTCAAGCGGATACAACGGATTAGTATATTATCAACCTGGTACAACAATTCCAACTTTTGCTGACATAAGATTCAGTCACGAAAAATCGGCTGGTCAGCCGGGACAATCTACTTCGGATGGTGTTCCTTATGCCGCACCTGTTCTGTCAGCAACCACGACTGGAGCTGATGATCCTTCAGGTTCTCCAAGACGCACACCTATTATCCCTGATGCACCAATGACTCATTCAGAGAAAGACACAAATGGGAAGGGGGTTGCAACTGAAACAACACAACAAGTGGGAGAAACCTCTACTGGTCCGTATGCTGCAAAGTTTGGAGAGTTAATTGGAACTGTAGTACAACATGACAAAGGAATCATATTTTCTTTCATTGAACCAAAGACTCTCAAAGCACAACATTATGACATTCAGCTGTCACATATGCACATGGTCAAGCCTATTCAATAGGCTCAAGAAAATTCTAGCATGCAGAAAACTCCAGTACAAGTAGCTACTAATGGGGCAGCAACTGGTCAACCTATCATAAGTCATCCGTTGACACCAGAGCAGATAAGCCCAGCTGATCAAGCGTATGCAGTTAGAACATATGCTGCGAATTTGCAGGAGCAATACAACAATGCTATGTATTAGGCAGCATTATGGGATCAAATGGCTCAACCTGGGAATTTGACATATCAGTTGCCAGAACAGTATATACAAGGTACTCCAAACAGGCAACATACGCAGCAAGGAACGCAACATAGAACACCTTATTTAGGTGGGATTCCTCAATATACGGCTTCTCAGAAACCTTTGGCTTCACAGCCAATTATGCATGAACAGCCAGGAATGATTGTAATCATGCAGAATCGGCCAAATCCTTCGGCGGGAAATTGGCTGATTGATCAGAATAAGAAATTCATGGCTGAGATTACAGATTTGATACAAAAGCAGTTTGGGTTAAAGCCAAAGTAGCAAACCAACATGTATCGGACACCATACCCTCCTTATTTTGATCAGATTACATTCCCTCAGAGATATAAAGTGCCCGATTTCACCAAGTTTACTGGTCAAGATGATACCTCCACCATCGAGCATATCAGCCGATTCATTATTCAGTGTGGGGATGCAGGGTCAAATGAGGCATTAAGGGTTCGGTTGTTCTCATCCTCTCTGTCGGGACCAGCCTTTGCTTGGTTTACATCACTACCGGCCGATTCCATTCAAAGTTGGGAAGATCTGGAGAAGAAGTTCCATGGCTATTTCTTCTCTGGAATACATGAAATGAAGATTACTGATCTGACTAACTTGAAGCAAAGGAATGATGAATCGGTGGTAAATTTCGTTCAAAGATTCAGAGAGATGAGGAACAAGTGCTTCAGCCTATCTTTAACTGATAAACAATTGGCGGAATTGGCTTTTCAAGGACTCTTGCCTTTACTCAAAGAGAAGTATGTTTCACAAGAGTTTGAGAATATAAGCCAGTTGGTACACCGATTGAGCCATGAAAGTTCTTCTCGGCCTTATGAACCTCGAAGGAGTTATCAGAAAATCTCTTATGTAGAGAATTCCGATTCAGAAGAAGAGGCTGAGGTTGATCTAGCTGAATGGGTGTCAAACAGGAAGCCGATTGCATGTCTCTTCGACAAGAAAGAACCTGAGAAATTCAGCTTCGATATAACTAAAGCTGATCAGATATTTGATCTCCTTCTTCAGCAGGGTCAGATTAAACTCTCTCAGAATCACTCTATCCCAAGTGCTGAAGAGCTTAAGAAGATCAAATATTGCAAGTGGCATAATGCTACGTCCCATAGCACTGACGAATGCAAGGTGTTTCGTCAGCAGATTCAGAGTGCAATAGATCAAGGGAAGCTCAAATTTGAGATACCTTCCAATTCAGGAAAGCCAATGAAGATTTATCAACATCCTTTCCCTACTAATGTAGTCGAATCAACTTCACAAACAAAGGTGTTGACATCTGAATCGGCTCAGAATAAAAAGGTCATCGATCCCAAGGCTCAGATAACAACAGAAGAAGTGAAAGGAAAAGGACTGCTTGAGGAGAATAATCCAAGAGCGCCCAGCAAAGTTACTCAATCCCAGTTTCTTCTGAAAAAAGTATCAATGCCATCAACAAAGGATCAGAGAAGGAGAAGAATGGGTAAGGCGCAATTCAAATCACTAGAGGTGCCCGTTCTTCAGATATTATTAGGAAGAAGGGATTAAACTCCCAACAATGGATAATTGTCCAGAGTGCAATGGTTTTTATTCTGAAGGACAATCTTCCAAGAGGGCCTGCTTCGACGATAGAGGAAATAAGCCAGTAATGCATAACAGCCGAGAATTTCGTGATCAACGAATCCTAGTGCATGATCGGCTGGGGGGCAGGATCAGCGTGTATGATCGGCTAGGAAGCAAAATCAGAGAGAATCAGACAGACTCCGATTGGCTAGAAGAGATGGCTGACAGTAGAGTCTCTGATGAAGACGTATTGACAAGGAATCCAGAAAGGCGTAATGCTACATACGAGGACAGAAAACAACACATAGTTCATCAACCTAAATGGTGCCCAGAAGGTTTAACCAAGTCTCAGAAAAGGAGGATCCAGCGCTTGCGACAATTGGAGCAGCAAGAAGAAATTGAGAGGCAAGCACTTGACAAGAAGAAGGTCCGATCCCAAACCTGGCGACCTAAACCCAAATTTGATAACAAGGAAGAAGGTCAACCAGTGGCAGATATCAACATGGTCTTCATGCTACCTAAGGAGTTTATGACTCTTGAAGACAACTCAGATGAGGAGTTAGGATCGGCTCAGTTAACCTTGGATCCAATGCTGGCTAGTTTTGAGAAACTAGATGAGGAAAAGTGTCAACATATGAAAGCTTTGTTTCTCAAAGGACTTGTCAATGGGAAGCCAGTCACAAGGCTCCTAATAGACGGTGGTGCATCGGTCAATCTTATGCCCTACTCAATGCTTCGAAGATTTGGGAAAAGTGAACAAGACTTAACCAATACCGACATCATACTACTCGATTTCGAGGGAAATTCATCATCTGCAATGGGTGCTATATGTGTGGATCTAATAATCGGCAGTAAGACCCTTCCAACTACCTTTTTCGTTATCAAGGGGAAGGGGTCATACAATTTACTACTTGGAAGAGATTGGATTCACGCCAACTGTTGCATTCCGTCTACCATGCATCAATGCGTGATCCAATGGATTGGAGACTCAGTGGAAGTAGTCAATGCCGATTCTTCCTTCCATATTGCAGCAGCCGATACACATTTGAATTTTGATAAAGTCGTCTGCATATCAGGGAAAGAGTGGGAGATAGATTTCCTCAAGATGTCTGACTTCAAGCTTTAGCTGATCCAGATGATCTGTTCCTAAATATAAAAGGAATAAAAAGCTACATCGGCTGATTGAGAGGATTTGACATCAACAAGACTAGGCCGATGCTAGTCAAGATCAAGACAAGGTTTTAAATTTAGATTAATTACTTAGCCGATTACTACTTCTGGCTATTTAGCCGATTTAGATTTCGGGAGATAGCCGATACTGAGTTATCGCCTTTAGTGGAAAAAATTGTAAAAATAAAAGGAGTGTTCAAACATTTAGAGCCGATACGATGATTCGGATAATGGTCGATGTAACAATCGCCCTTAGAACAAAAATATGAGCATATATATATGGGAAGAACTGCTGATAGAGGGATCATTTTGGATCTACAAAAGGAAAGAAGGCAGATCAAAAAAGGAGATTGGCGATATTAACAAAGAAAAGAAAATGCTTCCAGCTGAATCAGGTCTCGGTGTTACTGGTTCATCTTCATCAATCGAGATAGCATATGCAGACTCATTATGAAAAGCTGATTCTATATCAATATCGGCTTGATGTCCCTGGATAAAATCGACCGATGTTGGTTCTTCTTCGGTTTGCTTTGACTCTGATACAATGTCTTGCGTTGTCAGAGCCTTTACTTGGTCCTAAGAAAATTTGCTCAACAGATCAGAAGATTGCAAATAACGAAGGACAAGGTAATAGGGAGTATATCAAAAGAAAAAGGGATCTGCATCATCGCAGATCCAGTTTCAACAAGCGCATCACCAACAGAAGCATCGGCAGGCACTTTGATTTTCTTCGAATCATTGATCAAGATCTTCCTAGCGATTGCCTTTTTTTTCTGAGGAGCTTTGGGAGCTGTGGTGCCTGAGATGTCAGCAAGAAAATCTTTAGGATTTCATGGACCAAGTCATGAATAACTTCAGAAAGATAAGTGAATGGATCGAGAAGGTCAATAAAAAGGTTACCAGAATGATTATGACGGTCGTCATCAGCAGAATTCATTGAATACGGTGAAAAGATCAAACACAGATTTAACCAATTTGAAAGGTATCAGACGACAATAAAAAGGCAGCGTATGCGGAGAGAACAGCCAAAAGGGGTGATATTTATGGCCTCTAGAAACTTGAAGTTTAAGAGATATATCTGAAAAAAGGAAACCGAAATCAAGAGAATTTCGGAGCAAAAGATATTTACTCCGAAACTGGGGGGCATGTGTTGACACCGTTTTTTAACACGTGTCAAAGAATAGCCAAAGAGACGTCAGGAAGACTTCAAAGCCGACGAAGAAAGGAAAGAAGCAACCAGCCGATCCAGGATCGGCCGATTGGTGAAAGAGAAACGTGGCAGAAGAAGGATGCACCGGAGGAAAGAAGACGGAGGTGGGTCAACAATCAAATTGACATTGAATCAAAGTCAGTTTAGAGAGTCCGATTCTTATGAGAATCGTTAAATTTTTGGTAGTTTTATTTCTTTAGATTCAAATAAGCATTATCGTCATCGACTAGGAGTCAAGTTGTCCTCAGGACATAAATAGCGACCCTGCGTGGTCGAAGAAAGATTGTACACACCAATATCAACAAAACCTTTACTTATTCAAGTCGGCAACTTCGCCACCCCTTTTTTTACTTCTTATTTTCTTGTTTCTTCAAACGACGTTCTTCTAGCTCGTCGGGCTGCATCGATCGACCTCCGGCAAGCTTGTAAGTAGTGTTTTATCGAATAACAACTGGGCTTTAACCTCCGGGCGCATCGTTGTAGTTTCGTCTAAGATTTATTCACAACTTATCGATATCAGCTAGGTTTGCAAGTCTTTTCTTGTTTATTTAGCTTTTATCACCAATTTATCCAGCTCGTAATCTCATCGTATCGGCTATCATCGCTCTTGCATCGTTTCACTACGATCTAGCCGATTCAGATCAGGTTTCGAGTGTTGTCTCGTAGTGCTTAGTTTGCTCTGTTTTTGCTCGCGCTTTGCCTATGTCATCAAATCGGCTGATCTAGCCGTTTTGGTTATACTTGCACTTCGGTTGCTTCAACTAGCCGATTCGCTCTACAGTGGTATCGGCCGATCAGGCTGTTACTTGTTGAAAACCCACATCGGTTCTCTAGCCGATCTAACCCACATCTAACGTTTTCTATCTTTCCGTGCCGATCAACAGGTCAGGTCGGCTGGCACGCCTTGTTACATCCCGAGGATCCGTTACGTGTTGCCGTTGAAGAACTTCATTCCGTTTTTGCATCAATAAGTGGTGGCTGGGGTTTATATAGGCACCAGCAAAATGGATCTGGTGGAGCCAAGGGGGGCCATGCCCCCCCACCCCCACCCCAAACGTGGAAATAAAATAACCACCCTTTTGTAGCTACTGCAGTTTAGGTGACCTTCAGCTAGAATATTGCTTAATAAAGCACCAAAGGTCCTCTAGCCTACTTGGTTAGAGGGGGTTGAGGTATGGTCGCAACAAGGAGACCCGATTTCGATTCTTCGATGGAGGGAATTTACAAAACTAGTTAAAAAATCTCATCGTCGGTGAAACCGGAGTTCGGGACTTTTCTAAGCTGGGATTAGGTCTCCTTCCCTTAATGGAAACCGTGGGACGGTCTTAGCCCCACCGTCTTAGTTAATATTGCTTAAAGCCTTAAATGGGCTTAATTAGTATCAGGTGAATTTTTTTTGTTTTTTTTTGAATTTCCAAAATTAAATGTCAGATCCAAAAAATTTCAAAACTAGACATCCACCGCCGTTTCAAACGGCGGCAGCTGGAAACCGCCGCTGACAACGGCGGTTACAGTCATGCTGCCGTTTCAAACGGTTGTTGAAACGTGGCGCGCATGCCTGCAACGAACCACCTTTTTAAACAGCGGTTTGTTCAACCGCCATTTAAAAATGCGGTTGCAGGCCCAAAAACGGCGGTTGGAGGCTGGGACGGGGCGGGTGATGGGAGAAGCCAGCCGCCGTTTGAAACGGCGGATGGACACACCAACCGCCGTTTTGAAAGGCGGCTTCTTCTTCTTTTTAACAGAGCAAATTACATGGCATGTACGACGCTGGTTGCACCGGTACTAATCCTAACATGCCTTAAGGAATTTAAAAAACGATTACAAAAAACACAACTAGCCTACTGGTAGGAGAACCCGGACGTCATAGATCCGCCGGAGTGCTGGGAGGGCGTGTAGTACCCGTACCCAGGAGGTGGTGGAGGTTGAGGAGAAGGTGGTGGGGATGGAGGTGTTGGTGGAGTGTTGTCCTTCTCGTGGCATGGACAGCAGTAGAACTCGTCCTCACAATCGGTGTTCGTTTTGAACACAATAGGTCCCCTCACAGGGCTATCATCTTCCCTAGATGGTGGATCTAGATGAGCCTGTGCCTCTTCGAGCTCCCGCTTGAGGTTGTAGATGATGACATCCTCGAGGTAGTCGATGTACTTTTGGTACGGCTCGATAGCTGGAGTATCCACCCATTGCATGAAAGTGTAGGAATTTGGTTGCTCAGAGTACTGCGGAAAGGGAGACTACGTTAGCGAACAAAAAGAAGATGATGGACCAAAGTCATGTAGCTTTGCTTACCCAAGCATACGGGCAGTGCCATAAGCGACGACCGGAGTTGTTCCATCCCTGGTAAACTGCATCACGCAAAACTCACAGTGTGCATACCTTGGCCAGTTCACCGGTTGATTTGGTGCATAGCTTCTAACATCACGCATGGATTTGAAATCTCTCTTTTCTAAGGCTGGAAAATTGTCTTCGAAGTCTGGGTCTTGCTCAGTCCACACTCCAGGACCGACAGACTTATCATCCCCACTCCAGGAAGACATTGCTGCTTGCTGTGAAGAGGCATGAGAGAATAGAAGGGTGGTATATATGTAGGCAATGAAGAAGCCTGGGTGGTGGGCCATTCGATCCGTGTGAAGAGAAGCGAGCAGTGACTCAGAGAAAACACACCCTAGAACCCTAGTTGATCCGGTGGGTAAAGGAACTACGCAGTGACTCAGAGAAAACACACCCTACACCATTCCGAGGAAATAAACATTAATGCAGCTGGATTTCAAGTTCTTAAGGATATAGACTGATGCTAGTGCATGATGAAATGAAATGGTAGTTTCTGAGTGATACAGACCGACGCTAGTGCATGTGAGGAATTCAATATTTGTAAACAATGAAATTAGTAACAAATGAAACAGAATGCAAATGACATAGATTAATGGAGACATAGAAATGTTAATATCTATGACAATTTGGTAGTGACGTTCCGTTTATTCGTCATGGAAGTGGTCTCTACCGTGACGAATTTTGTAACTTCGTCATAGATAATGAGTGACGGTGCCAAGCCACTCAAAATAATGACGAAACTCACAGGATGGTCACCGAACAACGAACCTGTTTCGTCACAGATGAATCATTCCAGTTCTGCCCGTGAGGAACCAATGACGAAAGCAAACTAGCGTCATAGAACAACAACGTTATCGTCACAAAACAACTTGAAAAAAGAAAACAAGGATCTGGTCCCACATGCAACCACGTGTAATTGTGGGTCCGGGTCCCACCAACGCATGGCTCCACCAGCACTTGGTCCCACATGTGGGACCCATCAGCGCATGGTCCCACATTTGGGCCCCACCAGCGCATGGTCCCACACGTGGGCCCACTAGCGCATGTTCCCATGCACACGTGGGCCCCACCAGCGCATGGTCCCACATGTGGGTGACCACAAGTGGACCAAAATTTACAAAAAAATGTTGTGAAACTCAGGGTTCGAACCTGGGTCGTTGGCACTCCAACCAACTACCCCAAACCACTACACCACAAGTAGTTATCTGTTTTTAGTTTAAAGTTATACATATTAGCCTCTTTCTAGCTGACACATCGACCCACGTAGACTCGGTCCAGTAGCGCGGCGGCCCACGTCGGCTCGGCCTACGTCAGCACGGCCCAGTAGCGCGGCGGCCCACGTCGAGCGGCCCAGTAGTTATGTGTTTTTTGCTTTAATCAGCGCAAAAAAAAGGAGTGGCCGAGGGGATTTGAACCCTGGTATGCTCGGTGGGAAGGGAGGGACTTACCACTAAGCTATAACATGATTTGTGTCCTTTTGGTGTATGTCGTTCCTTTTATTAACATTTTAATAGAACACGTGGCTTGTTCGAAGAACACCAAACAGTTCGTGTTTCTCATTTTGATCCGAAATTTAAATTTGTATCGGGTATTTCTCCTTCATAGAAACTCCAAATTTGATGATTCTTTTTTTCAAATTTTTCTAAAATCAAACCTTTTCATTTGATCGCAGATTTGTATATGTTACTTTAAATTTTTAAAAATTTTTGGGATTCAAAATTACTTTAAATTTTATATGAAAAGTTTAAAACTCAAAATACCGATATTGTCCATCATGAAAAGATCCACAATATTGCTTTTGTAACCAACATCAAATTCTTTTTATATTTTGAATTGAAACAGGGGTAAAATTCGACACATCTACCTCACAACTATGGATGAACTGGGATGAACAAGTGTGGTTTCTTCTTTTAATCTTTGACTAAAACTTGTAACTAGTTTTTCTCCCTCATACTAGCTCCAAATCGGATGATTCTTTTTCCTAAAATTTTCTAAAATCATGTTCTATCAGGATAATGTGTTGAGTTGGTCTTTTTTCATGTGATCAAGTTTGAGGAATTCAAAATTTGAATAGTTTTTAAAAGTGACAATTTTGGACAAGATTTTGAAACCCGAAATGATTTCAGCTGAAGAAGTGATGAATACCAAAGTTTCATAACTCGACAAGCTCTACAAACTTTATTTAGGTCATTTTTTGATTTGAGAAAGTGATAGTGTACATCACTCATTAATCCTATGTTCACTCACATAGTTTAAGAAACTATGTGAGGGGTTTGTCAAATTTGAACTAAGTATTGTAACACTTTCTCAAATGATAAAGTGGTCTAAATAAAGTTTGTAGTTCTTGATGAGTTATGAAACTTTGGTATTCATCACATTTTGATTTGACATCATTTAGTGTTCGAAAAACTTGCATCTATTTGTCATTTTTTGAAATTCAAAATTTGGATTGTTCAAACAGAGTCGTATGGAGAAATGACCAAAATAAAGTTTGTACATATTGATGAGTTATGAAACTTTGGTATTCATCACTTTTTGATTTGACATCATTTAGTGTTAAAAAAAACTTGCATCTAGTTATCATTTGTGTTGAGTTATTAGAAACTGTGTGAGAGATGTAACATTTTGTGAACAATGTTTTTTTTTGCACAACAAGTGGTAATGTAACTTCGTATTTTCTAATGCTAACATGAAAACAAAATTATGTCAAAATTTGAGCTTCACACGAGTTCAACATTGTGATGAGGTGTGCAAACTCCAAAGGTTTAACTAGAGTTATAGGGGACTTTGTAAGAGACATACCAATTTGTGAGGATCTATAGTCTCACCTTGTTTGAACTATCTATTTTTTTAATGGTAAGATCATAGATTTAAAATATGTCTCCAAGTCAATTTGTAGAATGTTTTGAATAAATTTAAGTATTTTTAAAATTATCATAAGGTAATTTAGGGATTAATGGCTGGATTATCCCTAACAATTAATTAAATTATTCATCTATCATTAGGGCACAAGCTACAGTGGAATATATGAGATCACATATAAATTTTCTTAATTTTTTTGAATCTGTTAAAAAGTACACATAGTTCAATTTTGAGCATAGCTGAACAATAAATATAGTTGATATTTGGTTAAATGGGCTCCAAAATTTAGTCTGGGTTGTTTCCTACTAAGGCCCGATTCATCTTAACCGTCCATTTTCGAACCAACGATTCATATCGATACGGTGATGAATAAAAAGACCACAACAAACCCTAACCCTCTGTCCCAGTCCCCTCCTCAGATCCGCCGCCTCCCTTTCCCCTCTCTCCAACTCATCCGCCGCGTCCCTTCTCCCTCGCTCCTCCCCCCTCCCTCGCACCCTGTCTCGCACACACTAGATCCGCCGCCGCCGCCGCCCCCACGACGACACCCCTTGGCCCCGCAGGCAAGGCGCGGCACGGTACGGCCCGGCCCGGCTCCCGGCGAGCGGTGGCCGGGAGTCGCATCGGAGGAGCACGACGCGGTTCCTCCAATCCAGACGACGGGAAGGGATCCATGGCGACAAGCACCAAGCCATGAGGCACAAGTTGCCCACTGCGTCCCTGCTCCTCCTCCTTAGATCGAGAAGCCGGCCGCATCTCCACCACCAACGCCGGCAGCTGCGACCAGATCTCCAATCCAGCGACGGGAAGGGATCCAGGCCCCCACGGCGACCGGATCCGCACGGCAGCGTGAAGTTGGGTCTCAACATGCTCAAGCATGGTGCGTGGATCCCCTCCCCTCTCCATACCTCTCCCCTGGAACCTAGGGTTAGGGTTCGTCTCCAGTTTGCCCACTAAGGTCATGGGCCTGACGCGTGGTTTCGGTCGCAGGGAGGGCGGGCGTGCCCATGGAGGTCATGGGCCTCATGCTCGGCGTGTTCGTCGACGACTACACCGTCAGGGTCGTCGACGTCTTCACCATGCCGCAGAGCGGGACCGGGGTCAGCGTCGAGGCCGTCGACCACGTCTTCAGGTACTGACCCTCCCGCCGCGGCACCATTACCCCGCGCCCGTCTCCAGCCGCGACTCGGCTTCCCTGCCGACACTCGCCTGGTGCACGCGCGCGTGGCCGTGGGGGTGACGAGGGCATCGCCTCCGCAGCACAGGTCTCGTCCTCTCTCTCCTCGCGTGCGCGGCTTCCCCTTTTGTTAAACTCTCCATGGTGTATTGCTCTGCAAGTGTTTGCTTTTCTTTTGAGCAAGATGATGCTAATTTGTCTGAACTCTGAACATCACTTTTGGATAAGATAATTTGCAATTTTTGATTTTCATTGCGGCGGTCAGCTTGCATATAAACATATTATTTCACATAAAATTTATTTCTTCCCTCATTTGTCGATGCATACATGTTGCCAACTATCAAGTAATACCAGGTGTATAGCAGGCTAGGGACGGTCAGTTAAACTGAACCTACGAATGATGCTATACAGATGTCTGAACTCTGAACATGGCTTTTGGATAAGTTTGTTTGCAAGTTTTGCGGTGGTTAATTTGCAGGTATAGACAAGGAAGAGTGTCCAATACATTAATCCTTCAACCAACATATTAGCCTGATTTTGTCGATACATACATGCTGCCAACTATCAAGTAGTAGCCACATGTAAAACTGAACCTAAAAAAACCCATTAGTCAGGAGAGTGTCCAGTACTCCGGTCCTTGTTACTTTTCATGTATTTCTCGTCAAGTTGTTTCATGTATCCTAGTTCTCACTTACGTTGCTCTAAAATTGTTTTCTTTCAGCTCTGTTAACGGCATCAATGCATTTCTAGTCACTTTGTTTTTGTTGCGACCATATATGGATCATAAATCAAGATTTCTGTTCCCACTTCCCATTTTTGCATGCTTAGGTGCTTCTACTGCTTTACCTGATGCAACAAAGCTCACATTACGTATTAGTGAGAATCACAAAAACTCAAGTACGTGTTTGGTTTCTGAAATTTAAACTGTTGGATTGAAAACTAGAAGTTGGTTAAACTGTGGGGGCAAACGTTGAGTGCTACCGTGCTGTTTCGGAGTTTCGCACACCCAATAGGCCAGCGAACTAAAATGATGGGCCTTCCTTTGATTTTCCTTCTCCACTTTGTGGCAGCATTGATCTGAAGAGCATGCAAGCAGAGCATGGTAGTGATATTGTGCCTCCATTTTCCTTGTGAGACTATGTTGCGCTACGTTTCTCCAAATTCCCGCCTGAGACTATGGTTAGTGACTGCAGTTTAGCATCTCCTTTGTTGGAGGGCCTAATGAAATCTAGAATTAACTAATCTCAGGCACATGTGGTCACCTGATGTGAGAATTGATTTCCTTGTGATTTTTGCTGATACTTTGGCAGGACATTGGAGTGAAGGATCGCTTCCAGAGATGAGGAAAGATGGTAGGTCCATGCAATTCACTCGTTCATATGTATTATCTGCTAAACCGAGTTCTGTTTTCTACCTTTTAGTTTTCTCATTTTCTTGTTTTCCTTAATAGCACTTTTATGAGCAGAAAACAATCCATTTGCCCTTTGTAATATTCAAAGATACTGCTCCATGCATTCCATAGAACTTAACTTAAAGATAATCATTCTGTGCCTAGGCTGTGCTTTATATATGTTTTTTAAACCTGAAATATGTACTGTAGGATGCATATATTCCTTTTACTTTCTCTGAGTTACAATTTCCAATGGACGCGGAATATATGAGCATAGGCGCATATGCCCACGCCCTGGAAAGGTGGCACGTGGCATACAACTTGGCGGGAAGTTTTGCGCGGTATAAGTTAACGAAACATAACCCTCCCTAATTACCTCTGCCACTCAGACCGGTAGGGGGTGCATATGCTGCAGCTTTTACTGACAGCTACATATGTGCGGCCTCCACCGAAAAAAGGTAGGCGATAGTGCGTCATTGCAGTCTTATGTGCGCCCCCCACCGAGTACCTCTACAACAATGTGGTTTCGGTTGGGACACAGGGAATTCAACACTTTTTCCCGACAATGTGGTTTCGGTTGAGTACCTTTTCTTGCCTCCATCTATCAATTTAGCCAACGTCTTTACTTATATATCTCCCGACAGATGAGAGTCGCCGTTTCTGCATACATACTTGAAGGTTCATTCTACAGCTTGAGTCGCAGTTCTTGATGAATGGACGATTCAGTCAAGGTACGAAATCATGAGTATAGCATTGTGGTTTTTGTATACGCCCATTGCGCGTAGTTGAATTCTCTGTTCTGTTCTATATTATCAGCAGGCTTGGAGTTGCCAGAAGCCACGCTCAGGGAAATAAAATTTTGGAAAGGGAAATATGAGATAAGTACCAGCTTTAACCTTTTTGGTAGAAATGACCCATCATTTTTAGTCCGACGAGTTGGACTCTTCTCAGTAATCAATTCCACTCAGCACCCCACTCCTGAGAAGTAGAGGGTGGTGTCATCTCAATCTTCCGTCATTCTTTCTGAATTTTCTTTTACCTCTTTGACGGAGATTTCTTCCTTGGGGGTAATGGCTCCGTCCTTCCCCCAAGCTGCTCAACAATATCTTGCACCAAATAGCATTGCTCTTCTTTGTCCCGAAACTTGAACTTCAAGTTCCTCTTCCCAATGCGGAAGCGGATTATTCCGAACCCCACATTGATTCTAGCTCGGACATCACTGAGAAATAGTCACCCAAAGATGAGCAGCATTCCTCCCTCGTCATCCATATCAAGGACCATGAAATCCGCGAAGACATAAGAGTTCTTGACCTTAACCAATATGCTCTCAACAATTCCTTCTGGATATCGTATCGTTGAATCAGCGAGTTGGATAGTCCGTGCTGTTGGAGAGAGAGCTGGATATCCTAGTTGCTCGAACATAGCCTTGGACATGAGATTAACACTTGCACCAAGGTCACAAAGGGCATGCCTGATTGTCTTGTAATAGATTGTGCAAGTAATAGTCGGGTAGCCTGGATCTTTCTTGTGCACAACTGCTGATTCCTCCTATGGATCTATAATTTGTTGTATGGGCTTTCCTGCATAGTTAGAAGCATGTGTCTTCCTAGGTGGCTTACCCCACCTGGTTGACACTACACTAACATTTTCACAAGAGGATACGGGTTGCCCCGGGATCCTCCCATTATCAGGAGATGTAACCAAAGCAGCTAGCTGAGCCAACTGGGTTTCTAACATCTTATTAAAACTCAGCTTACTCTTTTGAGTAGAAGAAAAACTATCAAGTTTAACATTGAGACTTTCCAAAGTTTTATCAAGGGCAGCTAACTTTTTGTTAACACCTTCATTAATCTTAGCTTGCCCAAAAACGAGATCTCTCAAGGAAAGTTGGTTAGGATCGTAAGAATTACCTTGGTTACCTCCTTGATAATAAGGGTGTTGTTGATTCCACGATTGGCCTCCTTGTTGAGGTGGACGATAGCTATTGTTATTGCCGATCATGTACATCACTTCCTCCTGAGTCTCCGGACAATAATTTCCCGAGTGCCCAGTGTTGCCACAGACTTTACAAGTCATATGAGAATCCATAGGCAGAGTAGTGGTGGCCATGCAGCCTTCTCGCTGGTGTAGTCATCCAGTCTCTTCATAACAAGATCCAACTTGGCAGTAATCATGTCTGCTTCCTTCACAGTATGAGTACCCCTCGGTCGTGGTTGGAGTCTTTCATCGCTCCACCCTTGGTTGGAAACCATCTTCTCAATGATTAATTTAGCATTATCAATAGTGAGTGAGAAGAATGCTCCTTGAGCAGCAGCATCAATATTGCCTCGGGCTGTCGGAGTCAACCCATTATAAAAGCTTTGAAGAATGAGCCAATCCTCCATCCCATGGTGAGGACAGGCCAGGACATACTCCTGAAGCCTTCCACAAGCCACTGGAATAAATTCACTTGCTGCTTGCTGAAAATCAGAAATTCTCCCACGAAGAGCATTGGTTTTACCCAATAGGAAGAACTTCTTGAGAAATGCCTCTGAACACTTACTCCAAGTGTTAATAGCATCACGATTCGTGTAGAACCATTGCTTGGCTTTCCCCAGGAGAGATAATGGAAACAGCCTCAGACGGACAGCATCCATATTTGCACCCCTCATGATGAAAGTGCTGCACAGCTCTAGGAATTGCTGCAAATGAGCATTGGCATCCTCATTTGGCTTGCCACAGAATGGCCTAGCCTGTACCTTCGTGATTAGACCCGTCTTGATCTCAAAATTTTCAGCCCCCATTGCCACCTCAGGGCCTTGCGGCACCTGGTCAGCAGAAGGAGCTGAGTACTTACGAAGTGTCTTTTGGGTCATAGCGTTTGATGTGGATGGTACAAAGGAAGTTGGTTCGCCTTCCGGACGAGTACGACGAGGTGAGTAGAAATGAATTCGAGCTCTCCTCACAAGTGACTCGGGATCTTCGGTAAAATTCTCTGGTAAGTCAAAACCAGTCATACACTACCCATCTTCATCATCCAAAGATAAAAGAAGACAATCAAGATTAGTCTGCATTGAGAGTTGTCCTAACCTACTCATAGCTTATAAACAGATGCAAAGCATAGTCATGATAATCCTGTGCCTTCCCTGGCAACGGCGCCAGAAATGCTTGTTGGCATTTCGTAGCGGCATCACTTTAAGAACAGATCTGGAATCCATCCTTAGTGACAACACCAAAAAACGCCTTGTAGGCACCTCTTAACGTCACAACTAACGACGCCGAGTTAGCGTGATCATCAAGACCTGCCAAAGGTTAATCTAAACGATCATGAACGAATCCGCAAGCGCACAGATAAACCATTGTAGCATTTCCCCAAGGAAGGAGAATATTCCAAGGGCATCGTATCCGTGGAAGGCAATGGCGGATACCTTAGACTTATGCTTTTGCTCTGAATGTAAACTAAGAGATAGATATAGGAAACAACAAACTCAAAGGCAGGGGTAAGATAAAAGATATAAAGGGTAGTGCGACACACACACTCAGATCTACCTCTACTCTAGCACACTACAGCTTAGGAGGAACATACAAGTTAGCTCTAGGTTCTAATGTACTAAACATACAAAGCTAGAAGATACAGGAGATAGACATGAGTATTGCATGAGAGGGTAAGGTCCAGCACCCATGTACAAACGGGGAGCTAGCGCGCGACGACCAGCACGCTGCGAAACTAGACTTTAGACTCCTATAGCAGGTACCCTAGCGCGGAGGGTTGCACAGGATCCAACAGCTGTCACCACTGCGGACCTACCTCTAGCGTTACGGGAGGTATGCTCATAACTAACGTAGCTAGACAACCCAGGCACCATGTTTGCGTTGCTGCTAGACTCCACCCGGCCTGGACTATTGTGACCCAGGGTGAGAGCCACCAGAAGACTGGTCAACTTAGACCGAGTACCGTAGCTTGAACACAAACCTTATGCAACACTCTCATGCCATCTAACAAGATCAACTAAGGCTAGACATACGAACGGATACGAACTCTCTTATGTCTAGTTAATAAGATCAAAGGGTCGTGTTCGTGAAGAACACGAGCCTCTAACTTATGAACAAACACATAAGGAATGAGTTTATCATCCTTCAAGTGGATCAAAAGGTAGTGTTCATGAAGAACACAAGCCTCTAAATGATGAACAAAGGATGAAGTCAAGAACATATCAAGCATATGATCTACCATGACTTTATATGAAATAGCTGAATAACTGAAGTAGATCAAAGTCATACAATGAAATAAAGATAAAAGAGAACTCATACCTAGACTCCAAAGAAGACTTGGAACCTGAAGAAGAGCTACTCTAGCCTACCACCTAGCCTTGGAAACTAAAAGTGAGAGGAGAATGAGAGAGTGGTGTGTGGGAAATGGGAGCCCCTCCCCTTTTATTTATAGGCAAGGACCAGGCTTGCTCGGAGGCTCAAAGTGCTCCAAAACACCCCGGGATGCAGCAAGTGACCAATGAGGAGCTGCCACGTGTAGGGACCAGATGGGCGCCCCCTAGGTCGGTTCAGCCGATCCAAGGATCGGCCGACCCTCTAGGGTGGCCCCACCTGGTGTGCTTCCTCTGGTTGGCTACCCTGTGGGCCCTCTGATCCATCCCCGGTGCATGGCTTGATTTGGTATCTGAGGTGGGCCCTTTGATCCATGTGAAGTCCATGTGGCGTCCTCTTATTCGTCGGTGAGTGCCTCCCTTGGATCGATGACGTGGAATGCCATGTTTCCCTTGGTGGCAGCTGAAACGAACCAGGTTTCCAAAGAAGGGAACCCGATCCCTGCACCTCTGTGATAGTCCCAGGAGGCTATCACGTGCAAATCCCTGTCTTAGAAAGTAAACAAAACCGTACAACAGAAGGAAATATATGAAGGTCCACATAATAATATTATAATAATTAAGCATTTGAGTACAGCATCACAGCACATGTCGGGTACAAGTCCAACAGGACTGAATCAAACAGAGTAAACATCTACGCAATGGCTCTCATGTAGCGAAGTAGACTCCATCTCCGTAGGCAAGCTCGAGTGTAGAGCAAGCCTCAGTCCTCCCATCCATCGTGCTCAAAGTCGTAGTCTGGCTCCTGGTCTGAAAACCCGTCATCTACTCGATAAACGAGTAGGTCATGTCAGCTTCCCAACAAAGAGCATAAGCAAAAGAGAATAATTCTAGTATGCATGAGTAATCCTATTTATGGCTGTAGAAAGTTATGCAAGCAGCGGAAGCAACATCAAGGAATGCAGAAATGCCGAGAGGTCACCATCTCTGAGGAGATTCACACCTCCGAGGTCAACGCCTCCGGGGTCAACACCCCAACAAGGAAAGAACACCAAGCACTGGATCTCAACCGAGACATAGCATCCCACTCTCATCTGCGACGTGGGGTCACCAACTCCTATCCCCATGTCTCAACGGCACGAAGCCGGGCTCACACACTCAGGGGAGAGAAAGCAGCACAAATAATAGTATCCAGATGAGAGATCAAAAGGGCTGTCCATACCAGTGGACACGGACTATAGCTATAGGTTTAACACTCTGCAAAGTTTGTACAACTGGACCCGCCGAGTAGAGCAGAATCGGATGCCTCCGATCCACCTCTCTACCTAACGGCCGGAGACCTAGCAGTGGATGGCACTCTCCTGCCTCTCCGAGCCTGACTCGTCCTGACTGGGGCGCGAAACTTGCCAGTAGGGCCTCGAAGTTGTGAAACCATCCCCGGAGGAGCCGGGACGACGTCTACTCGGGGGGTATAACCCGTCCCCCTCACACGATCACACCGATCCGCCTACAGGCTGGATGCCATCCACCTACTAGTTCTCGGACCGAACCCCGCCCATAACAAGGTGAATGGTTTGTACAAAAATAGCCCAAAGATCAAGGTCACACAGTCGATCGGTGCTTAATTGCAAGAGCGATCACTCACCAACTCCCACCGAACAACACGCCGCTAGGGCGGGAGGCCAGGTCGCATCTCCCCTAGACAGGCGTTCATAAGTAACCAAAGCGGCTCGCTCCCGCGGTAACACGTCAAGGATACACACTCACCCAAACCACATGGTAGAATACCGAGATATCCCAATCTCAGTCCAAACCAGAGATCCATCCATAACTAAGAGTAAAATATATGGATGAATAAAGCCGGGAACTAGCTAGGGGTCTGTAGCTAGTTCCAAAAGTAGGTATTTCAAGGACAGGATAAACAATTCCAAGGCATGGCTAATCAGTTGTCTATGCAATTCCAAAACATGCATAAATAATAATTAAGCACTAGCAACTGAAGCATGCCTAGGATCTAGATAGTTGGGAGTGACATGACACCTGGCTGGCGTCCGTAGTCCTGGTCTGGGTTGAAGTCGGGGTCGTAGGCCTCCTTGTTGACGGCTATTAAGTGCTACTTTTATGCCGTCAACTCCTGCATAAAATGAATGAAAATCCATCATCCACACTAGAATAGGGCTTTATACTGACAAGTTCCACGAGTGTAGATGAATATTTGAATGCAGGTATTTCAGCTCATTAATTGAGAGAAAGCACACCCAATGGATCCAAGCAACCCAGCACCAACCAATAAGAGGCTGCCACATAGGCTTCACATGGATCCATGGACCCACCAAGCAAAGAAGCACAACTCTAGCCAATCAGAAGAGAGCACACGGATCAAAGGGCCCACCAGAGGAGGCAAACCACCTTAGTTTTGCGCGTACACCTAGGACAGAACCAAGGACCCACTAAGAAGCAACCTAGAGAAAGCTGGGGCCATTTGGCGGTGAAAGGGGGTCAGCCGACCCATTGGGTCGGCCGACCCTGTTCTATCGCCGTTCGAGCCCAGCTTCCACATGTCAACTCCTGGTGATCTCCTAGAGGCGGTTTGGGGCGTTATCCACTCAATTACCGCCTTAAACCCCCGGATCATGCTTGGGCCCACAAGAAGCAAGGAGGAAAGCCACTCTCCCAAGGCAAACCATGCCTCCCAAGTGCTCTTCAAGGGTGCTCACTCCCTTTATAAATAGAAGGGGAGGGGGTAGAGAATAGGACACACAACTCCTCTCCTCCTCTCTCATTTTCTCTCTTGAGAGGAGAGGCTCTCCTCTCCTTCTAGAGTGTAAGTGTGGAGTAGTTGATTAGATCAAAGCTAGGGAGAGAGTGAAAGGGATGTACCCCTATGGATGCTCGTTCTTCAATTAGAGTAAAGTGAGTATTTCTGCATTTTCTATTTAGACCAAAGTGCAAGTGATATGTTCTTGTGTTCTTCACCTGTTCATCATTTAGTGGCACGTGTTCTTCACAAACACGCCCCCTCGATCTAGTTGATTAGGTGCACAAATTTGTATCCTGTTTGTATGACTAGTCTTTTAGAATAACATGCATATGCTTGCATGCTCTGATTAGAATAAAGTGTGTTCGTGATTCCTTTCTAATAGTTTATGCTAGGTTGCATGAGTATACTTTTTCCTCTGCTAGTGCGTAGATCCTGGGTTTATGCATTCGTCTGCTGCAAGTCATTCGTATACGTTGGAAGCATAGTACGGGGTCGAGTGCTCTCCTGTATGCCTTTAGTATAAGCTAGTAGTACCTATAGTGAGTGAGATCAGTTCTCTTCCGTGGTCGTAGTTCTATAAGTACAGAGTGCCGTAGTCCGTTGGCTACGGCAGTAACCACAGCATAGACGTTGTGTCACACTACCAGTTATCATTCGTTCGGCTTATCCCAAGGTTAGGTAGAGGTAGTCCAGGTGGTGGTGACATCCCGTCTGGCCCTCGTTGATCCTCCGCAGCTGGATATAGTCAGAACTTCGTTCCACATAGATCCGCGTGCCGGAGTCGCCTGTTAAGTCAGGGCTATCGGTACCCTAAACCAAGTTCTATCTAGAGATCTACCTTTAATCTCATCTATAGTGCTATCTTTAGGAATTCTCTCTATCCTTGCCTTTTATCTGGGTGTGTCCTTGGACTGACTAGTACGAAGTTAGTGCACACTGTTCCCTTGGATTCGATACCCTTGGAATACTCTGAGGTGAAAACTACAACGGTATTCGTGCACTTGCGGATTTATTCGTGTGACGCTAAAATACCCAACACTCCTCTGGATCATAGCTCGGGTCTGTGCAGCACAAGATACGAGACACTAAATTACCAGCAATCAACTAAGCATAACTCCAAGGAAACTCAATTTTAAAAGATCCAAAAAGATCCAAACTATCTACAAACAGCACCGTCTCATTTTTATAAAAATAATGAAACTAGTTTCATATTTTTCAGAGTTATAAATATTTAGTTATGAATTTTCAAAGGTTTATAGATTTATAAATTAATTTCCAAATTTATTTATAAATCAGAAAAGGATTTTAATTTTGAAAATCAGCGATGACGTCAGCATGACATAAGCATGACGTCAGCGACAGGGTTAGTGGGCCATTACTGGGCCGAAAAGGTTAGTGGGCCGAATACGGCCCATTGGACTTATCCCATTGGGCCAAATGAGCCAAGTCCAGCTGTGGTCCCTGGATTAAATTCGAAGTCCACGGATTAAAAGGAAAAGAGGCCGAGCTGGGCCTTAATGGGCTAACCAGCCCATTACTCCCTCAGACTCACACCGGAGAAGTCGGTGGGGGTCCCTGGGGATTTCTGGGGCGCATGGGCGCCCCTTCGCCACGCGCGTGCGTGTCGGCGCGCCCCGGCGCGAGTCCGGCAGTGACGGTGAGACGCGTTGGGCGACGGTGACGGCTCCGGTGCTCGAGTAAGCGGCCATTAGCGACCCTTAGGTGCCTACGGTTACCTCGGCGCAGCCATAGCTCTGGGGTGGAGCACCTGGGCACGTGCGAGGCGCGACGTGGCGGCGCTCTCAGCGCTGCGCAGCGGCGTTGGCGGCGACAGCGCAAGCAGCAACGACGACACACAGAAACAGATCAAGCACAAGTGTTAGCAGACGCAGCAACGCAGCTCGGCTTGCACGTGGGTGTGCTCGCCACGGCACAAGCGCGTGCACAGGCAAAGCCTGGCCGCGACATGGCCACCCTGCGCGCGCGGATCCTCGGTGAGCCAAGGCCGCGGCGCGGCGCACACAGCAGCGGCGGCAACGTAACCACCTGGCACGGCGGCCACACACATGGGTGTGAGCAACTCGGGTACACGCGCGCACACACACAAGCACGGTGGCGAGACTTGGCTCACGCGCACGAACACGCGCGCTGCACAACAGTGCTCCGGCATGTCGCGGCGGAGTCGATGGCGGCGGGTTAGTGGCCAACGGCCTGTCTGCTCATGCTGGGGTGCGCGGCGGTGACAAGGGAAAGGGTTCCTGCGGAAGATCGGCGGCACGAAGGCCGGACACGGGCCAGTTATCGAGCTCGAGGCTCGGTGCACGGCGCGGTGGCTGGCGCGGCGTGGTGCAGGGGCACACTCCCGGGCATCACAAGAAGGTCAAGGGAGGAAGGGAAGAAGCAGGGTAGAGCGGTGCCCACGGTGGGGCGAAGGTATAGACGTGGTCGTGACGAGCGTCGGGGAAGCGGCGGTGAAGTCACGGCAGCGCGGTGAGTCGATGCGGAGGCGTCTTCCTCTGCTGCGGCTCCTGCTCGGCGTGGACAGCTTGTTCCTCGGCCCGATCAGCTTCGGCTTCTACGGCTCCGGCGACGGCGAGGTGGCGCGATGGTGAAGCGCGCCCCTCCTTCTCCTCTCCCCCCTCCTCCTTCTCCACCCCCCTCCCCGCTTCTCCTCTCGGTGACAGAACAGGGGAACCAAAGAGGAGAGACCCCAATTGTGAGTTGCCTTGCGACAGGGACCTCACCTAGGGGTTTAGAAGCTCGAGCACGTCGAGGTGAAGGGCAAAAGGGTCACACCTTCGTCCCTATTGGCTTGCGGTGGTGCGAAGGTGATGTGGCGGTGCGGCAGTGGATGGCGGGCTCCTGTGCGCGTCAACAGGTGAGGGTAAAAGGGGGAAATCCCCAGGCGGGGCGCGAGCGCGGTCGCCTGGCTCGGCGTCCGTGCCACAGGCGCGGTTGGGGGCCTATCCCCTGGTCTGGTGCGTGTGCGCGCGCGAGCACGGTGGCGGTGCGGGCAGGTGTGTGCGAGTGCGTGGACCGGGCGGGGGAAGACGAAGACCAGCCGGGGTCCCACGCGTCAGTGAGTCAAGAGAGGCGCGGCACGGGGTTGGGCTGGATGGGCTGCTTTGGTGGGTCGGTGGAAGATCAGGGTGTACCGGCACTCGTGGGCTTTAAGATGGAGGGGCTCTAGCACACCTTAGGGGTAGTTAGCTAGCCCAGATTGTTAGATAGGTTTTGAATTTAGTTTTGAATATAGTTTAAACTTTATATTTGAATTTGAATTTATTCAAATTCAAAACTCACTCAATTAAATCCAAATAAAATCCATAAAATCCAAATCACTTACTTTTCCCATAATTTGAATTTATATTTTTATATTTTTGGTTTTATTTGTATAGAATGTAGGTGAGAGGCTAGAAAAGGGTTTAAATTAAGGGGACACTTCACCAAATAAACAAAGGTTCAGATTTTCACGCATTTTCATACTTCTAAATTTCTGGGATGTTACAGCAGCCACCTCCTCAGCTGAGTTGGCATGGTTTCTCCATAGAAGGTGGGTTTCCATCTCTTTTAAGGGGTATTTCACCTACATAGAAATAATTTCCAAGGACAAGTGGAACTACATTATTCAAACCAAAATGTAAGTAAATAATGCATATGCCTCCATTTATGTGAGAATATTGAGGGCTGAAAGTGGTACTTAACAGCCGTCAACACAGAGAACGTACCCAGCACAACACCTGGAGCATCTTGAGCTTGTTCAGTTGTCATATGATTCACTCTTCCACGTGCGTAGCTCTGTTGGCCTCTGTTACCTCGAGGAGTAGAGTTCCCAATGCGAGCTTGAGATAACAGTTGTCCAAACCTCTGACCATTGCCTTTCTGGGAGTTTGCATGTTGCGCTTTGGACAATTGTTGGCATCATGTCCAAATCCTCCACAATTGAAACAACCATTAGGACGAACCGAGGAGTTGTTTCTCACTGGTGCGCCTGAGCGATCTTGATGATGACTTGGAACATGTGGTGTCTGCTGGCTTGAGTGTGGAGGTTGTTGAGTTGAGTGCTGCAACTGCAGATTCTGAGTATAATTTTCACTTGATCCACCAGAGTAAAACTGAGAACCCTGAGATGAGTTGAAGCGAGGGTGTGTGTTGCTAGATTGTCCATGAGATTTGAACTTGTGCTTCTGTTCACCAAGTTCCATACGTTTGTTCTCCAAACCTATAGCCTTGTTCAACAACATCTGAAAGTTGGGAAATGTATGGCTCTACAGCTGATAGTTGAGTGGTCTAATCAATCCATCCAAGAATCTTTCCTTCCTCTTGGGATCGGTGTTCACTTCATCGGGAGCATAACGGGACAAGTGTGTAAATTTGTCAAGATATTCTGTGACAGACATGTTTCCCTGCTTCAGTGCAAGAAATTCCCTCTACTTGAGTTCTATCACTCCCGAAGGAATGTGATGTGCACGGAAGCTATCCCGGAACTCCTGCCAAGTGATAGTGTTTCTAGCAGGATGTGCAGTCGTATAGGCATCCCACCAATCACTGGCTTGCCCTGTCAGTCTGCCTGCAACATATAGGACCATTTACCGGTCGGTGCATTGAACGGTTTCAAGCTTCTTGGTAACCGTCTTTAGCCAGTCATCGGCATCCAACAAATCGGAGGAGTAGGAGTAGGTGGGAGGGTGGTGGCTCATAAACTCCTTATGCTTGTCCCTCGGCTGTGGCAGAGGTGGAGGAGGTGGTGCTGGTTGGTTCTGTTGAGCTTGTAGATTCTGGACGGTGGCAGTGAGGTTTTGCAGCAGCTGGGTTTGGGCGGTAAGGAATTGCAGCATGGCAGGATCCATTTGGTTAAGCGGTGGGGGTGGAGGTGGTGGTGCTTGCGCTTGTTGATTGTCTATGTGAGCACGGATCACCGGCGGAACGTCTTGTCCTCCTCCTGACCTGGTTTGTACCATCTGATTGTTAGAGAAATTATTTCAGACAAGAACATTGAACTGATGCATGAAGATATGAACTTGAAAAGATGAAGCAACATGAATTTCAACTAAGACAGATTCTGATAGCTCCATTATTTTGTACATCTCCCTGTAAATACTTATCCCTCAGTGTTGAATTGACTCATAAAACTTGTGAACTAACCTAGCTGATTTTTCATCAATTAGAGTTATGTAGCTCAGGATATGATTAAAACAGTGGTGTTGTGTCGAAGAGTTGTGCAAAGAGATTTTACTCCAACCATCTTGTATGATTGATAAAGAAAAAGATAACCCAGATTTGAACCCAAACTATCTTTATTGACCTATCAATTTATTTCTTGTTGCATTTGTGACCATCACTCCATAATGCAACTCACACAATCAAAACTCCAAATCATACATGTGTTCAAACATCAAGCATTAACACAACGATCGTCCTCATAGGAACGTTTCTATCAAAGTTGATAAGAGGTAGGCAATCTAAGAACTTATATTAGATAACACCGGTGGTGGGGATCCAGCTGATAGAACAAGAACCAAACTCAGTATAGATCAAAACAAAAAGATGTGTTTTAATGAGAAACAAAGAATAAATTAGATTTTTATACATAAATAAGTTAAATTTGAAGGATGACAGGCTTTCTAGAACATGAATCTTTAATTTTCGACCATTTCTAATTTAAGGCTGCGTCCTACAGTCATTACTGCTCTGATACCACTCTGTCACACCGGTTTTTCCAAAGAAAACCGGGTGCATCTCATATGTGCGCCAGGATTAAGTTTACACACATATGATAGACGTCAAGAGTGAAATATCCATAAACAGCATTAAAAACGTACAAGAGTTAAACCATTACATTATCTTTTATTACACTCAGACGTTACACTCGAAAGTCTTTAAAACGAACATACGATAACTAGACGAACCAACTCCATCTTCAGCTTCCACAGGCAAATGACTGGGGGCACGCAAGCCTCAGAACTCATCGAAGTCGTTGAAGTACTCTTCACCGTTGTTCTCCTCTGAACAACGGGTAAGCAAGAGTGAGCACACTTATGGTTGGAGCTCAGCAAGTGGGGGAAACATGCAAGGCTATCAAGGATAGGCTAAGGTTTTGCAGCGGTTAGCATTTTAATGTTGGTCAAATTTTATTAGCAAGCACCTATTTACTAGGTGTAAGTTTATACCATCCCAAAAATTAAGCTTTAGAAAACATTATCTCAAAACCATATAAAACCATGATTTAATTCCATCTTCAAGTTCACTTATCATGTGAGGGTCCAGGCCGCTCTTAACCGTGAGCACGGCTGATCGATCAGTTTTCACTCTGCAGAGGTCGTACACTTTACCCACAGTTCGTGTTCCCCATGTTGCCCGGGTTGATCAGACCCTTAAACACTGCCGAGGTGAGTGGCTAGGGGTCTACTACGAAGCCTTTACAAAGATATGCAGAAGACCAACAACCCGCGACAGTTACAGCAGCGGAGCGGACCATAACCCTCCCTAGTGGTCAGCACCTTAGCAAAGGCTGCTACTCCAAAAGAACCGGGCTATACTCCTTCAACTCCGGCCCCCTGTGCTCCTTTCGGATAAGGCTGTTAGATAATTTCACACACCTAATTAATTGGCTAAGCCAGAGCCATATGGACTGTGGTTGCACTGTTTTCCTGGGTAGTTCTCTATGTTCCAATTAAAACATATGATCTTGATATTAATAAAGCATCATCTTTCACCAAAATTATCATGATAAACATTCATCATTTTGTAAAATTCATTTGAACCATCCCAAGGTATAGCAACTAAGCATTTCTACCCAAAACATTTATTTAAAAGGGTTGTTCAAGGTAAAGGGAATAAAGTTCTAGTCATGTCCTTAAAAAGGTAATTTCCCATCAAATTATGCATAGCAACAATTAAATGTAAATTTAGTTATCATGCAAGTTGTGTGGGATAAAATAGAATATGTAGGGGAGGAAATCCACTTGCCTTCCTTGCTTAAACACAGGGGTTCTTCTTCTTCAAAAACTTGCTCTTGATCCACTCCAACTGGCTGTTCACTTGAAACCGGCACGATGTCTACGAGCACACATAAAAACATTCAATAGATAAAACAATATGCCAAACAGATCTAAAAGCTAAGAACACGCTGCTAAAACTAACGGGCTTGATGAGACGGTCGCGTGGACACCAAGAACGCTTAAAACGGACAGAGGATCCAAAAGATACAGTCAAAACAAGGTTTAGGGGCTTATCTGTGAAGAAACTAGGCTTCCAGGGGCTAAACTACAAGAAACTAGGGGCTAAAACATAATTACGTATATAAACCAAAGGTTTATAATGTAAAAAGGCAAGGTTGGACCTCGGGTGGAAAAACCTAAGAAAACAGGGGCTAAACCACGAAAACTTGGACCTAACTGCAAGGGTTTTTGGAGGTGGGAGGGCATGGTTGTGATACTCAAAGCTGCAGGTGGTTTTCTGCAAAATGGCAGAGAAAAGACTCTGTTGACCGTTACGTGGTCTATTAACCTGCGGGCCGAGCGGATCTGAGTCGTAGATCTACGCACGGACGGCTGGCAGAAAAACCAAAAGCCCAGGGGTCTATTCATAAAAGAAAGGACCTAAAGGAAAGGATTCTTCTAGGTGGAAGGGTATATCTGTGATTTTGGAAAACACAGGGGGGGTTTCGCAAAGTGGCGGTGGTCGGCCTGGGTTGATCGTTATGGTCTTGGTTTGACCGGGCGGGGCGGTGGATCTTGGCCGTCCGCTGCGGATCCGACGGCGCGCGTCGTCTATGAGCGAGGGAGCGGCGGCGCGCGGCGGCGCTTCGCCGGAAACTCGCCGGAGATGGCCAAAATGGCCTCCCGTGCACAGTTTTGAGCACGGACGGGCTCTACGCGGAGCGGTGATCAAGGCGGATGATGAGAACGGGGGTGCCCGATCTTCCGTCATGAGAGGATAATTCGTTTTG
The DNA here is from genome assembly GCA_036936925.1 of Cenchrus fungigraminus. Taxonomy (NCBI): domain Eukaryota; kingdom Viridiplantae; phylum Streptophyta; class Magnoliopsida; order Poales; family Poaceae; genus Cenchrus; species Cenchrus fungigraminus. The sequence goes on from CM072769.1 coordinate 4,464,757, forward strand.
GGTGGAGTGCGACACACCGATCCGGCTTCAAATCCAAAGACCCGAATCCCTGCAATCTTAGCACCACGACTCCTCTGGTTATCAACCGTGTCACAATCCGGTTGACCTCGCCGCGAAGGCTAATCCCTTCCTGCGAAACGAAGAACACAAGCAAGAACTCGAAAAGAACGCAGCTCTCAAATTATAGTGACGATCTGTAGATGAATGATTGAATCACATGAAGATGGGGTTCTACAAACCGATAAACGGCGAAACTGACCAAGTATTATAATCTAAGCAAAACCCAAACCCTAACGAGGGTGTGGCGGCTGCTAATAAGGTCTCTAGGGTCGTGCAAGACCCCCTGGACGCGCCCCTAATGGGCCCTAACACGATACACGGCCCAAAGACCAAAAGAAGGTGTCGCAGCACCGTGGCAGATTCTGGATGTTTACATGTTTCGATTATTCCTGATGCCACCGGATGAATTTGGGCTTGGGACCGGTGCCATTGGAAGCATATTGAAATTATCTTTCCAACCGTATAAAGAACACCCAAAACCGAGCCTGTATGCAACTTGGGCGTCCGTTTTACTGAAGGCTGCTCCTGGACTCCGAGACATGCTCGAACTTGAATTGCTTTGGGCCTCCACCTTGGGGACTCGAACCGAATTAGCCTCGGGCCCCCTTCTTGACTTGGAAACCCTTGTTGGACTCTCTCTTCTGCACTCCATGAACCACGCATGGACATATGCATGGGTTCCATGTCCTCATCAGCGGACCTAACCAGGGACATAGGGAGGGGGCTAGGGCAGCGGGCTAAGGGCGCCACGGCTGACGGCGGACGGCGGTGGCGGGCACAAGGCCGGCGAGTGCGCACGGGCGACAGGGAGCAAGAGGCCCGGGGGGAAAAACACGGGGAGGCTTCTCACCTTACTGTGAGGCTCCGGGAGGGCTCCTTGGCGTCGGAGAAGCGGAGGAGGAGATTGACACCGGCGTCCGGAGGTTGAAGATGATGGCAGCGCTCCGGCCTTGGGGCGACACGTGCTCTGTGCGAGGAGAGAGAGCGGGCGAGGGAAAAGAGGAGGGGCAGAGACTCGGCCGCGGCTTTTATAGAGAGGAGAAGGGAGAGGGAGTGGCGGCCGGGGAGGCACAAGCCATTGATGGCCATGAGGTGTCGGCGGCCTTGATGGCAATTAAGGGGGCGGTTTGATTAGGGGTAACGGACGGAATTGAAAGCGAAGGAGTGAAGGGGGAGCTTCACCGCGCCTTGATGGCTGGCTTGAAGGAGGGGGGAGGCGCATGGCGCGGGAAACCAGCCGGCAGACGCGGTGGTGGCAAAACAGAGGAGGGGAGCCAGAGGTAGGGGACGCGGCTGACACACGGGGCCGGCCTGTCAGCGGGAGAGGGAGCAGAGGAGCGGGCCGTGCGCGATGCTGGGCTGGTGCGGGGGCTTTGCTGGGCCGGCGGAAGTGAAAAGGAAGAGGGAGGGGGAGCTGGGCCGGCGCGATTGACGGGCCAGAGGAGGAGGGCCGGGACGAGCAGGCCGAGCCGGGCCAAAGAAAAGAAAGAGAGGGAGAGAGGGGAGGGTTTAGGGGTTTTTTTTTTCAAAACCTTTTTCTTTCAAACCTTTTCAAACTTTCAAACACTTTTCAAACTTTCAAACTATTTTGAAACTTTTTAAACTTCACACAATCAAACATAAACTATGCAAACAAAATATGATGCACAACCACTTTGCTTCTAAGATGATACAAATGATATTTAAATATTTTAGAGCCAAATTTATTTGATAAATTATTTATTTCTTTAGAAAATTAAATCTAAACACCATGTTGCTTACATTAATTTGGTGATGGAATTTTAGGGTGTTACAATGATTTGATCCGTGCTTGGACTTGGAATGACGGGGTGCGGACATACGACCAAGCTACGAAGACAAACTTCAAGATGCATGTGTGGTACATGTACTCCATGCATGACAATCCGGCATATGGGATATTTTGCGGCTGGTGTGTCCACGGGAAGTTCTGCTGCCCAGTATGCAAGACAACTCTGTTGTTCATTTGGTTGAAGAGGGATGGCAAGTATTCTTACTTTGACAAACATCGACAATTCCTCCCTCTTGATCATGAATTCAGACAAGATCCTAAGAACTTCATGAAAGGTGTGGTAGTTAATGACCCACCACCACACATCATGACGGGTACCGAGGTAGCAGCCCAGTTAGAGGCTCTCGTGCTCAAAGAAGGAGAAACTCGTTTTGAGGGATACGGTGTGCAACATTTACGGGCTCAGAAGTCGGGCTTGTGGAGGCTACCCTATATGCAAGATCTTCTTCTTCCACATAACATTGATGTGATGCGCACCGAAAAGAATTGGGGGAGGCACTTTTGGGTACATTCTTGGAATGGCCAGATAAGTCAAAGGACAACGTTAAGGCTAGAGTCGATCAAGAAGTGTTATGCGATAGGTCAAAGCTAGCCATCCTGAAACCTGTTGCGGGCAAGAATTGGAAGCGGCCTAAGGCTGATTTCGTCCTGAATAGGGATCAAAGGAAGGAAGTACTAGAATGGTTCAAAATGTTAATGTTCCCTAATGGGTATGCTGCGAATCTGAAGAGGGGGTGAACTTAGCTACTTTGCGAATACACGGGCTGAAGAGTCATGACTATCACATATGGATTGAGCGGCTTCTTCCGGTGATGGTTCGAGGTTATGTACCCGAACATGTGTCTATTTCTTCCGTCAGCTTTGTACTAAGGAGTTATCTCTTGCCGTGATTGAAAAACTGGAAACAAATGCGCCTGAAAAAGACTAAGCTAGGCCTTCTAAGCATTGAAAAAAAAAGGCTAAGCTAGGCCTGCTATGGCCAGTATAGCAACATTACAATAGCTTAGTATCTTCTGGTTGAACTACAACTGATGGTTTTTTTCTTTTACACCATTCACATGGCCACTTCATCGATCATCAGAAAACTATCCCCACCTATTAATTGGAGCTGGGCTTCTACTGAAGTCTGAACAGGCATAGTCTACCTCTTCAGCATATCATGTACACTTGATTGCCTCTACAAGTATGCAATGAACAGGCTGGCTGTTCGAATTAATTAGGAACGACGACCTCGTGCTCGCTGTTAGTCAAGATCTAATCTCGTTCTCAGCATAAGTCAATAAACAAGGCGCTCACAATTGTAAGACTTACTCAGCTGCCTCGCTATATATAAGCAAGGTTTGCTGAGCTGCAGCCCGCCTCAAACTCTTGCGGGCAACAATATGGCTAGACAGTACGCCGTTGATGAGTCTAAGTGGGATGAAGTGAGGATTATCAATGGGTATGCCAAGTTCATGGGGTACCTGATGATGGGCATCCGCGGGTTGGGTTTGTTGGTCGTTACTTGGACCACTGTCGTCCTTCTTGGTGGTTTCGTCTCTGATCTACAGAAGGACTTTTGGTGTCTCACGGGAATCACCCTCATCCAAACTGCTGGGTTAGTCTGCTTCCTAACACATATTTCGTGAATTTGTTACGCGTGTTTGAGATACCATTAATACATAAGTTAATCTGTAATACCATTAATACATATGTTTCATCGATCATCTCTGCATTCTTTGCAACTGTAATACCGTATGTGGTCGGCTATTATCATGGGGAGTCAAGACTCTACCTAGCAAGTACGTACTCCATTCCACATTATAAGTTGTTTAGGCTTTTTAGATTCATATGTTTTGGGGCTTGTTTAGTTCGACAAATTGTTTTTAATGTGACAGGTGAACAGTGGCACTTTGCCGCATTGGACCTCGTACATAGAGAGAGCAGTACGCTTCGATGTGACAGGTGTATAATAACAATTTGCCGAACTAAATGGGGCCTTACACTATGCACTTTGATCATATTATGTCCGGATGCTTTTGATACTTATTATGTCTAGATGCATAGTATAAGATGGGAAACTAGAAAATCTAAAACGACTTATAATTTGGAATGGAGGGAGTAATGAATTGTTACAATCTAGTCATCACCGGTGGAAAAACGACCTTTGTTCCCAAGCATTTGTCTCGGTTCAACTTTGGAACCGGGACAAATGCTTTTGGGGCGACGTGGCCTCGAAAGGCTGTTTGCGACGCCCCCCCCCCCTTTAGTCTCGGGTGGTAATACCACCCGGGACTAAAGGCCTGGCGTCCAACGGCTCCGAGCCGCAATTATTGGCGCCAGACTTTAGTCCCGGGTGGTATTACGACCCGGGACTAAAGGGTGAGCCTTTAGTCTCGGGTCGTAACACCACCCGGGACTAAAGTTTTTGTCCCGGGTGGTATTACCACCTGAGACTAAAGTCTCATCTTTAGTCCAGGGTGGTAATACCACCCGGGACTAAAGGGTGCGCCTATAAATCCCTGCCTCCCTTCTTCCTCTGCCCGAGCTCACATTCACCCGTTTCTCAAAAAAAAGAGCTCACATTCACCCGAGACTTAAGAGAGAGTTTGTGAAGAGAGATAGCTAGTTCTTCTCCTAGCTAATTTTTTTGTCATCCATTTGTGAAGATTTCTCTCCTCCAAAGTGTTGCTAAGGTTTGATTCTTCATCCTTCCTTCATTTGTTATGATTAAATTTCGTTTTTATGGTTAGAAATGGAGAAAATATGGATTTAGATTTTTAGTGGTAGGAGGAGCTAAGAGATGTTTTAGATTTAGCTAACATTGTATTTAGTTTCACATATTTTTTAAGCATAGTTTCACATAGGGATTTATCCTCTCATTTTATAGTTTTTGCTATAGAGATAATTGATTTTAACTTTTAGATGAGAGATGCATTTAATTTTACATTTAGCTTAATTTATGAGAAGTTAGTTTATTAAAAAATGGTCATTACCAAACAAAAATATACTACCTACCTATTTAATTCATTTTTGTTAAGTATTTCTTGTTTTTGTTTAGAATACATTTAGGCATTCTCTTTTTTTTTCTTTTTTCCATATACAGTCGGTTGGTTCTCTACCAGTGGCCTTACATCACCAAGCTACATCCCAACATCTCGTACCTAGCTACGTCACCGGCGAGCTGGGGCTATACGTGGCTCGGTGACGTAGGACTGTAGCTAGATAGGAGATGTTGGGCTGTAGCTAGTTGATTTGGAACTGTAAGTGGGAGAGCGATGTGCGTGTATATGATGGTGAAGTGAGGCTGTAATTCGTAGATGATCAGGGTCATTAGAAAAGGTATAGTACAGACTTACGTCGCCTCAGGGCTCACTGCACCTGAACGAGCTCTTGCACTTATCTGTTTAGTTATTAGAAAATGAGAAAATAGGTTTTATATATGTTGTTTTTATATAGAATAAATTTAAGTATTCTCTTATTTAAGCATTATTTTATATATATTACAGAGTAGTCCAGAATAACTATGGCAAGTCATGGCGGTGGTCGTGGAATCAGTTTTGATGACCGGCCACCTTTGGCTCGTCGTCCAGGCATACGCTTCACCCATGGTGTGATTGAGTTACCTACTGGTGATCGAAGCCAGGGACCTCGTCCCAACATAGTAATATTCTTTCGTTGTATAAATTTCATGTTTACGTACTACACACGGATAATAATATTATTTTCATACAACGCAGGTTCTCAATCATTTGCAGTGGCTCGCACATGTTGTTGAAAATTTAGGTGGTACCCCTCCTGTTACACAATACGCCATTGTCGGTCCAAACAATTGCATACAATTAAAAATCCCGTTTGACATACCTGTTAGTGGACAAAATCACTCCTCGCTGTTTTCAGAACCCATCCAAATGGTATCGATTGTTGGGTGGGGTGCCCCTGCACTGGTTAAGAGGACTTATGAAAGGACTGTCATGCAGGCATGCATACAACAACTAAACGCTAATGGGTATTTTGTGCCAGATTACTCTTATTTTCTAATAAAGTCACTCAAGGAAGGACAAAGTGTCACCAGGACCGCAGAGAGACTTTGTCGGCTAAATGAACATGACATGGTATGGAGCACCATTTATTCTTATTCAGCATTTTTAATGCGTCGTAATAACATTATTCTTAATTATAGGATATGTTTGGTCAAACTTTTGCGGCAATGAGCTTTCATGCAATTCTAGAACAAGTGATGGATGTTGTGGGATTTTCTTACACAGATTCAAATGCTATACAAACAAGAAATTGGAAGTATCATGCTCATCTTTCATTTTACAGGCCATATCAGTTTGCCTCGCCGCCACTGTTTGAAATTTATGGAAGTCCATGTGACTGTAATTGTGAAGCGATAGAGAGTGCACTGATCCATTCTCTGGCATATATCGCTGAAGTTCTCAACTTCAAGATCGGAGACTTCAACTATATTGACTATCTAAGGAAGAAGAATGAAGTGTGAAATATGTGTCGTGCATTAATGCACCCTCTATCTTTGATAAGACCGTACCTTAAGTATTCATGTATGAACTTTTTATGTTTGTAAGACCTTAATTAAGTATTGATGTACGAACTTTTTTATATTTCTTGTTAAGACCTTAAGTATTGATGTTAAGCCAGTGACTAATTTATTGGAAACCTTAATATTAGGGTTCTCACCTCCAAAGTATTGATTAAGCCTTAATATTGGTCTTTATCACAAATTTTGAAGAACTTAATATATATTAAACTAAAAAAACAACATGGTCATTGGGGGGCAACCCTTTAGTCCCGGTTGGTAATCCAACCCGGGACTAAAGGCCAGCCATCCACGGCCGCAATAATTGGGGCCGGCCTCAACCCGGGACTAAAGGGTTGGCAGGGCTGGCCTTCAGAGGCCTTTTGTCCCGGTTGGTAAAACCAACCAGGACAAAAGGCACCTTTCAACCGGGACAAAAGGCCTCCCCTATACAAAATCGACAGCACGCTCCCATCTTCTTCCCCTGCCCGACCATTTTTCACCGAGAGCTCAAAAGCAAGCTCCTCTAAGCTCCATAGCGCTTCAAACCAAGGGAGGTGCTGCCCAAATTTTTTGTCATCAATTTGTGGAGTTTTCTCACCTCCAAGGTGTTGCTAAGGTATTATTCTTCATCCTCCATACATTTGTTGTGTTTAAATTTCGTGTTATGGTTTAGAGAAGGAGAAAATAGAAATTTTGATTTAAGAGCTAAGAGATGAGGTTTTTAGTATACTTTAGATTTAGTAATAAGTAGTTATCATTTGTACTAACATAGAAATTCATTTGTACTAAGATTTTTTTTGTTTTTATACTTTAGTGTTGTTAGAATTAACATGGATATTTTTTACTTAATATGATGCAGATGAACCGGCAATGGATGTACAACACCGACAGACGGTCAGCGGAGTACATTACCGGCATGCATGGTTTTCTCGAAGTGGCGAAAAAACAAGGATGCGAGTAGGTTCATGTGTTGTCCATGCTCCGATTGCAGAAACGAAAGAGACTACCATGACCCAGGCACACTTCACCTCCACTTGTTGAAATACGGATTCATGCCGAGCTATGTGGTTTGGACCAAGCACGGTGAAAGAGGGGTTGTGATGGAAGACGACGAAGAAGAGGAGGAGGGTATTCCGGACTGGGCCGCAGGTCAAGCTTTTGCAGATACTTTAATGGAAGATGCTGACGAAGAAGAGTTACCAGCACATGCTGACGGGCCTGCTGATGATCTCGGCCAGGTTCTACAGGATGCACAAAGGGACTGTGAAAATAAAAAAGAAAAGGCAAAGTTCCAACGTATGATCGAAGATCACAGAAAACCGTTATACCCAGATTGCAAGCTAGGTCACAAAAAGCTTGGTACTACACTAGAAATGCTGCAATGGAAGGCAAAACATGGTGTGTCTGATAAGGCATTTGAAGGGATGCTAAAAATTGTGAAGGACAAGCTTCCGGAGAACAATGAATTACCGTCCACCACATATGAAGCAAAACAGATTGTGTGCCCTCTTGGGTTGGAGGTACAGAAGTTCCATGCATGCCCTAATGATTGCATCCTATATCGGGGTAAGGATTATGAGAATTTGGATGCTTGTCCTGTGTGCAAAGCACTACGTTATAAGATTCGGCGAGATGAAGATGCTGGTGATCTCCAGGGGCACCGTGACAAGACGAAGAAAGTTCCTGCGAAGGTTATGTGGTATTTTCCTATAATACCACGTTTGAAGCGTTTGTTCCGGAACAAAGCACATGCTAAGTTGATGAGATGGCACGCCGAGGAACGTAAGCAAGACAACCTGCTGAGACATCCGGCTGATGGGTCTCAGTGAAAAAGATTGATAGAGAATTCAAGACATTTTCTGAGAACGGGGAAAGGAACATAAGGTTTGGTTTAAGTACGGATGGTTTCAATCCGTTCGGGGAGTTTAGCAGTGATCATAGCACTTGGCCTGTGACCCTATGCATGTTCAACCTTCCTGATTGGATGTGCATGAAGCGAAAGTTCATTATGATGTCGGTGCTCATCCAAGGTCCAAAACAACCCGGCAAGGACATTGATGTGTACCTAAGACCGTTGGTCGATGAACTATTACTGCTATGGCAGGAAGAGGGCGTACGTGTGTGGGATGAGGATAGGCAAGAGAACTTCGATCTACGAGCATTGTTGTTCATAACCATCAACGATTAGCCTGCCCTAAGTAACCTTTCCGGGCAGACAAACAAGGGATATCAGGCGTGCACGCACTGTTTACATAGAACACAAGTTATTCATCTCAAAAACTGTAAGAAGGTCGTGTATAATGGTCACCGTTGTTTCCTTCCAACTAATCACCCCTTACGGAAGAAAGTGATGCATTGGAAAGGGAAGGCTGACCATCGTACGAAGCCACCCCATTTTAATGGAGATGCCGTATTTGAGATGGTAAATGATCTAAGGGTAGTCTTTGGAAAGGGTGCTGGTAGTGAACCTGTTCCAACTGACGCCAACGGGCGTGCACCAATGTGGAAGAAGAAATCTATATTTTGGGAGCTACCTTATTGGCGTAGCCTTGAGGTCCGACACGCAATTGACGTGATGCACCTTACGAAGAATCTTTGCGTGAATGTGCTAGGCTTCATGGGTTGTTACGGTAACCCGAAGGATACCAATGAAGCACGAGAGGACCCGAAAGAATTTCATAAGATTCCCAAAGTTCTGCGGGAGGGTGATGATGAAACTGATCCGGAAGAGGATGATGATGATGTTGATTACTATGGTCCTGCTAGTTACACTCTCACCAAGAAAGAGAAGGAAAACGTGTTTGATTGCCTGAAGAGTATTAAGGTTCTGTCTACTACTCGTCGAATTTAAAGGGGATCATAAATATGAAAGAGAAGAAGTTCACAAATCTAAAGGCCCACGACTGTCACATATTGATGACACAGTTGCTTCCAGTTGCGTTGAGGGGTGTTCTATCAGAGAATGTATGATTACTGGTCGTAAAGCTTTGTGCATTTCTCAATGCAATTTCACAGAAGGCAATCGATCCAGCCAAGCTAGGAAAGCTACAGAATGATGCGGTTCAATGTCTTGTCGACTTTGAGTTGGCATTTCCACCTTCCTTCCTCGATGTTGTGACGCACCTCCTGGTACACCTTGTGAAAGAAATTACTATTCTCGGTCCAATATACCTTCACAACATGTGGCCTTTTGAGAGGTTCATGTCGATCCTCAAGAAATATGTTCTTAACCGTGCTCGTCCGGAAGGAAGTATTGCTAAGGGATATGGAACTGAGGAGGTCATTGAGTTTTGTGTTGATTTTGTCGACACAATTGACTCAATTGGGCTTCTAGTATCACGACACGAGGGGAGGCTACAGGGAAAGGGTACCATCCAAAGGAAATCAAGTTTGAGCAATAATACTGATTTGTTCCATAAAGCACACCTAACAGTCCTGCAATAATCATCACTGGTGACTCCGTATAGGATAGAACACGAGCAGATTATTGCTTCTCAAAATCCAACCAAATCTCCAGTCTGGATTGCACGCCGTCACTTGGAAACATTTCCCTCATGGTTGAGTGAACAACTAATCGGAAACTCAACGATTCATCCACAACTAGCTTTGTTAGCCACGGGACCTTGTAGCACAATTACAAGATTTCAAGCTTACGATATGAATGGTTACAATTTTTACACGAGAGCTCAAGATCGCAAAAGCACAAACCAAAATAGTGGTGTCCGTATGGACGTCATCGGAAAAGATGGGGGCAAGACCTATTATTATGGTATCATAGAAGAGATATGAGAGCTTGAGTACGGAGTGATAAACGTCCCTCTTTTTTTTTGCCAATGGGTAAACCTGAATAGTGTAAAGAAAGATGAATATGGAATGATAATAGTGGACCTTACCAAGATTGGGTTCAAAGATAATCCATTCGTGCTTGCCAAAGATGTGCATCAGGTTTTCTATGTGAAGGATATGACTAGCATACCGAAGAATAAAAATCCCCAAGAAGCAGGACCACAAGAGGCAAAGCATCACATAGTTCTTCCAGGTAAAAGAGTAATCGTGGGAGTCGAGGACAAAACAGATCAATCCGATGATTATGATCAGTTTGATGGCATGCCTCCGTTCGCTGTCGAAGTTGACCCAAGCATATTGCTTGGACGTGAAGAGACACCATACTTACGTGCTAGAGATTAATGTCGTAATGTAATGATTATTGATCAAATCAATTGTGTATCGGTCTCAAAATTTTTATGAAGCTTGAATATGTCACCAAGTTTGAGATTTTTCTGAATTAATTTACTATTTTTTTCAGTTTAATTGAATTTCCGTGCGACGTCACCTAGAAATTAAATGTTGAGCTGAGAGCACCCCTGAAACGATCCAGAATGGTGCCAAACTTGGCCACAAGTTCTCTTGTGCCTTAGGAGTCTAATTTATCTGGAAGTCGAATCATAATTCTTGAGTTATTGATGTGTAATTCACAATATTCTAGCTCCTTTAGCACGAAGAAAAAACCTAAAATACATTTAGTCATCAGAAAAATCTAAGATCTTGCGTGAGCTAATATTTTGAGTGTAAATGACAACCAAAAAAATTTCAGACCATTTCGACATAGATGGAGTACACGTGCTTCACAAAGCTATATAGAACCTTTCATCGAACCATGTCTATACCAGCACTTATGTCTTAACGATTCTGAAGTCCATGCACTTTGCAGTGTTGTATCGGTCTCAAAATTTTTATGAAGCTTGAATATGTCATGTGAGATTGACCCACCAAGTTTGAGATTTTTCTGAATTAATTTACTATTTTTTCGGTTTAATTGAATTTTATTGGGAATGCACATCAATATTGCAAATGAAAATTGGAAGTGAATGTTTACAACCCTAAAATATAATTTTGCATAGCAAAGTACAGTTTATTATATTTTAACTAAATATAATTTTGCATGGAAAAAATAGTAAAAGTTACTATATTTTTTTTATTTCAAAGAGATAGAATGTGAAAATGAGAAAAGAAATGGAAGGGGAAAAACAGTTCCCGCCGAAAATTACACTTTAGTCCCGGGTGGTGTTACGACCCTAGACTAAAGGGGGGCCTTTAGTCTCGGGTGGTAACACCACCCGGGACAAAAGGCCGAAATTTTGCCCTTGTCGCCCTCCCGCGCGAAAGGGGCCTTTAGTCCCGGGTGGTGATACGACCCGGGATTAAAGGCTCTTTGCTCCCGGGTCTAAAGGGGCCTTTAGTCCCGGGTGGTGATACGACCCGGGACTAAAGGCTCTTTGCTCCCGGGTCTGATTACGACCCGGGACTAAAGGGGGGTGATATAAATCCCACAGATCCACCCCTTCTTTTCCAACTCCTCCACTTCACACTCCGGCCATCGTCTTCCCCGTCGTCGCCCCTGCCTCCGTCGCGCCTACCTCCGTCGTCGTCGAAGCTCGCACCCCGCCGTCGTCGACCCAGTCGCACCCTGCCGTCCCTGCCCGCGCCCGGCCGGCCCCGTGCCCTCTCCGCCGCCGGAGCTCCCGGCCGTCGTCGTCCGCATGCCGCCCGTCGACCCCGCCCGCGCCCGGCCGTCGTCCCCACGCCCGTCGACGTCTCCGCCGCACCCGGTCGTCTTCCCTGCTGCCGCTCCCGGCCGCCGTCGACCCCGCTCCGCCGCGCACGGCCGCCGTCTCCTCCGCGCCCGACCGCCGACGTCATCCGCGCCCGGCCGTCGACCCCACAGCCCGTCGTCGCTGCGCCAGTGAGGGAACTGCTGACGTCAGCCCCTGATGGCTGATGTCAACATTTTTTTTATATTTTTTCATTTAATTTATTTATGTGCTGAGAATTGAATTTAGAGATTTTAGAATTAAATTTTGAGATTTTAGATTTGAATTTAGAGAATTTAGAGATTTTAGATTTGAATTTAGAGATGAAATATGTATTTAGAGATGAAATGTATTTAGAGATGAAATATGTATTTAGAGATTTTAATTTTTTCGCTCGTCCGACAATTAGGTAGTATCGCTCGACACGCTCGATTCTTTCCCGACTCGCTCGACTCCGTCCGACACTTAGGTTTTCTCGCTCGACTCCCGCCTGACACTTAGGTAGTCTCGCTCGACTCCCGCCCGACTCGCTCGACTCCCGCCTGACTCGCTCGACTCCCGCCTGACTAGCTCGACCCCGCCCGACACTTAGGTTTTATCGCCCGACTCGCTCGACTCCCGCCTGACACTTAGGTAGTCTCGCTCGACTCTCGCCCGAAAATCATTTATGTGCTCAGAAAATCATTTATTGCTCAGAAAATCATTTATGTATTCAGAAAATTATTTATGCATTCAGAAATTCATTTATGCATTCAGAAATTCATTTATGTATCCAGAAATTCATTTATGTGCTCAGAAATTCATTTATGTATTCAGAAATTCATTTATGTATTCAGAAATTTCTAGTTATGGATCACAATGAGGAGGAGCGGCTGATGGAGAGCCTTATTGCTGGGGGTCCAACCTTCACCGAGGAGGAGCGTAGCCAGGCGGACGCGTTCCTCGACATAACCGGGGACATAGACACCTGCACCGTGGACATCGACACCCGCACCGCGGACATCGACTCCCGCGTCGCGGACATCGACTCCCGCACCGCGGACATCGACTCCCGCACCGCGGACATCGACAGCCGCGCCGAGGACAATAATGAAGACCTTGTCATAGTTAATGCAGAAGGTTCCAACAAGGTATATATATCATGCATTAACAAGTCCATAAATGCATTAACAACGAGGTATATATATCATTCTGGAACCCCGCGTGAATAACAAATGCGCAACTTGTAGGCTTCAACCTCGACAAGCAAAAAGACTAAGAGAGGCCGTACAAAAGTAATCGTCGATCAAGACGTGAAGTTTCATATCACTGAAGTCAACGAGCTTGGCCAACCATGGGAACCAAAGAAGGTCAGGGACAAGTTTGTGTCCCAATGCGGTGCTATTGTGAGGGACAATGTGCCCATATCATATAGAGAATGGAAGGGAAGGGAAGATAATCCATGGGTGGTTCCAGATTCACTTAAGAATATGTTATGGGAGGATATCCTAAAACACTTCACACTTCCACCGGGCGTGAACGCAAACCTTGTGAAGCAGTGGACTCTCACGAAGATGGCAACTCAATTGCAGAGTTTCAAGAAGCAGCTGCACAGAGATTATATCAAGCAGAAACGAACTCCAAATTTTGATGATTATCCCAAGCTAAAGGATCACTGGCAGTCCTTTGTGGATTACAAGAATAGTGAAGAATTCGCCAACAAGAGCACACGAGCTCAGATAAGTGCCAGTAAGAAGACGGATTACGCCCATCGTCTTTGTCGCGGTGGTTACGCGGTTGCAGCACCCAAGTGGCGGAAGATTGAACAAGACCTCCTCAACAAAGGTATCGTACCAGCGGTCATTGACTGGGAAGAACGATCGAAGAATTGGTATTATGCCCACGGTGGAAGATTGAACCCTGATGATGGTTCCCTCGTATTCCCACCCACGTTACGGGAGGCGGCACATGAGATAATCAAAAAGAATGAAGACATCAAAGCGGGCAGATTGGTTCCTGATAGAGACATGGATGAGCTCACTTTGGCGCTCGGGAATCCGGAACACCCAGGACGTTACAGGGGCTACGGGGTAGTCCCATGAAAGTCTGCTTTCAAGGGAAGTGCCGACACCTACAGAAGCCGCAAAAGAAGAAGGGAGCGTGAAGAGAGGCGGTGGCGTGAAATGATGGAGCAGAGACTTAAAGATCAAGAAGATCGTATGAATGCAGAGATTGAACGACAAGTGGCCACCACGGTAACTCAGATCACCCCTGCCGGAGCACTGCCCCAAGCACTGGTGGATCCCGTCATTAGCCCTTCCGCTCGCAAAAGCAGATGTGCTTCCACAGAGGCCCCCGAAGAACAAAGGGCGGCAAACCAAGAAGAAGTTCAAGTAGAGGACAATGAACGGTACCCTGTGGATGAACTCTGTCAGCGCACCGCATGTGAGCTGCACAAGCCGATCGGCAACATCACAATGAAGGTATATATAAACCTGATTATACGTGCAATTATCTCAACCTTTGATGCATGTCTCAGGCATTTAATAACTTCATCATTTCTCTACATATATATAGGTGGCGTACGGAATGGCTTTAGCACATCTCCCAGGACGTACAAGCCATGACATGGAGATTCCAGCTGGCTACGCCTCAGTTGGTTTGGAGGAGATTGCTGACCCAAAGTTTAACGACATAGAGCTAGACATCCAAGGAGGTGACGGGGAAAGGACACTCCGTGATGCGCTTCACAGTATCATATTGTGGCCCAAACATTACATCATAATACCTAACATGTCGCCACCGATCCCTCCGAGTGTTGCCGAGCAGCAGCCACCATCTCCCGGGCTGTCACTGGGCCGGTCGTCACCCAATGATTGGAGCTCACCGTCTCCACAACGAGGGAATTCTCCTGCCGCGAGCGATGACGATCGTCAGCAATCACCACCGAAGCATCAATCACCACCAAAGCAGCCTTCACCAAAGCCTGCCAAGAGGCGGTCCCGATCAAAATCTACCGCGTCTATGCCCGTGCCAAATCCGGATCCCCCGAAGAAGAAAGGTAAAAAGCTGCCTGTTAAAAGGAAGCTGCCATATGACATGACAGCATCAGAAAATGAGGCGGAGTGTGATAAGCAACTCAAGGCGTGGATTGAAGGGAATAAAGAGGCTGCTAAACAAAAACAGCTCGATGAAATGGAAGCAGAAAAGAATAAAGATCGTCCGCAGAAACTCAAAGCTTTCATAGAGAAGAAGGAAGCAGAAAAGAGACAAGAAATTATAAAACCCCTACTAAGTGATTATGACCGGTCTCTGCACAAGTCCATGAAGAAGAAGAGACAAGGAGGGTCACCAAATAGTTACATCGACCAAGTACCGGGGTCGACGATGCCACAGGATTATAGGAAGAAGAAGAAGGCAACACAAGCGTCGACGTCGACGAAAGAGCCTTCAACGAAGAAGGCAACACAAACGTCGACGTCGGCGAAAGAGCCTTCAATGAAGAAGGCAACACAAACGTCGACGTCAGCGAAAGAGTCTTCAACGAAGAAGGCAACAAAAGCGTCGACGTTGGGAGTACAGACTTACGTCGCCTCCGGCCTCACTGCAACTGAACGAGCTCTTGCAGTTATGGACGCAGATTAACTAGCGGCGGTCATTGCAATGCAAGAAGCAACAGGGATGCCACTAGAATATGTTCTCGGCCACGAATCACCTCCTTAGGACCCAAACTTCGTACCTAGATGGCGCTACGAGCATGAGAAATCTTTTGTCAGGCCTGAGTTGGTGAAGAAACTCCCTACTCAGATGCGTAGATTGCATGACTTCTACATGAAGACGTCTAGGGTGGGCCTGGAGATGATTGGCATGCTTGTTAAACCGGGAGATTTTGCTGGTGAAGGCGAGAAGTTGTCCTGGCTGCGATTCAAGGATATTTATGAAATTTACCATCTTGACTCCTTGAATACCGATCTTGTCATGGCCTGGTGCCTGTAAGTGACGGTGCAATACATACCCTAATTAACAAATTTATGCATACTCTAATTATTAACTTTGTCTTTCATTTTCTGTAGCCTGGAAATGCGTAACATGGGGAAGAATGGTTAACAACGAATAGGTTTCATGGACCCATCTTTAGTTAATCAAGATCAAGTAAAGAAGCAACCAGAAACAACATTCAAAACAATCGTAAGGACCTTGTGTGAATTGCATTACAAGGATTTGATACTTCTACCTTACAACTTCGAGTAAGTGTGATTACCATCTTAATTGCTAAGGTTTCGCATTTCTAATTATCTTAGTTAACATTATTTAGTTCTAATCTTTTGAGCTTCTATGTATATACAGTTTCCACTGGATTCTTCTCATAATTGATGTCAAGAGAAGCAACATCCTTGTCTTTGATTCATTGAGAAGAGATCCGGACAAATACTTGGACCTTCAAGATATGTTTCAAGAGTAATAATTCTATCCATACGTTCCCTTTTATGCAATAGTGTGCTTTTACTAACACTATCTAGCTCTAACTTTCATTATTTTCTGCCAGAGCTTGGGAAAAATTCAAGGCTGTCAACCCTGGACAATGGAAACCTAGAATAAACTTCACTACAAATTTTCCGGTACGTAAACCAAATAACAACTTCAGATTGGGCAAATTAAAAATGCATAACACTAATTTTTCATAATTATCTTCTTCAATTTAGTGTATGAGACAGGAACCAGGGACACATTTATGTGCATACTATGTGTGTGAGTTCATCCACAATTTCTGCGAGGCAGACCCGTCAGATTATACTGTAAGTATTATTTTAAATCAATTAATAATACTTTTTTTCTAACCGCTTATATATTTAATTCTTGTGTGTAATATATTAAATTATTTGCACATTGCAGAATAATATGATTAGGGACGCAATCATTGGGAAGGACCGACTCTTGGCGATTCAAGAAGGTCTCTGCGGATTCATAATGGACCAGGTCATTAATCCACAAGGCAGAAATCACTATGACGGTCATCGAATTGATAAATATTAATTAGCACCTCCGGTGGAACTTTAGACTAGAATTAGTATGAAACGGTATTTTGATGTATATATATACACTACTTTCAGAAAATACTATCTGCTATGCTTTCGATGTAATATAATGTGTGTATATATTTATTTATAAGTTTATTCTCTTCATATAGTACGTATAGTAGACACGTATAATTAGTGCAAACATTTATATGTATACGTAAATTACACCCAAATACGTGAGAATATACACGTATAACATTATTAGAACAATTTGAAATGAAACAAAAAAAATTCACAGCGGGGTCTTTAATCCCGGGTGGTAATACCACCCGGGACTAAAGGGGGTGGCGCACAGGCGCTGGTGTGCCTCTCCTTTTGTCCCGGGCGGGGCTACCACCCGGGACTAAAGGGGTGGCGCATAGGCGCTGCTGGCCCTCCCCTTTTGTCCCGGGCGGGGCTACCACCCGGGAATAAAGGGCACCCTTTATTCCCGGTTGCCCACCCGGTGACAAAGGGGGGGCCTTTTGTCTCTCCCTTTTCGTCCCGGGTGGGCTTTAGAGACTTAAAGCCTTTCCCACCCGGGACGGAAGGCTGTTTTTCCACCGGTGCATATAGCCTGTTTGGTTTCTAATTTTTGTCTGAATTTCTAAAATTTATTTGTTCCTTGCGCTTCTCATGAGTATATACTAACGTGGAGGTTCTAAACACAATCTCCAATTAATAATAGTAACATCGATATACAGAATATTTTTTCCTTTGATATATACTAGTGCCACTTCACATTTTATTGATGTTAAGTTGTTATTTGCTATGTACACAATAGGGTCTTTAATTTCCTTCTAAAGGAAAAGTTAACTGACATGGAGCATTCTTCGGGGGGCTTGGTGAGTAGTGCATTTATCACACTCCAAGGACTATCTCAAGAAACAAAAGGCTTAGTATTAGTGTTAGTGGTAGTATATCTTATAGCGGAGAATGAGCTGTAGCTCGGTTGGTAGGCGTTGCAGATGGGCACGCCGCCTAAAATAAAAGAAAAAGAGTTTCCACTGTCCTAAACTAAGAATGGGAAGGGTTTCGATGCGCAAAAGCAAACCATTTCTATTGGAAACATTCCTATAATGAATTCCTTAGGAACCTTTATAATAAATGGAATATACCGAATTGTGATCAATCAAATATTGTTAAGGGTTCGAATCCCATCGAACATAGGTTTATCTCAGCAGGGATTTATTCCCCGAAAAAAATCCTCTCGCCGGTGAAGCCGAGGTTCGGGGGTTTTCTAAACCGGGAGGAAGCTTTCTTCTCTTAATGAAAACTGTGGGGGCGGTCTTACCCCCACCGGCTTAGTATATCTTATAGCAGGGATAATTATGCAAGTGCTGATGTTTGTCATTATATTACTTCCTCTTGGGGTTCTCTACGTGCTTGGCTTGTACATATCTACCGGAGTGTCATTGTGGCGTCTCATAGAGCACGACTTCGGTAACGAGGGTGGTGCCAACCAGAAGCCGGCGCTGCAAGTCCTCTACAGCTTAGCAGTCGCACAAGGTGTGCTGTTTGGTTACAAGACCATACATGCTCTTGGGGCAACGAACCGGCTTGCCAAAATGATACTGCACGGTGTTATGGTCGAAGATGAGTTAGTACTCACAGAGTATTTAGAGGAGACTGTAGCAGGATGCGAGAAGGACCCATCATTTGCCAAAGGAAGGAATCTTGTGACGTATGGCGTGGACTTGATGATGGAAGCTAAGTCAAATGATGGGTTCATTGCTGGGATAAGGGTTCTAGGCGGGGCTATCAATGATAACTCGTCGGACGGAAGGGGTCGAAAAGTGTTAGCAAACCATCTGTTGACTAGATCAGATTCCTCGAGCCACATGATCCATAGGCTGCTAGAGACAGTAGGTCCAAGAAGCGCATACAGCAGCGAGGTCAGGGCGCGCGCGGCAAGGATAGTGGCTCTTGTTGCCCGTGGCATCCGTTTGAGGCAGTTCCCAGGAGTGATTGAGTGCATATCTTCCATGCTTCAAGAGTGCTTATGTGAAGAGTACCCTAATCTGCAAGACACCCAAACTGACCGGATAAGCCGCAACTTTGGTGATATGAAACTCAAGTTATGTAGCAAAGTTGAGCTGCTTGAGATATGTAACAAACTCAATAACTATGAGAGAGTCGAGCAGCTCGAGGAATATGAGCTAGACTACCAAATGTATGATCGTGGAAGTCCAGATTCTCCTGATTTCTCCTTAAGCGATCTAATACAGCGGCTGGTGCAGTGCCTTGTGTGCAAAAGAAAAATAACAACGGAAGCTGATAGAAAGGAAAGTCGTCGAAGGCCGAAAAACACAGTCCATGGCTTCGACAGGTTGCTTACGGAAACCATGAATATCATTCTCCAGCTCGCAGTCGATGAGGACAACGGAAGGATTATGAGCAACACCGTGCCACTACACAAGATTGTCATGGCGCCTCTCAAACTCCACAGGGACAACCATGATCTGTGCCGTGCTCGTGCAAATTTCCATAAGTCAGAGCTACAGCTGCTAGAGACATGTTGGGTACTAGTAACGGAATGGCACGCGGGTGTTGCTGAAGAAGAGTCCAGCAGCCAGGGCCGCTCCACCCTTGTGAATGCAACCGTCAACAACATCAAAAGCACCATCAAAGGTATTTTTGACTGCCTCGACTGTGGAGCGACTCAGAAAATGCAAGCCATACAAATTCTCCAACATCTTTCCTGGGATGATGATATGTCCTTTATCATGGACAGTGAAAGCAGCACAAGAAGGCTAACCTGGATACTGCTACTCGCTTACTGTTATTTATTTGGTCATAAATCCGAGAGGTACAGGGATTGGATGGTTTCTGGCCGTTTCACAAACCGCAAAAAGGACTTGTTTAGAATCCATCTTTTAGCAGGTGAAAAGCTGTCAGACATGCTTGGAAAGAAGCATGAGCTACCTTCAGAAGAGAGTGAGAGAAAAGTTCAATTAATTCGTCTTGCGGTTGAAGACCTAACTAGTGCATTTGCTGATGATGCTCAAGATATTTCAATCAGAACACATGCAGCAATAGTCATGGAGGGTCTAATATGGCATTGTAACATCAGCGGGGCAGAGGGAATCTTGTTGGGTGTTGTCCCAAAGGTAAACCCATGCCAGTTCAAATTACAATAAAACGAGCTTCACCTACATCACCTATCAATCACACTTTATTTTGAGACTGAAATACTGTTGATATCACACAGGTGGTCAAGGAAATGCTATTTCGTTCGTTGTGGGTCCACAATAGAAGAAAGGCAAGCGCAGGCCACTGACGTGGAAGAAGGTGGCGTCGGCGTCTCACAGGATGAAGAACGACTGCGGAAGGCCTTGGTATGCTTGTGCCTGTATGGCTATATGCTAGACGACAAGTTGAGGCCTCAGTTCAAGAAGATTGCATCTGAAACATGCAAGGAACAAGGAAAGTCTTTTGATTATTTCAAATCACTCTTAGTACTTTGAATACACATCATCATGTGTAGTGATTTCTGTTTTTGTTGATCCAAGTCCCCAAATACAACTGTGTATCATGAGACGGAAGTGTGGTGTGTCTTGTATGCCTTGAATTATTTGAACTTAAGTATCTTGTGTGGTTGGTTTTATTGTATTTTTTAACAGACTTACATACTGTGGCCACCGGCGGATCCATGTTGGGGCGAGCTAGGGCAGCTGCCCCAGCTAAAGTTTGGATCGCACCAGTAAATCCCCTTCTTCTCTAGCGGTTTTTAGAGCTCCGGCAGCGCTGCAGCGGCAACAGCCATGGCGGCGGGCGTCGGCGGCGTTCGCTGGCTGCTGGCATACGGAGAAGAATCAAGAAAGGGCAGCGGCAGTAGCTGGGTCTTTTTTCATCCTTGCGACCAACTAGCCCAGCAGCCTAAACAGGCTCAATAACTTGGACACTTGATGTCATGGGCTCCTGGCCGGCTAGCCCATCGGCCACACATAGGCAGGCCAGCACCGCACACCGGCACGCTCACGGCGCAGCGCAGCGCAGGAACAGGCAGCAAGCAACCCTAGCGGCCATGTGGCGGGCGGTGGCGGCTCCGACCTCCGGGAGCGGGGAGTCCGAGCAGTGCCCAGCGGCGGCTCGGCGGCTCCGGCCTTCGGGCAGGCGCCAGGCGGGCAGGCCGGCAGCGGCAGGGTGTGGCGGGCGGCAGCTTATGGAGGAAGAGGGCGGGATTGTGCTGCCACCAGCGGCGAATCTACCACTAGGTCAGGGGGGTCTTCAGCCCCTCCTACTCCCAGAATTCCCATGAAGCCCCCTCTGCAGATTTTTGGAGGAGGAAGGAAGGAAGAGGGAGTGAGAGATGGAAGAAGCATAGGAGAGCCCCCCCCCCCGAGGCTCGATCCTGGCTTCGCCACTGGCTGCCACCGACCGCTACCGGGGCTGGGCATGGCCACAGCGGCCGAACCTCTGGTTCATCTATTTCTTATTTTTATTTTTGCATTTTACCATGTATTGGTGCAAGAATTATCAATTTATTCTTCAAATTTGAGGTAATATCTCAACTTCGCATTAAAATTGTGTGATTGCAATGTATAGATGCATTAATACAATGCGAACTGCAATATGCTTGATTTCCGTTGAGTCGATTATTAGAAGTTCGGCCCAACTGGTTTTTTTTCCTGGCTACGCCACTGTGTGACCCATTTTGTATTTAAACATCGACAAAGGGAGTTTTCCCGTTAATAATAATATACCTGCCATTTCTACCCACTCTCCGTATTGGCCGTGAACGAATGATCCAAGTACTGAGCCTTTGACCCCGAGCGGTTCGATGTCGGCCAGCGCTGTGCAAAGTGGTCGCCGGCGCCGGCAACGTACTCCTCCCAGTCCTCTATGTAGCGCTGCCATCTACTCCCCTGCCTCCACGGCACCGCCTGGAGGCTCCTGTTGTCGCCACCACGCCCGTCCTCCGGCCAACGACAGCCTGGCCATCGCCGCACGCACCGTGTGCAAGAATGCTGTTGGACGGAGTGCTGGACTGGCAGAGCTCCCAGAGTCCAAGTTACCATGGCAATCAACAGGTAACAACAACTTTCTCTCGTAAATGCTAATCCAGAACAGAAACACTCTGCAATTCATCACAAGGTCAAGATCAACAACGACACAGGTATGAATCCTCGCTCCTCACGAGCAATCAGACTTAAACAGTCACATAGAGTCAGATAAGTTATCAAAGCATAAGTACAAATTAGGAATAAAAGTAGCAAGGCATCAGCAGCATGGTGCCCAACTGTGAGCAAACCCATCTGCAACTAAGTTCCAATCGAAACCAGTGATAACTACTGGGGATCAACGGAGAAAATCGGCTAAATGCACTGCCTAAGAAAGGTGAAACGTAATCTATCTTCTCTGGTGTAGTGGTGTTCTTCTGACTGACTGTCTGTCTTCAGCTATCCTGTGGAACCTGTGAGCTATGTTCTGAGATGGGTTACTGCTATTGCTTTGTTAACGGTGGTGTGGCGAAACTTCAGTTCAGCAGGAAGATATGTTCATTCTTCGGGGCTCGTCAGTGTTGGGGCCTGTTTAGTTGGAGGAAAAATAGCAAAAGTAACTGTTTGAACTCCTGTAGCATTCATGTAGCACTTTCGTTTGTTTGTGGTAAATATTATTCAATCATGGACTAACTAGGCTCAAAAGATTCGTCTCGTAATGTACAACAGAACTATGTGATTAGTTAATTTTTTTACCTACATTTACTGTTCCGAACATATGTCTTTTGGTGTATTTAATGTGATGTGATGGAGAGAGAGTTGAAAAAATAGTAAATTTTTGACTAAATTTTAACCAATTAAACAGGGTCTTGGTTGAATGGGTAAGTGGGAGTCGCCAGGGCCAGCTCCGTGCCCACGCCACCGCCTCCAGCACCGGCGTCGAGCTTCAGTGCCTTGGTACTGCACGTCCCTGACGACAAAGATGACGCGTCCTGCAGGCAGTAGCAATGGTCAGTCAGTCACCTTCATGATCAATTGCTTGCTACTGTAACCTGATGTAGATGATCAAGAGTGGATTCTGAACAGGAAGCGGTTAAGCAGGGTAAGTACTAGCTCACCATGTGCCGGAGCTGCAGGTTGAGGTGACCATGTCCCCGGCTCCCGCTATCCACCATGACCGGCTGCAGAGTAGGCCATGGTTATAGAGTGATTGCAGGACCAGAAGATGCCCAGGCTACACTTCCTCAACGCCACGATTGGGAAAAAGACATTTATCTCCCGCTACTTGCAGCTCGTTCAATCGGACGGTACCGAGACGCTCGTTATATATGAGGATGTGTGCGATTCTGATCTTAGTGGCTGAATACAACTTATTTTTTTATGTAAGTTTTGTCGGACGATTTGACGTGAAGGATCATTGCGCTGTAAAAGGCCTGCTACCCGCGTCCCCACATGTGCATGCTGGCCTTCCTCCTCTTGCCCCACGTGTGCATGCTGGTCCCAAAAGATTAATAAAAACATAATCTCAATACTTATCTCTCAATATGGTCATGTACTTCGCTAGTACCTTTCTATTGGCAAAGGTAGTAGTACCTCACTGTACAAAAGAGGTAGGAGTACTCGCTGTAGCCTATAGGCCCTGGTCGGTACCTCGCTGGTAGTACCACGGTACCTCGCTGTAGCCTGTATAACCATGTATAATGAAGCATTTTAAGTTCGTTACCATCATCTAACAGTGCGACAGAGTACACCAATCTTGATTGATCTTGTGGTTACAACAGAAGCTAAAATATGTATAAATCTCAACTCTATTATGTATAAGTTACAAGTTGTTAAGACAAGAATATTTAGTATCATTAAAAAAAAAATTTGTCTCAACCAAGATGTGAAAGCATATGGCCATGTCTACCGGCTTATAGCCACGGTACAACAAATATATCATTATCCAAAAAAACGATGGAACCAAGATGATGAATGAAAGAAGAAAAGAAACAATGAAAAAGCAATATGAATATTCACCGAACGAGATACAAAATGACACAATAGAAATAGTATAGAGTACAAAAAAAAAAGAGAAATCAACATGGAAAAAGGAACATCAAGGTCTCAGTGTTGATCAAGGTCCTCGTTTCTTTTTTAGTTAGGCAAAACAAAGGGGAAAGTAAATATGAAAATATACCAAAAGAAACAGGAAGAACAGAAAAGAAAGGTGGTGCACATCTTGCGAACAACGGAAGGAAAAATGAAAAAAAAACAGATACGGAGCACAAAATCAGGGAATGATTGAAAAAGCAAACAGATAAAAGCAGATCATTAATACTAGTAATCAAGATGAATTAATTTTACTAATGGTAGTAGTACATCGACCGAGCCTCTCCGGGGGAAAATGCCAAAAACAGAGGCTTTAATCATCTCTACTCTCTTCCTCGTGGATCACGACTAGAACGCGAAGAACAAAAACAAAGGGAAAGAGGGGAAAAAAGCTCATCGAATCAATCCATAATGATTGAGGCCACTAATCGGAACGTTCGTCTCTCCCTTCCTCCTCAAAGCGAGAACGGGATCAACGAGGCCGCGGCGGGCATTGCCGTCGCCGTCAGGGCGGGCGGGCGGCGGCTGTGCTGGCTGCTGCCACTCGGTCGTCAGTCCTGGAAGCCGGTCTTCTCCCATATGGCGTTGCGGACGGGGCGGAGGTCGCGGCCCTTGAGGGTGCGCCCGACGCCCTCGCGCACGGAGAAGGACGCCGCGGCGCGCTTCCGGCACCCCAGCATCTCGTGGGGCGGCACCCAGCGGTGGCCCCCGCTGCCGCAGCCCGCCACGTCCTCGGCGAGGTCGTCGTGCGCCGCCCACCCGCGGGCGCCCGCGCAGCTCCCGGTGTACTCGGCGCCGAGGATCTTGGACCAGTCCGGGATGTTGACCGGCACCGACGCCGGGCCGCCCCCCGCCCCCGCCCCCGGCGCGTGGCTTGGGCTTGGATAGCGCGGCCACCGGCGGCAACCGACCGTACGGGTCCGCCGCCGCGGCGGGGGACAGGAACGGCGACACGACCATGGAGAGGTTGCTGCTCCGCCCGGCCATTCTCCGGGAAGAAAGAGAGACAGAGGGAGGGAGGGAGAACGGCTCGGTGACACCTGAAACCACCGCGGGCGAAAAGCCGCAGCACGACGCCGGTGCACTCGCATGGCTGGGCTCGAGCCGCTGCCGCAATCGATGTTTCCGCGCCGGATCCGGTCCCAGCACCGCCGGATCCGGTCCCAACGTCGCCGGATCTGGGCGGCCGCCGTCCCCAGGGCCCGCTCACCGCCGTCGACACCTGTGGAGGAGAGAGGGGAGCGGTGGGACGAGACATGAGAGAGAGGATGAGTTTCAAATGATTTTGAATCCAAAGAGCGCGGACGGTTGGACTTATTTACTCAGCATTTCAATTGTACTACTCCGTACTCTGTAATTCTGTCACGGTTCTGTCGCGCCTGCTACTGGCACATATCTCGAAACACAACAGGTACATAAACCAACGGACGGCCTGCTGCAACTACAGGGAGATCAAAATCTTCATCCGCCACGATTGCTGCTGAAGCAGCCATTGACGGGGTCAGCGTACGCCATCTGATTAAACTTGCCTGCACCCACAGCAGCATTGTCGGCACTGGCTTCTTGCTTGTCATATTCCCAAGGCTCTTGCTCTCCAATTCTCTGCAGGAGCAAGTCTTTCCGCACATACAGTCCAATGCATCAAGCCATTTTCATCTTTAAAAATTGCAGATTACAACTGCTGTGCAAGGCACATGTCAAACAGTGGCAACAGCAAGAAACTATGGGTGTATTTAGTTCTTTGAATTGGTATGCAAAATTCTGGATTTTGCACGGATTTTGGACTGAAAAGCACTGTTTCGAATTGAAAAGTACTGTAGCATTTTTGTTTGTTTGTGGTAAATATTGTCTTACCATGACCTAACTAGTCTCAAAAGATTCGTCTCGCAAAGTACATCCAAACTGTGTAATTAATTTTTTATTTCATCTACATTTAGTACTTCATGCATGTGCCGACATTTTTGATGTGATGTTTGATATGATAGGAAATCTTCTTTTTGCATAGTGAATTTTGGGGAAGTTGAGCTCCTAAACACACCCTACAGAGCAGGAATCTGCTACAGCGCAATTGACTGCCGGTACCTTTATGGACTGGAAAGAAGTGGACAAAGCAACCATCTGGACGTCTGCGGCGTCCTCTCAAGATGATCTTTGACAATGCTTAGCTCGGGAAAGAGTGAGAAAATTTCTTATTACCATTGGATTTTACATTACTCCTTATTTGCCACCGAAAATGATTGCCTTCCTCACTTGCCATTGGCTAGTAATCTCATCCCTGCTTGCCATCACCGTCCATTTGAGGGGATAACAGAGTTAAGTTGGACATAAAAAGATCGTTTTACCCTCAGAAGTCAGGACAAAGGGACCCAATATCGTAAATTTTGATACACTTCCTTTCGTGCCACTAGGATGTGACGTCTTGCATAATTCAAAATAATCACATTCTATTCTAGTTTATGGCACTTGTTAAATGGATGTTAACTCTTGCTAGTTGCAATCCTTACAATTTTCCTATCCTTTTTATTAAGTTGCATTTGGGTCATTGTACTTGATGACTTAAGCGTGTCCACATCTGAATTCAATGCTATATGCTCATGATGACGCAATGCACAAACAATTCTTATCATGTGATCTACAATTTTCTAGTCCTTTAGCCAAGCTAGATATATTTACACTGATAAGGAATCGGAGGTAGTACCAGCATACTCCAAAGCAGCCTTTTTTTTTAAGAAACATAAACTTGATCAAGGCCCGGGAGTATATGACGACCACTAGCTCCTGCTAATTCCTAAATTTCCAATAGATGAGTTTGCCTGGCATACTATCTTTAAGGTAAACCAACAGCCCAAACCAAACTGAAGGAGTATATTAAATTGCTGGACCATGCATCGTCGATTGCCTACTGCTGCCGACCTGCCAATATTAATCATTGTGAATTCTTAATTTGATGGTTTGGTATTTTCTTTGCAAACAAAATGGGATGTCTATAGCATGTGCGCATGTGCCTAGCATCATTGACTTTTGAGATCCGTAATTTGGTGTGATGGCTACCGATCACTTACTTTTCCACAATATTCAAGATAAATCCAGAGCTTAATTAAGGCTAATCTGGGCCTACTCTGCATTATAAATATGCAATGACATCATAGCAGCATTACAATAGAGCTCAGCATTTGGTGAACCTTTTTTGGTTGAACAATGGAATGAGATTCCCACATTGACCTTCAAAAAAACTCACCTTCTTACATAGTGTACGATCTGAACATGCTGGCTTTTCAAATTAAGAACGGTGACAACTTCACATTCTTTTTGTTGGTCAAGATCCAATCTCATTCTCTCAGCATAAACAAAGCACTCACAATTATACGCCTTGCTGTTGGAATAACTAATAAGGAAGTGAGCATGCCTCAGCCTCGCTATATATAAGCAAGGTTTGCTGAGTTGAGTTTCAGCCCACCTCAGTTCTTGACAGGGGACAATTCCATATGACAACCCAGTTTGCTGTCAACGACTCTGTGTGGGATGAAGTGAAGATTATCAATGGGTACGCCGTGTTTACTGGGTACCTGAGTGTGGGCCTAAGGGGGTTCGGCGTGTTGATTGTTACTTGGTCCAGTATCGTCCTTCTCGGTGGCTTTGTGACTGATCTAGGGAAGGTGGACTTCTGGTGTCTTGCAGGAATTACGCTCGTCCAAACTGCTCGGTTAGTAGTCTCATCAACATAAATCATTTCATTCATCTTGGTAAAGTTAAATTGTTACACCTCTTAGAGCTGCTTCCTATGATATATTTATTTTGGGGGTAAGGTGGATGAACCAAAACCAAGATAGTAAAATGAACTTTATTTTGGGGTCAAATGGATGAACCAAAATCAAGATAGTAAAAATGAACTTTATTTTGGGGTCAAGTGGATGAACCAAAACCAAGATAGTAAAATGAACTTTTTCCTATAGTATATTTTTTGTAGTTCAACCGAACCAAATAAAGAAATCAAATTCCTTTTAGGAAAAGAACCACACAGTTAGTAATATTTCATAGTAAGTCATAGAAATTCTGTTTAAGAGGGACCATATTTTCATTGCCAAACTTTATTTTGGTGGGGAAGCGGGTAAATAATTTTTTATAATATGCATTATATTTAGATCAATCGTATTTTGAGTCACAACTTCACGATTAGTGGCTGGGCTAGTCTTAATTTTTTTCCTTTTTGCACTCAGGCGTGCGCACACATCCATATAGGTGTGTGGTGTGCCATACAATACATAGTGCAGGCCAAAACTTAACTAGATTGGAGGTCATGAACATCCGTTTCATGGACATGGCCTTCAGTATAAACATAACCAGCTTGTGCATGTACAAAATCTATCGAGCACAGAGTACCCATGCTGAGTCTCAAACTCGGACATAAAAGTTAACTTTCCACCATAAGAACCCTAAGGAGATAAACTCAGATCACCACCCTTTTAAAAAATTTCAACCCAGTGATGGGTATATAGCAGATTTTTCCTTGATATATACTAACATCACTTCACACTTTACTGATGTTGTTACTTGTGATGTACGCACCAGGGTTGTTGATTTCCTTTTAAAGAAAAATTTAAGGGACATGGTGCATTATTGGTGGAGGTTGATGATTACTGTATTTACCATGGTCAAAGATGACAGAGAAGGGAAATTTCAAGGAAAAAACAAAGTGATAACATGTATTCAAAGGCTTGGGCTTGGCCTTATGTTATGTCCTCTCGGGGTTCTTTACATGCTTGGCTTATTTTTCTCTGCTGGAGTTTCATTATGGCGTCTAACAGACAATGACTTTGGTAATGCTGGGGGTGCAAACCAGAAGTCGGCACTACTAGTCCTCTACAGCTTAGCAGTGGCACAGGGCGTGCTATATGGTTACAAGGCTGTATATGGTTCTGTGTCAGCATTCTGGTTAGTGAAATTCGTGGCAGAGCATGACACAGTGGACCAAGATCTAGTTGCAGAGTACCTAAAGGAGACTGTAGTGGGGTGCGAGAAGGATCCATCATTCGCCAACGGTAGAAATCTTGTCACGTACGGGATGAACTTGATGGTGGAAGCTAAGTCGAATGAGGGCTTCATTGCTGGGATAAGGGTTCTGGGCGGTACTATGAAGGATTACTATCCCAGGGGTCGAAAGGTGCTAGCAAAACATCTGCTGACTAGATTGGATTCCTCAACAAGCCACATAATCCAGAGGCTGTTAGAGGCAGTGGGTCCTAGAAGCCCATGTAGCAGAGAGGTCAGGGAGAACGCAGCGAGGATTGTGGCCCTTATTGCCCGTGGCATCCGTTTGGATCAGTCTCCAGCAGTGATTGATTGCGTATCTTCCGTGCTTGATGAGGATTCTGATCAGCAGCAAGACAACCAAATTGACCGGATACGCCGAGAATATGGTGATAAAAAACTCGACAAGTTCTATCGTACGAAAGTTGAGCCGCTTGTTGAGGTATGTGACAAACTCAAGAACTATGATAAAGTCGAGCTGCTTGATGAATATGAGCTAGACTACCTAATGCATGAACATGACCATGGAAGAAAATCAATGGAAATACGGAGGGAAAACACAGTCCATGGCTTCGACGGACTGCTTACAGAAGCTGTGAATATCATTCACCAGATCGCACTTGATGAGGACAACCGAAGGATTTTGAGCAACACCATGCTACACAAGATTGCCATAGCCCCTCTCAAATTCCACAGGGACAATCACAGTGTTTGTAGCGTGTCTTCACAGCTCCAGATGCTAGAGAAATGTTGGGTACTTACGGAATGGCTCGTGGCTGCTGTCGGAGAGATCGACAGCCAAGGGCAGATCCTGGAGGAAGGGCAGCCTGCAGCTCCTTCAGGTGGGGGAGGAAGAAGAAGCAGAGAAAAAATTGAACAGGAGGTGCAAGAGGGGGAGGATCAAGAAGGCTTCCTTTGGTCCTCCTTGGTTGGCTCCACCCTTGAGAATAATGCTATAATTATCAACAACATCAAAAGCACCATCAAAAGTATTTTCGACTGCCTCGATTGTCGAGCGACACAGAAAAAGCAAGGCATACAGATCCTCCTACATCTTTCTTTGGATTTGTCCTTCATCATAGATAGCGAAAGCAGAACAAGAAGACTCTCCTGGATGCTCCTACTCATTTTCCTTTGTGATGACGACTCTGAGTATTGGATGGTTTCTGGTTTGACAGATTGGAACAAGGACATGCCTGACTTCTCTAGCATCAGGCGTTTAGCAAGTGAAAGGCTGTCGGCCATACTTGGAAAGAAGCATGAGCTACCTTCAGAAGAAAATGCGAGAACCATACAACTAATCCTTCTTGCTCTCAGAGACCTTTTTTTTTAGATAATGGATAATTAAATCCGACCTCTACATCCGAAGATGTACACAGCCAATTATTACAGAGTTGAAAAGAACGGTCCACGAAAGTGGTAAAAAAACAAGCAGCAATGGGCAACATGCCCCCGACTAAGGTAAACGATAAAAATTGTTCCATCCTCCATTGGCAATCTGTAGAGCAATGGCTTCTAATTTCCTGCTCATAGCGATGAGGGTATCCTTAGCCTGCTCCTTACGCTGTAACTGGGTCCAGAAGCATAACCAGTAAGCTCCCCTGAAGATAACCTGCAAAATCGAGTTAAACTTCGTTTTTTTGAAAACTATATCATTCCGGCATTTCCAAATAGCCCAGCAAATAGCAGCGACACCAACCCAAATCAGAGGCTTAAAGTCCTTATGTTGATTACTAAGCCACGTACCAAACATATGGCTAATAGATCTAGACTGGGTCAAATTAGTAGCATAGAAAATAAATCTCTAAATCATTTTTGCGGAAGGGCAATCTAGAAACAGGTGCTGTATGGTTTCATTCATATTGCAGCAGACACATTGCTGGCTCCCTTTCCAGTTTTTCTTCGCAAGGTTATCTTTTGTCAAAACGACTCCCTTCTGAAGAAACCACAGAAAAATCTTGATCTTTAGAGGTACTTTCCACTTCCAGATCTTCCTATGCTGAAAAGGTGGATGAGTATCTATGCCATCTAGATACATGGACCGCACAGTGAAAAAACCACTTTTTGTCAGCATCTATTTAAAATAATCTTTACCATCCACCAGTACAACATTAGAGACCCGAGCTATTAGGTAAAGCCATTGGCTTAGGTTATTATCCACCAGCGATCGCCTGAATGAAATATTAAGGGGTCTAGAGGACATAACCTTAGAAACCGTAACATGCCTATCCCGCGCTATATGGTATAAGGACGGGTAGGTAACCTTGAGCGGCTTATCACCTATCCACATATCATCCCAAAATCTCGTGCTGGTTCCATCTTTAATAACGAAAGAACCTTTAGAGAGAACCTCATCTTTAATACGCATGAGTCCTCTCCAAAAGTGAGAGTCATTTAGTTTTGATGATACTTGCGTCAGGGTTTTGGTTCTCAAATACTTGTTCCTTAGCAAAGATTGTCAGGTCCCATCAGTGTTCAAAAGGTTAACTACCCACTTAGCCAACAGGCATTTGTTTTGTAGCTGTAAATTTAAAATGCCAAGGCCACCCTGATCTTTGGGGCGACATAAGATGTCCCATCTAGCAAGTCTATATTTGTGTTTATTATTAGAGCCTTGCCAGAAAAATCTAGATCTGAAATGATCCAGGTTTTTAAGAACTCCCTTAGGGACCTCAAAAAAGGACATCATGAACATAGGAAGGCTACTTAACACCGAGTTAAGCAGAACCAACCTCCCCCCATAGGATAGATATTTTGCTTTCCAACACGAGAGCTTTTGCTGGAAGCGTTCTTCGACTTTACTCCATTCGGAATTTAGGAGTTGTCTATGGTGCATCGGAATACCTAAATATCTGAAAGGGTAAATCCCCGAATTACAACCAAAGAGAGAAGTATAGAAAGACTCCATCTCTCTGGCCGCACCATAACAGAAGACTTCACTCTTGTGAAAATTAATCTTCAGCCCCGATAGCTGCTCAAAAGCACATAAAAGGAGCTTAAGATTTTTTGCTTGCTCAAGATCATGGTCTAGGAAGATAATGGTGTCGTCTGCGTATTGTAAAATAGACAAATCATCATCAACTAGATGGGGTATCACCCCTCTTATTTGCCCATCTGTTTTCGCTTGATTAATAAGCAGGGCTAACATGTCAGCGACAATGTTAAATAAGATAGGTGACATAGGATCCCCTTGTCTGAGTCCCCGTTTCATTTGGAAGTAGGGTCCAACATCATCATTAACTTTGAGTCCCACACTCCCTCCCGAAACCATGTTTTGAATCCAACTGCACCATTTAGGTGAGAAACCTTTCATGCGTAAAGTTTGTTAGAGGAAAGACCATTTAACTTTATCATAGGCCTTTTCAAAGTCAATCTTAAAAATAACTCCATTAGCTTTTTTGGTGTGGAGTTCATGGATGGTCTCGTGTAGAATAACAACACCTTCCATAATATTCCTACCAGGCATGAAGGCAGTTTGTGTTGGGCTCACCACCATCTTTGCTACTTTATTCAGCCTGTTAGTTCCAACTTTTGTAAAAATCTTGAAACTAACGTTGAGGACACAAATAGGTCTATATTGCTGAATCTTAGTGGCATTCTCAATTTTTGGAATTAATGTAATGATCCCAAAATTGAGGCTAAAGAGATCGAGAGTGTCTTTGTGGAAATCATGGAACATGGCCAGAAGGTCATCTTTGATCACCCCCCAGAAAACTTGATAGAATTGAGCTGGAAAGTCATCCGGTCCAGGAGCCTTATTATGCTCCATTTGGAAGACAGCCTCTCTGACCTCATTTTCAGTGAAATCGGCTATGAGGATCTCATTTTCCTCATCGGATACTTGTGGAATATCATGAATCTGATCCTCCAGCAAAGCGATATCCGTCTGTTCTGGGATCCCGAACAGATTTTTATAATAATTCGTAATGTGGCTTTTAAGACGGTCAGAACTAACAACAACACCATTGTCATCTTCAAGTCTATAAATCTGCTGCTTACGGTGTTTGCCATTGGCAACAAGGTGAAAGAACCTTGTGTTAGCATCCCCTTCCAAGAGAGTTTTGACCTTAGCCCTTTCATACCATTTAAGCTCTTCCTCCATCAAAAGCGAAACTAGCCGCTCTTTGAGATAATGCTTTAAATTGATCTCATGATCAGTTAGCCTATCATTTTCTGCTTTTTTATCAAGATTATGCAGAAGGGCCAGAAGAGTTTTTTTCTCCTTTTTATAGGAGCCCGCCATATTAGACGCCCAGCCTCTAAGATGCTGCCTCAGTCTACGGATCTTGGATTGCCACCGCTGTAGTGGAGAAGATCCAGAGTTTTCTGATCGCCAAATATTTGCAACCATATCATAAAAACCCTACTTTAGGAACCATCCCCTTTCAAATCTAAAAGGTCTGTTTCCAGACTGGTGAGTGGAAGTGCCTGTGGACACTACTAGTGGAGTATGATCTGATATGTTCCGGTCTCTAGCTTCGACCTTGGCTAAGGGGAAATTAATTTCCCATTCCGTACTAACTAAAACTCTTTCAAGTTTTTCATAAGTCGGATTATCCCCCGAACCCACCCAAGTATATTGGCGACCTGTCATGACAATTTCCCTAAGATCAAGGGACTCAATGACAGCATTAAAAAGGGATGGCCATTTATTATCAAAGTCTCCACTGCTTTTGTACTCTGGTTTTCGCATAATATTAAAATCCCCGCCAATGATAAAAGGAAGGGTTTCCCTTGAGCAGGTATTAGCGAGTTCGGCAAGAAAAGCACCTTTGTTTTGTAATTGGGTCGGTCCATAGATAGAATAAAGGACAAATTTGAAGTTAGTTGACTTGTATCTAAGGGTAAATTTCACATAGAAATCCCCCTCATCGATGGCACCAATATCAAACACACTAAGGTCCACTCCAAGCAAGATCCCACCTGATCTACCATGGGGAGCCATAGCGTGCCAAAGAAAATCACGTCCAGCACATAAATTTTTGAGGACATGATCAGGAAAGGACTCACGACCAGTTTCAGAGAGAGCAATAAAATTAATCTGCTCTTCTCTCACTAGTTCAGCCAAAAATCTGTGTTTAGCCAAGTCTGCAAGACCTCTGCTATTCCAGAACACCCCTTTCATTTTATAATAATCTTTGAAGGGGTTTTTGGCTTTTTGGGAAGGTTGCCTTTTTTTTGTTTTTTGGCATTATTAAATTTTTTCTTACGACTGATAGGAGAGAGATCTAGAATATGATCATTCTCTGCATCAAGCAAGCTCTCATTTAGGAAACCACCAGCGTGGTTGAGAGCTTCCTCCAGTCTGTCTTCCTTTTCATCATCACTTATTAGATCAGTAGTGTGTACTTTAATGTTTTTATTAGCACAGACAACTAATCTATCTACCTCTAAGTTTTTAATACGAACAACACCCGAGGTATTAGTATTGATGCCTAACCTACCAAGGTTTGAAATAATGCGGGAATCTGAAAAGCTAGAAAAGGAAATACCTTCATGGTTCTTTTTCTTTGCCAAACGTTCCGCCTTGAGAAGGGTATGTTCGTCAGCCTTTCCCGCGTTTCTGCTGCTCCGACGAAGCGTCCTAGGTGCGTCCTCCTCAGGTGTAGTAGGCGCGGGTGCCACCACCCGCAGCGGTGCCGCGCTGGTGACCAGCTCGGTCACCCCCGTGGCAGAGAGCGCCGCGGCGTCCCCCGCAGCCCCCACGATCACCACCTCAGTGGCGATAGTGGAGAGGGAATCATCTCCCCCAGCCGTCGGGTGAGACGTCCCGTCCGAAGCGGTCGCAGTCACCTCGGTCACCACCTCAGTGGCAACAGTGGAGAGGGAAGCATCCCCCCAGCCGTAGGGTGAGACGGCCTGTCCGAAGCGGTCGAGTCCTCCGCGTCGTCCGACCCCCCCTCGTCGGCGAGTAGAGGGACAACAGTGTCCTCCACGGCGATTGGAGGATGCAGCGTGGTGGCCCCCACTGGAGATCCTGCCGCTCTTGAAAGAATAGGGGCGGGGACGCCTCCATCGTCCCCCTCTGCGGGGTGTGTCGTAGGCTCCGGGTAGTAGAAGATCGGAGTTCCCCCGACCGAAGAGAGGTGAGTTACACCAGCCTGCTCAAACTCATCAGAGAAAAAAGGGTGAGGGTTAACAGGAGGTGACACCATAGCATTGTACATCCTCCGCTCTTCATCAGTCAACGGGCTGTATGATTTCCACCCCACAGAATCCTTCTCCAACATGACCTGGATGCTAATCTCATCAAACAGCTGCTCACATGCCATATCCAGAGCCTCCTGGATCATAGTAGCCTGCCTGTGAGAGTTCCCGCTCTGGGGTGCAGATGACTGGGGGTTTGCAGAAGAAGGCTCCTTGGCACCACCCTGTGGGTTCAGAGAGGGGTTAGCATCCCTCATATTTCTATCCCCATCCGCATCCTTACCCTTCTCATCATCTGTGAGCAGGTCCTCATCATCATCCTGAACAGCAACTTTCAACACCTCCTCATCGGGCTTGAAAAAAAGGCGATACATGCATCCCTTCACGCAAACATCAGCGAATTTTGGGATTTTATTGATGTCCAAAACAGCTACAAGGATCCGAACCTCCCCAGTACGCCGCAAGTGGTGAACATCCACCTTCTGAGTAGCTCCAATCATAGTACCAACAGCCCACAAAGGAAGGAAAGAGCGAAGTGCTCGCGGTACCTTGGTGACAGTCACCCAAACCTGATCCAGGACTTTTATTGGCTGAACATCGTCAACAAATTCTTCAATCGAGAAGGTACCTTCCTTACTTTTTGTCGTGATTGTTCCAATAGCCACCATGCGGGTCAGCTCCTCCTTGCTAGGAAAGGGCACAATAAAGCACTTGTGCGCCAGAACGATCCGTGCAAGCGTAGCCAGAAGCAGCTGTTTGGAGACATCACCAGACTCCACCTTGATGAGGGCGGCGGCAGGAGAGAAATCCGTTGATACAATGTCATGCTCATTTGCTGCTTGAATGTGGAAAAAACCTCCATTGTCGTCCGATGCTGCACAATACGCAATGGACGGCTTCGGACCACGGAGAAGAGAGCACTGATTGGTGTAGTGGTCAGCCGTGCAAATCACACACTCCACCGTGCGTTTCCGCTTCCCTTTTCCTCCATCGGCTGCTACAATTTCCGACGTTGCCACGGCATCCAGGACGTTGGGGACAGGGTTGTCGCCACGACCACGACGTGGCTGCTCCTATTCAGCACCAGAACCCGGCGCGCCTCCAGTAGCGTCGCTGACACGGGCACCGCGTCCGCGAGCCCGGCCAGGCGCGGCGCCCCGCGCAGACGCGCCTCGCTCCCCAGCCGGCTTGCGGTCTCCATCGCCCATAGGTTGGGCAGCTGCCCCACGGCCTCGCGGCCCGCCGCGTCCACGTGCCTGGTCGGCCCTGTTGCCGGTGGCCTGAGGCTGGGCAGCCATGGCGCCTCG
Organism: Cenchrus fungigraminus; assembly: GCA_036936925.1. NCBI lineage: Eukaryota > Viridiplantae > Streptophyta > Magnoliopsida > Poales > Poaceae > Cenchrus > Cenchrus fungigraminus. Next base: position 4,501,292 of record CM072769.1, read on the forward strand.
GCCTTCCATGCCGCGGCGGCGGAAACGACCCCTCCCCGCCATCAGGGCGTCGCGGTATGGCGTGGTGGAGAGGAGGTGCTGCGGGACGACCCTGTTGACGAGGCGGCGGCGGCGTGAAGCAGTCGAAGAAACCCCTGGCGGCGGCGACTGCGTATACGTTCGCGAGTCAGCCACGAGCGCCTGCTGAAACCCTGAGTCGAGTCGGGTTCGGTCAGCCAACCGTGCCGGGTCCGGTCTACCGGTAACCCGATAGCCCAAAAGACGTGGCGTGATAACCGGATCGGGGAGGCTGACTTTCTGTGCGGCGGCGCCTGGCTGCCCAGCAGGCCTGAACGTCGGCGGCAGGAAATCCCCCAAGGTCGCCGCTGGGGTTACCCTAGCTGGAGGCAAAGGACCTTTCCACAAGTTCTTCCAAGGAGGTTTCGCCCGGCGCGGCGGCGAGCCCGAGCAACGCGCCGACGGTAGCGCTGGAGAGGGCGCAATCGCCGCTGAAGCTTGTTGCGGTGGCACCGGCGAAGACGACACCGTTGAATGGTGCTCCTCAGCGACGCCTAGGTCCTCGTACTCCGATTCGGAATCCGAGTCCCAGAACCGATCGGTCGTAGGCCGAAGAACGGCGGCCGCGGTGAGCATCTCCGCCGCAGCCATGAATGGATCACGCACCGGTTGTGGATGGAGATCCCTCGCCGTGATGCGTACCAGCTTGGCTCAAGTAGAAGGTGCGATTGTCACCGGCATGTTCCATCGACGAAAGGGTCGCGGCGACGGACTTGGCTAGGGTACCGCGGTGAGGATCGCGGCGTTGAAGAAGCGACGGCGAGGAGTGGTGACTGCACTGCAGCGGCTGCGAGGGAACCGCCGCCACCGCCGCCGCCGGCGGTGTGGCAGAGGAACGCGGATCTAGGATTCCCCACGCCTAAATCCGGGTCTCCCCGCGTCGACGGCGAGGGCGAGGGCGAGAGCAGAGCTGCCGCGGCGGAGTCGCCGCCCTCCTGTCGCCACCAGCCAACTCCGGATTCCGGCAGTCGGACGGCCAGATAAGGCCAACGGCTGGCGCTAAGAAGAAGATATGCTCTCAGAGACCTAACTAGTGCATTTGCTGATGAAGATATATCAATCAGAACACATGCAGCAATCATCAAGGAAGGTATATGTGTTAACTGCGACCTCATTTTTGACAGTGTTGGTTGCAAGCCCAATTCTAAAATCACTGAGGAAGTGGAGGGAATCTTGGTTAGCGTGATCTCAGAGGTAAACCAATGCCAACTTGAAATTCACCCACAGCACCTATCGATCATCCTTTATTTCGAGATTGAAGTACTGTCAATGTGGCAGGTAGTAAAGGAAATATTAACTCGTTGTGCGTCCACAAGGGAGGAAACACAAGCACAGGCCACTGATGTGGAAGCAGGTGGCGTTTCACAGGATGTCTCGGCAAGCAGGATGTGCCAGGACAGGGAACGGTTGCGGAGAGCCTTGGTATCCTTGTGCCGGGATGGCTACATGAAAAGCGAGACTTTGAAGCTTAAGTTCAAGGAGATTGCATCTGAAATATGTAAGGAACAAGGGAAGTCTTTCAAGTACTTCAGATCACTTTTGGTTTGAATACACATTCATCTATAGTGAATTCTGTTTTTGTTGATCCAAGTACCCAGAAAAAACTGTGTATTATCATTATTGAACCTAATTAAGTGTCCTGTATGCATGGTTCTATTTTATTTTTTTTTGAACAGAAAGTATATACTGTGAGCCGTTTCATGCTATCAGTAACATTTGGGGTCAGCCTGGATGCTGCTGGGGAGACCAAGCAAACTATGTTGAATTTCTACTTTGGTTTTGATTCATCTGTATATCTCGAATTGAGTACAAGGAAACACGAATTGACTCAGTTCAGAAGTATAAATAAACTGATGATGCATCTACGAAGAAACGAAATACGCACCTGCTAGATGGTCACGGCATCAGATTTGGCAAACATCCTAGATCCTCGCCGGATGTCAGCGGCGACGGCTTCGCCGTGGGACTGCAGGTTGCTGCGGAGGAGGCCTGCCTCACTCCGGCGGGCGGAAGATCTCGCCTCCTTGCCGATCTGCCGCGCCAGAGAGCGAGCCGAAGCAGCGGTGGTGGCAAGACACCATTGTCGCCAGCCGCCGCCGTTGGCTGGACTTGGTGACCTGGTCGACAGTCGACACTCGACAAGTGTTCCCCGTTAATGCCATTTATGCCACTCTCCGTATTGGCCGTTAGCAAATGGTCGAACGGCTCAAATGCGCCTTAAAATATGGATCGTAAAGAAAACTACTGCGCTGCGCACGCCGGCGTCCTTCGTTGCCGGCGCCGGCGACGTACTCCTTCGTGTCCTCTATCTACCACTGCCGTCTGCTCCCCAAGCCTCCACGGCACTGCATGGAGGCGCCTGTAATCGCTACGCCCGTCCTCCGGCCAGCGACAGCCTCGCCATCGCCGCACGCACAGTGCGCAAGCATGCTGTTCGACGGAATGCTGGACTGGCAGAGCTCCCAGAGTCCAAGTTACCATGGCAATCAACAGGTAACAACAACTTTCTCTCGTAAATGCTAATCCAGAACAGAAACACTCTGCAATTCATCACAAGGTCAAGATCAACAACGACACGAGTATCAATCCTTGCTCCTCACAAGCAATCGGACTTAAACAGTCACACAGCGTCAGATAAGTTCTCCATAAGTACAAACTAGGAATTAAAGTAGCAGGCAGCAGTAGCAGCAGCAGCATGGTGCTCAACTGTAAGCAAACCCATCTGCAACTAAGTTCCAACTGAAACTAGTGATAACTACTGGCGATCAACGGAGAAAATCGGCTAAATGCACTGCCTAAGAAAGGTAAAATGTAATCTATCTTCTCTGGTGTAGTGGTGTTCTTCTGTCTGTCTTCAGCTATCCTGTGGGCCTGTGAGCTATGTTCTGAGATGGGTTACTGCTATTGCTTTGTTAACGGTGTGGCAAAACTTCAGTGGGCAGATATGTTCATTCTTTGGGGGCTCGTCAGCATTGGTTGGATCAGTAAGTGGGAGTCGCCAGGGCCAGTTCTGTGCCCACGCCGCCTCCTCCAGCACCAGCGTCAAGCTTCAGTGCATTGGCACCGCACGGCCCTGATGACGAAGATGATGTGTCCTGCAGGCAGTAGCAATGGTCAGGCAGAGGTCAGTCAGTTGTCTACATGATCAGTTGCCTGCTACTCTAACCTGATTAGATGATCAAGACTTAGAGTGGATTCTGAACAGGAAGTGGTTAAGCAAGGAAAGTACTAACTCACCATGTGCCGGAGCTGCAGCTTGAGGTCCCCAGAGTATGGCTGCACCGCTTGCAGGTTTGCCATGGTCACGGTTGTCGAATGCAGTGGCGGTGGCTGGACCTGGACCGGTGAGGCTGGGGCAGGTAGAAGTGGGAGCTTGGGAGAGGCGTTGGTGGACGAAGCGGATGTCGGCGTGGGGAGGCCTTCAGCCATCAGGTACTCCTCCATGGACGGTGGTGCGAGGCTGTTGATCACAGCATCGAAGTCGGTGATGACCAAGTCCCCGCCGGGTGTCAACGGCTCTGGCAGCTCCCTGGGGCTGGTGGCCGTGCCACCGGACTCAGCCTTCGGCCACTGCAACATCCCATCTCTCCTGCATATGTCCACGCTGCACTTCCTCAAAGCCCTCTTCGTGCTGCCATGGGGGGCGCCACCATTGCTGCTGAAGCTGCCATCGATAGCGTCAGCATCAGCCAGCTGGTTGCCTGCACCGCTGGTTTCTTGCTTATCTTCCCAAGGCTCTTGCTCTAACATCAGCATGGGTTGTTCTCCAATTCTCTGAAGGAGCAAGTCTTCCTGCACATACAGTCCAATGCATCAAGCAATGATTCATCAGTATTCAGTAGTAGATTGCAGACTATAACTGCTAAATACGCAATCAGGCAAAAAAAAAACAGAATTTACAGCACACGAGTCTCCTAAATCCTACAGCTGATGCAGTAAATGATGAGTGTACCTTCATGGATTGGAAAGAAGTGGACAAGGCAACCATCTGCTCCTCCAGTCTGTCATTCTTCTCAAGCACAGTATCATACTTGTCCTGTGAAACATATCCAGAATTTCAGTCCAGAATTGAGAACAATACTTCATCATTAACACAACTACCAAATGTTATCTGAAGATTTATATATACAAGAAGGTAGCACTATTAAACACACAGTATAATTTATTAGTTTGATGAGGCACAAATTGTGAAAGATTGATTGAATGTAGTGTTGTACCTTCAGTAACAGCAGCAGCTCTTTCAGCTCGCCATTCACCTGTGTTGCATTCGCATACTTCTCCTGAAAAAGAAACCAACAAGTGATGGATACCAAATTAAGCTAGCAAGTTGGGGTAGGCTAGGACCAGAAAGATAAACCTTGCATCAAATCAGATTAAACTTAGGAAGCTGTAGGTGAAGCATACCTCCAAGGACAGCACCTCCTTTTCCAGTTTGCCATTGGCCTTCACCATACAGTCATACCCCTGCAAACAAGATCATATGATTCCTGAACATATCCAAGGTCTATCACTACTGATCGAAAATGCTACACTGAACAGGAAAATATGAACTTTTCATTAACCAAGGTCTTTCACTACTGATGGAAACATAATTGTATATCAATACTATCTTTGTGAAAGTGATCTTCCAGTGTTAAGTGCAGAACCACTGATTATAAGGGGATTCATGAATCGGTGAGACTCAAAGCACATATTAAGTATCCTACATGTTCATGCAGTGAATTCAGGAAGAAAGAGTTACAAAATGGACTACAACATCTATGCACAACACAATTTGGTCCTGCTGCCACACCAATTTTCATGCACAACACAATGTATCTCAGAAAATTCAACTCAAAACTTGCTACTCATGAGAACTACAACATCTGCGCACCATAACTACAGGGGAGAGAGTTTCACACATGCATATCTCATTTTAAGTGCTGCACTACAAATTGCAACATAAATTCAAGTTCATCCAAAAACAATGGAAACAGATATGAAGCTTAATACTAAGTGTTGTTCTGGTGTATGAGCAGAATTGGGAGTAAAAGGTCAATTGTCTAGACATCCATCCACGTTAAGCACAATGGATGAATGAAGCAATGTGAGAAGTAAATAACATTTATGTTATTGTGATGCGATTTCATGTATGATTGCAGTGCCTTTCAGAACTTCATAGAGGTGATAGAGTTACAAGCGGACCAATGCCAAGCAAAATATACTGTCGGTTTAACATTTTTTATGCATAGTACAAATGTAGCCAATAAAATCCAAATCAAACACCAACATTCTTCCTGAACAAGACAAATGTACAACACTACAACTGCAGAGCACATCATAACTATGTGAGGGAGCGTCACACATGGATAATCCAATTCAGTTTTGCACTAGAAGTTTACTAAAATGCTGGACAATGTGAGACTGGTATGAGATTCAAATCAAGGTATGTATGGTCACCTTCCATGAGATGTAGGCTTCCTTGCTCACTTGCACCAGATTGGAATCGAGCTGCTTCATTTGCCTTCAGTTCACAGAAATCACAAGTCAATTTTAGCCACAAAAGTAGTATTGCCACTTGCTGAATTCAAGAATCTAATCAGAGTAGCATCATCATTAATAAGTACTGCAAGTAGAAGAAGCAGCTGTAATTGAAGAGATGGGAGTGAACAAGAAGAAAAAGGAGACCTTTTTACGACGTCGAGCTCCCCGGCGAGCTCATCCACCTGCTTCTGCACCTCGAGCGCGCGGGCCTCCGTCGTCACGGGGTCACCGAGCTTCCACCCGGACGGCGGCACCCAGAACGGGTCATCGACGCCGGCCTCCCGCCGTGTGGCCGCCAGCTCTGCCGGCTCCAGCCAGTACTCCAGGCCGCCGGCGGGGTTGTACCGGCGGCGCACCCGCTCGCTGCTGCCGGCGGGGACCTTGTCGGCGACGTGGCGGAGGAGGTGGTCGAGGAGGCCCGTGTCCCCGATGTGCCGGCGCGCCTGCGCCCGCAGCTCGGCGCGCGGCGCGGGCTTGCCAGCGACGGCGCCGCGCGCGCGCAGGATGCTCAGCAGCGCCGCCTCCCCAGCCGCGTACCGCCACGCCGTCCACCGGTCGACCTTGCCGCTCGGCGAGCCGAGCTCGGGAGCGGGAAGAGCGGCGGGCTTGCTCTCCACCTCTTCCTCCTCCTCCACCTTCTCCTTCTTGAGTGGGGTTTTCTTGGCGCGCTTGGCGGCGGCGCCGGAGCGACGACCACGGCCACTCGACCCCGCCCTCTTCCTGCTCCTCCTCGTAATCTTCTCTGCCTCCACCACCGGGGGCTTGACGTCTTGGCTGCTCTCTGCTTCCGCTTCCGCATCCGCATCCGCTTCCTCCTCTCTCTGCTCCTCCTTCACGACCCGCGGGGCCTTCTTGGCGCGCCTGGCGGCGCCGCGGCGGCGGCGCACGCTACTCCACCTCGCCTTCCTCCTGTTCCTCGACCTCGCCTTCCCCGCCTTGGCCGGCGCCACCACCACGGGCTTGTCCTCACGGCCGCTCTCTTGCACCGCCACCGCCTCCTCCTTCGCCACCTCCTCCAGGCGCTTCCTCTTCTTGGCGCCGCCACCGCTGCTGGGGCTCTCCTGGTCCTCGCTACGGCACCGAGCCGCGGCGACAACCTCGACGGCGGGAACGCCACGCGAGGCCGGGCGGTGTCGGGTGGGGTACTCGACGCGCTTCGTCGCGCCCCAGCCCACGCAGGTGCTCTGAAGGGCGAGGAGCAGGCATGGGGTGCCGGCAGTGTCCGGCGAAGGCGAGCGCCCCGCCGCGCCCTGGGGGTCTTCTTGGCGCGACGGCGAACGCGAGGACGACCCCTCGTGCTGCAGGGTGAGGAGGCACGACGGCTCCGGCGAACCCGAGCGCCGCGATGCCGGGGGAGGCGACGACGGCGGCCGCGGGGACCGGCGCTTCAGCAGGATGATGGGGCCGGGGCTGCTGCACGGCTCGGGCTCCGACGGAGTCGAGGTGGCAGGTGGCGACGGCGGGCGCGTGAGCAGCCGCTCCTCCTCCGGCTGCTGCTGCTGGGAGAAGTCGTAGAGGCGTGGCGCGGCGGACCAGAAGGCGTCAAGGTCGGCGGCGGCGTCGCGTCCCAGGTCCCGGACGGCGGCGCGGCGGCGCATGAAGCGCGACGTGGGGGTGACGGCCCCGCCGCCGCTGCCGCAGGTGCTCATGGCGCGGCGACGCGAGGCTGGGCAGAGCACTCACGACTGGGGAGGAAGAAGTGGAGCCGATGAGGGACGACGGGACGGGGGGAGAGGAGAGATCAAGAAAGGACAAAGCTTTTGCGCGAGGTGGTGCCTGGAGGGGAAGGAGAAATCAAAAAGGGAGGAGGAGGAGAGCAGCTGTAGAAGCCAAAGGCTTGGCAGGTGGCAGTTGCTTTTGCGGTTTCCAGCCGCTCGTCGCGTTGCGGCAGAGAGAGTGCCTCGCCTCGGTGGGCGTGCTAATCACCTGTCTCATGATCACGCAACACCCGCTGCCGCTTCTCTCGTTGATCCTCTTGATCCCTGGAATGAGGACAAGAAGGCGCAACCGACTCCATTGACTATTTGACTTATTTTTCAAACAAAGAAAACTCCCTTGACCGGGGTTTCATTTCCTTCCCTGGCCGATTTTGTATTTTTATTCCCGCGCGTCGCATTTTCTGGTGATGCTGAAACTGGCAGAGAGAAGGCGGGAAAAGGAATCTTGTTCCAAAGAAAGAAATTAAAAAAAGAGCTCTTGAGGCGGGAAATTATCTCATCTCATGTTCCAATGGCAGTTTTGACAGCAGGTATGTTTAGATCTCAAAATTAGGATGCAAAATCCTGAGATTTTGCACGGATTTTGGGCTGAAAAGCACTGTTCCGAACTGAAAGCACTGTAGCACTTTTCGTTTATTTGTGGTAAATATTGTCCTACCATAGTCTAACTAGGCTCAAAAGATTCGTCTCGCAAAGTATATCCAAACTGTGTAATTAGTTTTTGATTTCATCTACATTTAGTACTCCATGCATATGCCGACATTTTTTATGTGATGGGAAATCTTCTTTTTGCATAGTGAATTTTGGGAGAAATCTGACTTCTAAACAGGACCAGCATCAAACTGGTCTCCGTTTCTGACAGCATTTTGCCTTCCAAAGCCAAACCCCCAAAACAAAACCCCTGTGCTTCCCTCCCTTCCAGACCAGGCGCCACGCGACAAAAACTAGTACAGCCAAGCATATGCTTGACCGCTTGAGCTTTTCTTTACAAAGCCTTGCCTTCCAATCCATCAAAATTACGCGAATACCTTTATAGAAAAAAGAATCTACAGCAACAAAGGGACTCTTTTTTTTAACTTCAAACAAAGGGACTCATCATCATCAAATTTAAGACCAGGGGTAATCATGAAAATACCAACATATAAACAAGAGCCAACCATGTCATCCAAAGAGCTACATCACCAAGTACGCCACAGGTGAACACTGATGAACGCAGCAACTGTTCTTTGAACCAGAGCTCATAAGTTAACTGTACCATAGAAGGCAACGTTAACACAGCCTCCAAAATTACAAATAGACCCTGCTCATAATACACACCCAGCTCTGAAGAATGCAGGATTGTGCATGTCCGGGCTTCTTTGAAGTGGATCCCGACCGGGCAGACCGCGGCGGCAGCCTTCTCCCGGACAACAAAAGCAGTTGCACTTGCCCTCCCTTCCCCTCTGCCGGTCAGATGCTTGCTCCGGGGCACTGCAGTCCTTTGGAGCTCGAGCTCACATGGTTGTGTAGGCCACATACTCACCGTCAGTGTAGCTGAGCCGCCGGAGCGAGGCAGAGTGCAAGGAGGGGACCAGGATGGCGTCGGTGATGCCACCGGCTGGTACACCACCATCCATGGAGGGTGCTGTCTCAGGTTGAGGAGATGTAGTCATGGACTTGAGGGCAGCGTTCAAGCCCATGGATGACGGCTCGGTAGCAATCCTGCAGAAGGGGAGGGGGAAATGGTAAGGCTAAGCACATGACATGAGGCAGATTGGACAGGTCGGGCGAGATGGTTTCTGCTCACGTTAAGTCGAAGCTCCTTGCATCTGAGCTCATCGCGGCGCAGACTCCAGAGACGACCCAGGGTGGGAGGACCAGGTCCTTTATTTCCATGCTGTAGCAGATATTGCCAGCCGTGGAGGCAAATGCTGATCCCGCTTCGGTGTCGAAGCCACCGGAAGAGAGTAGCCCCATGTCTGCTCGCCTCATCTCCCTACATTTCACCTGCCAAATGCATAGGATGCAGATGATAAGATTTCACAATTATGCAATGCTGGCTTAAGACAGCCATATCAAACCTGATTGGCTCAGGAAACAAAACAGTAAAATGCACAATGTGGAAAATTATTATTCAGGTGCATGTACATGTCAAAAGCAACAAGGCTTTTGAATGAACCAGTTTGCATTTACAGTCAATGGTGAAGCACATTAACATGTTTCTTTTTATCATAAAACACTTGAGGATTTTATTAAGTTGTCTTGTACCAAAAGGACCTCAACAGAAAATAAGTAAAATTAAACAAGACAACAGAAAATAGATGACCTCTGGAATATGTAGACAGCCATTTTGAAATGGTTGCGGTGAATATAAGACTGGGACGTCCGCAGCAGATAAAGAATTTAGCAAGGACCTGAAGAATCACAATATCAGATTATGGAAGAAAACGTTTGTATCAAAAAAAGAATGGGATAAGGGAATAATGAGAATCCCCCTACTTGTAGTTCAACAGAATGTCGTATAAGCCATGAACACTCTCTTTGCCACTAAACATAAGGAGTGACTGCGTGGTGTTGTCCACATCAGATAGAGCATCTAAATGGAGTGCCTGCAAATTAAATGGCATTCATTTTTACAGCTAGTCACTTTTGCTGCATATTAGTTAAAGCATACCAGGGAAATTGGAAGGAATATTAAACCTGGCCAAGATTCCGCCTTTGGATTTCTGAAAGTTCAATCAGGTCATCTTCAGTAACCTGCTCTACTTCAGTATTGCAAAGAGGCATGGAAAAGCAAACACCCTACAACAATGCAAGGTCACATTGTTACAGTGATGATCCTGGTATCTCAAAAACTAGTTCAGCTTGGATTATCTCCAATCCTTCTATGCATACAAAGACTAATATCTGGAGTAAATGTGGCAATCCCACGATCCTGATCCCATCATGATACCAAGCAATGGTAGACAAATGACTTCAACTAACAAACATAGGTATCTATTAAAAAACAGCTGGAGGTATCTTCTTAATTCAAGCAAATTTTGATACCGAGCAATGGTAGACAAATGACTTCGACTAGCAAACTTAGGTATCCACTGATCATAACAGCCAGATGTATCTACTTCATTCAAGCACGATTTCTACTAAAAACATATGGTGGCATTGCTGGTCAGCAACTACAAAGTCACTTTTGTCAAAGTGTGGTTGTTATGTGCGCAAAAGTAGAACATATGGAATCAATCCTGTGGAAGTGGAACTGAATTCATAATGAACTCACATGCTTCCGCAGTAATGAGCGTAGGCCACGTGTAGATTGTGACAAGTAGGCATTACAGGACTGTTTTTTCTCCAAACGGCTTCCACCAATGAACAGAGCAACAAATTGTGTTGTATAAACTGTGACAAGAAAGTGATGTCAGTGTGGTTCATGATGTTAGACAGAGAACAATAGTCTAATAGAATAATAACATTCAAAACAGCTGATGTACACAAAATGGAACTGCAGATGGAGGAGGCCTTGAGCAAAATGTTGTGCTTGCTGTTTTCATATTTCAAAAAAAAGTGTAAGGCAATATTTTTTACAAGTAGAAACGCAACTTCTCATCACATAACCAGTTTTCAGCAAAGAAACCTCAAGGCAGGTAGGTTATTGGTATTTGTATGAATTATAATGAGCTATTGCTTTTTGTTAAAAAGAAGAGCATGGCACTATTTTTTGTAGGCATATAGGCATACATAGATGGTTGAATATAAAATAATGAGTTCTGAGGAGTAAGAAGGTACCATAGAATATATTCAGCATACTGTTCCGGAACATGTAGTAAAGATTCTGAAATGAATCTTCCCAATCCTGATGCCTTTTGAGAAGAAAGTCGTTTTCTACAGGGTTAAAGAGTAAATCACTCTTATGGAATTGTGTCCACAAAAAATAAAAAGGAGTATTCAGGTATTGTGATTACCTCCTCGTGCAGTTGATGAGAGCATAGCAGATATGATGGAGGAAGGCAGCACAGATTGTGGATATACCCATGATTGTAGTGCCTTTGAGAACAAGAATTCTTTTTTGCTCTCAGGCTTTGGGCACTCTAAATTTTGACACCCACGAGGACAAGTCTGACCAATAGCTCCAGTGATGCTGCTCCTGCCAAAACTTGTATTGAGCTTGTGACACCTGTTACAAGTAATAGGAGTTATTGACTGTCAGTATTAGCAAGTACAGCACCCAAAGAATATATATTCACCGTGTAATCATTTGTCAAATACATTTTTTTTCAAAATGCCAACTAAAGATATGCTATAGGTTCAAACAAAATAGACACATGAGATTTACAAGGAGTGTGATTTCTAATTGATGAAATCTAAATACAGAAGAGATGCAAGTCAACGTAGTGCAAACCCACCATTTCACAGACGACGATGAAACAAACTGCAAACTAGTCTTTAAGGTAAAATCCAAAGGAGCTCTTTTCCCTGGAATGGTGATCTTAGAAGGGCACAAGTCTGAAGACTTTAATGCAGCATCACCAACTTGTACAGAAGACGAGCTGAGCCCAGAAACCACAGAAGCATCACGAGTTCCAAACCCTTTCAGTACTTTTTCCTAACATTATGCGGTACAAATATTAGCTGAAATGATAAGCTTCTGTAAATTGCAATAGATGAATGATTATTACCATATCAAATTTGTTAGAACCAGTCTGCTTCTCATCACCAACATGAAGCTCAGATACGCTCCGCAGAGCATTTTCACTGCATTTCTCAACTTTCCTGAAACCTGGCTTTGCTCCCTCCGTCATTGATGGCACAGTAGAATCCAACTTAGCAGAGTCATCATTACCACTGAATCATGGTAGAGAAGCCAACTAAGATCTTGATCATTATAGTAAAAAACATGCACCCAAAGCTATACAGTAAAATTATTACCGTGGAAGAGAAGATGATGCAAAATTTGAAGCCGTCGTAGTACCAATAGACTTACAAATCTTCTCATTGCTCTGCAAGGCATCCTGCAGAATATTTTATATTTAGGACATAACCAATGAACCAACTAACTTACATGGTGCTAGAAGACCGATTACGAGTTAATTAGTCCATTTAAATGAACTAGAATACTAACCTTAAAGTTTTCCTTCCCAATATTTCTTGCCTTTCTTACAGGGAAGACCTCTGTAACACGTGTGCTGATGTATTTGGATATCTTCTGTTGCTCTGTATTCCGAAGTCCATTGCTTGACCTATAACACAAGATAATAGTCAACTTCCTCGCACAGAAGAAAGGAGCAAGAAACTCAGACAAGGTAAGAAAGCTACCTATCAAATGCAGCAGAAGAAGGTAACTGGTCATTTGCAGGTTTTTCGGACGTACGCCGCTTCAGTTGCTCACCCTGCAACAAACAATTTTTGACACACTTTCAGTATTTGTCTGCACATTGTAAAGCGATAGGCTAAAATACAATGTGAGATCTCTGTGTTACTGTGCGCCTATGTTAATATGATGCTTACAACAGTATGTGGATCGTTTCACTATTCATAAACCTTGGGCATACAATGCTACATCAGGATGTGTTCAAGTAGCAGTCTTTAATCAGGTTTCTAAGCAGATTGTCCTAAAATTTCACAGCCATGATTTTCCCCATATATCCTATATCTATCATGGTTCTTCGAAAAGTGATGACCCAATCAGATGTTTATTAGATCAGCTATGTAACAAATAACAAAGACACAAATGGCTGAATAAATATGTCCCTTCAATTCTTCAAAAAAAAAGGAACATGAACTGCATTTATTGTTATGTGTTGGTGCACTAGATCTTTGAACTAAGCCAATGGGAAATGACAAAGCTATAATCAATTAACACTGATAAGCCCGCTCAGATTAAGCAGTGCTTCCATCACATCTGAACTCCCATGTACTACTGGGCTATTGGCAGGTTTGAGATGTCAGGTAGTACTTAATATTAAGTGTTATAGCAATCTGCTTGGAGATCTCTTGAAATAGCATTATGTTCCAAACATTTCATTCTACTGCACATTCCTCAGGAGAAAAAAGTACACATATAGTTGAAAGGCCATAAGAAAATCAAGGAAAGCAACACATTACTCTCAGTTCGGAGGGCGTCTTCCTCTTCATCCTCGGAACCACCGGCTGCCTCCCAATCAACGAGTCACCATTCAGAGCAGACTCAACAGCAGCTTGCGCCATTGTAGCAGCACAAAATCCTCTACATCCACATCTCTCCCCCTCTGCTCACTCCTCCCCTGCCCCTCCTACTGCCCACTCATCAACCTACACACACAGAAACACATATCGGAAACATAAACTTTGGTATGATTTTCTTGATGCTGTACTGATTAACTTAAACACTTAAACAATGCATGCATTCAAATCATGAACCGCACACCAATATTGTTTTTATTCTTTTTTTTGCGATTGTGTGGCATAGAACAGCACGCGCGTCGGATCTGGCCCCTAAACCACGCGAATATGGCTAAGCCCCAAATCAGGGCTCGAACAGTTGAAGGGATGGGGGCGCATTGCCTGCCAGCCTGCCGCGTTCAACGCCAATAATGGGGACAGTCCCGGTACGACGGCCCTGGTGCGGGGGACGACGGGTCCACCGGCCGCCGGTGGAGCGGCGGCGGCGGGACTGGAGCTAGGGTTTGGGGGTGCTACAGTAGCAAGAGGCATCGGCGGCGGCGGCCTGGATGCGAGGCGGGGTGCGGGGTGGGGGCACTGGGGAGGGGGCGGATCGGGGCCCGCCGGTGGCGACGAGGTCGGGAGGCTTCGTCCGATGGGGAGCGAGTGGCGGCGAGGCCCTGGGACGGCGCCGACTGACTGACCTGACGGCGGGGCGGCGGAAGCTTCCGGATGCCCCGCGGCGACCTTCTGGAAGGTTCCGGAGGCGGGGGCGAGCGGCGGGGACGGGAGGGATTAGGTGGTGGTGGTGGCGGTGGCGGCGAGAGAGGGGAGGAGGAATTTGAAAAGGCGCCTGCCCGCCCCGCTCGCCTGCTTGGGGTAAAAACTCCCCGCCGGAGCAGAGCAGAGACGGCGTGGCGTGGTGGATTGTGTGGGAACCGAGCCGAGCCGAAATTTTTGGGACGGGGCGTTTCGATTTGGAAGCCACCCGCGCGGCGTGGAGAGAGAGAGGAGGGAGCGAAATTTCCCTGCGGCCCGCCCGCGCGCGCGCTGTGCTTGCTGCTTGCTGGTGCAGGCAGCCAGTGAGCCAGACGTGACAACGACGACCCTGCCCGTCGCGGATGATGGGCCGCGAGGGTGCGGTGGGCCGGCGCTTGATACAGGCCGTGGTGGAATTGTTAAAGGGCCGTCCGGAGAAAACTATCTATTTTGATTGGAAAAAGTCCATTCCACGACCCTTATCTATAGTCACTGTCTGAGTTTCAACCCTTAACCGCAAAATCAGGTACTAGACACCCACGAACTATCGAAACCGTCCAATTTACCCCCTCGGTGGTTTTGTGAGCGGTTTTCGCCAACATGGTGCCACATCACCTTGGCCACGTGTACAAATATTTACTCATAACCCCTTAAACGTATGTTCTCCTCGCGGAAAGGTCCCTCGTCTCCCCGGCCAGCACCTTCGTCATCCTCATTGCCACTACCGCTTCTGCCCGCGCCGCCCGTCCCCGCCGCCGGGACCACAGCCCTCGACCGCCGTCGGGGATAGGGCCGCCGCACCGCCGGGCCCGCCGCTAGGGACAAGGTCGGTCGACCTTGCCGCCGGGGTGGGCTCGGTCGGCCACACACGCCGCTGGGGCTGCCGGCTCGCTCCGCCGGCAAAGCAAGCCAAGCTCCCAAGGAGGCGCTTCATTCCTTTCCTGCTGGTCACCTGCTTCGAGTTGCTGCTCGATTCGTCAGACGACGGGTCTCGATTTGGACGCCGCAGTCCGATTCAGCGACGGGGGAGCTCGATTAGGCTGTGGTGGAGGTTGGTTCAACGGCAGCGGAGGTCGATTTGCTGCGGAGGGCCTTGAATCACGGTCACGGTGCGAAGCTCGGTGCGGCCAGTAGCGTGCCAGCTTCC
This sequence comes from Cenchrus fungigraminus, assembly GCA_036936925.1. Taxonomy (NCBI): domain Eukaryota; kingdom Viridiplantae; phylum Streptophyta; class Magnoliopsida; order Poales; family Poaceae; genus Cenchrus; species Cenchrus fungigraminus. The sequence continues at coordinate 4,516,610 of CM072769.1, forward strand.
GGTGCGGTGCGGCCCGCAGGCGCGCGCTAAAGCGGTGCGGAGCGGCCCGCAGGTGCGAGCTAGAGCGAGCGGCACGCGAGATAGAGCCAGCGGCGGCTACGGGAAGAGCTCGACGACCTCCACAGGAACGGGGTCAGTGGCGGCGGCGAACTGCTCGAACGCCACTGGAGGCTTGCGCGCTGGACGGGGAGGATGGGGACGCCGCCGCTGGTGCTGGACGCCGCCGCCGGTGATGGATGGGGACGGAGGTGCGAATCGAGAGCGGCGGCAGCCCGACCTCCACACGGGGCGGCATCTCGCTGTCCCTACTCCGGCCTCGGGTGTAGCGGCGGTGGTGGAGCAGGTCCGCGACGACCTTCCTCGGCTCCCTGCTCCGACCTCGGGTGGAGCGGCCGGTGGCGGAGCAGGTCCGCGGCGGCAGCCCACCGGTGGCGCGAGCAGACGCCGACCACCGCGCGGAGAGCAGGGGGCAGCGCGCGCGAGATGTAGATCCGCTGCAGTTGCGGCCAGCGCACGTGAGCTCCACGAGCTCCGCCCGCCGCCGACCAACGTGTGGAGAGCAGAAGGCAGCTCGCGCGAGATGGAGCTATGCCGCGGTTGCGACCGGCGCGCGCGAGCTCCACGAGCTCCGCCCGTCGCCGGCGTGTACGCGGAGAGCAAGGGGGCGGCTCGAGCTCGAGAGGAAGAGAGAGATTGGAAAAAAAATTGTGACGTGGATTCTGACATGTGGGTCCTATTATGCCACGTATGCGAAAACCGCCCCAGAAACCATCAAAGGGTGTAAATCAGACGGTTTTCATAGTTCGTGGGTGTTCAATAACTGGTTTTGTGGTTGGAGGTTGAAATCCAGAAAGCGCCTATAGATGAGGGTTGTGGAATGGACTTTTTCCATTTTGATTCATGTGATGGTATACATTGCATGGATGAGATTAGTAGTTGCCCAGCCACCGGACCCTTGCGGCCCAAAGCATTTGTTGTTTTATTTATTATTCTCTTTTCAGAAAAAGCATGAAAACGCAAATCCGGTCAGAAAAATTTTAAAAATACCGTTGATGCTCATGGAAAATTGTGGGCACGGATTTTATTTTGAGTAAAGTGCACCCATCCGGTCCAGACTAGAACCTTCAATGTTTAGGAAATTATTATTGTATTTTCCTATTAACTATTTGTAATGCAATGATTAAATTTTGATTAGGGGTATTTAACTTCATAAAACACAATATGTTAATACATACTAACAATATCATTTCAAAGTTTGTCAAAAATATTTTTGAAACCACATGTACTTTCTTACTGAAGTTTGCAGGGACACCTAGCCTATTTTTTGTATTCCAAACCCGTTTAATGTGGTCCTATGGAGACTCAAAACAAGGCCTCCTTGATGCTACTTGGGTCTGTTTAATTTTATTATATTTTAACTAATGAACTTTCAAGTTATGTACGTCACTAAGTAGTGATTAATGGATTTTGTTGACAAAAAATAAAAATTATTGATTGGAAGAAAATTTAAATGTCCATCTACTTTGCTTAATACATTTTTGTTGTAAAGTTTGGATTGTATGTGCACCAAGTTGTCAAATTGTTGCATTAAAGTTAGAGTTTTACAAGTTTTTAGACCGATACGTATGCTGTATGCACCCACCTAACAAATTGTTGTATTAAATTGATTATTTTACAAGTTGTTGGACTAATTTGCACATATCTGTCAAGTTATTGTAATAGATGGAGCACTTAGCAAGTTGTCGGGCCAATTTGCACCTACTCGACAAGTTTTTGTATGGTAGACGCAATTTACTCTTTTATTTTAGGTCCGATAGGCTTTTGTTTTTTTCCAAACCGAAATTTGCTCAGGTTTAGTACTTGGGCAATCAACATCATGAATGGAGTGCAATGATCTCACAACACTTCAATGGCCAATAAATAAAAGTGTCTGGTAAAGTCGGAAATATTTTTCTCCAAATCACTCTTGAACTGATGCATTATTCCCCTATATCTTCAAAATAAAAATATAGATTATTCAAGAAAATAAATTGCAGTATGTGATAACAAGAAAAACTCACGTTAATATGGATAAATGTTGTATACTACAAGCTACATTGGGCCTATACTTGTATGGAAAATTGACCTAACCAGACCATTAATGATTTTGATGATTGTATGATAACACTAACCTATACAACTAACAATATTTACAGGTCAGTTTTGGCTACATAGATGCAAGGTGATGAACTTGCATTGGTTGATCAAACATCCCAAACAAGGTCAAAAGAGCATGCACAAGACATTAGAAGATCTTAGAGCAACCCATAGACATCGTAAAGAGGAGTCAAAAGAAAAACATGTGAAGACATAAACCAAAAATGTTGAAGATTATTCCTCATCATCGTGTAACACTATTTCAATCTTTGATTGGTTACTATTCACATCAGTTCATCCTGTGATTGGTTACTATACAAATTGGATCATCATGTGTTGCACTCTAAAGTTCAAGTGATGAATCTGACCATAGCCCTGAAGTGGATTCTTCACTACTGCATATGGGTAAGAAGAGATGATGCGAGTCGTCACCCAAAAATATGTACGCAATTGTGTGTGTTCTACCGCAATATATATTGAAGCCAAAATAAATTAATAGTGGCCGCCAACAACCTTGATCCACGTATGTTAATGATACTTCATATTGCCTATATATATCGATATCCTATATATGCACTACATATGAGTCGGCACTTCATGTCTTCACTTGAACATAAACCAAGAAAAAACATTTTGTTATTTTCATCCTGCTTCGTCATTCCAAACTGCCTATATACACCCACCCTTCTTACATAAGATGTTAACATAGTAAATGGAAAGCAGAGAGAGTGAACATTACATGTGATCTGAGGATGGGAATGGGAGACATTGGAAAGGAAACAGCTGGCGTACTGCTACTCCCTATCGTGGACGATCTATCCTGAACCGTCACCACACTCTAATGGTGGTCCAGAAAAGGAGATCAGCAGCCACGACAGACTACGGACCCCAAGATGGCATCCTCCGGGTGTGGATGTGGGAGAGGCTTCCAGTGGGGAGGCCCTACACTATCCGTGACCCAGCACCCTGGTTTCCATTTAACGACGAGGTTGTTGCCCTCATAGTTGGGCATTTGTACGAGGGAGCAACGGGCACCTACGCCCTGACGCATAGCACGTACATCCAGTACACGAACGAGCTCGACCTCCTTACCCCGCAACATGTAAGTTTGTTCTCGTTTCATGATTTGACAACTGTGTGAGCCTTGTGGATAATTATGTCAATTGTTGTTGCAGGTGAGGTGGCAACCATATGTGCGTGACGAGGTCGAGGACCTACAGCTGAGCACGATCTGTAGAGTTGATGAAGGCTTGTGGCTCATGAGGTGCCCACTGATTTGTTTCTATGCAGTGGAATACCATTTGCCGCACAGGGTTGCCAGGCAGTTCGGTAGGGAGCAACCTTGCCCTCCGCAACCTATCTCCACCAGCTGGGAGCTGCACAAGTGAGTTTTTGAAACACTTAATCTTTTATCGAAACTTAGAGTTAGCCTTACTCTGGATGTCACTTGATTTTTCCTTGTAGCATTGACCATCGGAGGCAGAAGAGGATCACCGACTTCACCACTGAGCACCTCACGCATATCGAGAGGTGGTACCGGTACGAGCAGAACGTCGTGCAATTGCAGGGCGTCCACAACGCCGCCGCCTTCGCTTGGTACCTAACCTGGTTCCAGGAGCGCGCTCGGCTCCGTCTGAGACCGGTGTGGACGCAACAGGACTATGCCGACGTAGCTTCCTCTGATGAGGGTGATAACGAGTACGACCAGCAGACCCGCGAGGGGCACCAGGTGCAGACTGCTCCAGTCTTTGCTCGGTGCGTTCGACTAATGAACTCATTTATTACAGTTCACGGTTCTTGAAATCACTGATCCGCTCTTTGATTAGGCTGATGAGCTCATGAGGACTAGGGTTGGGCACTTTTTTAATGAAGACCGAACACCGAACTGAGCCGAGCCGAGCCGAAACCGAACCGAATTGTCGGTTTTTCGGTTGTTTGGTTCGGTTTCGGTTTAAGTTTTGAGAAAGACCGATGTTTAGTTCGGCGGTCAGTTTTCACGTTCTGTAAACCGAAACACCATTAAAACCGAACAACACTCCTGTCTGTGGCCCTCCTCCTGTGAATTCCCCTCCTGTATTTATCACTCCAGCCCATCTAAACACCTTGGCCCAAAATATACATGAGCAAGCCCAAAAGATATCCATGAGCAAGTCAAGAACCACTGATAGGTGCTGATTTGGATCAGCACAAGGATGGCCCAATCTTCACGACAGTAGGTTCAAGAATAAGGATAAATTGTTGTAAAACAGCGGGTAAAGGCTTTATACCTGACCAAGGTTGGTTGTGACCAAACGATGGGGAGAGAGGCACCGAAACCGTGAAGGACTTCGACTCGATCTCCGAACGACCGCAGAACCACAAGCCGGGACTAATCCACACAATACGACGCAGCCGAACGGAAGCCGTATAGCACGAAGTAGGGGACCTCAGAGAGATCTCTTCACAAGTCCTCGAAGAACAAGGAAGAACAAGGGGTGTGCAAGGCACTCAGCAGCATCGGCTGCGACAAACCATATGAGGCTATCAATTCATGATTATCAAAACTTAGTTTTTCAGTAGTACATAGGGGGTATTTATACTAGGAACAACCCTCCTAGATGGGTGTGAATTCGAGATGGAATTGAAAAGGCTAAGCATGTGAAAAGGCTCCCCAGAAATCAACTCCCGAGGTGGACTCGCGTGGCTGTTGACCTTCTGTGCAGCCTCCACTAAATCTGTCATAACTCTTTATTGGAAAGTCCAATGGACATGCAGTTTCTTGCATCGGAAAGTTGACTTCAAGCACGTTCCATCAAGTACTCGTGGAGCTCCAGAGACGTGACGACCAAAGAGTTATGGTTGATTCATTATGCAGGTCCGAACTGGTCTGAAGTGGAGATCTGAAGCGAACTTCCTGGATCCTTATTCCGAATGGGTGATTCTTGGTTTCCAAGCTTGTCCGAACAATCGTCCGAACGGAATCCTCCTGTATCCTCATTCCGAACGGATGATTCTTGGTTTCCAGGCTTGTCCGAACAGTCGTCCGAACGGAATTCTCCTGGATCCTTGGTTTGAGTTGGTGATTCTTGGTTCGACTGTTTCTTGTTGTTTACTTCTTATCCATGTTTAGTTGTACCGTCCTCTTCATGCATATTCCTAAGGACAACCAAAGTACAACTTTTAGGTAGTATAACATTCTCATATATTTTGGAATTAATTTCAGCAAGGAAAGAATTCACCTTTTGTTGGAGTTCCTTAGCATGGCTACGTGTAATAGGTCCTTGAAGAGCAGGAGCTTGTGTATCTGATGCTTGGTCTTGTGTAACTCGTGGGATGTCCACATCATCCTCCCTCTCTTGAAAAGGAGTCGTCCTAGACTCTATTATGTAAGCGTGGCTTGGCATGTGCACATCAACCTCCTCCACTTCAAAAGGAGCCGTCCTCGACTCTATTGTGTAAGTGAGGCTTGGCATGTGCACATCATCCTCCTCCTCTTGACAAGGAGTCGTCCTCGACTCTATTGATCCAAAGAATGGAGCTAGGTCGGCGTCATCGAGGAATGTTGCTGCATTGTACTTCCTTTGCATATGAATCTTCGTTTTCTTTCTAGGACACTCAACAACCCCTTCATGATTGAAATGATTCAAATGAAGATTTGTTGGTGTTGTGGCATTTGTTTCCTCCAATATTCCAAGGTGTTTCGATCTGTAATCATACAATCCAAATAGTAGCTTTGCCATAGGAAAATAAGAAGGATGGAAGTTTAATTTAGCTTTCACCTTGGATAGTTGTTTGACAATGATGGCTTCTAATGTCCATATATATTGCTGATCTTTCTCTCCCTCTTGAGGAGAAGCTACTCCAAGCTTTTCATAACCTGAATAAAGATTGCGCAAAAGAGCAAAAGTATATGCATGGTATATGAATAGGTCATTTGTTTTGTCATTGTCTTTGTTGCGCAAAACACCATTCTTAAGAAAGGAAAAACTGCATAGAGTTGGTCCATATGTCACAATTATCATGATGTTCACATCATTATTCTCCCCCCCTTGGAAAAAAGTCGACCTCGACTTTTCATTATACCACAAATGATTATTAGCTTGAAACATTGTATTACCAACTTTCATCTTACCACGATGAAAAATCATGATTGACTTTTGTGTACCTACAAATAATTGATAGGATGGGAGAACGAAAATTTCATGCAAACAACACAACTGATTTAACAGCTCCAATTTTGTCACTCCAAGATCAAATTGTTCAAAACATTGTGACGAATCATTCATAACAATCCCAAAATTTTTGTTGCACGATTTATGGACAGATTTAGTTGTATGCCTTTTAAAGTCAATGCCAATGGATGAGAACAAATGTTCAGCATGTGCACAGATTGCACTTCTTTGCCCATGAGTGTTTTCATTCGGTGGATTAGATAAACAAGGGAAAGACATTGAAGGTTCTGAATTACAAGCACTAAACAATTGAGTCATCTCATTAGGAAAATATAGATCACAAGAATCAACACAAAACATGTTTGACTTCAAATCAGCAAGCTTGTCACTCATTATGCAAATGGCATGAACATAAAATGTATTTACAACATGTTCTCCAATTAAAATAAATGTAAACTTGCAACTATGAACAGTATTCAAGGATCTTGAAGATGTTATCTCAGAAATATTTTCAAGCATATGGTTGACATTAGTAGGCCTAGTATAAAACAAGCAGTTGGTAGGAGATCTTTTTTCAAAGAATTCAGCACTAGTAGTCAAATAAACAGGGTGAAGTTTATTAGATTGTAGAACGTTACATGGATCAATCAAAGTATAGATGTTATCACCAAGATCATATGGAGCACTTGTATGAACATGTGGTTCAATCAAATCTGCACTAAGATTTTTGATTATGTCTTATTGCTGAAACAGTAATATCATGAGTATTCATTTCTATGTTACAAAATTTATTTACATGCATAGTATTAGATATATGGGTGTAAAGTATCATGTAAATCAACCATATCAAAGCATAGAAATGATAATGTATGACTGAACATTGGTTATCAACTTGCAAACTATCAGCAAAGGTATGATCATGTAACACTACCAAATCAACACAAATATTACGGTCAATTTTATTTGAAACATGTGCTTTATCACAATCACTCACCACAATATTTTTCATAAGCAAATCTGAATCATTTTCAGTACCTTGTATAATTTGTGGTAGTGCTAGTATCATGGATGATGTTTCTGAAATTTTACCAATTGCCTCATCAAGTTTAATGTTTTGGGCTACATACAATTGGTTCGGTTGATTGGCTACCTTCTCATCTCTCTCAACAAGTATGATGACATCATGAACGGCTTCCTCATTTTTATTGCAAACCTGCTCATTTGAAAAGAAAACACTAGCGGTAGGGATGAGAGGGTTAGTCTCAAAAATATCCTCATATGATTGGCATTCAAACTCTCTGTTGCTCTGTGGTGTATCCCTCACATTTTCATTATTTGTATTCTCAAGGTCATAGTGGGTGGAGTCACACAACTCACTTTTGGTTTCACTCTCTCTCAATTTGGCTATGTTGCTCTCATTCTCACATAAGTCTTGATGCACAATCAATTCAACATCATGTGAAGCAACATATGCATATGTATCATACTTCACCAAGTTCTGTAAAGGCAATGGAGCAGCAGTTGTTGCAAAAGAACCAAGAATTAAATCTTCCTCAAATGCTACTGAACTTGCATCAGTTGAATGAGAAGCATTTGCATTATTGTTGCCTTCAATCTGATCCTTATGTTGCAAATACAATGAAATTTCATCATCTTTATTCATTGGCATTACCTGATCTTCTTCATCAAAAATTGGGGGCTGATCATAATTTACCACATCATTTTCTTTATGAACCTGCATCACATCAAAAGAGAAACTAGAAGAAATTGTCATGTTAGAAAGAGATGTTTCCTCACATGGCCTATCTTCTACTTCACTCAATTTTTGTGTATCTTCTTCACACAGAATTTCGTGGCTCTCCTCACGTATGGTGGCATTTCTCAACTTTTTCTTTTTAGCTCTCACACTCAATTTTTGCTGGTGGAACTCTTTCTCACATATGGTGGAGTCTCTCTTCTTCTCATTTTGAACTCTCACACTCAATTTTGGCTGGTGGCACTCCTTCTCACATGGGTGTTGCTGATCATAGGAACTTCTTGGTGTCTCTTGCTGAATTTTTCTTTTTGTGGACACACAATAATCTTCAGCACCAATAAGCACATGAGGGCGAGAACTATGCCCACGAGCACCTTTCCCATGCTGTCCTCTATGGTCAAAATGACCACCATGAAGGTTTTGCACACGTTGATGTTGGACCCCACTATTTGAGATTGGAAGACGTTCATCGAACATCCTCTCCATGGCTGCCACAAGTGAGTTTTCAAAGTGATGTAACTCAGCTCGAGAGATTGGTGGCTCTTTTCCTCTATGTCTACCACCACAAAAACTTGAATTGGATCCTGCCATATTAGGATATTGCAAGAGAAAGTGGAATAGGAAAAATTATGTGGAATCTGACAACCTCACCTCTTGCTTACTCAAGTTCTTACCCGTTCTCAAGGACCGTGAGTGTGCTAGTGTGGCGTAACCAAACCTGTGATTAAGCGGTTGAAAGGATACAAGACGAGAGGTCCGGTTTCAGATTTTTGTGGAGCTATAGGTGGCTGATCAAGGAGGCTATGGTACTGAAACAAAGTGCAACAAACCGTCCAAACAAGATGTAAATGTTGCTGTTTGGTGCACCACAAACTTGAACTTTCAGATATAAAACTTTTGATTACACAATCCGCAAGACAGCCCCTTTCAACTTTTCTTTTCTTTCTTTTTTTCACTCTCTTTTTTTTGCTCTTTCTTTCACACTTTTTTTGATTTTTTTACTAACAGCAAACATAAGCAAACATATGGGGGGTGCGGAAAAATAAATTACAGCAGTGCGGAAGAACAAAGAAGGTGACTAGCAACAAGATGAACGCAACACACAATGGAACAGTACCACAAAAAAGGCTTTGGGATTTTTTGTGTGGCTCTTTAGTGGACTATAGGACATGAACAAAAAATATATATGATGGATGAAACTGGTAACAAATTGTAAAGGGTGGGAGGGTGGGTAAAAACAAAACCTACCGTGACAACGATAGCTCTGATTACCACTTTATAGGTCTGATACCACTTGATAGGTGCCGATTTGGATCAGCACAAGGATGGCCCAATCTTCACGACAGTAGGTTCAAGAATAAGGATAAATTGCTGTAAAACAACGGGTAAAGGCTTTATACCTGACCAAGGTTGGTTGTGACCAAACGACGGGGAGAGAGGCACCGAAACCGTGAAGGACTTTGACTCGATCTCCGAACGACCGCAGAACCACAAGCCGTCCACACAATACGACGCAGCCGAACGGAAGCCGTATAGCATGAAGTAGGGGACCTCAGAGAGATCTCTTCACAAGTCCTCGAAGAACAAGGAAGAACAAGGGGTGTGCAGGGCACTCAGCAGCATCAGCTGCGACAAACCATATGAGGCTATCAATTCATGATTATCAAAACTTAGTTTTTCAGTAGTACATAGGGGGTATTTATACTAGGAACAACCCTCCTAGATGGGTGTGAATTCGAGATGGAATTGAAAAGGCTAAGCATGTGAAAAGGCTCCCCAGAAATCAACTCCCGAGGTGGACTCGCGTGGCTGTTGACCTTCTGTGCAGCCTCCACTAAATCTGTCATAACTCTTTATTGGAAAGTCCAATGGACATGCGGTTTCTTGCATTGGAAAGTTGACTTCAAGCACGTTCCATCAAGTACTCGTGGAGCTCCAGAGACATGACGACCAAAGAGTTATGGTTGATTCATTATGCAGGTCCGAACTGGTCTGAAGTGGAGATCTGAAGCGAACTTCCTGGATCCTTATTCCGAATGGGTGATTCTTGGTTTCCAAGCTTGTCTGAACAATCGTCCGAACGGAATCCTCCTGGATCCTCATTCCGAATGGATGATTCTTGGTTTCCAGGCTTGTCCGAACAGTCGTCCGAACGGAATTCTCCTGGATCCTTGGTTTGAGTTGGTGATTCTTCGTCCGACTGTTTCTTGTTGTTTACTTCTTCTCCATGTTTAGTTGTACCGTCCTCTTCATGCATATTCCTAAGGACAACCAAAGTACAACTCTTAGGTAGTATAACATTCTCATATATTTTGGAATTAATTTCAGCAAGGAAAGAATTCACCTTTTGTTGGAGTTCCTTAGCATGGCTACGTGTAATAGGTCCTTGAAGAGCAGGAGCTTGTGTATCTGATGCTTGGTCTTGTGTAACTCGTGGGATGTCCACATCAACCGCCGCAACGAACAACTCCACGAGCACCCATCCGGCCAGCCGCCCCATCGAACCTTATCCTCATCCTCGACTCCACGAGCATCCGACCAGCCATACGTGATGTCGCTCAGGGAGAGGGACCACCGGTTCTGCGAGCAGGTGTGGTGGTGCGGCCCAGGCAGAGAACTCGGCCAGGGGCGCGACGGCGGCGGCGCGAGCGAGATCCCAGCCAGGAGCACGATGACGGCAGCTCGGGCGAGGCCGCTGGTCAGGCGCGGCGCTACGCAGGCGAAGTCATGGAGATCTCGGCCAGGGGCACGACAACAGTGGCGCGGGCGAGGTTGCTGTTGAGCCACGGCTACGGCGAGGTAGGAGGGTTCCCATTTGTACTACTCTGCTTGATATCGAATGCCTGTGACGCATGCTTGGAATAAAAGTTCGGTGTTGTTCGGTATAAACCGAAAAACCAAGTTGAAAAACCAACATCGAACTCGTCAGTTATTGTTTCTCTGGTAAACCGATTGGTTGCTGATGGTTGAAAAACCAAAATAATTTAACACTGAAAAACCGAACCGAATGGCCGGTTTAAACTGAATGCCCAGGCCTAATGAGGACGGTCAACGAGCAGAATGTTGCTCTGATGAGACCGGTCGGCTACGCGCAAGAGAGCAACATCCTCAGGCGTTGCATTCAGGTACCACGGCTACTTGTGCTAACGATCTTATATATCTTATTGGTGCACCTGGATAACATTCCTCTTCTCTGCATGCAGCGTTGCAACACTCGACTGCAGAAGCTAGCTGCTCGCTTTGGTTGTCGCGCACGAGGTGCGATTGACGTGGCCCATGGACCGTCTACCGCTCCCAGGTCTGTCTCGATGAGTTCACAGGTGTCCGGTAGAGCCGCCACAGCTTCTGCGTCTGTGGCTGGGGGTCCTTCTTCCAGAGCAGCCACATGGAGCAGCCAGGAGGACGAGGACGAGGACGACGAGGAGGTGATGGTTAAGTCTAGCAGCTGTGTAGATATTTCTATATTTGCTATTTCCCTTAATAGCCCTACTACTATGTGTGTGGTTAATTGAGAAAGGAGCACGAGGAGGCCCGATACTACGACAAGATTCGCTTGTCCCAGATGGATGATGCACCGCTGCCCACGCAGTCCACTCAGCCCACTCAACCTCGTTGTAGCAGCCGCCCCAAGAGAGCTCGGAACCCCACACACCAAGTACAGATGCATTAGGCAAGAGCAAGGGCAAGCGCAAGGCGAAGAGGCGGTGACTTGTGGACGTGTAGATTACTGAACTATCTTTATATATGAACTTCATATGTTTGGTGTCACATCCCGGTTTTTAAGGCATTTTAAAAATACGAACTTATTAAAAATTTTCTCTAATTATAGGCCTAATTTTCTTTTCTCTAGATATTCCAAACTTTTCTTAAATAAATTTTGTATTTAAACCTACATATATGTTGCATTTGATTGCTGAGTGATCCCTTAAGGATTTTCGTTTGAATTTGGATTTGAAAACATATCTCAAATTTACAATTCAAACACTAGAAAACCAACACAATTTCCAAAGTCCATCAGACCCCCTTGATCTATCCTTCAGGCCCGGCCTTTTCCCCTCTCCTTTTCCGTCACATTCAGCCTGGCCCCTTCCCCTTCTTCTTCTTGGCCCAGCCATCTTCCTGGCCCGATCGACACCACGGCCCAACGTGCCACCCCACGTGGACTACCTCACCCCTGCGCCCTCTTTGCTAAGTGTAATTCTTCCTTAATGAAAAACGTGTTATGCACGTCTTAAAAAACCAATCTCTTTTTATGCAGAAAGATACGATAGGATCATCACCGTACCTTAGTAGTGTAATTCAGGTCTGACAAATGCATGCACACTAGTACTACACCCACTGGCTCTTCAATGAAACATGGCTCTAAAAAGGCACATCATGCTAGCACTTGCATATTACCATTGCTCCCAAAACCCTGCAACCCATGCCAATAATACCCAAATAAACGATCTGTGTAGCTGGTCTTTTCATAAATTACCATGCATAGTGCTTCATCTTTCTCTAGTTAACACCAACGCACATGTAAGGCAACACAATGGAGTCATGGGTGCTAGGAGAAGGAGGCATAGGGACTGCATCCGTTTGGTCATTGAGGGAAGCGACCCTCCCGATCTGGCTGCCTTTGCCAGCACATATCAAGCAACCTCCTGCCACTTGTAGCTTGTCCAATCTGGCTTGATCCTGCTGATATTTTTTTAAGGGGGCTACGTACCAAGTTGTGTATACAGGATTTGTGAAGGAAGTGTAGAAGAGAATACATAAGTTTAGGTCTATGCTACATGACACTGTTGCAGCCATGTTCGAAGAGAGTCGGAGACTCGGAGTCAAACCTTTGCCTTGAGGCATAGTCCAAGATCAGCAGCAATATTCCTCAAGGTCCGCTTGGTGGAGTATACATGCAGCATCAAAGACCCAAGAGTTTGATTTCTGACCTTCCAAATGTTCCAAAGGATATCCCTGCAGAGATATCCATGCACGTTACCTTGTGTCATTGTGTGTTGCAGGTACCGTCGAACCGATACAGGTGACAAACTTCCTTGAACACAGCACTAAGAATTGTGCAATTAATTGTAGCCTGCTGCTCCCATGGATCGGTCATCTAATTATGAAGCTTTGATGTACATGGTGTGTCATGTGTGTGATTGGTAACTTTGCTAATTAAAAAAAGGGTCTCAAGTTGCCTAATTGAACGGCTGAATAATTTGGACGAACTGACGCAGCTGTTTTGTTCATGCTATTTGGACATTAGGGTACCTTTGTGCATCTCTCTTGTAGCTGATTATTATTAATTATTTTCTGCTGTCGCATACTTTGTTCATAGGATGAGCATTATGTCTTAGACAGATGATTCAAGGGACGACTATTATTAGATCGCAAGCTTCTTACGTTCATTGTGCTTTAGCAAAAAAAGAAAAAGAAAAGAAAAGAAAAGAAAAACTTTGGTGCATGGTCTTCCAAAATACAATCTGTAAATTTGTTCAGCAGTGATTGACACCTGATCCGGTTGTTGTGTGGTGTGGTGTAGTGTCATTGATACTCATCAGCAAATGCAGCAGTACAATATATGTACACCGCCCACTGAAAGACTTGAGTGACTTAATTATATATGGCTCTTATAAAAGAAAGAGGTCTTTTTCGGTACACAATACCACCCTGTACCACCACTTTAAAAGGACTCGTATGTAATAGAAAATGATCTATTTGTAAGGATCGGACGGTTGAGATTAATTCTATACCACCGGTTTTTTTGTGTGGTACGGGTGGTATTCATAGGTGGTATTGGTAGCATATGGGTATTATTGGAAATAGAAAATATTTTTGTTGTAATATATGAAATTGGATATATGAAATGATTTAGGTATTGTACGCGGTATGTTTTTATTGTATCGTCGGCGGTATGTTTTTTCGAATAATATTCATTCACCAAATTACCATTTTACCCATAGCAAAAAACCAACAATACCACCATACTACCAAAGAGTGGTATTGTGTACCGAAAAAGAACTCAAAAGAAAAGGAGGCAGCACTTGCATTGCTCCCACAACTTGCCCATATATGTCGATAATAATACCCAAATATTAGCAAACGACGACGATAGATCTTTGTAGCTGTGGTCCAGTGGTTTCCTAGCTAGCTTACCGTGCATCTACAATAGCTTCTTCTCTTTCTTTGGCTAACACCAATGGTATGCATAATGATGCAACAGAGTCGATCAGGGGTACGGTTTCTGGGAGGAGGAGGCATAAGGAACCACATCTGTTTGGCAATCGCCGGAAATGGCACTTTTATTCCCAATGCATCTGCTGGGGTAACTTGTGTAGGCTGCAGGTGGCCTCGAACAGACAAGAGCGAGACCTCCTCCAACAGCTCATCAGCGTGCGCGGAATCATGGCCTTTTGTGTAATTTTTGCCATTATTGGAGAGAAGTCTATGCCATGGGCACAAATAGAACGTAGTAGGTTCACTTGACTTACTCCCTCCATTCTAAATTGTATAGGTCGTTTTAGCTCATCCATTGAGCTCCGACATCAATTCAAGACCAGATTAGAAGCTCGGATCAATGGTCAGAAGTCTTGTGATGATAGATGAACGACATTATTTTCTCCTGAATAATGTAATATTGAGGAAAAGCTAAAACGACCTAAAGAGCATTTTCATGTGTTTTCATCCCATGGGCAAAAATAGAACATGGTAGGTTCACTTGACCTACGTACTCCCTCCGTTCTAAATTTTATCACATTAATTATATGTAAAGTATTATATATGTTATGCATATGCATTTTAGTGTCAACCAGTAGAAAGAAAATTAGAAGAATCAATTTTGCCTTGTTTTTCTTTCCAGAATGTAGATTGCGCGTGTTTCGTTAAGAGGAACGGGAAAGACCACCGATCTGAACACATCCAAGTATAAGGGTAGTTTAAGGCAAAATAAAATGAGAGAAAGAAAATAGACGCATATAAAACAAAGACGAAGATAAAGCAGCGCGCAGGTGCCTGTCCTCTCAGGTGTACAAAATCGAGTGCCAGGATGAGTTGTCTGGCATAGGCAATAATTCTCAGGACTTGTAACGTGGGTTTTACTAATTTATCATTGCAAGAGTACTAATCCAGAGCTTCTAATCTAGGCTTGGAAGCTTACTCAAGCATGGGTCCTTTGCCCACATTTTCTTCCACTGCCAAAACAGATCCACCCTATCATGGGAATTTAAATAGCAAATTAAGATTGGTTTCAACCGGCATTCGGAGGCATATGGCCTACACCATGTTGTGAAAACTAAAAAGCAATCAAATAGCATCTTTAATATCCATTATTTTAAGAAAAAACTAAAATTTCAAATTTGATCAAACATTTTTCTTCAAATTCGGACTGAATGACTAAATCTCATTAGTTTAGATGATCTCGCTTAGCCCTTGTTCGTGTGGCATCATCCATACTATCCATCGCAACAACAGCCCGTGATACCAAGAAATGGGCACCTAGTGGGTGAAATGTTCCAGATGGCTCACAAACCTAGCTGTACATGGATGCAAAATACAACCCCCCACTCTCTCTCACTGGTGGAAAAACGACCTTTGTTCCCAAGCATTTGTCCCGGTTCAACTTTGGAACCGGGACAAATGCTTTTGAGGCGACGTGGCCTCGGAAGGCTGTTTGCGACGCCCCCCCCCCCTTTAGTCTCGGGTGGTAATACCACCCGGGACTAAAGGCCTGGCGTCCAACGGCTCCGAGCCGCAATTATTGGCGTCAGATTTTAGTCCCGGGTGGTATTACCACCCGAGAGTAAAGGCTCATCTTTAGTCCAGGGTGGTAATACCACCCGGGACTAAAGTTTTTGTCCCGGGTGGTATTACCACCCGAGAGTAAAGGCTCATCTTTAGTCCAGGGTGGTAATACCACCCGGGACTAAAGGGTACGCCTATATATCCCTGCCTCCCTTCTTCTTCCTCTGCCCGAGCTCACATTCACCCGAGACTTAAGAGATAGTTTGTGAAGAGCTAGCTAGTTCTTCTCCTAGCGAGGTGATGTCCAATTTTTTCGTCATCAATTTGTGAAGATTTATCTCCTCCAAAGTGTTGCTAAGGTTTGATTCTTCATCCTTCCTTCATTTGATATGATTAAATTTTGTTTTTATGGTTAGAAATGGAGAAAATATGGATTTAGATTTTTAGGTGGTCGAGCTAAGAGATGTTATAGATTTAGCTAACATTGTATTTAGTTTCACATATTTTTTAAGCATAGTTTCACATAGGGATTTATCCTCTTATTTTTTATTTTTTGCTATAGAGATAATTGATTTTAACTTTTAGATAAGAGATGCATTTAATTTTACATTTAGCTTAATTTATGAGAAGTTAGTTTATTAAAAAAATGGTCATTACCAAACAAAAATATACTACCTACCTATTTCATTTATTTTTGTTAAGTATTTCTTGTTTTAATTTAGAATACATTTAGACATTCTCTTATTTTTTTTCTTTTTTCCATATACAGTCGGTTGGTTCTCTACCAGTGGCCTTACATCACCAAGCGACATCCCAACATCTCGTACCTAGCTACGTCACCGGCGAGCTGGGGCTATACGTGGCTCGGTGACGTAGGACTGTAGCTAGATAGGAGATGTTAGGCTGTAGCTAGTTGATTTGGAACTGTAAGTGGGAGAGCGATGTGCGTGTATATGATGGTGAGGTGAGGCTGTAGTTCGTAGATGATCAGCGTCATTAGAAAAGGTATAGTACAGACTTACGTCGCCTCCGGGCTCACTGCACCTGAACGAGCTCTTGCACTTATCTGTTTAGTTATTAGAAAATGAGAAAATAGGTCTTATATATTTTGTTTTTATATAGAATAAATTTAAGCATTCTCTTATTTAAGTATTATTTTATATATATTAGAATAACTATGGCAAGTTATTCTGGTCACGGTGGTCGCCGTGGAGGTCGCCATGGCGGCGGTCGTGGAATCAGTTTTGATGACCGGCCACCTTTTGCTCGTCGTCCAGGCATACACTTCACCCATGGTGTGATTGAGTTACCTACTGGTGATCGAAGCCAGGGACCTCGTCCCAACATAGTAATATTCTTTCGTTGTATAAATTTGATGTTTACGTA
Source organism: Cenchrus fungigraminus (assembly GCA_036936925.1). Classification (NCBI taxonomy): domain Eukaryota; kingdom Viridiplantae; phylum Streptophyta; class Magnoliopsida; order Poales; family Poaceae; genus Cenchrus; species Cenchrus fungigraminus. The sequence goes on from CM072769.1 coordinate 4,533,761, forward strand.
CTACACATGGATAATAATATTATTTTCATACAATGCAAGTTCTCAATCATTTGCAGTGGCTCGCACATGTTGTTGAAAATTTAGGTGGTACCCCTCTTGTTACACAATGCGCCATTGTCGGTCCAAACAATTGCATACAATTAAAAATCTCGTTTGACATAGCCGTTCGAGGACAAAATCACTCCTTGCTGTCTTCAGAACCCATCCAAATGGTATCGATTGTTGGGTGGGTGCCCCTGCACTGGTTAAGTGGACTTATGAAAGGACCGCCATGCAGGCATGCTTACAACAACTAAACGCTAATGGGTATTTTGTGCCAGATTACTCTTATTTTCTAATAAAGTCACTCGAGGAAGGAGAAAGTGTCACCACGACCGCAGAGAGACTTTGTCAGCTAAATGAACATGACATGGTATGGAGCACCATTTAACTTTTTTAATCTTCTTATTCAGCATTTTTAATGCGTCGTAATAACATTGTTCTTAACTGTAGGACATGTTTGGTCAAACCTTTGCGGCAATGAGCTTTCATGCAATTCTAGAGCAAGTGATGGATGTTGTGGGATTTTCTTACATAGATTCAAATGCTATACAAACAAGAAATTGGAAGTATCAGGCTCATCTTTCATTTTTCAGGCCACATCAGTTTTCCTCGCCACTGTTTCAAATTTATGGAAGTCCATGTGACCGTAATTGTGAAGCGATAGAGAGTGCACTGATCCATTCTCTGGCATATTTTGCTGAAGTTCTCGACTTCAAGATCGGAGACTTCAACTATATGGACTATCTAAGGAACAAGAATGAAGTATGAAATATCTGTCGTGCATTGATGCACCCCTCTATCTCTGTTAAGACCGTACCTTAAGTATTCATGTATGAACTTTTTATGTTTGTAAGACCTTAATTAAGTATTGATGTACGAACTTTTTTATATTTTTTGTTAAGACCTTAAGTATTGATGTTAGGCCAGTGACTAAATTATTGGAAACCTTAATATTAGGGTTCTCATCTCCAAAGTATTGATTAAGCCTTAATATTAGCCTTTATCACAAATTTTGGAGACCTTAATATATATTAAACTTAAAAAACAACAGGGTCATTGGGGGGCGACCCTTTAGTCTCGGTTGGTAATCCAACCCGGGACTAAAGGCCAGCCCTCCACGGCCGCAATGATTGCGGCCGGCCTTTAGTTCCGGGTGGTAAACCAACCCGGGACTAAAGGGTTGGCGGGGCCGGCCTTCAGAGGCTTTTTGTCCCGGTTGGTTTTACCAACTGGGACTAAAGGCCTCCCCTATACAAAATCGACAGCACGCTCCCTTCTTCTTCCCTGCCCGACCATTTTTCACCGAGAGCTCAAAGAGCAAGCTCCTCTCAGCTCCATGACGCCTCAAACCTAGGGAGGTGCTGCCCACATTTTTCGTCATCAATTTGTGGAGTTTTGTCACCTCCAAGGTGTTGCTAAGGTATTATTCTTCATCCTCCATTCATTTGTTGTGTTTAAATTTCGTGTTATGATTTAGAGAAGGAGAAAATAAAAATTTTGATTTAAGAGCTAAGAGATGAGGTTTTTAGTATACTTTAGATTTAGTAATAAGTAGTTATCATTCTTTATGATAATCTTCTATCATTCATTTGTACCAAGATTTTTTTTGTTTTTATAAAAATATTACTTTTAGCTAGCTTTATTTATTATTAGAGAAAATAGAATTTATTAATTTAGTTATTAGAAAATGAGACCTAGGGATACTCCCTCCGTCCCAAAATAAGTGCACATCTCGCACTTCGAGGAGTCAAACACTTTAAAATTTGACCAAATATATATTTAAAAATATTAATAATTATGATACTAAATAAACATTATTAGATTAATCATGTCATATATTCTCATGACAAACTTGTTTAGAGACACAAATGTTAATACTATTTTCTATATATCCAGTCAAACTTACAACTTGTTGACTCCTCGAAATGTGAGATGGGCACTTATTTTGGGACGGAGGGAGTAGTGTATATTTTTTATACTTAAAATTTATGCCATAATTAAGAAAATAGAAAATTTGATTTAAGAGCTAAGAGATGTAGTTTTTATATTAGTATACTTTAGATTTGGTAATAAGTAGTTTTCATTTGTTATGATTATCTTCTTTCATTCATTTGTACTAAGATTTTTTTTTGTTTTTATATAAATTTTACTTTTAGCTAGCTATATTTAATATTAGAGAAAATAGAATTTATTAATTTAGTTATTAGAAAAGGATGCCACGGGATAGTGTTGTAGAATTAACATGGATATTTTCACTTAATATGATGCAGATGAACCGGCAATGAATGTACAACACCGACAGACGGTCAGCGGAGTACATTATCGGCATGCATGGTTTTCTCGAAGTGGCGAAAAAACAAGGATGCGAGTGGGTTCATGTGTTGTCCATGCTCCGATTGCAGAAACGAAAGAGACTACCATGACCCGGGCACACTTCACCTCCACTTGTTGAAATACGGATTCATGCCGAACTATGTGGTTTGGACCAAGCACGGTGAAAGAGGGGTTGTGATGGAAGACGACAAAGAAGAGGAGGAGGGTATTCCGGACTGGGCCGCAGGTCAAGCTTTTGCAGATACTTTAATGGAAGATGCTGACGAAGAAGAGTTACCAGCACATGCTGACGGGCCTGCTGATGATCTCGGCCAGGTTCTACAGGATGCACAAAGGGACTGTGAAAACGAAAAAGAAAAGGCAAAGTTCCAACGTATGATCGAAGATCACAGAAAACCATTATACCCAGATTGCAAGCCAGGTCACAAAAAGCTTGGTACTACACTAAAAATGCTGCAATGGAAGGCAAAACATGGTGTGTCTGATAAGGCATTTGAAGGGATGCTAAAAATTGTGAAGGACAAGCTTCCGGAGAACAATGAATTACCGTCCACCACATATGAAGCAAACAGACTGTGTGCCCTCTTGGGTTGGAGGTACAGAAGTTTCATGCATGCCCTAATGATTGCATCCTATATCAGGGTAAGGATTACGAGAATTTGGATGCTTGTCTTGTGTGCAAAGCGCTACGTTATAAGATTCGGCGAGATGAAGATGCTGGTGATCTCCAGGGGCACCGTGACAAGATGAAGAAAGTTCCGGCGAAGGTTATGTGGTATTTTCCTATAATACCACGTTTGAAGCGTTTGTTCCGGAACAAAGCACATGCTAAGTTGATGAGATGGCACGCTGAGGAACGTAAGCAAGACAACCTGCTGAGACATCCGGCTAATGGGTCTCAGTGGAGAAAGATTGATAGAGAATTCAAGACATTTTCTAAGGACGGGGAAAGGAACATAAGGTTTGGTTTAAGTACGGATGGTTTCAATCCATTCGGGGAGTTTAGCAGTGGTCATAGCACTTGGCCTGACCTATGCATGTTCAACCTTCCTGGTTGGATGTGCATGAAGCGAAAGTTCATTATGATGCCGGTGCTCATCCAAGGTCCAAAATAACTCGGCAACGACATTGATGTGTACCTAAGACCGTTGGTCGATAAACTATTACTGCTATGGCGGGAAGAGGGCGTACGTGTGTGGGATGAGGATAGGCAAGAGAACTTCGATCTACGAGCATTTTTGTTCATAACCATCAACGATTGGCCTGCCCTAAGTAACCTTTCTGGGCAGACAAACAAGGGATATCGGGCATGCATGCACTGTTTACATAGAACACAAAGTATTCATCTCAAAAACTGTAAGAAGGTCGTGTATAATGGTCACCGTTGTTTCCTTCCAACTAATCACCCCTTACGGAAGAAAGGGATGCATTGGAAAGGGAAGGCTGACCATCGTACGAAGCCACCCCATTTTAATAGAGATGCCATATTTGAGATGGTAAATGATCTAAGGGTAGTCTTTGGAAAGGGTGCTGGTAGTGAACCTGTTCCAACTGACGCCAACGGGCGTGCACCAATGTGGAAGAAGAAATCTATATTTTGGGAGCTACCTTATTGGCGTATCCTTGAGGTCCGACACGCAATTGACGTGATGCACCTTACGAAGAATCTTTGCGTGAATGTGCTAGGCTTCATGGGTTGTTACGGTAACCCGAAGGATACCAACGAAGCACGAGAGGACCTGAAAGAATTTCATAAGATTCCCAAAGTTCCGCGGGAGGGTGATGATGAAACTGATCCGGAAGAGGATGATGATGATGTTGATTACTATGGTCCTGCTTGTTACACTCTCACCAAGAAAGAGAAGGAAAGCGTGTTTGATTGCCTGAACAGTATTAAGGTTCCGTCTGGCTACTCGTCGAATTTAAAGGGGATCATAAATATGAAAGAGAAGAAGTTCACAAATCTAAAGGCCCACGACTGTCACATGTTGATGACACAGTTGCTTCCAGTTGCGTTAAGAGGTGTTCTATCAGAGAATGTACGATTACTGGTCGTAAAGCTTTGTGCATTTCTCAAAGCAATTTCACAGAAGGCAATCGATCCAGCCAAGCTAGGAAAGCTACAGAATGATGCGGTTCAATGTCTTCTCGGCTTTGAGTTGGCATTTTCACCTTCCTTCCTCGATATTATGACGCACCTCCTGGTACACCTTGTGAAAGAAATTACTAATCTCGGTCCAGTATACCTTCACAACATGTGGCCTTTTGAGAGGTTCATGTCGATCCTCAAGAAATATGTTCTTAACCGTGTCCGTCCGGAAGGAAGCATTGCTAAGGGATATAGAACTGAGGAGGTCATTGAGTTTTGTGTTGATTTTGTCGGCACAATTGACTCGATTGGGCTTCCAGTATCATGACATGAGGGGAGGCTACAGGGAAAGGGTACCATCGGAAGGAAATCAAGTTTGAGCAATAATACTGATTTATTCCATAAAGCACATCTAACAGTCCTGCAACAATCATCACTGGTGACTCCGTATAGGATGGAACACGAGCAGATTATTGCTTCTCAAAATCCAACCAAATCCCCAGTCTGGATTGCACGCCGTCACTTGGAAATATTTCCCTCATGGTTGAGCGAACAACTAATCGGAAACTCAACGATTCATCCACAACTAGCTTTGTTAGCCAGGGGACCTTGTAGCACAATTACAAGATTTCAAACTTACGATATGAATGGTTACAATTTTTACACGAGAGCTCAAGATCGCAAAAGCACAAACCAAAATAGTGGTGTCCGTCTGGACGTCATCGGAAAAGATGAGGGCAAGACCTGCTATTATGGTATCATAGAAGAGATATGGGAGCTTGAGTACGGAGCGATGAACGTCCCTCTGTTTTTTTGCCAATGGGTAAACCTGAATGGCGTAAAGAAAGATGAATATGGAATGACAATAGTGGACCTTACCAATATTGGGTTCAAAGATGATCCATTCATGCTTGCCAAAGATGTGCATCAGGTTTTCTATGTGAAGGATATGACTAGCATACCGAAGAATAAAAATCCCCAAGAAGCAGGACCACAAGAGGCAAAGCGTCACATAGTTCTTTCAGGTAAAAGAGTAATCGTGGGAGTCGAGGACAAAATAGATCAGTCCAATGATTATGATCAGTTTGATGGCATGCCTCCGTTCGCTGTCGAAGTTGACCCAAGCATATTGCTTGTACGTGAAGAGACATCGTACTTACGTGCTTGAGATTAATGTCGTAATGTAATGATTATTGATCAAATCAATTGTGTATCGGTCTCAAAATTTTTATGAAGCTTGAATATGTCATGTGAGATTGACCCACCAAGTTTGAGATTTTTCTGAATTAATTTACTATTTTTTTCAGTTTAATTGAATTTCCGTGCGACATCACCTAGAAATTAAAAGTTGAGCTGAGAGCACCCCTGAAACGATCCAGAATGGTGCCAAACTTGGCCACAAGTTCTCTTGTGCCTTAGGAGTCTAATTTATCTGGAAGCCGAATCATAATTCTTGAGTTATTGATGTGTAATTCACAATATTCTAGCTCCTTTAGCACGAAGAAAAAACCTAAAATACATTTAGTCATCAGAAAAATCTAAGATCTTGTGTGAGCTAATATTTTGAGTGTAAATGACAACCAAAAAAATTTCAGACCATTTCGACATAGATGGAGTACACGTGCTTCACAAAGCTATATAGAACCTTTCATCGAACCATGTGTATACCACTTATGTCTTAACGATTCTGAAGTCCATGCACTTTGCAGTGTTGTATCGGTCTCAAAATTTTTATGAAGCTTGAATATGTCAGGTGAGATTGACACACCAAGTTTGAAATTTTTCTGAATTAATTTACTATTTTTTCGGTTTAATTGAATTTGAATGGGAATGCACATCAATATTGCAAATGAAAATTGGAAGTGAATGTTTACAACTCTAAAATATAATTTTACATAGCAAAGTACAGTTTATTATATTTTAACTAAATATAATTTTGCATGGAAAAAATAGTAAAAGTTCTATATTTTTTTTCATTTCAAAGAGATAGAATGTGAAAATGAGAAAAGAAATGGGAGGGGAAAAACAGTTCCCGCCGAAAATTACACTTTAGTCCCGGGTGGTCTTACGACCCTAGACTAAAGGGGGGCCTTTAGTCTCGGGTGGTAACACCACCCGGGACAAAAGGCCGAAATTTTGCCCTTGCGGCCCTCCCGCGCGATAGGGGCCTTTAGTCCCGGGTGGTGATACGACCCGGGACTAAAAGCTCTTTGCTCCCGGGTCTGATTACGACCCGATACTAAAGAGGGGTGCATATATATCCCACGGATCCACCTCTTCTTCCCCAACTCTTCCACTTCACACTCGTCGTCCGGCGTGCCCCCTGCTGATCTCCGCCAGCCGTCGTCTTCCCCCGCCATCGCCCCTGCCTCCGTCGTCGTCGAAGCTCGCACACCGCCGTCGTCGACCCCGTCGCACCCCGCCGTCCCTGCCCGCGCCCGGCTGTCGACACGTCCGACCGGCCCCGCGCCCTCCGTCGCCGGAGCTCCCAGCCGCCGTCGTCCGCACGCCACCCGTCGACCCCGCCCGCGCCCGGCCGTCGTCCCCACGCCCGTCAACGTCTCCGCCGCGCCCGGCCGTCGCCCGCCGCCGCTCCCGGCCGCCGTCGCCCCCGCTCCGCCGCCGCCGCTCCCGGCCGCGCCCATCGACCCCGCTCCGCCGCGCCCGGGCGCCGTCTCCGCGCCGGCCCCCACGCCCGGCCGCCATCTCCCCCGCGCCCGGCCGCGGTCTCCCCCGCGTCCGGCCGTCGACGTCGTCACCCCCCTCAGCCCGCCGTCGCTGCCGGTGAGGGGATCTGCTGACGTCAGCCCCTGATGGCTGACGTCAGCAAGTTTTTTTTAAATCTTTTCAATTAATTTATTTATGTGCTCAGAATTGAATTTAGAGATTTTAGAATTGAAATTAGAGATTTTAGAATTGAATTTAGAGATTTTAGATTTGAATTTAGAGATTTTAGAAATAGAGATTTTAGATTTGAATTTAGAGATGAAATATGTATTTAGAGATGAAATGTATTTAGAGATGAAATATGTATTTAGAGATTTTAATTTTTTCGCTCGCCCGACAATTAGGTAGTATCGCTCGACACGCTCGATTCTTTCCCGACTCGCTCGACCCCGTTCGACACTAAGGTTTTCTCGCTCGACTCCCGCCCGACACTTAGGTAGTCTCGCTCGACTCTCGCCCGACTCGGTTGACTCCCGCCTGACACTTAGGTAGTCTCGCTCGACTCCCGCCCGACTAGCTCGACCCCGCCCGACACTTAGGTTTTCTCGCCCGACTCGCTTGATTCCCGCCCGACACTTAGGTAGTCTCGCTTGACTCTCGCCCGACTCAGTCGACTCCCGCCCGACACTTTGGTAGTTTCGCTCGACTCCCGCCGACACTTAGGTAGTTTCGCTCGACTCTCGCCCGACACTTAGAAATCATTTATGTATTCAGAAATCATTTACGTAATTAGAAAATCATTTATGTGCTCAGAAAATCACTTATGTATTCAAAAATTCATTTATGTATTCAGAAATCATTTACGTAATCAGAAAATCATTTATGTGCTCAGAAAATCATTTATGTATCCAGAAATTCATTTATGTATCCAGAAAATCATTTATGTGCTCAGAAATTCATTTATGTGCTCAGAAATTCATTTATGTATCCAGAAATTCATTTATGTGACCAGAAAATTATTTATTTATTCAGAAATTCATTTATGTATTCAGAAATTCATTTATGTTCCCAGAAATTCATTTATGTATTCAGAAATTCATTTATGTATTCAGAAAATCATTTATGTGCTCAGAAAACTATTTATGTGCTCAGAAAATTATTTATGTGCTCAGAAATTCATTTATGTTTTCAGAAATTTCTAGTTATGGATAACAATGAGGACGAGGAGCGGCTGATGGAGAGCATTATTGATGGGGGTCCAAATACCGAGGTCCCAACCTTCACCGAGGAGGAGCGTAGCCAGGCGGACGCGTTCCTCAACATAACCGGGGACATCGACACCCGCACCGCGAACATCGACTCCCGCACCGCGGACATCGACAGCCGCGCTGAGGACAATAATGAAGACATTATCATAGTTAATGCAGAAGGTTCCAACGAGGTATATATATCATGCATTAACAAATCCATAAATGCATTAACAACGAGGTATATATATCATTCTGGAACCCCGCGTGAATAACAAATCCGCAACTTGTAGGCTTCAACCTCGACAAGCAAAAAGGCTAAGAGAGGCCGTACAAAAGTAATCGTCGATCATGACGTGAAGTTTCATATCACTGAAGTCAACGAGCTTGGCCAGCCATGGGAACCAAAGAAGGTCAGGGACAAGTTTGTGTCTCAATGCGGTGCTATTGTGAGGGACAACGTGCCCATATCATATAGAGAATGGAAGGGAAGGGAAGATAATCCATGGGTGGTTCCAGATCATGTTAAGAATATGTTATGGGATGATATCGTAAAACACTTCACACTTCCACCGGGCGTGAACGCTAACCTTGTGAAGCAGTGGACTCTCACGAAGATGGCAACTCAATTGCAGAGTTTCAAGAAGCAGCTGCACAGAGATTATATCAAGCAGAATCGAACTCCAAATTTTGATGATTATCCCAAGCTAAAGGATCACTGGCAGTCCTTTGTGGATTACAAGAATAGTGAAGAATTCGCCAACAAGAGCGCACGAGCTCAGAAAAGTGCCAGTAAGAAGACGAATTACAACCATCGTCTTGGTCGTAGTGGTTACGCGGTTGCAGCACCCAAGTGGCGGAAGATTCAACAAGACCTCCTCAACAAAGGTATCGTACCAGCGGTCATTGACTGGGAAGAATGATCGAAGAATTGGTATTATGCCCGCGGTGGAAGATTGAACCCTGATGATGGTTCCCTCGAATTCCCACCCACGTTACGGGAGGCGGCACATGAGATAATCAAAAAGAATGAAGACATCAAAGCGGGCAGATTGGTTCCTGACAGAGACATGGATGAGCTCACTTTGGCGCTCGGGAATCCAGAACACTCAGGATGTTGCAGGGGCTATGGGGTAGTCCCGTGGAAGTTTGCTTTCAAGGGAAGTGCCGACACCTACAGAAGCCGCAAAAGAAGAAGGGAGCGTGAAGAGGGGCGGTGGCGTGAAATGATGGAGCAGAGACTTAAAGATCAAGAAGATCGTATGAATGCAGAGATTGAACGACGAGTGGTCGCCACGGTAGCTCAGATCACCCCTGCCGGAGCACTGCCCCAAGCACCGGTGGATCCCGTCATTAGCCCTTCCGCTCGCAAAAGCAGCTGTGCTTCCACAGATGCCCCTGAAGAACAAAGGGCGGCAAACCAAGAAGAAGTTCAAGTAGAGGACAACGAACGGTACCCTGTAGATGAACTCTATCAGCGCACCGCATGTGAGCTGCACAAGCCGATCGGCAACATCACAATGAAAGTATATATAAACCTGATTATACGTGCAATTATCTCAACATTTGATGCATGTCTCAGGCATTTAATAACTTCATCATTTCTCTACATATATATAGGTGGCGTACGGAATGACTTTAGCACATCTCCAGGACGTACAAGCCACGGCATGGAGATTCCAGCTGGCTACGCCTCAGTTGGTTTGGAGGAGATTGTTGACCTAAAGTTTAACGACATAGAGCTAGACATCCAAGGAGGTGACGGGGAAAGGACACTCCGTGATGCGCTTCACAGTATCATATTGTGGCCCAAACGTTACATCATAATACCTAACATGCCGCCACCGATCCCTCTGAGTGTTGCCGAGCAGCAGCCACTATCTCCCGGGCCGTCAACGATCCCTCCGAGTGTTGCCGAGCAGCAGGCACCATCTCCCGGGCCATCACCGGGCCGGTCGTCGCCGAATGATTGGAGCTCACCGTCTCCACAACGAGGGAATTCTCCTGCCGCGAGCGATGACGATCGTCAGCAATCACCACCAAAGCATCAATCACCACCAAAGCAGCCTTCACCAAAGCCTGCCAAGAGGCGGTCCCGATCAAAATCTACCGCGTCTATGCCCGTGCCACATCCGGATCCCCCGAAGAAGAAAGGGAAAAAGCTGCCTGTTAAAAGGAAGCTGCCATATGACATGACAACATCAGAAAATGAGACGGAGTGTGATAAGTAACTCAAGACGTGGATTGAAGGGAATAAAGAGGCTGCTAAACAAAAACGGCTCGAAGAAATGGAAGCAGAAAAGAATAAAGATCGTCCGCAGAAACTCAAAGCTTTCATAGACAAGAAGGAAGCAGAAAAGAGACAACCAATTATAAAACCCCTACTAAGTGATTATGACCGGTCGCTGCACAAGTCCCTAAAGAAGAAGAGACAAGGAGGGTCACCAAATAGTTACATCGACCAAGTACCGGGGTCGACGATGCCACAGGATTATAGGAAGAAGAAGAAGGCAACACAAGCGTCGACGTCGACAAAAGAGCCTTCAACGAAGAAGGCAACACAAACGTCGACGTCAGCGAAAGAGCCTTCAATGAAGAAGGCAACACAAACGTCGACGTCAGCGAAAGAGCCTTCAACGAAGAAGGCAACAGAAGTGTCGACAACGGGAGTACAGACTTACGTCACCTCCGGCCTCACTGCAACTGAACGAGCTCTTGCACTTATGGACGCAGAACAACTAGCCAATGTCATTGTAATGCAAGAAGCAACAGGGTTCCCACTAGAATATGTTCTCGGCCACGAATCACCTCCTCGGGACCCAAACTTCGTACCTAGATGGCACTACGAGCATGGAAAATCTTTTGTCAGGCCTGAGTTGGTGAAGAAACTCCCTACTCAGATGCGCAGATTGCATGACTTCTACATGAAGACATCTAAGGCGGGCCTGGAGATGATTGGCATGCTTGTTAAACCGGGAGATTTTGCTGGTGAAGGCGAGAAGTTGTCTTAGCTGCGATTCAACGATATTTATGAAATTTACCATCTTGACTCCTTGAATACCGATCTTGTCATGGCCTGGTGCCTGTAAGTGATGGTGCAATACATACCCTAATTAATAAATTTATGTATACTCTAATTATTAACTTTGTCTTTCATTTTCTGTAGCCTGGAAATGCATAACATGCGGAAGAATGGTTACCAACGAATAGGTTTCTTGGACCCATCTTTAGTTAATCAAGATCAAGTAAAGAAACAACCAGAAACAACATTCAAAACAATCCTAAGGACCTTGTGTGAATTGCATTACAAGGAGTTGATACTTCTACCTTAAAACTTCGAGTAAGTGTGATTACCATCTTAATTGCTAAGGGTTCGCATTTCTAATTATCTTAGTTAACATTATTTAGTTCTAATCTTTTGAGCTTCTATGTATATACAGTTTCCACTAGATTCTTCTCATAATTGATGTCAACAGAAGCAACATCATTGTCTTTGATTCGTTGAGAAGAGATTCGAACAACTACTTGGACCTTCAAGATATGTTTCAAGAGTAATAATTCTATCCATACGTTCCCTTTTATGCAATAGTGTGCTTTTACTAACACTATCTAGCTCTAACTTTCATTATTTTCTGCCAGAGCTTGAGAAAAATTCAAGGCTGTCAACCCTGGACAATGGAGACCTAGAATAAACTTCTCTACAGATTTTCCGGTACGTAAACCAAATAACAACTTCAGCTTGGGCAAATTAAAAATGTATAACACTAATTTTTCATAATTATCTTCTTCAATTTAGTGTATGAGACAGGAACAAGGGACACATTTATGTGCATACTATGTGTGTGAGTTCATCCACAATTTCTGCGAGGCAGACCCGTCAGATTATACTGTAAGTATTATTTTAAACTAATTAATAATACATCTTTTTCTAACCGCTTATATATTTAATTCTTGTGTGTAATATATTAAATTATTTGCACATTGCAGAACAATATGATTAGGGACGCAATCATTGAGAAGGACCGACTCTTGGCGATTCAAGAAGGTCTCTACGGATTCATAATGGACCAGGTGATTAATCCACAAGGTAGAAATCACTATGACGGTCATCGAATCGATAAAGTTTAATTAGGGTTTTGATGTATATATATACTACTTTCAGAAAATACTATCTATGCTTTCGATGTAATATAATGTGTGTATATATTTATTTATAAGTTTATTATCTTCATATAGTACGTATAGTAGACACGTATAATTAGTGCAAACATTTATACATATACGTAAATTACACCCAAATACGTGAGAATATACGTGTATAACATTATTAGAACAATTGGAAATGAAACAAAAAAAATTCACAGCGGGGTCTTTAGTCTCGGGTGGTAAAGGGGTGGCGCACAGGCGCTGGTGTGCCTCCCCTTTTGTCCCGGGCGGGGCTACCACCCGGGACTAAAGGGGTGGCGCACAGGTGCTGCTGTGCCCTCCCCTTTTGTCCCGGGCGGGGCTACCACCCGGGAATAAAGGCCACCCTTTATTCCCAGTTGCCCACCCGATGACAAAAGGGGGCCTTTTGTCTCTCCCTTTTCGTCCCGGTTGGACTTTAGAGACTTAAAGCCTTTACCAACCGGGACGGAAGGGTGTTTTTCCACCAGTGTCTCTCTCTCTAATGGGCATATCGGTCGATGATTCAAGTGCTAGCACGGAGCATGATGCATGTGTGTTTTTTTAATATAAGGACTCAATGAGATCGAGCTATCACTGCGGGTGGCGAAGCACTGGTACATTATATATTTTTGCTGCATCTCAATTATATCTTTGTGCACAAATTAAGGGAACGACGCTCATATAGAGCCATAGTGTATTACGCAGTAGTATCCTCAACGGACAATATCTTGAATGCTAGGAAGTGAACAACATTATAACATTAATTTTATTGTAATGTATTAAGGATCAGCATGCAAAATGTACCAAATTCTACAACTCTGCACTCTCTGCAGTAGGTTTCCTTGCAATCGTGAAATGGCCATCGCAGCTAGATAATTGACTAGCTTACCATATCACAGTAGAAAATTGAACATGGTGAAAGTCCTGACAAAAGTACCACCGATGGTTTTAGTAGTTCACCGATCCCCGCAAGTCAAAGTGCCAAAACATATGTGCCACGCTGCGTCAGGGTGAAAGACCACAAGCCGCGTAAACAACAGCAGTTACACTACGAGCTGGTGCAGTTCCTAATGCCTCCTTTTCCAAACACGTTTGACTCCATGCATTGCATTGCATTGTGTTGCATGCTGTTGGTGTTAACCAGAGGAAGAAGAAGCTCTATATGATAAGAGAAGACAAGCTACTACACTACCCAACATCCGAAAAAAAAGACCACCACGGGAGCAGTGGGCAGATCATCAGTGTCCCTCTCTTTCACGGATAGATGTGTGTACCAGATAATTTCAAGCCCTCTTATAGGCAGATAGTGTTCCATATTAGCTCATTAAAGTGGTGAGCCTGAGCGGAACCACCGTACTATTTATGCCCATGTTTAGTTATTATATTATATTTCTTGAGTGTTATCACCCTGTTCGTTTGGCTGGCAGCTGGCGGCTGGTGCTGATTTGTTCTGAGAGATAAGTACCGCTGGCTGGTAGCTAGTGGCTGATTTGTTCTGAGAGAAAAGTACCGCTGGCTGGTGGCTGATAATCCAGACGAACAAGGCGTATATTTGCTGGATATTAATCCTGCGTCCATGGCTCAGCCTCCTCGCCAAGCTTCGAGCACGCTAAGTTTTTCGCTTCCAGCGTCCGGACAACCTACTCAATCTTACCTCGTTCCTTGACTTGGCCGCCACCATGCACCGGCTAGTTGTTGGTTTTGAGGCCAAACCAACAAACCTTCGGCAAGTAGTTTTCTGGAGAAACTATCAAACCCCGCGCACAACGGTACCCGACCTCACCGCGCCAAGCTAGCATCGAGCACGCCAAGCCTTTCACCTCCGACTCCCGGACGGTCTACTCGAACTTGCCCTATTCAATGACTTGGTCGTCGCCTTGCACCGAGTACTTTGTTCACGACTTCTTCTTATCTCTCTTGCACCATGTAGACTGCACTTGCTTCCGCTGTCCATCGGGTACTTCGAACAAAGCCTACTTGTCTCTCCATCACCTGGATGCCACTCTGGCTAAGACATTTGGCACTTGTTCTTCACCTACAACAACGCAAAACAAGCCGCATCCAACACCTGCAGTACTAGACCAAGAATCAATTCACACCACGTTGTCAATCACTCATCACTGAAGAGAGTTCCTCACAACCGGAAATCACACCATTGCCGTGCGTCTCAGGCGCACGGCAGAACAGAGAAAACGCACGGCAACCCCTTTGCCGTGCATTTTTCACGATAACGCACGGCAAAGGGCGCACGGCAGCAATCTGCACGTCAAAAAGCCTTTGACGTGCCTTTATAATCGCACGCACGGCAATGTCTCTTTGCCGTGCGTCAAAACCGGCGCTCGGCAAAAAAAGGAAACAGACGGCCGTCGCCCAAACATACGGCACAAGCACACACAGTTCGTTTGCCGTGCGCCATCGTCAACGCACGGCAAAGAATTTTTCAAAAAAAATAAAAAAAAGAGGCCCCACGGCCGTCCCCTGCAGGAAGCTGGGCCCACCACCGCGGCGGCGCAGCGGCCGGACGCCGGATCCAGCGCCCTCCCGCCAGTCCTGTGCCATGCGCCCTCCCGTCGGTCCCGCGCGCCGACGCCGGAGCTCCTGTCGCCGTCGCCTCCCGTGGGGCCTGCTGCTCCCGTCGCTGGCGGTCGCGCTCCTCCACGGCCGTGGATCTGGAAGGAGGGGCGCCGCCGGGAGCTCTGGTCGAGGGAGGGAGCCGCGGCGGCAGAGAGCTCCGGCCTCCGCCTCCGGGGCCGGGAGCTCCGGCCTCCGCCTTCGCCTCCGGGGCCGGGAGCTCCGGCCTCCGCCTGCGCCTCCGGGGCCGGGAGCTCCGGACTCCGCTCCGCCTTCGAGCTCGGACCGCCGCCTCCGCGCTTGGATCTGAAGCCCCCGCCGCCGTCGTCGCCTAGATCCGAAGCCCCCGCCGCCGCCATCGCCTGGATTCGCGACCCCGCTGGATCTCAAGCCCCGCCGCGCGGTGTGGGGGTGGAGGGGGACGGGGTGGAGCGCGGTGTGGAGGAGGAGGTGGCCGGCGGCGGTGTAGAGGGGAGGGGGACGGGGTGGAGCGCGGGGGAGAGGTGGGACACCGGCGGTGTGGCCGGCGGCGGGGTAGAGGGGAGGGGTTGGGGGCGGACGGAGAGAAGGGGACGGGGGGCAGACCAAGCGAGAGGTCAGGGGGAGGAGGGCGGAGTTAGGGTTAGGGTTACGCTTTTATACGGCTGGGGGGCGGGGGTTGATTTTCGGCCGTCGGATCCCATCCGACGGCTGGTGGAGTTTGGCCGGCGGGAGTTATGGGCCGGCGGGAGTGTATGGGCCGGCTGGAGTGGATGGGCCGGTTGGAGTGGAGTGGATGGGGTTGTGATGGGCCGGCGGGAGTGGACCTTTGCCGTGCGTTTCAAAGGGGGTGCACGGCAAAGATTTTTCTTTGCCGCGCGCCAGTTGCAAAACGCACGGCAAACCTATTTCTTTGCCGTGCGTTTCGCAAGAAGCGCACGGCAAAGTAGTTTTCTATAATTTTGTAAAATTCATAAAAATTATCAAATGAATTTAAAAAATTTTATAAAATTAATACAAACTAAGTTATGTTGTCTATTACTTATAGAAACAAGATTTGAAGACAAAAATCAATTTGAATATTGTGTTACCTGCAAATCTAACCATATCTTTTTTTAATAAATTCTAAATTTAAGTAGAAAAACACTAAAATTATCAAATGACTTAAAAAAACACCAAAATTTTACATAGAACAACTTATATTGTTTATTGCTTATAGAAAAAGAATTGAATTCAAATTCAAATTTGATCGTCACTTTTCATTCAAACCTAACCATGTACTTTTGAGCTCTGTGAAACTTCTTCGTAGATGTTTCCATTTGTAAGCACCGTACATGACAAAATGTTCAAAACTTGTTCAAATTTTTACTACAGCCTCCACGCATGATATCATGAGCCCTTGACGAATCTTATAATTTCCGGACATCATTTGCATTTTTTAGAATTTTTAAATCTTTTGGACACACGATCATGGTCATGTTTTCTAGTCAAGATGTTCAAATTTTCTTTTGATTTCATGGGAGAGGTCTTAAATTAGGCTAAATATCATGAATATTATTTTTTCACTCATTTTACTCTAGCATTTGAATCACTTGTAGTTCAAATTTGGATTCTTTGAAAAAATTGCTTGAAATGCAATTAATTAGTTAAATATAGCAAATTAATACAAAAATCTACCAAATTTTACCATGAAGTATCACATGTTGTATGTATATAGTAGAAAAAATTTCAAAGTGAGAAAAATTTGTTTTGAGAGGCTATTGAATTTGAGGTTTAGGAGGAGATATATATGAAAAAAAAATCTTTGCCGTGCGTTTTTTCAGAGACGCACGGCAAAGAAGTATCTTTGCCGTGCGCCGAACTAAAAAACACACGGCAAAGAGGACAATAAAAAATTGTTCTCCTCCCCTGCTAACGGTGGGTAACGACCGGTGGGAAAAAAAATATTTGCCGTGCGCCGGAGAGAAACGCACGGCAAAGGGAATGTCTTTGCCGTGCGCCGCGAAACAAAACGCACGTCAAAGAGTCTTTGCCGTGCGTTTTATTCCCAGCGCACGGCAAAGAGTCTTTACCGTGCGTTTTTTCAAGACGCACGGTAAAGGGAGATTGTAACGCACGGCAAACATTGATTTTCCCGTAGTACCTCCATAAGTACTCGAATCCTCTTGTTCTTAATAGATACCATACATACTCTTAGAACCGGCGGTGACCCGTAGTTTCACCGTCGGTTGGCGATTAGGGATGAAACTATCACGTACCGCCGGTGCATTATACAGACCGACAACATAATGATCACGAATACGAAAATTTTGTTGCTTCGAGACTTAACTTCTTTCCCCGCTCTCAATCTCCCCACAACTCCACAGTCAAAATATTGATAGTGCAGTTTTGATTGCAACGTTTCTGACGTTACTGCTGTGTGGCCCCGAAGAAAGAACGCGGAAGCTTCGTGCTGATCGGTGTTTCAAGCTCCGGATTCTACGCGCCACACATCGTTTCCAAGCAGAGGAGGCGGCTAACGACAAACTGTAGCTCAGGACTGTCCCGACTAAATCCGAGGCTTTGTACGAAACTAAAAAAATGAGGTCTACTAACTTGAAAAAAATAGAACGAAAATAAAATGTACGATATAATATATTATATTGCAATGAGCTATGTCAAAAATTGTACTTATGTTGCATAATTTTTGCTTGAATAGCTTCATTCTTTTAGTGTTTTTTGAAATGAAATCTTTACTCATTTTCTTTTGGGCTATTGGTTTGCTAAATGGGCAATGTCGTTATTGATAATGGGCCAAACAGACTGTTTTTCTTAATGCTTGTGAGCTACAGCCTAACTATATACATATATATAGTTATATGAGTAATAAACTACTACATATTTGGAGGTCTTAATCAGTGGTTCACCTCGCACACCCTCAGGGACGGCCCTGCTGTAGCTAGACACGGAACGTCGACCTCAAGCATTATCATGAAAGCTTCTGTGGGCACCCGGCCGGCACACGCACAATGCTGCTTAAAGTTGATTTAATTCATGGCAAATTCATGCCTTCAATGTTTCGCAGAACTTGAAGCGCAAAGTTGTTTGGTAATCTGTCATGCTCGGCACGCACCAAAAAATCAAAGTCATCCACCGCGTCCACCGTTGACGGACGCCGCCTGCACCCGCCAACACTGTGGTCTTAGTGCTGACGGGCAAGCACCCGCCAGCACAAATGACGATTTCTCCTGACTCAAGGTTGCTGGCGGGCGCTCCACCCGCCAGCAAAAACCCTTTTTACCCGTCAGGAGAAATCGTTTGTGACCTAGTGAAACAGACTGTTTTTCTTAATGCTTGTGGGCTACAGCCTAACTATATACATATATATATATATAGTTATATGAGTAATAAACTACTACATATTTGGAGGTCTATACGATTTGTAGGCCTTAATCAGTGGCTCACCTCGCACACCCTCCGGGACGGCCCTACTGTAGCTAGACACGGAACGTCGACCTCAAGCATTATCATGAAAGCTTCTGTGGGCACCCGGCCGGCACACGCACAATGCTGCTTAAAGCTGATTTAATTCATGGCAAATTCATGCCTTCAATGTTTCGCAGAACTTGAAGCGCAAAGTTGTTTGGTAATCTGTCATGCTCGGCACGCACCAAAAAATCAAAGTCATCCACCGCGTCCACCGTTGACGGATGCCCCCTACACCGAGCTCAGCTCATTGCTCATCCCCTCCATCTTCCTTAAGCGCAGTCTCCTCAGTGGGTCAGTGCAACTCTTCCACTTGATCAACAAAACGAGAAAAATTTAGGCACGCAACAGTACTAGCGTGATTCGGGATGGAGCCGCTGAGCACCCTCGTGGGCACCATCTTCAAGGTGCTGCCGGAGATCGCCAAGGCGGTGAGGACGGTCAGGCGGAACCGGGAGCGCTGCCGGGACCTCGCCCGCCGCGTGGAGACCGTCGCCAGCGTGCTCGGCGATACCAGAGCGGTGCTGGCGGCCGGCTGCGGCGGCGGCGAGGAGGAGCATACTGAGCCGTCTCAAGGACGCCGTCGACGACGCGCTCGCGCTCGTCGAGTCCTGCCGCCAGCGGCAGAGCATCGTCTCCAAGCTCTGTAGCAGCGGCTGCAGGGCCGCCAGGTTCGACGACGTCGACAAGAGGATCAACAACTGCCTCGTCGACCTCAGCGCCGCCAACGGCGCCTCCATCGAGAACAAGGTCGACGGGCTCGCTGCCCGTTGTTATCGTCATTCTGCCAGACCGCCGGCGCCGCCCCTCGCCCACGCCTTCCTTCCCTGCTACCCGCCGAAGCCGCCCCTCGCCCACGCCGGCGTTCCCTGCTGCTACCCGAGCGGGAACTACGGCTACGTTGTCCACATGGAGGAGTTAAGCGCCAGACCACCGCCGCCGCCGCTCGCCCACGCCAGCGTTGCGTGCAACTGCTACCCATGTGAACACGGCTACGTTTCCACCGCTGTTATTGCTGACGAACCGACATGGCTCCAACTTCTCCAGCATGGTGCGAAACGCGCCCTCATGTCCGTGATGTGAAACACGCCCTCATGTAGGAAGAAAGCCATGCGTGCGTGCATCTAGCTCTGGCTGCGGCACAGCTCGTGCTTGATCTCGATCCACCATCACCTCCGACGCGGCGGCGCGAATTCGAGAGAATTGATGACAGGTGCCGAACACGTACGGATCGAGGTCCAGCACCAGAGCAAGCGGGCAGAGATGGGGTTGGAGGCGCTGCAATTTGGTCCAGATCCTGCATGATTCATCGGTCGAACAGAGCATCAGCATCTTTGCATATCTTGGGTATCCACAAGTTCGAGAATCACACGTGGAGGGTATGAAACTCAGAATGGATTTGGATATCATTCATCTTGTTGGGTAATGTATTTGAAATGTTTGGAAGCTCGGAACGGGTTTGGATATCATCTCAGCTTCGTTTCTGGAATCTGGATCGAATTCAGAAGGCTGCATATCCACCCATATTCACTCATCGTCAGTCATCGTACTAGTAAGTTTGCAGTTTCACTGTCATGGAGCCTGCCAGGGGTGATTCTGTACAATCGCCTTTACTGTAATGTTCTACATGTCTGTAGTGTAGTTCAAGAAGTCTAGTCCATCAAATTTACTCCATCTTGTATTAATGGATGCTCTGTCAGTTTGCATGTTTGAGTGAATAATAATTTTTTTTTGAAACTTGTGAATAATAAATAAGTGATCGATATGTTCGGTTGATGTGCGCTTCTGTGTAACCAGATGCAGAGTTCCGTGGCTTTTGGGTGGAGTGTCGCTAGCTCCACACAAGTTGGATCAAGTGCCAAAGTTTCATACAAGCTGCAACCGTTCTCCCATGATTTTTGTGTTTTTCAGGTGTGGCTGAATTTCGGAGGTTTTCTTCGGTACACAATACGACCTGTACGACCAGTTGGAAAAGGACTCGTATGTAATAGAAAAGAACCTATATGTAAGGATCGGACGGTTGAAATTAATTTTATACGACCGGTTTTGTAGCTGTCGTACGGTAGTATTCAAAGGTCGTACTGGTAGTTAAAAGGTATTATCGGAAATGTAAAATGTCATTTTTGTAATATATAAAAACGGAGGGAGAAGGTGTGCACGGGTGGACCGGGTGGGTAGCGGGGAATTTTTTTTCTAAAACATATATCAACCAAATTACCATTTTACCCTTAGAGAAAAAACCGAAGAAACCGACAATACGACAGTACGACTGTTGGAACGTATTGTGTACCGAAGAAAACCTCGAATTTCGATACAGAACTTGTAGAGGATCCATGTGCAAGGACGTGTGGGATCTTTCTTTTGGCCACTCCTTTGCAGATCAAACACATGAGCACTTCGGATTTGGTGAAGTTTTCCCTGTTCATGGCTTGATCCACAAAAGTAGTTCCTCAATTCTTGATCTTTTTAGGAGGATCTTAGCTCACTAATGGTGGCAAATGAAGAGCCTCCTCTCTTTTTTACTGAACATGGCGTCTCAACTCTCTGGCCGTCCAGTCCAATGGACATCGAAAGCATCCCTCGCCATCCAGGTCTCCAGCCTATCTCTTCACGTACCCAACACAATCATTGATAGCATTAAGGTCTAAAATTGTCATCACTATCTCTTTCTCTGCTACCATCCATTAGCAGCGGTTGAAATTCTTTTTAATTTGGGAACCATTAAAGCGTGTTTTGATCTAACCCAGAGAGAGATTGCGTCTCTTCATTTGCCTCAAGGTTATATAAAGCGCTTGCATCATTGTGTGCTTACTCATCTTCACGCCACATCGCCTCCAGGAAGTAGCGCTCACAGTCACAGTTAAGCATGACGATGCTGCCTCAGACCTGCAGCGGCAAGGTAGCCTCCATCGATCTCCAACGCCATGGCACCCTACATACATGCTCTGCGGCCTTCCCTTCCACAATAGTGTTGCTCGCTCCCGACACGCTCGTAGGTGGTGACAGAGTCGAAAAGGAGCAAAATCCAACAGAAAAAGATGCTCCATGGTCGAAGCAATGGAGCTAGCAAACCGACTTGCTTTTTTTCTTCTGCCTAGCACTGCAGGTTAGCTAGCAGATTGTCAGAATTTCATGGGTCATGTAGAGAATTATTCTATATTATTTATTCTATTCTACTACTAAACACCAGCTTAGTATTATATTTATTAATATAAATTGTTCTGATGCATGTTGTCCATGGTTATCTCAAACTATTCATATAGGTGACAAACTGGCAATCATTTTTTTCCTGCAGATTATATATTTGTTACTATTTTCAACATATCAATACACATGGCATATGGACATCAAAAAATGGTGTCGTGTAATCATTTTAGTGTTTCTAATTTCAAATTCATTTTAAAATTGTTTTAAAAATTCCCGTTGCAACACGCGGGGTGTCACCTAGTATATATAGATGATGCGAGTCCTCACCCAAATTTATAAGCAATGGTGTGTTCTACACTTGTACCGTAAAATAAATCCAAAACAAATTAATAGTGGCCGCCAATGACCTTGATCCAAGTATGTTAATGATACTTCACTTCCTATATATTCCTATATATATATGCACTACGACTCGGCACTTCACTTCCTATATTTTTTTTTTAGAAAAAGGATTACAAATCCGGCCTCTATGTCCAGGGACGACATACACAGCCATTATTACAACGTTTGGAAAAACAGAAAAAAGGCACATCAGTCTCTAAACAGGCAAATATTGCAAGCGATAGACATGCTTCCACCCTCCTTCAACTAAATCAAGAGCCACAATTTCAATTTGTCTGCTCAAGCCGGAGAGCGCGTTCTTGGCGTTCTCCTCACGCTGCAACTGCGTCCAATAACGTAACCAATACGTTCCCCTGAAGATGACCTGCAAAATCGAGTTGACCTTGGTTTTGTTAAAAATAATATCATTGCGACATCTCCAGATCGCCCAATATACAGCAGCAACCCATACCCAGATTAAATTCCTAATCTTTTTAGATTGATTAGACAGCCAAGGATTAGACATATGACTAATTGATCTAGGTGGTGTTAAACCCGTAACATAAAAGATAATCCTCCAAACCATTCTTGCATAGGGACATTCCAGGAAAAGATGTTTAATAGTCTCATTAATATTACATCCGCAACATTTTTGGCTTCCTTTCCAGTTCTTCTTAGCAAGATTATCTTTAGTTAAGACTATCCCCCTTTCAAGATACCAGAGAAAAATCTTAATCTTTAGAAGAATCTTTAATTTCCAGATCATCTTATGTCTAAAAGTCGGTTGACTCACTAATAAGTGCAGATACAAAGATCGAACTGTTAAAGACCCTGATTTGGTCAAATTCCATCTAAACATATCTAACTCATCCACCAATCGAATATTTGCAATCTGAGCTACAAGGTTTTGATCTTCATAAGACCTCTCCAAAAATGAGAGTCATAAGGTTTAGCCTTCACCTGTGTGAGAGACTTAGATCCTAGATATTTGTTAGTTAGTAAGGTTTGCCACACACCATTGGTATTAAGCAAGTTAACTAACCATTTTGCCAACAAGCATTTATTCTGCAATTACAAATCTAAGATCCCAAGTCCTCCTTGATCCTTCGGACGACACAATATGTCCCATTTGGCAAGTCGTTACTTATGTTTACCGGAAGAGCCTTGCCAAAAGAATCTCAATCTAAAATGATCTAGATTTTTGAGTACCCCTTTTGGGATTTCAAAGAAGGACATCATAAACATGAGTAGGCTGCTAAGTACTGAATTTAACAAGACCAGGCGCCCCCCATAAGATAGGTACTTAGCTTTCCAACAAGAGAGTTTTTTCTCAAAGCGTTCTTCTACTTTCCCCATTCAGAATTGAGGAGTTGTCTATGGTGCATTGGAATTCCCAAATATTTAAAAGGGTATTCACCAGCATTACAACCAAAGAGATCGGTATATATATATATTCCTATATATATATATGCACTACGACTCGGCACTTCACCTTGAACATATATACCAAGAAAATTAAACCTTGGTTATTTTCATCCTTCGTCGTTCCAAACTGCCTACATACCACCCACCCATCTTAATTACAGTTACAAAAGATGTTAACGTAAATGGAAAACAGAGGGAGTGAACATGGCGTGTGATGGGAATGGAAGGCATTGGGAAGGAAGCAGCTGGCGTTAATAAGAAAAGCATGTCAGGAACCATTCCAATTCGTATCGGCTGTGTACTGCTACTCCCTCTCGTGGATTTTGAATCGTCACCACACTCTAATGGGTGTCCAGCAAAGGAGATCAGCAGCCACGATGGACTGCGGCCCCCAAGATGGCTTCGTCTCTTGATGCTTTGCGTGCTCTTTCACTGGAGTCTGGAGTGTCACACAGTGCCATGAAGCTGCCGGAACAGGAATAGCTGACTCAAGAAAGGGAGGGAAGGCAATAGAGACGGGACCAACTGAAGAAGCTGGCCGCATTCGATTAGATGAGTTCGTGGACCTAAATGGCAGCTCAAGACAAGTTAAAAGGCTGGTGGTGTATTTTAGTCATTGAAAAAAACCTAGCTTCCCATGGTTCACTTCTCGCAAAAAAAAAAAACTCTTATCCATAAATTTTATCACAGAGAATCATAAAGAATCACTTTCAAGTTTCAACCAGAATCACATTTTCTCGAAGAACCAGCTCTCATAGAAAATCAGAATCATGTGGACAGAGCCCTGCCGAACATATCTCAAGGACAAAGATTGGTTGGAGAATATGCGGTTGACTCTCCGCTTTCCACGCTCCACTTTCTCTCGGGCGACGGCGTTGGCGATCAAGAAACTAACCAGGATCTAGCCATCTCCGGCGAGATTCCTTGCTACGCCGTGGCCTGCGGTCTACGGCGTCCACGCTCATACCGCCGGCAACACTCGTTACCGGCGGCCCCTGCAAATAGTACCGGTTAGCTGGTTCCGCGCCGGTGGCCACAAACTCCCTAGCTGTGCTAGGGCTAGAGCGCCGCTTAGGAGTCCTAATCCGGATTTTCTTGTGCTGCAGAAACTCTCTGCAGTCACAGTCTCTTTCCCCGATTGCCTGCCTGACGTCGCCATGGCCTCGCCCGGCAGTAGTGCAACTCGTTTGGGATCCCGTGGTTCACCGGAGGAAGAAGCGCGCGTCGCGTCCCTTCTGGAGAAACTGAATCTCACCAAGGATGAGGGTGAGGTCGCTGCTTTCAGCGACGATGAAGAGGAGACCGCTGGTGGATCGCAGGCGTGGGCGCTGATTGGTAAGGTCTTATCACTGGTCACTCTCCACATCTCTACCATCACGGGTGCGATGAGGCCTGCTTGGGGTAATCCGTTTGGCCTAAGATTGCGATCGGTCGGGGAGAAGACAGAAAATTTGTTCATTGCTGAATTTGGTTGTTGTGCGGATAAAACCCGCGCTCTAGAGGGATCGCCATGGATGGTTGGAAAGCATGCAGTTATCCTTCGGGAGTATGATGCCAGCCTCAAACCGTCTGATGTGTGTTTCTCGCACATGGAGATGTGGGTACACATCCTGAACTTACCATTTGGGTGGATGGAGGCAAAGAGAGGAGCCAGGGCTGCAGGTTTGATCGGTGATGTTGTGAAGGTTGATGCAGGCGCTGATGGGAAGGTGAGTGGACCATACCTGCGAGCTAGAGTTTCGGTGGATGTGAACAAACCCCTCAGGAGAGGTGTCATGCTGAAGACGAGCAAGGATTCCCCACCAGAATGGTTTGACATTGAGTTTGAAAAGCTTCCTTTCTACTGCCATTCGTGTGGTCTGTTAGGCCACATGCATCTGGACTGCCCAACTCCGGCACCCAGGAATTCTTTGGGGAAGCTGCCCTATGACGTCAAGCTGCGTGCAACTGAAGAGAGAAAGAGGAAACCACAGAGTTTTAGTGAGGCAGCATCTGAATCATTTGGCAGCTCCAAGGGGAAGGGTCAGGGGTCCTCCTCTTCACGACAGGATCCTGAGAAGCGCGATAGCAACGCCCGACACTCCTCAGATGCTGGCAAGATGAGCAACCATGAGGCCGGGGAAGAAGTAAATTCTCCAGCCAAGTTTCCACAACACAAGGACAAGGAGCCGGGGAAGGATGGCCCAGCTCGAAATCTTTTTCAGGAAGAGAAGGCATTGACAATTAGCCCCAGGAAGAGGAAGACTAGTGGAAAGGGCTCCAGGGACCTGAATAAGCCAGTGCCTGATAGGAACTTGGTTCCAACCGGTTTGGTTACTGATAGAATTGCTCAGCTCGGAAGCACCTCGAGCCGGACTGAAGGCACGAGTGTGGCACAAAAGAAGCAGCGAGTTTCAACCAACCAAAGTGCACAATCGGCGGCGACTGCGGGCAGCAGTCCCCGCCGGGCACAATGAATATCATGTGTCTGAACTGCCGGGGCTGTGGGAGGTCTGAGGCAGTTCGTGAATTCCGCAACATTGTGGAATTGTATCATCCCAAGGTTCTCTTCTTGTCGGAGACAAAGATGGGAGCCAGAAGAGCTGAGTCGGAACTTCGAACTCGACTTGGCTATCAAAATGCGTTAGGTGTAAACTGCATTGGCCTAAGTGGAGGCCTTGCACTGTTATGGACCAATGAAGTAGTGGTGGATCTGAAATCTTATTCCAAAAATCACATAGATGTGTGGATCACAGAAGGAGGGGTTACAGGCCGACAATGGTGTTTTACGGGCTTCTATGGCGACCCGGTCAGGAGCCGCCGGAAAGAGTCGTGGCGGCTACTGAGATTTCTTCGCAACGCGTCTGATCTGCCATGGCTTTGCGGAGGGGATTTTAATGAAATCTTACATGATTATGAACAGATTGGTGGGCATGATCGTGAAGAGTGGATGATGGAAGGATTTCGCGAGACTGTGGAGGCATGTGGATTCACTGACCTGGGTTTCTCTGGCTTGGCATACACTTGGGATAACAAAAGGGAAGGTAGAAGCAATGTCAAAGTTCGCCTAGATAGATGTCTGGCGGACGATGGCATGCTAGACCTCTATGGAGATTCATCAGTTCTACATGTCCAAACCACGGAATCAGACCATTGTGCCATTCTGATAAAGCTTTGCCAGTTCGGTGAAGTGGGCAATCGGAGACGTGGCAAACCTTTTCGTTATGAGAACATGTGGCAAAGGCATGAGACGTATGAGGAAACTGTCGCTGCATCATGGACTGGAGGGTGCAACACGCTTGCTGATGTACATGCGTCATTGGGAGGGATGCAGAACTCCCTGAAATCTTGGGAGAGCGAACAGTTCGGCTCGGTCAGGAAGGAACTTGTTACTTTACGCCGCCGGCTTGAAGCAATCCGAGGAAACAATGTGTACACTGGACCAACTAGAGAGGAGCAGGCAGTTTCATGGCGCATGGCAGAAATTCTTGCTCGTGAAGAGGTTATGGTAAAACAGCGCTCCAGGGTGCAATGGCTCCGAGAAGGAGATCGCAACACGGGTTTCTTCCAGGCCAAGATTAGGCAGCGGTCACGCTCCAATAAAATCACGGCTTTGAAACGTGTGGATGGTTCTTTATGTTCAACTCAGGAAGAACTAGAAGACATGGCAATGAACTTCTACAAGCTTTTGTTCACGGCACAGGAACAAACATCTCCAGAACAAATCCTACAGTTTGTACCCTCAAAAGTGACACCAGAGATGAATGAGCTCCTGGCTGCGCCTTTTTCAGTTGAGGAAATTCAGAAAGCATTATTTAAGATGCACCCGCACAAGGCGCCTGGCCCAGATGGTTTCACTGCAGGGTTTTTTCAGCGGCACTGGAATCTAGTTGGCCCTGATGTGTGCACAGTAGTTCTGGCGTTCCTGAACGGGGGTGACATGCCGGAAATTGTTAACAATACTGTACTAGTGATGATCCCCAAGGTAAAGAATCCACAAGAACTCACCCAATTCAGACCTACTGCTCTATGCAATGTTCTTTATAAGATATGCTCTAAGGCTATTGCTAACCGATTGAGATTAGTGTTGGATGACATTATTTCGGAGGAGCAGTCTGCTTTTGTGCCAGGTCGCCTAATCACTGATAATGTTCTTGTTGCCTATGAGAGTATTCACTACCTGAAAAGGAAGAAAGGTGCTACTGGTGCATGTGCTTTGAAACTGGATATGGCCAAGGCATATGATCGGGTGGAATGGGAATACCTGAGATCCATCATGCTCAAATTGGGTTTCAACGAGGGATTTGTTTACCTCATCATGAAATGTGTTGAAACTGTGAAATTTTCAGTTAGAGTCAACGGGCATTTTTCAGAGGCATTTTCACCAACCAGAGGCATCAGACAGGGAGACCCCATGTCACCATATCTTTTCCTCTTGTGTGCGGAAGGCTTATCTAGCATGTTAAAATTCTCAGGCCCAAATTTTTTGGCAAAGGGAATCCGTGTGGGTATACATGCCCCATGGGTGTCACACCTTTTGTTTGCAGACGACTGTCTGTTGTTCACTCAGACGAGCTCAAGAGCAGGCAATCGACTGATGGATATCTTGCAAACCTACCAGCAAGGATCTGGCCAAATGGTTAACATCCAAAAATCTGCAATATTCTTCAGTGCTAATTGCCAAGACTCGGCTAAGGAAGTGATGATGCAAATCACTGGCATCAATAATGAACCTCTGTCAGAGAAATATTTGGGTCTTCCCACGGCAGTTGGCAGAAGCACAAAGGAAGCATTTGAGCATATCCCGTCTAGAATCCGAAGCATCATGGGAGGATGGAGTGAAAAATTACTCAGTGGTGCGGCAAAGGAAACACTGATAAAATCAGTTGCCCAGGCAGTTCCAACCTACTCTATGAGTTGTTTCTTATTGTCACCAGACACTTGCAAAAAAATCACTTCTGCAACGTCGAACTACTGGTGGAGTGGCGCTGCCGATAAACGTAGCATCCACTGGAGAAGTTGGCCGGGCCTCACCTTACCAAAGAACCATGGGGGGCTGAGCTTTCATGATATCAAGAACTTCAACCTGTCAATGCTCGGCAAGCAAGGATGGAGGCTCATGACAAATCCAGACTCACTTTGTGCTAGAGTTCTGAAGGGGAAGTACTTCCCCCAAGGAAATTTCATGGCTGCTGGAAAGAAGAAAAACACCTCTCATACATGGCGCACAATTCTTGCAGGTCAAAAGGTGCTGGAGTTGGGCCTGATTCGGAGAATTAGTGATGGCACATCGACAAACTGTTCGCACCCAAAATTGGCAAAAGGCCGATCAGGCTGACGCCACCGGTCAGACTGGTGTCCCTCAACGGTCTGACTGGTGGGGCGTCCTGTAGCCGATCCGGCAACGGCCACACCGGTCTGACCGGTGGGCCTGACCGGTCTGACCGGTGGGCCTGACCGGTCTGACCGGTGGACCCCGAGTCCGAGTAGAATTGAGGAGTCCTTACGAATTTCGAGTTGTAAAAGGATTTCTTGCGGGGCAAGACCTCCCCACCCTATAAATATAAAGGGCCACGGCCGTTTGAGGGGGAAGAACCCAATCGTACATTACTTTCTACAACTTTTATCTCTCAAACCCTAGCTTTTCCAACCTTGTGCTTTCCTTGTTTGTCTCGACGACGATAAAGGACGTTCTGAGTGGCCTTGCCGACCTCAGAG
This sequence comes from Cenchrus fungigraminus, assembly GCA_036936925.1. Lineage (NCBI taxonomy): Eukaryota > Viridiplantae > Streptophyta > Magnoliopsida > Poales > Poaceae > Cenchrus > Cenchrus fungigraminus. The sequence continues at coordinate 4,562,972 of CM072769.1, forward strand.
CAACCCTAGGCACGCCACCTCCGATGGGGTCCCTCCCGAGGCGGTGATCTTAGGTTTTCACCGTGCGTCTGCAGCCACCGGTCAGACCGGTGCCCCTGACCGGTCAGACCGGTCCGGGCAGGAGCTCGGCGAGTTCAGCGTTTTGACGTTCCGCGCGATCAAGCGCTCGTGTGTGTTGACCAGAAAAAGTGTCAACACACTTTTGGCGACTCCGCTGGGGACGAAAGATCAGGTTGCTAAAACCGTTCAATCTAACCCTAGTACGATGTCTCGATGTGAGCTCGACATGAACAACATCGTCACCGCGTTGCTGGAAGATCTCTCTCCGGAGGAGCAGCAGAAGTTCAAGGCGCTACAAGAATACATGCAAGTAAAATTCCTAGCTGGCGTCAAGAAGGATCGATCCGGCAAGGTGGCAAGATTGAAAGAGTTCGAGCTGCCGGCGATCAGGCTAAACGACAACAATATTGAGGTAATTCCCACTGTAAGTAAGAAACCCCCGTCTGAAACTTCTCCTATGAAATCTACAGTGGAAAGTGATGAATTGCTTGCTTCTTACATTGCTCGTTTAGAACGGTTAGAAGATCTTGAAAAGGATAGGGCTTTAGGTTTTAATAATAATGAAACTAATAGTAGTACTCCTAAAGTAAATCCTCAGGGGTCTCATCCTAGCTTAGCACCTTTGCCTGTAAATAATGGTAATTTTGCATATGGTTTGACACCAAATCCAGCATCTGGTCAGTACCCTCAGTTCCAAACGCACAGGCCAAACATGGCCGCACCGGTCGAACCGATGCAGGGTACCGGTCAGACCGATGCAATGGAATTGGTACCCGATCAGCCTTTGCCAATTTCTGTCGTGCCAAATCAGATGGCCCCTACTTTTTCTAATACAATCAGTAATGTTGGACCTCATTATAGTACGACAATAAATGCATCAGCCTCCAAAAACATTATTCCGGACGATGTATTTGAAAGTTACAGGCTAGCTCAAGCTAAGATAGCTCCCTATTTAAATAAGATAAATTTGGAGAATCCTCAACCACAACAACCAAATAATCCTAATTGGGCGGAATTTAATAGATTTAAGGAAGATTTGGCTAATGTGGTAAAAACCAAACTTGGTATTGATATTGGTAACACTAATTTGTATCAAAAACCATATGATCCCGAGTTTGATAGATTTCCTCTCCCACGTGGTTGGCGTATGCCTGACTTGATTAAATTTAGTGGTGATGATGACCGAACCACATGGGAGCATATTAGTCAATACACTGCACAACTAGGTGAAGCTGGTGTCTATAATGCTTTAAAAGTGCGCTTGTTCTCTTTATCTTTGACCGGCACCGCTTTTGCTTGGTTTTCCTCGCTTGCTCCCGGTTCTATTATATCTTGGGATATGTTAGAACGTAAGTTTCATGATCACTTTTATAGTGGGAGCATACAATTAAAATGGACAGACTTAACATCGGTTAGGCAAGGGAGAGATGAGACTGTCTCTGCCTACATTAAAAGGTTTAAAGAAACTAAAAACCGGTGCTTTAATTTGTCAATCACTGATATGGACCTTGCAGACATTTGTCTGAAAGGTTTAAGATCATCTATTAGAGATAAGATAGAGGGCACTGACTTTCTTTCGGTTGCACAAGTTCAAATTAGAGCTTTAGTTGTTGAAAACCGAATGAATAAAGAGAAAGATAATTTTAAATCACGTCGTTCTAATGTTCATGTTATTGATTATGATTCTGATAGCTCGGACGATAGTGATAAAGAAATTTATGCTGCTGAATTTAATTGGCCCTCTAAAGAAAAATCTTATTCTTGCTCATCTTTTAAGCCAGCTAGTAAAAGTCGGCAAGAAAAAATTAAATTTACTTTTGATGTTTCCAAATGTGATCGCATATTTGATGAATTGCTTAAATCTGGAAATATCAAGTTAACTCATACTATTCCTCCACTTGAAGAGTTGAAAAGACGTGCATATTGTAAATTTCATAATTCATTTTCTCATGCTATTAATGATAGCAATGTGTTTCGTCGACAGGTTCAATCGGCCATAAACGAAGGTCGTTTGACTTTTCATGAGATGCAAGTGGATAAGGCTCCTTTTCCAATCAACACCATGGATTTACAACAGCCTAAGGTATTGGTTCGGCCACATCAAGCTGAAGCAACTAAAGGCAAGAATGTGGTAATCGGGGAGGCTAAGCCCGATTTGAGAGGAAAAGAGTTAGTTCGCAAGGTTGAGTATGAGAAGACTCCTGATGGCAAAGAGACCTTCAAGGTTACAGTGAGTGCCTCTGGACATGGGGGGCAAGGGTCGTCCACACCCGCCGATCAGCGACCGTCTAAGCCGTCTCTGGCCAGACCGGTCAGACCGGTGGAGGTGACCGGTCAGACCGGTGCGCTCCCAGGCCGTCCGAGGATGATCAAGCCAAGCCGTTCGGAGATTGGAAACTAGAAACTTAATGTAGCAAAAAATCAGGGGAGTGGTCCTAAGCCAAAGGTCACTTTCGACATGCTATTTGACAAGTATTCCAAGCAAAAGGCCGTTACAAGTGATCGGCCGTTAAAAAAAGGATGAGGTCACCTACACACCAAGGAGGGTCATCTTCACCTCCAAGAGCTGCTACAAGACTCAAGGGTGAACCATCGCAGCAAGGGCAACGCTTTACTCCACCATGGGCGTCATCAAGTTCAAATGCACCACGCCCGGTATATGATGATAATGGAGTGATGTGGGTGTCATACCAACAAGCCTTTCATCCTGGATGGGGTGGACAGAAATCAGCTTTTGACAGAATCTCCAGGCCTGTCCAAGACCGATTGGCTCCTCGCTGTTCTGGTCAGGGTCACCAGACCTGATCGGTCAGACCGGTCGCTCTCACCGGTCAGACCGGTGCGGCCAGAAAAGCCGTGTCACCTCCTGTGAAGCAAGTTTACAAGCCGAAGCAAAGGGAGGAGGTGCTGAAGATGGAAGTTGATCCAGAGAGGACTACGAGCCAAGATATTATTCAGATTGGATCAATGGATGTTCCTATTGGAGAGGGTGGTAAAAGACCGATTGTTCCAAACAATAAGGTTGTGACATCAACTCTAGGGGTGTTTGCTGCTACTAATGACCATGAGGCCAGTGGGAGTGGTTCCAACTCCAAATACTTCTTACCAAGGTGGTGTCCTCACGGATTGACTCGTACACAAAGGAGGAAGCTTCAACGCCTGAGATTTCAAGAGAAGAGGGAGAAGGAGCTAGAGAAGCAAAGGGACGAAGCTTTCAACCAGTACAGGCCCATGGTACCTCAAGGGAAAGAGTGGAGAGTCAAGGCCAGCTCCCAGCCAGCACCGGTCAGACCGGTGGAGGGGTCGGTCAGACCGGTCACACCGGTCAGACCGGTGGAGGTCGACGGTCAGACCGATGACCCAGAGGCGCCGCCCGGTTTCTCTTCTTCAGTTCCCATGGTTTGTGATGACAAGTCCGCATCGGATGCTACACCAGAAGACGATGAGGAGCTTGTTGACTACAGTTCTTCGCCCGAGCGTATGAATTTGGATATCAACGTGATCCATATGTCTATGGATGGTTATGTGCTCTCGGAGGAGGACGTTGCGCATCTCGACTTTGGGCCAAAGGAAGCTATTTTCCAGAAGCCTAAAGCTACTGAAAATCATCTGAAGGCTTTGTACATGAAGGGACACATCAATGGGAAGCCTATCTCTCGCATGCTGGTGGACGGAGGAGCGATCGTCAACTTGATGCCGTATTCTTTGTTCAAGAAGCTGGGAGGTTCAGATGATGAGCTGATCAAGACCAACATGACCGTCAGCGGTGTGGGAGGAGGCGAGCCGATGGGAGCTAAAGGCGTCGTCTCTATGGAGCTCACCGTTGGGAGCAAGACGTTGGCTACGGCATTCTTCGTCGCTGAGACACAAGGTAACTTCAGTCTCATCCTTGGTCGTGATTGGATTCATGCAAATTAGTGTGTGCCTTGTACTTTGCATCAATTCTTAATCCAATGGGTAGGCGATGAGGTAGAGATTGTTCATGGTGATACATCGGCTTGTGTTGCAGTGGCCGATAGTCCTACTATGGATAATCATGAGAATCTTAAGTGCTTAACTGGTTTAGATTTATCTAATTTGAGGCTTATTGATTCTACCAAAGATGGCTTTGCTACTGTTGTCATGAAGCCGATCGTTGATCAGGCTAGAACTTCTCTGTCGATTTGATGGATGCAAATCTGGAGTGGTTGCAACAAAGGCGAGAGCACTATCGGGCGCATAAGAACGATATGTGTGAGGCCATCGAAGACTTTGATGATTTGAGCAAGTTAGGACAAGGGTTTACGTCAGCTGATCCTTTAGAGGAGGTTGATATTGGTGATGGTACTTTACCTAGGCCGACATTTGTAAACAAGAATCTTGATCCGTTGTTTAAATCTGAGTTAATAAAGTTGTTAAAGGAGTATGTTGATTGCTTTGCATGGAATTATAATGAAATGCCTGGTTTAAGTCGTGATTTAGTTGAGCATCGTTTACCTATTAAACCTGGTTTTAGGCCTTATAAACAACCTCGTAGAAACTTTAATCCTGATATTTATGACCGAGTGAAAGAGGAAGTCAATCGGTTACTTGATGCAAAGTTTATTAGGCCTTGTCGTTATGCTGATTGGATCTCTAATATTGTGCTTGTTGAGAAAAAAGGAACAAAAAAGCTTCGTGTTTGCATTGATTTTAGAGATCTTAATAGAGCTACTCCTAAAGATGAATATCCTATGCCTATAGCCGATTTTCTTGTTAATGCTGCATCTGGACATAGAATTCTTAGCTTTCTTGATGGTAATGCTGGTTACAATCAAATCTTTATGTCCGAAGAGGATATATCCAAAACGGCTTTCATATGTCCGGGTTTTGTTGGCTTATTTGAGTGGGTTGTTATGACTTTTGGATTGAAAAATGCGGGTGCTACTTATCAAAGAGCTATGAATTTAATCTTTCATGATTTGCTTGGCATCATAGTAGAGGTTTATATCGATGATATTGTTGTCAAATCGGCTGGAGATGATTCTCATTTAGCTGATTTAAGACTTGCATTTGAAAAAATGCGTCGGTATAAATTAAAGATGAACCCACTCAAATGTGCTTTTGGTGTATCGGCTGGGAAGTTTTTGGGCTTCATTGTGCATGAGAAGGGCATAGAGATAGATCCTAAAAAGATTGAGGCAATCCGGAATGTTAAAGCGCCTACTTGTAAAAAGGATTTGCAAAAGTTCTTGGGCAAGGTAAATTACTTAAGGAGGTTCATTTGTAACTTGTCTGGGAAGGTGAATGCTTTTACTCCTTTACTTCGGTTAAAAAATGATGTTGACTTCACTTGGGGGGCAAAGCAACAAGAGGCATTTGATGAGATTAAGATCTATTTGACTTCGCCACCCGTTCTTCAAGCGCCCAAGAGTGGTATTCCTTTCAAGTTGTATGTAGCGGCTGAGAAGGATGTCATTGGAGGTGTTTTGACTCAAGAGACCGAAGGCAAGGAGTACATTGTTGCATATGAAAGTAGAAGATTGCTAGACGCCGAAACAAGGTACACTTTCATTGAAAAGTTGTGTTTATCGCTATATCATACTTGTACCAAGTTGAGGCATTATTTATTACCTAGTACTTGCATAGTAGCATGTCAAACCGACATAATCAAATACATGTTGCATAAACCAATTTTAAGTGGTAGAGTCGGCAAATGGGCTTATGCTTTAGTTGAGTATGATTTGCATTGTGAACCATTAAGTTCAATGAAAGGTCAAATTGTTGCCGACTTTATTGTTGGACATAGAGTAGATAAGCAACTTGATTTGAATGTCGGTTATGTTACTTTTACTCTATGGAAATTGCATTTGGATGGATCGGTTTGCAAAGATGGTTGTGGTGTTGGAATTGTCATTATTTCGCCAAGTGGGGCTGTTTTTGAAGCTCTTAACCGATTGGATCATGATTGTACTAACAACCAAATTGAATATGAGGCTCTTCTATTTGGATTGGAAATTTTACATGACATGGGAGTAAAACATGTGGAAGCATATGGAGATTCTTTATTGGTGGTGCAGCAAGTATCCAAGGTATGTCAATGTTTAAATGGTTTTTTAAATACTTATCTTGATAAATGTTTAGACATCATATCTTGTATGGATGAATTTGTTATCTATCATGTGCCACGAGAGGAAAATCCTAGAGCTAATGCTCTGGCCTAGCAAGCATCTGGTTATAATGTTCGAAAAAGAAATTTTCAAGAACATAAACCGTTGCTTACAGCCGAGTGTTTTGCTCTGGAAGCACCGGTCAGGCCGACGCAGCCGACCGGTCTAACCGGTGACACCGGTCTGACCGATGTCACCGACCGGTCTGACTGATGTCACCGACCGGTCTGACCGGTCCCCTGGTTCTGGGTCGGCTAATGGCACCGGTCTGACCGATGCCCATGACCGGTCTGACCGGTCCCCTGGTAAAAGTTCCTCCTCGGTTTTTCGTGACGAAGCTGAGATGGAGGATTGGAGAAAGCCTCTAGTTGATTATTTGCATAATCCTAGCAGTTCAGTTGATAGAAAAGTCCGACGATGGGCTCTTAAGTTTGTTCTTGATGATGGTGAGTTGTATCGTCGGACTGCGGATGATTTGCTCTTAAAGTGTTTGGGTCCTGATCAAGCTAGGTTGGCTATGGCAGAGGTTCATGAAGGTATTTGTGGTACTCATCAATCGGCTCCCAAGATGAAGTGGCTCCTCAGGCGAGCTTGCTTTTATTGGCCTACCATGATAGTTGATTGTTTTAGATACTACAAAGGTTGTGAAGAGTGTCAAAAACATGGAGATGTTCAGTTGGTGCCTGCTGCGTTGATGCATCCGATCATCAAGCCTTGGCCTTTCAGAGGATGGGGTCTGGATTTTATTGGCAAGATTCATCCTTCGTCGTCAAAGGGGCATTGTTTTGTGATCGTGGCTACTGATTACTTCACCAAGTGGACTGAACCTATTCCTTTGAAGAATATGACACATAGAGAGGTGATTGAGTTTATTACTGAGCATATCATACATAGGTTTGGCATTCCACAAACTTTGACTACGGATCAAGGGACTTCATTCATATCCAAAGAGGTGCGTGAATTTGTTGATTCCTATGGTATTAAATTGCTCAATTCATCTCCATATTATGCTCAAGCCAATGGTCAAGCCGAGTCTAGCAACAAGACATTAGTGAAGCTCATAAAGAAGAAGATAGAGGACAATCCTAGAAGATGGCATGAGGTGTTATCTGAAGCTTTATGGGCTCATCGTATTTCTAGACATGGTGCTACTAAGGTTACTCCTTTTGAGCTTGTGTATGGTCAAGAGGCCGTTTTGCCTGTTGAGGTAAATCTAGGCGCATATAGACTTGTAAAGCAAAATAATCTTGATGTTGAGTCATATTATGCTTTGGTGATGGACAATATTGATGAAGTGACCGACAAGCGTATGGAAGCTTTGGAGGAAATTGAAAAGGACAAGAGGAGAGTTGCTAGAGCATACAACAAGAAGGTAAAAACCAAATCTTTTCAGGTAGGTGACTTGGTTTGGAAGACAATTTTACCTATTGGATCTAAGAGTAACAAGTTCGGCAAGTGGTCTCCAAGTTGGGAAGGTCCATACAAGGTTGTCAAGATTTGTTCTGGGAATTCTTACATGATGGAGACTTTGCAAGGACAGCGACTTCCAAGAGCTCTCAACGGGAGGTACTTGAAGAAATTTCATCCAAGTGTCTGGCAAGATGCTTGATAGGATATGGCCGATTTAAAGCAAAAATCGCCCTTAGACCAAAAAATGGCCGGTGAAGTGTCACATCGACCTTAGAATTATTTTTTAGACAGCAAGCTTTACTAAAAAACAGGGGGGCATATGTTCGCACCCAAAATTGGCAAAAGGCCGATCAGGCTGACGCCACCGGTCAGACCGGTGTCCCTCAACGGTCTGACCGGTGGGGCGTCCTGAAGCCGATCCGGCAACGGCCACACCGGTCTGACCGGTGGGCCTGACCGGTGGACCCCGAGTCCGAGTAGAATTGAGGAGTTCTTGCGAATTTCGAGTTGTAAAAGGATTCCTTGTGGGGCAAGACCTCCCCACCCTATAAATATAAAGGGCCACGGCCGTTTGAGGGGGAACAACCCAATCGTACATTACTTTCTACAACTTTTATCTCTCAAACCCTAGCTTTTCCAACCTTGTGCTTTCCTTGTTTGTCTCGACGACGATCAAGGACGTTCTGAGTGGCCTTGCCGACCTCAGAGCAACCCTAGGCGTGCCACCTCTGACGGGGTCCCTCCCGAGGCGGCGATCTTAGGTTTTCACCGTGTGTCTGCAGCCACCGGTCAGACCGGTGCCCCTGACCGGTCAGACCGGTCCGGGCAGGAGCTCGGCGAGTTCAGCGTTTTGACGTTCCGCGCGATCAAGCGCTCGTGTGTGTTGACCAGAAAAAACGTCAACACACTTTTGGCGACTCCGCTGGGGAACGAGAATCTGGCTATCATGGCCGATCTATCAAGCTCCAGCAATTTGATGGCACTTGAAGGATTACCTGAAGATCTACGCAAGGGCATCCATGAAGAAATACTTCCTCACTGTTATCAAGTAGCAGAACAAGGTGTCATCATGATGAATATAGCTGTCATCGATGAGTTGAGGATGTATGATCTACCAAAGCATCGTAAGTCCTTTGCAAATCTTATAAGTTGTTTACTTTCATTTGTGGATGACTTACTTAATAAGAAAAATAGTGTAGATCTGATTCCTTTTAATCGAGAGTCGGTTATTGAAAAGCCGACCAATGATATTATTGATCCTTGCATATTTTTGCCAACTTGTGATGTTGTTGGTCAAGAAACAAGTCGGCCGTATCTAGCTGATATTGTTGACCCAAAATCCCCTAGCAAGAGCATAGAGGCTACATCTAGTACTTCGATGCTCGGGGGGCAACAAAACAAAGGCAACGGTGCCGGTTGCGCTGTGACCGGTCTGACCGGTGCTCGAACCGGTCTGACCGGTACCCGAACCGTTCTGACCGGTGCCCACACCGGTCTAACTGCTTCATCTAGGGTTTCGCAAAATAAATCTAAACCAAAGATGGTTAAGCCTAAAAACCCCGAGATTGGTGTTTGGAAAAAAGTTGAATCCAAAGACCGTCATAAGCATCAAAGAGAAAAGCCGAAGTCTAATGAGAAACTTCCGGCTAAGTCTCAAAGACAAAATAATGTCAATGGTGCTAGTCGGTCTAAAAATTCTAAACGCCCAAAACCTTCTCCTAGAGAGAAGTTCCATAACGAGAATCGGCAATGGAGTAACTCCCACAAATCAATACCGTTTTCTCCATATGGATCATCAATGCCTATGCCATGGGAACCTTACTTTAATATGCATTATTTTTGTCCTCCATGGTATTATAATTCATATATGCCGTCTCCTAGTTATTTTTGTCCAAATTATATTACCCATAGGGAGCCGGTAATTAATGAGTCATCACCTATGCATAATGACCGTTTTGATCATAAAAATCGGTCAACACGGAAAAATAAGCACAAGGTGATCAAACAAGTCTATCGTGTCAAAAAGGACGGTAGATTAAATAAAAATTCAGATTTGACACTAAACTTAGAAAAGCCGACTATTGAAAAATCATCGGCTAGTTCTACTGATCAAATTGTCCCCAATAATGAGCATGTCACAAATAATATAGCTGAACAACAATCATGTTCGGCTGGGGGGCAACATGATCTTAAAGCGGCTGGTTCTCAAGGCACCGGTCTAACCGGTGTCTCAACCGGTCTGACCGGTCTCACCAGAAATTCTGGTAGAGCCGAGAGTATCCCGCCAAACAGCAAGGTGGTGAAGAAGAAGCCAAGTTTTGCTGAGTTATTGTATAAATATCAGAGGATAGCCGAGCAAAAACAAAACAATCGGTTAGGAGAGCGAAGGTGGAATTCTTCATCACCAAAAGCAAAGGAGCATCAACGGTCATCACATTGGTCTTCATCATTTATTCCATTGATGCATGTGCCATGGACTGCATATTCAGGTATAAATAATTATAGTCCATGCTTTTGGTATAATCCTTGGTTTTCTTTTTATAACTATCAATATGCTTGTGGTACACCAAGGAGTTACAATTGGCCGTCATGGCCAAATCAGAGCTTCAATTGTTAGATTTGTTGTTAGGAAAGCCGAAATATTAGTTTTATACATATTGCAATTACTAGGATTTAATTTCGGTTACAATAGCATCCATATATAGTTTACATATAGGCGATGCATTGTTGATCATCGTCTTCAGCCAATTTTGATCTTTGTGAATGTTTTCTGGCACGCAAGCTTTACCAGAAAACAGGGGGGCATATGTTCGCACCCAAAATTGGTAGGTCTAGTCTGACCGGTCTGACCTATAGGTTCCACCGGTCAGACCGGTGTGGTCAAAGTCCACAAAATACAATTTGGACTTCACCATTGGATATGTCTCGTCGAGTAGATCAAGATTCATATGTGGAACGTCCAAATCGGAGTCCGGATGAGGGAGATATGACTTCTCCAAGATCTACACGCCGGGTGCACCGGTCTGACCGGTGCCCGTGACCGGTCTGACCGGTGCCCCCCGATTCCGAGCCAAATTGAGGAGTCCTGATAGATTAGGCTTGTAAAAATATTTCCTTGCGGGGCAAGACCTCCCCACCCTATAAATATAAAGGGCCACGGCCGATTGAGGGGGAGATCCACAATCGAATCTATTAAATTTATCTTTTATCTTTTATCTTTCTTTCCCTTTACTTTTCCAATCTACAATGTTGTTCTTCCTTCATCTCCGCGATGTCTGAAGGCGTCCTAGCTGGCCTGCCGAGCATAGGACAACCCTGCGTGCGCTGCCCCGACGGGATCCTGCCCGGACGACGTTCGTTGGTCTTTCGCCGGATCTTCCAGGCGACACCGGTCTGACCGGTGACCCGCACCGGTCTGACCGGTACGGCGTGGAGGCGCTGCAAGGAGCTCCTCCGCGTGCTTGTTGGCTCCAAAAGGTGTCAACACAAACGTCTGGGAGGATCGCTGGCTTCCAATGGGAATTGGACTCAAGCCGGTCTGGAGGATGGAAGGAGCAACAGCTGTCCATGTTGCTGATCTCCTAGCTGCGGATGGCAAATCATGGAATGATGATGCCCTACACCAGAATCTTTTACCATTTGATGCAGCAGCTGCAAAGCGAATCCCTCTCGGCAGGGTACAGGATGATTTTTGGGCTTGGTCAGGTGAAAGACATGGCATGTATTCAGTGAGATCTGCATACCGTCTACTGTCCGACTTTGAAACACAAGCACGAGCGCACACTGGTGGCACCTCCAGCTACTCAATGGCTGCTGCTGATCCCAGGTGGTCGAAACTATGGAAGCAAAAAGTGCCACCGAAGGTCAGGGTTTTCTGGTGGCGTGTTATGCATGACTACATGCCATGTCAGGCCAATTTACACCGGAGGCATATTGATCCGGTAGCAAACTGTGAGATTTGTGGGGCATGTGAAGAAACGACATACCACGCCCTGCTAGAGTGCTCCTTTGCCAGAGCTTTTTGGAGGAAATTAAAAGAAATGGAGGGGATTAAAGTGCCTAAACTCCGCTCCAGAACATGGCCAGATGATCTCCTGGATGACAACTTTTGTAGTGAGAAAGACAGAGTGGTCATTCTCTGTGGTATGTGGTCATTGTGGAATGCTAGAAATGATTTCTATCATGGTAAGAAACCAATTGAGCACATAAAGGCCATTGATTGGGCAGTGGATGCCTGTTTCTATCTACTGACGTCCCAGCAAAAGGATCACAGGGAGCCGGCAAAACAGAGGGAGCACTGGCGCTGTCCACCGGATGGTGTGGTGAAAGTCAACTGCGACGGCGGCTTCCGCGCAGAGGAAATGACCGGGTCAGCAGGGGCTGTGGTGCGTAACTCTGACGGCTCCTTCATAGGAGCTTCAGCTCGCTGGATGCCATCAGTTTGCTCAGTATTAGTGGCAGAAGCAGAAGCATGCAGAGAGGGCCTACGGTTGGCACTGCAGAGTACAGGAACCAGCCGGGTGATCATGGAAACAGACTCACTTCAGATGGTGTCCCTGTGGAAAACACGTCGTCAGCAACGATCGGAGATCGCTATTATCTTAGAAGAAATCGAGGAGCTTGCATCCCCATTAATTTCCTTTTGTGTTGCTCATGTAAAAAGATCGGCCAACATTGTTGCCCATCTCTGCGCTAAACATGTATCCCAGGATAGGCCTAGTGTCTTGTGGCGTGATCAGCCACCTAGCTTTCTTTTACCCTCTCTACAGAGTGATTGTAATCCTCCTGTTTAATCAATGAAAGCTATGTTCCCAAAAAAAAAACATATCTCAAGGACAAACGGTACACATTGCCATTGGCTGCCTTTCTAGTACATGGACCATTAATTACATTTGCAGCACATGAACCTCAATCCCATTTTTTTATGAAGAAATATATGCTACGATCATCATTTAGTAGATAGTAGCGTAATTCAGATCCAACAAATAATGCACACTAGTTTTGCAGCCCAGCGGCTCATCAATGAAATTAACATGCATGGTGGCTCTTACAAAAAAGGCCCATCGAGGCAGCACTTGCATTCCATATGCTGCTTCCAGCAGCCCCACTGCCCTGCCCATGTCAATAATACCCAAATAATTCCCTCGTATATATGCAACTTCTTCCTCCGATCCTTTAGCGCTATAATCTCTCTTCTTGGTTTACCAATTACCATATATGTGTAACTTGTTCCTTCCCTGGTTAACAAGGATGGCGCATATGCAAGGCAACACGTACTGTGTTTTGCGGAGGAGGAGGCATCAAGAACTGCATCTGTTGGACCATCGAGCGAAGCGGCGCTCCTCGTGAGCCTTCAGCGTTTGCTGTAAGCAAATGGTACACCTCGTGGCCCACTCCTGCATCCGTCCAAGATCAGCAGCAATATTCCTCAAGGTCCGCTTGGTGGAGTAGCATCAAAGACCCAAGAGTTTAATTTCTGGCCTTCCAAATGTTCCAAAGGATATATGGTGGTGATGATGGTAGATGACCCTGCTGAGATATCCATGCACGTTATGACCTTGTGTGTTGCAGGTACCGTCGAACTGATACAGGTGAGAGACTTCCTTGAACACAGCACTAAGAAGTGTGTGCAATTGTGGCCTGCTGCTCCCATGGATCGGTCATCTAATTATGAAGTTTTGTTGTACATAGTGTGTGATTGGTAACGCGGATAATTAAAAAAAAAGTTCTCAAGTTGCCTAATTGAACGACTGAATAATTTGGACGAACAGCTGCAGCTGTTTTCTTCATGCTATTTGGACATTATTAGCATGCTTTTCATTAAGAAGAAGAGAAGTTTGTAGCTGATTATTGTTATTTTCTGCTAGTATATACTTTTTTATAGGACGAGCATAATGTCTTAGACAGATCATTCAAGGGACCACTATTATTAGATCGCAAACTTCTTACGTTCATTGTGCTTTTGCCAAAAAAAAAGTTTTGGTGCATGGTCTTCCAAATAAAATATAATCTGTAATTTGTTCAGCAGTGACACCTGATTCGGTTGTGTGGTGTGGAAGAGAAATGGCATAATAATGTCCCACTCGGGATTATGCAGAACCAGCTACTAGCACTACTAGGGAAACCGGCTTTCATCCCAGACCATTGTTAACATTAGTACCGGGTATATTGGCACCCGGTACTAATGTGTACACATTAGTACCGGGTGAAGAGGAAGGACGCCGACGCGCTCCAACGAAAGCACATTAGTACCGTGTGGGAACTAGCTCCGGTATTAATGTGAACACATTAATACCAGTGGGGAAAGAACACCGGAACTAATGTGCATGCCACTGTGACGCCGTTCCGCGTGCCGTCCGGCCCGGCCCCCTCCCCACCTTTTTCCTTCATCTCGCGGGCGCCACTTAGAAAAAATCCACCCCATCCTTCTTCTCTATCTCCTTATCCTCCGTCTTTCGTATCCTCTCTTTCTCTCCCCACCTATTCCAGGCCGGCGGGCATACCATGATGCGGGAGGGATCGACCTTGGCCGGCGGGAGCCGCGGCCGCCCCAGGCCGGCGGCCACGGTGCGGGACGGTGCAGGGCCAGCGGGATCCGCGGCCTCGTACGGGAGGCCAGGCGAGCAGACGGACGGAGGCAGGCCGCGGCGGGCGTGGCTCTCCGGCGCGCGGATCCAGGCCGGGCGCGTGGAGGTCGGTTCCCGGCGCGCGGATCGAGGCCGGGCGCGCGGAGGCCGTTCGCCGGTGGGCGCGCGGCTCGCCGGTGAGCGGCGGAGGCAGGCCGGGCCAGCGGCTCGTGGGAGGCCAGCAGGCGAGCGGAGGCAGGCCGGCCGGGATGGATCGATCTGTGTACTGCCTCTTGTGAGTTTTTTTTGTTGGTGTTGTTCCTCCTCTGGATTGAATGGTGCTGTGAATTATTGTGACTCGTTTGTTGTGAATGAGATGAGATGGAGATGAATCTTGTGAATTTTGTGTTGTAAATCTTGTGAATTTTGTGTGGTGATTTGTTTTGTTGTGAATGAGATGAGATGATGAAGATGGCTGTGATATGATTTGAGTTGTGTTAGTGAGATGAGATGAGAACATAGAAAAAAGGAAAGAAAAAGGAAAATAAAAAGAAAAAAGAAAAGGAGGGAGGGGATGAGACGGAGGGGACGGAAGGAAGGAGAGGCAGACCGACTGGTGATGGAGAAGAGGCATTAATACCGATTCTTCACCTCAGTACTAATGCGACTTCACATTAGTACCGGGAGAACAATACCGGTTTGAAAACCGGTACTAAAGAGGGGGGGTTACGAACCGGTACAGAAGCCGGTTTCCCTAGTAGTGGAGAACACACACAAAAAAAGAAGGAAATAAATAATGGCATGTACAGCTCTGTGGGAATATCTTTTGTGCATAAAGATACAATAAGATCATCATGGAGTAGTGTTATTGATATTCAGCAAATGCACATCATCATACAAAACTATATAGAAACACCTCACTAAGAAATTCGCTCAACATGCAAATTGTTTACATCACCAGGTCTTGTCTCAACATGCAAGTTGTCCACATCATCACGCACTAGAACCATCCATTTATGTCCCCTACCGATTTTCTACAGCTAATATCATCTATCCATGCAATGTGTTAGTCCTTGCGAGTATCGTATCATGCCACAAAATTCTCAATCCGTTCTCAATAAAATGAGCGTGTTTTCATGTATATTATTGTTTGCAAAAAAAATATTGCGATGCAATCACCTTAATATTTCTACTTTCAAATTTCATCTTCAAATTTTATTAAAAAATCTCGTAGCAACGCGCGGGGTATCACCTAGTTACAATATACGTACACCTCCCACTGAGAGACTTGAGTGACTTATGGCTCTTATAAAAGAAAAGGAGGCAGCACTTGCATTGCTCCCAATACTTGCCCATATATGTCGACGATAGATCGTTGTAGCTGGTCCAGTGGTTTCCTAGCTCCTACCTGCATCTGTATAGCTTCTTCTCTTTCTTTGGCTAACACCAAGTCACCAACAGCATGCATAACGATGCAAACAGAGTCAATCAGGGGTTTCTGGGAGGAGGAGGCATAAGGAACCGCATCTGTTTGGCAATAACCGGAAATGGCACTTTTGTCCCCGATGCTTCTGCTGTGGTACCACACTTTTGTGTGGGCTGCAGGTGGCCTCGAACAGACAAGAGCGAGACGTCCTCCAACAGCGCATAGTGTGGTGCGGAATCATGGCCTCGAACAGACAAGAGCGAGACGTCCTCCAACAGCGCAATGGGGGTTGTATATATATTTGTGAACTTTTTCTCTTTTTTGCATTAAGGTTGGCTCTATTCATTTACTGACCATATATAGTTTCAAAGAGTACAACATTTCCTAGATGCAACCAGGGATAGAATACTGAAAAGACCAAATAAGCATATACAGCTCCCCGATCGAGCCAGCACATGAGCCAACTCATTAGTACGACTTACAACAAATAAACAAATATAGACATTTAGCTAGCCGGTCTTCTCTTACCGTGTAGCAGTAATGCAATGGAAACTCAATCACTTTTGCCTTGTTTTTCTTTCAAGAATAATGTGGATCGCGCGTGTTTCATTAAGAGAAATAGGGAAAGACCACCGATCTGAACATATCCAGATCCAAGTATATATATAAGGGTAGTTTAAGGCAAAATAAAATGAGAGAAAGAAACTAGACGCCTACAAAACAAGAGGAAGATAAAGCAGCGCGCAGCTGCTTCCAGGCAGCGACCTGTTCTCAGGTGTACAAAATTGAGTGCCAGGATGATGAGTGTGAAATATGACAGATTGGCTTACCCTGAACAAGGGCGCCAGGCTTCATTATATAGTCCTGGAGATAGGACCAGGAAGATACAAATACATGTAGGACTCTAGGTCCTAGTTACATACAATGAGAGTCCTAGTCCTAGTACAAAGAGAGTCCTAGTCCTAGTATACATATACTTCTACATCCCCCCTCAATCAGAACATAGAAAGTCAGCCACTTGTAAGATTCAGATTGAGTCGAAATTCTGCCAACTGTCGAACCGGTTGTGGCTTAGTGAAACCATCAGCTACTTGATCATGAGAAGAAATAATTCAAACATCCAGTTGTTTATGAGCAACCCGCTCACGAACAAAATGATAATCCACCTCAATGTGTTTAGTCCGTGCATGAAAAACAGGATTGGCAGAGAGATAAGTAGCACTAATGTTATCACACCAAAGGATAGGTGCTTGTTGTTGAGGAATACCCAACTCCATAAGAAGTGACTGAACCCAAATAATCTCAGCTGTTGCGTTAGCCAACGCCTTGTATTCAGCCTCCGTGCTAGATCGAGAAACTGTTGCTTGCTTCTTGGCATGCCAAGACACCAAATTAGGTCCAAAAAACACCACAAAACCTCCCGTGGACCGACGATCATCAAAGTCACCAGCCCAATCAGCATCAGAAAAAGCACTAATGACCCGAGAAGTAGAACGGACAAAGCGCAAACCATAGTCTAGTGTGCCACTAATTTAACGAAGAATTCTCTTGACAGCAGCAAGATGCACCGAAGTAGGACAATGAAAATATTGACAAACCTTGTTGACAGGAAACGCAATATCAGGATGTGTCAATGTAAGATATTGAAGACCTCCAACAATACTTCGGTAGCGTGTAGCAGCAGGAGCATCCAACGGATCACCAGCAGTGAGACAAAGCTTGTCCGAAACAGTCATAGATGTAGAAACAACTTTGCAATTTACCAACCCAGCCTTGCGAATCAATTCAGCAGCATATTTCGATTGAGTCAGTAAAAGTCTATCAGGAGTGGTGGACACCTCAATTCCCAAAAAATAATGTAATGGACCCAAGTCTTTTAGTGCAAAATCATCACGAAGTTGATGCAACAATTTCTCAGTGGCCGAGTCACAAGAACTAACCAAAATGATATCATCAACATATACTAATAGATAAATAGTAATACCTCCTTGATGAAAGTAAAACAATGAGGTATCAGCCTTGGATGCTTTAAAACCAAGCTGCAAAAGTTTGGTACTAAGCCGAGAATACCACGCACGCGGAGCTTGTTTAAGACCATACAGAGACTTATCAAGCTTGCACACATAGTCGGGAAATTCCACACTTTCATAACCAGGCGGCTGACGCATGTAAACATCCTCCTCCAAAACACCATGTAGAAACACGTTTTGAACATCTAGCTGTCGAATACTCCATTGTTTGGAAACAGCCAAGGACAAAATAAGCCGAATTGTTGCTGCCTTCACCACAGGGCTAAAAGTGTCCTCATAATCCAAACCATATCGTTGATTATATCCCTTTGCTACCAGCCTGCCTTTATATCGATCAATAGTTCCATCAGCTTTTTCTTTCACCTTCCAAACCCACTTGGAATCAACCACATTCTGACCAGGTTGAGGAGGCACAAGATGCCAAGTACCATTCTTGAGAAGAGCATCATACTCAAGATCCATAGCTGCCTTCCAATGCGGAGAAGCAAGAGCATCACGTAGTGAGGAGGGCTCACGAGTGTCGCTTAACAAACCATAGCGAATAGTGCCATCAGTGTACTGCTTGGGCTTACGAATATTTTCCTGAAGGCGTGTTCGCGGTCGTCGAGGCAAGGACGGTGCAGCTGAGTCTGTTGGCATAGAAGATCCAGCACCGGGAGCAGCAGATCCCAACGCCGTAGTGTCGATGGATGGCACAGAAGCAGCACCAGGCAGCGACAAATCAGAGACTGGTGGTGCAGCGGGAGACACTTGGACCGCTGGAAGAACAGGATTGGTCGAGGATGAATCCGCTGCCGGAGAAGTGGTATGGGAGACAGGATCCACTTCGGGCACAGGTGGCTGGTCAGGCAGCGAATCAGCTCCGGAGGCCGTGCCGTCCGTACCGTGTTGCTCCGTTTCGGCAGGGTTGGAAGGTGCCAAAAACGGAAAGAACACCGGTGTATCCTCAGAGTCCTGCTCATCTGGAGACAGATCAGGGGAAAACTCAAACGGGTCGGGTGAGACATTAGGCACATTAGTAAAAGTATTATTCATATCCCCAGCATGAGTAATCAGATGAGAAGGTAAAAGAAGAATTTCATTTCGAAGACAAGCACCAGCATTAGGATGAAGGTCAGAGAAAGGGAAGACATTCTCATCAAAGATAACATCACGAGAAATATAAACACGTCCTGTGGAAATATCTAAGCACTTATATCCTTTGTGAAGATTACTATAACCAAGGAAAGCACATTGTTTGGAACGAAATTCAAGTTTGTGTTTATTATATGGACGAAGATTGGGCCAACAAGCACAACCACAAACACGAAGAGATGAATAATCTGGTTTCTCGGTAAATAAAGAAGTGTATGGAGTAGAGAAACCAAGAAGGCGAGTGGGAGTACGATTAATGAGATAAGTGACCGTTAAGAAAGCTTCATCCCAAAATTTAAGAGGCATACAAGCTTGGGCAAGAAGAGAGAGGCCAACCTCGACAATATGTCGATGTTTGCGTTCAGCAGACCCATTATGTTGGTGAGTATGAGGACATGACACATGGTGAGTATTTCCAACACGTTGAAAATAAGAATTTAATTTTTGATACTCGCCACCCCAATCAGATTGGATAGTAAGAATTTGACGATCAAATAAGCGCTCGACAAGTTGCTGAAATTTACGAAAGACATCAGACTTATGTTTTAAAAGAAAGATCCAAGTATACTTGCTGAAATCGTCGATAAAACTAACATAGTATTGATAACGACATACTGATGTAGGCGCAGGACCCCATACATCAGTGAACACAAGTTGTAAGGGATGACTAGAGACACTTTCAGACCGAGAATAAGGTAATTGATGACTCTTTGCTTGTTGACAAGCATCACACATTGATTGACAAGACTCTTTAGAAAAAGACAGATTATTATCTCTAAGGACACGATTGACAATGACTGAAGAAGGATGCCCCAAACGATGATGCCATCTAGTTATAGACGGTTTGTTGACATAGTGTACTTGTGAAAAAGTCGGCATAGGGTAAAGGCCATCTTGACATCTACCTCAAAGAAGAAGATTCTTGGTGCCCACATCCTTGACATAAAAGAAATTAGAATGAAATTCCAGAAAGACATCATTAGCCGAGGTGAATTGATGAACAGAAATACGATTTTTATTAGCAGAGGGGACATGCAAGACATTTTTAACTGAGAAATCACGTTGGGGAGTATGGACAATAGAATTACCAATGTGACTAATCGACATACCTTTACCATTTGCAGCGTGGACCTGATCATGACCATTATAGCGATCATGAGTAGACAGCCTCTCCAAATCATTGGTAATATTGTCTGTTGCGCTTGAGTCAAGATACCAATTTGTGTCAACACCATAAGTGGGAGCAACCAGGAAATTTTCCCGAGTGAGTTTCTCAGACACCTTGACATTGAACGCCATGGAAGAAGCCGAGCTCGTCGAAGTCATCTAGATCGTCGACGAGAGAGGAAAAAAAACGCAATTTGCTTAGCTAGACGAAGGAGAAGGTGGCTCTAATACCATGTGAAATATGACAGATTGGCTTACCCTGAACAAGGGCGCCAGGCTTCATTATATAGTCCTGGAGATAGGACCAGGAAGATACAAATACATGTAGGACTCTAGGTCCTAGTTACATACAACGAGAGTCCTAGTCCTCGTACAAAGAGAGTCCTAGTCCTAGTCCTAGTATACATATACTTCTACAATGAGTTGTCTGGCATAGGCAATAATTCTCAGGACTTATAACGTGGTTTTTACTGGTTTATCATTGCAAGACTTCGAATCTAGGCTTGGATTGATGTCCGACCTTCGTGGCTGAGAGAATAAACTATGTTGATATTAGGTATGTTGATATTAGGTGTGCCTCAACAATACTGAGGTCTGACACTCATTCGGCCATTCTGTGAGGCTGCATTAAAAAGTTGTTTTTATGAAGTAATTATGGTTATGAAGTTTAGTGCCATTATAAGAGAGATTTAAGAAGCTCTTTTAAAGGGTTTACAACTTAGCAACTGATTTTTGCCTCAATATTCACATTCAGGAGAAAATGTAATGTCGTTTATATATCACCACAAGACTTTTGACCATTTCCGAGCTTCTAATCTAGGCTTTAATTGATGTCGGAGCTCAAAGGATATGAATCTCATGAAGCTGTTGTTGTAGGAGAAAAAACGCATTGATATTAGGTGTCAATCAATAATTTTCGTGAGGTCCTAACATGCACACAGTTTGGTCTCATTTGAAGAAATGGCCACTAACTGTGTGGCACCGAGAAATGGGCACTAACTGCTCCATAACATCCATCACAACGGCCCGTGACACCAAGAAATGGGCACTAACGTAACTATATGGGTGAAACGTTCCAGATGCCTCACAAACCTAGCTGCGCGTGGATGGAATACATGATGCATGTGCCTTTTTTAATAAGGAGCTAGTCAGCCATGCTTGTTAATTAGTTTCCACTCGATGATATGATCGATCTATCACTGTTGGTGGCGAAGCGCTGGTGCATTATATATATTTTTTGCATCTATATCCCAATTATATATATCAAGTAGTGTACAATAATATATATGAGTTTTGTTCCCTTAATTTTCTACATTAAGGATCGGCAAGCCAAATGGACCGAACTCTACAACTCTAGATCTGCACTCTCTGCAGTAGGTTTCCTTGCAATGTGCCACACTGGCAAAGTACCACCGATGGTTTTAGTACTTTACCGATCCCCGCAAGCCAAATAAGTGCCAAAACAGTACATATGTGCCACACTGGCACACCGCTACAGCGTGTGAAAGACCACAAGCCGTGTAAACAGCAGCAGTTACAGTACTACGAGTTGGTGCAATTCCTAATGCCTCCTTTTCCAAACACCTTTGACTCGATGCATTGTATTGTGTTGCATGTGCTGTTGGTGTTAAATGACCAGAGGAAGAAGAAGCTATATATGATAAGAGAAGACCATCTACACTACCAAACATCCGAAAAAAAGACAACCACGGGAGCTCTCTCTCACGGATGTGTAGTGTAACCAGATAATTTCAAGCCCCTCTTATAGGCAGATAATTTTCCATATTAGCTCATCAAAGTGGTGAGCCAATGATGTGGTGTGGAAGACAGGAAGAGGAATGACAAAAGTTCTTCGCACGTTGGCTACTCGACTAGTTTAGATGCCATGAAATTTTTTGCTCATTAATTGATGAAAGGATGAGCGTGACTACAACTTGAAACCACCGTAGGGATCGATATATATCGTCTATAGTTACGAACAACCAGAGGAAGGGAACCGAGCTTTATGTGTGTCATCAATTATCTCAGGGGTGTATGGCAGCACATGAACCCTGATCTCTTTTTGTGCAGAAAGCTTGATCTGATAATCATCAAGTAGTGTAATTGAGATCCCAGCATAATTGATTATCATCAGAAGCGTGGCTCTTATAAAAAACACTACAACACAATATATAATACCGGAATGATCACTGTTACCAGTCTTCTCTGACTATATATAGCAGCTTCTTCCTCTTGATCACATCAACGGCGGCATGCAACACAATGCTGAGAGAAGGAGGCATCAGGTACTTTCAGGTTACCACAAGCAAACTTATTTCATTGCATCCGAATTGAAGCACCAACCATTGTTGAATTAGATTAAACACATTAAAAAAGTTACACTAACTTGGTTGCTTGTTGGGCCGCAAGGAACAAGTCACGTGATTTTTGTTACGCGTATAGGAGCGTGTACGTTGTGTAACCTACGCTCATTCTCTCCTTCAGTTACATAGAAATGAGAGTGTTCTCTCCTATTTAAATTTGCTTCCATCTACTCAAACTAGCAATATAGAACAATGGGATTTCATTAAATGAGCTTCTCCATGGGCCATTTTTTCCAACGTTAGATAAATCATTGGAGATGCAATATGCTTTCTGCTGCCATATTTTTGTGTAATAAGGTGGACAAGCTTAGGTAGCGTTAAAAGGACTATCTATGTACACATGCAATGCAACGATCAATCTATTATATATGTATATTTTCTCAACAATATATCCTAGTTTATATTACACCATGAATAAATTGTTGCTCATCTGTCAGTAACAGATTGAAGGCTACAACTTGGAAGCACCTACCGTAGGGATCAGCTGTAGTTATGAACAGAACCAGAGGAAGATACTGAATCAAATACGGTATAGCTGCTAGCTACCTCTCTCAGTGGGAACTGGGCGTTATTGATCTCTAGGACGACGGCAGCACGTGAAATAAACCAATTGAACATGGCTGGCTCATGCCAATTAAGCACGCACTTGCATTATGTAGACATGGAGCTGGCCGATCTCCTCTTACGGTCTTACCGTTGTGTACTGACAGCAATGGGCGAGCTATAATGGAGTTGATGAGGAGTAAGTGTACATGCTAGACTGGGAGGAGGAGGCATCAGGAACTTCCTTTGCTCTTGCTGAAAGTAGATGAGGAGTTGAGGAGGGGTACCGAGTGCAAAAGTGCAATGGAACGAATCGTGGTCTCCTACACTTCGCTGAGAACGGTCACCGAAGCAGGTATATGCTTCGTACCAGTTGGCTGACGGGTGACTTGGTGCATCGATGATCGTCGAGCTTGGCGGGAAGGGTTTGGAGGACCGAAGGAGATGCATTCGATCGAGGACAATCTTCAAGAAGAAACAAAACACAAGCTGGTGCACGGTTAATAATTAGATCAGAAAATCAAATTCTAGGAGCTGCAGCGCCTTCTCTGTGGGTGCAAAAACCACATGGGGAGATTTATTTGGTCCATCATTTTTCTTGTTTTCCTGCGCTTCTTGTTGCACAACACCATGAGGACCACTACGCAAATTGTTGTACTCTTGTAGTTTGCCTGGACACATTTCTTCTTTTTATATGTAACAAACAGCTCTCCTAACAGCTCGTTTTAAAAAATAAAATGCTCTGTGCTTGCATTTTGGTGTAGATTATCGAAGGGTTTCAAAATCTCTCTTTGCCTTGTACATTAATCATTATTCAGAAGAAGAAAATCTACAGACCTCAAGGAGGAGTATTGGTCGGAGTTGTTTTGTGAATTGCTACGGTACTTTACCAGCTTTTGCAAAAAAAAAAAGTTTGGCGTTCATCGTTTTCCAAATTCTAAAACTGCTGTTGACTAATGCAATGGCATCTTTAATTTCCATTTTGAAAAAATAAAATCTTATCAACATTTTGCTTGAAATCTGGATTGAATGATCACTAAACCTTGCGAGCTTTCGTGATCTCAACCATTGTCACTTCAACAATAGGATGCATTTATTTTGAAGTTGCGCCAAATAGGGCTTATGATGCGTCTCCAGTTATGATTAGCGGCATGTAGCTCTATGGCAACCTGGCATTATACATGTGTGTCTCCACACTCCATGGCTCTCTTAGGGACGTACAACAGCACATGAACACGTACACTGATCCTTTTTGTGTGCAGACAGAGCTGATACCATCTGATCATCAGTGAAACATGTCTCTTGCAGAAACAAGAG
Organism: Cenchrus fungigraminus; assembly: GCA_036936925.1. Classification (NCBI taxonomy): domain Eukaryota; kingdom Viridiplantae; phylum Streptophyta; class Magnoliopsida; order Poales; family Poaceae; genus Cenchrus; species Cenchrus fungigraminus. The sequence continues at coordinate 4,587,116 of CM072769.1, forward strand.
GCACGTTGTGCCATCATATCGCCCCCCCCCCCCCCACCTGCCCATATGTTGACAATACCCAGCAGTGTCTCTTATAGAAACCCAAATAAACAATTGGCGGTGTAGTTGCTGGTTCAGTGGTTTTATTTCTCTTACATACATATATAGCTTCTTCTTCTTCATCTGGTTAAACACACCAAACGGCATGCAACTCCACCACAATGCAACGGATTCTCGATCAGGGGGTGATGGGAAGAGGAGGCATCAGGATCTGCTTCTGTTTTTTAGAAAAAGGATTACAAAAGGATCTGCTTCTGTTTGGCCATTGAAGAGGCTGTCGCTTCAGTTCTGGGTGCATTTCCTGTGCACAGAGCGATGGAACAGAGCCATCGAAATAGTCAGGGCCTCCACCGAAACAGAGACAACAAAGGACTCTGATCTCACATCTCTTGTTGTCTGTTCGCTGCTGATCTGCGACAGCGTATCACCAGAGCTAGGCGCAGGCATGTGCATGCACCACACGTCCACACATCATCGATTCGCAGCACACACGTAAAGGCCCCTTTAGGTTTCTACTACTTGAGGTAGGAATCTGAAGTCTGAAGACATGTAATAAGTCAGTAGATACTTGATCAACAGATCAATCAAGCAATTCAACAATATTTTAATCAGTTCTATAATTGCACAATGCCCGGTAGACCAGTTTCAGGGTTTGGTCATCTTAATTTTGCTTTATTATTATGCTTTAGTCATATTAAGTATGATCTTTTTAGGGAAAAAAAAAGAGATCTCAATTTACATCTCGCCTCAAATTCCTAGAGACGGCCCTGGATGCATGTTACCCTTGCTTATGCTATCGATGCACGTTACCCTTGTGCGCTGCATGCAGGAGCCGTCGAACAACCAAGGGCAAAACGTTCTGCAACAGCAAGTGAAGGCGCACGGTGTTGGTCTCCTACACCTCGCCCAGAAGAGATTATGGTCACCATAACGATGGCCCGTCTGAGAGCCTGCACGCATGTGCTGGGGACGGAGGCGATGAGGAGGTCTGAACCTCTAGCCTGCAAAAACCCGTGTCAAGGTGCAAGTCGACCGACATGACTCGTGATAGGTATTGGTTGCATTATTGTGTCCAAAATAATAGATCCATTTCAATACAAACATAGTGGCAGTGTTTATTATTGCAAGACTTCTAATCTAGGCTTCAATTGACGTCGGGGCTTGAGAGTGGTTCCTTGTGGAGTGGTCTTTGTGTGTGAGAGAACATTCTAAGTTCATAGTATGCTTGCCTCCACGATTCAGAGGACCCACACGTGCAGCTGTCACGCGAAGTTAATGAGCAGTGCTTGTGGAGTAGTTATGTGTATCAAATTTTTGCCATATTACTACAGAGAGACATGCTCTGGTGGTCCTTTCCAAAAATTTAGCACAAAATTTAAAGCAGCCACATCATTAGTTTAATACCATTCCGTTCCCTTTTTAAAACCCCACTTCTTTTCATATAGCAATCCATAATCAAAGAGAGAACAATATCCATTTCAAAATATTTCTAACGGATTCCTTGGTTCGGACCGACGAACATGGCCTATTATGCCATTTGTTCAAATTTGATTTTGGTGATTAATGACAACATGATCAATGGGACTAACCATATTGTCTAGCATGTCTTTGTAGACACTTCTAGGTCTCAAGAATGCAAAAATACCATATGCCAAAATGAGAAGATAGTATAACTTTTGAGGCTAAACCAACAAGAAGAAAAAGAAAAGGAAACGTTACCGTCGGATGAACCGACGGTATCCTAGAAGATAGCTTCGGTGCACGCGTCGGAACACTTGGTACTCAGGTCAACTGACACCGTCGGATGCACCGACGGGCCATTCTCTACATGCACCAGATGAATTCAACAGAAGAAGCATCGCCAGCTCGCAGAAGACAGTGGCACCGGATGAACCGATGGAGTCAGCAACGGTTCATCCGGCGGTGTGAAAACAGCCAACAGAGAGCTACCAGTTGCAAGGCCTTATGCACCGGATGAACCGACGGTCAAAAGGGGTCAAGCATCAGTTCATCCGGCGGGCACGTTTTAGCTAACAGATACACCCGGAGAAGTTTTCCCTCAGCACCGGATGAACTGACGGTGCGTCGGTTGAAGCGTCGGATGAATGACGTCAGCAGATTTCAACGGCTAAGTGCGGTGGAAGACAACGGCCAGTAGCACCGGATGAACGGACGCCAGGAAAAAGGACAGCGTCGGATCATCTGATGGTACTATTTCCAAGAGCTTTGGCCCAACGGCTAGTTTGATGCCTTGGCCTATTTATACCCCTTCCACCCCGTCATTTGGAGCTGCTGGAGTGTGTGGAAGTGCAGAGGAGTTCAAGACTCATAGAAGATCATATCCAAGCCATCCAAGTGCTAAATTGCTCATCTATAGACTTGCACATGCTTTGTGTGTGTGCTTAGTGTTAGGTTTAGCTTAGAGATAAGTGAGTGCAAGGTGTGCCTACCTTGTGAGGTGATTCTCGAGTGGATCAAGTTGTACGAGGTGTGCCGGAAGCCTTGGAGCCTAGGTGGCTCTCCGGCAAACGTCTTCGACCCTCCGGCTTGGTGTGGAGCGGCGAGGACACTTTGTGCGGGGGACGTGGAGACCCCCTTCCCTTGGTGGAGAAGCTCCTTAGTGGAGGCGACATCAAGGTGACCAAGGGAGCTTGACAAGTGCCTTAGTGCCGAGCCTTTGTGGCAAGTCAAGTGGTGCTCTTGGGAGAGACTTGGTGACCGGAAAGCAATACCCTTGTGTAGAGTGCTTCAACAACGTGGACTAGGGGTGGCTTAGTGCCTACCGATACCACGGGATAAATCGCGTGTCAAGAGTTTGCTTCCTCTCATCCCCCTTTACGTTTCCGCATTACATTCTTGCAATCCTTGTTTGCCTTTACTTACCTAGAGTAGTATCTTGCTAGGATTGGCTATAGGTTGCAAAATTTTGTTTTGGGATGGGAGTTTCACACTAGAACAACCTAGTTGCACATCTAGATAGTATGTTCTAGTTTATGTTTGATGCAAATAGTGATAAGCCATAGGTTAAGGTTTTAAGTTGCCTAATTCACCCCCTCCCCCTCTTAGGTTACGGGCATCCGATTCCTTACTGGATTGTTCAGGTGTTGGAGTGCTTCTGGTCCTACATACTCATTTTCGGTATCCCAGCAATTCGCAAGTGGGCAAGGTCAAGGTAGATGGTATATATAATTATATATGTATGTATCCAAGTTCATCAATTCATTCATCAGGCAAGCCCAGAAGAGGTATGGATGTATGACGGTGATTGTTGAAAAGCATAAGTGAATTATCTATCTTTTTCCATCAGCTTAGGCTTTGTATTGAACATTGTATGGTATCAAACCTAGAGGCCTTCAATTCAAATAATTCTATTTTCTTGAGGGCTTCCCGAACCTTCATGTGAAGGAGAGTGTTGAAGTTGTCAAAATGTGCTTATTTTTCCCTATCAGCTTAGTTTTGAAATTGTTGACACCGTTGTTTGACACGTGTAAAGATTGGAAGATGATGGCTTGCATCAACAAGAGACGTGTTATAGAGTTCGACTCTTGTGCGAGTCATTTTATTTTGGTAGTTGTCACACCTGAAATTTTGAATTTCAGGATGTCATTATTAGAAAGAAACGTTCAACAATGATTTATCATAATTTTAAAATTCTCCCAACACTTATTTTCTTTACCGCAAATAAGTATAGGAAAACCATCTATTATTTTTTTCTAAATTAAATAAGTTGGTTCTGTGAGTGTTATTTTGATTTTGTTTGCATTGTTTTTGTTTGGGTTAGTATTTCAAAAATCATACAAAATAATCCCAAACCTCTACACCCTCCTTCCAATTTAGCCCAACCCAACCTAGCCTTCTTTTCTCCTTTCCCGGCCCAAATCTTCGCTCGGCCCGCAAACCACCACCGCTGGGGGGAGTCGATGACTTCCTACCTGGTCCAACGAGATATTTTCGGGACTGGGTTGCTCGCTGCCTGCTTGTTTTTTGCGATGTGGGTCCTTTTCAGTGCTTCTCCGTCAAATAGTTAAAAGAGTAAAGTTCATGGCCGGTCCATGAACTTGACGGTAGGTGTCATCTAGGTCTTCAAACTTCTAAAATGCACATCTAGCTCTTCGAACTTGGCAATTGGTTCACGTGAGGTCCAATCTCTATAATCCACTTCAAACTGCCTATGTGGCCTGCTGACTGTGCGCTGATGTGGTTCTTTCTTCCTCTCTGTCTCCTCCATCTCCTTCCCCAATCGCCAATCCCCATCTCCGATGAACCACCACTGCCGACGGCGGCGTGGCCCTGGTACCGGCCATGAGCACTCGCCCTCCGGGTCCCGGCGGCTATGCATGTCGCCCTGCGTTGCCCATCATATAGTGGCAGCGGCGCCATGGGCAAGAGGTGCGTGACTCCGGGCTCGCACGCAGCGCGCCGGATGGAAGCGCGGCGGCGGTGAGATTGGACGACGACGAGGAGGTGCGGTTGGTGACGGTCACCATCAGCACCAGCATGGCATCGACGAAGCACAGCGCGGGCGGGGGTACGCCACGATGCCCACTGGCGGAAGTGTGTGTCGGTGTTTTAGACCGGCAAACCTACCAAGGGGGTACCCGAGGTAGATGATTGTGGTGGGGGATCGTGATCGGGAGACCGAGAATTCGAAGGTATGCGCAAGGACACGGGACACAAGATTTATATAGGTTCGGGCCGCCAAGGTGGCGAACCCTACGTCCTGTTTGGGGGATCAAGTATGGCGCCCTGCGCTTGATGTTGGGTTGTTCAGATGTTCGGCTAGCTACCCCGCCCTCCTTTATATAGTCCAGGGGGCGGGTTCCTAGCCGGTTACAAGTCAGGAGTCCTAGTAGGATTACACGGAACGAGTCCTAGTAGGATTACAGGGGAATTCTAGTAGGAGTCCGTCTTCATCCTTCCTTGTATGAGTACCCGGGGTGTATGCCCGACAAGCCCCCGAGCACGTTGGAGTCGAGAGTAGTAGTTCAAGTAGTCTTGAAGCCTCTTCGAGTAGTTCCTGAGCATCCTCGAGTACTGCTTGGAGAAGTCTTCAATAGTGCTTGAACTGCCACGAGGCTGGAAGGTGGTCCAGCTCATCAGTCTTGAAGTCGAGATTATATGGAAGTGCAGTTGCAAAATCGCACTCCATATGGAGTAGCCCTCGAGCCTTGGGTTGAGTCGCAGACTCTAGCTGAGGGTCAGTCTTGATTCTGAATCTTCCGTCTTGAAAAATTGAATGATGGGTATAGCATAGCAGCCCCCGAGCCTTGAAATGATTAGGTAATCAATCCAAGAGTCTTCAGTGTTTGTGAAAGCCATCATCCGAGTACTCTTGCAGCGTGTAGCCCCCGAGATAAGAGAGCCGTATGAGCCACGTCGAGTAGTTGTTGGTACGGAACCTCCGAGCTTGAGAGCGAGCGAAGTCTGCTAGAGTTGTTCTAGAGTAGTAATTTGAATGCAGCCCCCGAGCTGGAGAGTTTCCGAGTAGTAATTTGGCGTCGAGCCGTGGAGCTTGAGAAGTAGTTGTGCCGTCAGAGCTGACTTTAGATGCGACCGAAGTCGACTTTAGATGCCGGCAGAGCGGACTTTAGATGCGACCTGAAAAACCAAAGTCGACTTTAGTTGCCGCACGGAGCGGACTTTGAGGTGCGACTTGAAACCTGAAGTCGACTTTAGTTGCCGCATGGAGCGGACTTTGAGATGCGACTTGAAAACCGAAGTCGACTTTAGTTGCCGCACAGAGCGGATTTTGATATGCGACTATAGAAGTTGACTTTAGATTGCCGCGCGAAGCGGACTTTAGATGCGACTATAGTAGTCGACTTTGTGCCACGCGGGGTGGACTTTAAGATGCAAAAAACAAAAAGCACTTCCGGAATGCAAAATCGAACGAAAAATCAGAGAAAACGAATAGTTGTGCCGCCGGAGCGGGCTTGAGCACCTGAGTCATGAATTTCAGACCCAAGGTACGGTTGCCGCCGGAGCGGGCTTGAAGGTGCGACCGGAGTCAACTTGAGTACCTGGGCCATAGATTTCAGACCCAAGGTACGGTTGCCGCCGGAACGGGCTTGGGAGCGACCGGAGTCGACTTGTGCCACCGGAGTGCACTTGAGGTTGCGACTATAGAAGTCGATTTGAGTACTTAGGGTACTAGGACCCATGGTACAGAGCGCGAGTACTTAGAGTACGAAACCCATGGTACAGGGTATGAAAACCACGTGCAGCTAGGTACCATCGTCGCCAGGACGGGAGGGCCACTTACAGCTAAGTTCCATCGAAGCTTACACACGCAGTATGCCGCCGAAGCAGGCGAAGGTGCGACCGTAGTCGACTTTAAGTTGCCGCGCGGAGCGGACTTTAGAAGCTGCCACGTTGGGATAGCCCCCGAGTTGATGAAGTAGGCTCGTGGTGACTTGATAGATATACCCCAAGAGTAGTCAGCAGAGTGTAGCCCTCGTGAAAAACCTGCTGAGAAGCATACACCGATGAGTAGTCGGCATGTTGTCCTACATGATGAGGAGAACAAGCCAAGAAAAGAAAACAGTAATCATTTAAATAAATGACTTAGCTGTTGCCGCTAGGGCGGTCTTGTAGATGAAGCCATGACGGTCGGAGATGGAGCCGCGATGATTATTGCTGAAGTTTGACCAGTCAGAGTTGATTCCGACTAGTTGTTGGGGCGTTTCTGTCGCTCTCGACTAGTTTGGAAAACTAGTCAAGATGAGTGGTCGACGCGATGCGGCCGGAAGACGATGTCGCGGCGGTGCGCGGCGTACTAGAAGTAGAGCCGGTGTTGCTGCGAGACAAGTAGTCGCGATGCACGGCATGGCTGAAGTAGAGCCAGTGCGACCGGACAACAAGTCGAGCAGCGGCGCACGGAGTAGTCGAGCCGCGAGACGGAGCGATCGGGCGCACGGCGAGAGCCAATGCGACCGACCGACGAGAAGTCGAGCGGCATGACGGCGCGTGGTCGACGACGAGCCGCGCGGTCGACGACGAGCCGCGCGAGGAGCCGAGGCACCCGATCGCACAGCATAGGCGAAGTAGTCGACGACGAGCCGCGCGACGAGCTGAGGCACCCGATCGCACGGCGTAGGCGAAGTAGTCGACGACGAGCCGCGCAACGAGCCGCGCGACGTGCCGAGGCACCCGGACGCGCGGCGTACGCGAAGTAGTTGACGACGAGCTGCGCGACGAGCCGAGGCACCCGATCGCACGGCGTAGGTGAAGTAGTCGACGATGAGCCGTGCGAGGCGAAGTAGTCGACGACGAGCCGCGTGAGGCGAAGTAGTCGACGACAAGCCGCGTGAGGCGAAGTAGTCGACGACGAGCCGCGCGACGTGCTGATGCACCCGGACGCGCGGCGTAGGCGAAGTAGTCGACGACGAGCCGCGCGAGGTGAAGTAGTCGATGACTAGCCACGCGAGGCGAAGTAGTCGACAACGAGCTGCGCGACGAGCCGCGCGACGTGCCGAGGCACCCGGACGCGCGGCGTAGGCGAAGTAGTCGACGACGAGCCGCGTGAGGCGAAGTAGTCAATGACGAGCCGCGCGACGTGCCGAGGCACCCGGACGCGCGGCGTAGGCGAAGTAGGATTACACGGGTTCCTAGTCGGTTACAAGTCAGGAGTCCTCGTAGGATTACACAGAATGAGTCCTAGTAGGATTACAGGGGAATTCTAGGAGGAGTCCGTCTTCATCCTTCCTTGTATGAGTACCCGGGGTGTATGCCCGACAGTGTGCGCATCGGCGACAGCGGTGGCGAGAATCCGACCTGACCGCGATGGCATCCCCTTCCTCCTCCTTGATCTCGTACAGCGAAGACGACGACGACGCGCTGAGCGTCTCGAATGGCGGCGAGTCCCCACCGCTCGGCGCGGCCTAGCCCTGTGCGTCGCTCCAGTCGTACACCGGGTTGGAGATGCACATGAACCCGTCGCCTGACTGCGACGGCATCGAGCGGGCGTGCGGCTTCCAGATTGGGGACGGCGACGACAAACTCCAACTTGGAGATGGCAAGGAGAAGGTCCTTGGTGTTGGGCACGTAGAAGAACGGCTACGTACCAGAGAGCGCTTCGCGCACTGCTGCAGTGGTCACGACTGACTCGTCCTCGATGCGCGTCGGGAACAGGGCGCGGCAATGCGCCGTGCTTCAACTGCGCCGCCTCAGCGCGGAGTCGCCGACGGCGGAGGTGGCCGCAGAAGAGGTCGGCGAGGAGGAGCACCAGGATGGTGAGGAAGATGGTCAGGCTGACCGTCATGCTCACCGCCAGTCCACCACGGCCAGCCTTCCACATGTCGTCGGTGATGGGATTGGGGAAGGAGGAGATAGAGAGGGATAGGGCTGACATGTGGGTCCCACGTGTCGGAGCCACGTCAGCGCACAATCAGCAAGCCACGTAGACAATTTGATGGGAATTGTAGAGATTTGGATCTTACGTGAACCAACTACCAACTTCGGGAAGTCAAATGTGCATTTTGGAAGTTTGGTGATCTAGATGACACCCACCGCTAAGTTCATGGACCGGCCATGAATTTTACTCTAGTTAAAAAAATTGTTTTCTCAAATAAATAAATAGAAATTTTTTACGAGGCAAATTAAAACTCTTCCGATGTCTCTTTCTTTTTTTTTGTTATTTTCCCTTTTTAATAATCCTTCTTCTCCCTGTCTTCGCAAATGCTATCTCATCTTTCAACAAGTCTATTTTATACCACAGAATTTTATTTTCTTCTCAACAACGACCAAAATGCATGCTTTTTAAAAAGATATGTAAGAAATATTCTTTTGCAACTAGGGAAAGATGGCACGACAGCATCACTGATGGATGGAGTTTCATACCATCATAGCATTTTTTTTCCATCTTCCTATGACTTTTGTAATGGGGGCACTGTACGAAAATTTTGATTCATTTTGTATTGTACCGCCGGCTCAAATTAATCATAAGCTCAGTGTTCCTGTTCCGTGACTTCAAAAATATAATTTGGGAATTTCAAACACGTGTGAACAAGAGTACACGACACGCGCACCGAGGATTTTTTTAATTTTTACCTTTTTTAAAAATTATTTTAAAAAAATAACCCCTGTCGAACATTTTTTTCACCCGGTGACCCTTTTGCCTGCGCCGGCCCGTGTGGCGCGGCAGCTATGCCACGCTGGCACGGCGGGGGGGGCGAGGTGACGTGGCCCGGTACTGTCGTGCCACCCCGCCTGGCGCGGCAGCGGTGAGCCTACAGTCGTGCCGCAGCCTCCCTTTCTTCTCCCTCATCCCTTTCTTCCTCCTTCCTCCTAGGCCCGAGCCCGACCCCCTCCGTCGGTGAACCCGCCGCCGCCGGCCGCCACACCCCCAAACCCGTCGATTATTTGGGGTGGGAAAAGTGTGGGAAATCGATCCCCGTATCCTTGGGAAGGTATTCCCCCTATTTAATCTTTGTTTTACCGCTTCATTTAGTAGGTTTTTGCATGTATAAGTGAGCTAGGGTTTGGCAATAATTTGAAATTGTGATGTGGTAGATGTTCGATGAGTTGAAAGTGATGCTTTAGGTAGTCGCAGTACCCGTTCTGCCGTCGATTGTTACGTTGATAATAAGTTGCATTACTAGATGCTTTAGTGTAGGTTAGATTTTTAATATTGTTGATGTTAGATTTGTTGTTGTACCATATTTGAAATTATTCATTTGAATTTATTTGTTGCAGGATAAGTAGACATGAGCCACTAGAACCCACGTTATTGTGCCATTAAAAGGGGTAAATGAAGGTTTCCCGGAGAGTGGGATGAAGACGCTCCTGTGCCTCGAGCTCTCCCTGTGCCCAATTGTTTATGTGGTGTGCCAACTTATGTGAAACAGTCTAGGTGTGCTACAACTGCTGGTAGAGCCTTCTATTGTTGTTGGATTAGGGAAGAACCACCCCCGGCAGCTCCTTGTTATTTCTTACAGTGGATAGATGGGCCGGACAAGTTTGATCCTAGGATACGTCTCTTCCCGTATGTCAGTCATGTGTTGAAGCCATATGATGAGTTTCAATGATGGGTTCCTCCTCCACCGAATCCTCCACTGATGACCTATGAGGAGAAGCAGTTGGCTGCCATCGAGCGAGTTAACAACCCTCCATTGTGTGATTGTGGAGTGCGTGCGTATCTTCAACAGCCAAACATTGAGGCCCCGAATAAGTTTACACCATTCTTTCGTTGCTCGCTAAAGACTCTTGTAAGTGTATTCCATATTGTTCTTATTATTTGATTTTTATATGTGTGCATGGCTAATTGTTAGTAATGGTTGTTGTGCAATTCAGAGTGGGTGGCCTAGGTGTGACTTCAATGAATACATACATGGACGAAGATCCGAGTGGTCAACCGAAATTCCAGTAGAATTCGACAGCAAAACTTTCAGTACAATTTGACGGCAAAACTCGGAATGCAAAATGGGCGGCGTGGCAAGTTGATCCAGCCGCGCCATGACTAGCGGCACGGCAACACCGGCCTGCCTACGTCACTTTGAGCCCGGACGAGTACAGCAGAGTGTGGGCCCACCTTGCCGCACCACACCGCCTGGCGCGGCGGACCAACTTTGTCGCACCATCACGGCTGGCGCGGCAGAAACGGGCTACCGCGCCACTCGTGTTTGACCACCAGTAGGTCTGGACGGCAAAAATGCCTTCGTAAGTTGCCCGGTGCGGCAACACGTCTCTGTTGCGCCAGCCGAGGTGGCGCGGTGAGCCTGGTACTGCCGCGCCACGCCGCATGGCGCGGCAAACCTGGGTACCGATCCCTTTGTGCCCCAGAATTTCCCAGGTTTCCCGCGCCACCGCCCCTGGCACGACAATACCACTCTACCGTGCCATGGCGCCTGGCACGGCAAGCCTGATGCCTGAGCCAAACGTCAGTTTTTTGAGGTTTCTGTTGCCCTCATCTCGACGCACCTGCACATAGAACACCACAGAGCACCTGCACTCATCCAAAAGCCAATATGGCCACAAAGCACATACAACACCACAAAATGCCATGCATCATACATAGTTCAACATCCTAAGTCATCAAACACACGAGGCAACTGCAGATTTGGTCCAAGTGTCCAACACTAAATCCTAACATAGTCCAATACATGCATAGGCAATTCCAACATAGTCCAACACACACAAACTCCATACAAAGTCCATAAGTTCAACGACGGCGGCGGATTTGGTCCTCAAGGCTGAATATTTGTTTAGGTCGATGGTCCCTTCCCGGTTCCGTGTCCAAGACATTGGGACTGCCAATGTCAGCGCGGCCACGAGGACGACGCCCGCGGGTTTTCTTGGCAGGAGGTGCACGGGGCTGCAAATATTGGACATGACAATCTCAAATGTGATATGCAAATATTGGACATGACAATCTCCAAGAAGTAAATGTGAAGCGTCCCCTCATCAGAGGTGACTAAATGTGATACAAATACCAGTCCCAGGAGGCTGGTACCACATTTATTACATCAGATGGTTCATTACCGTACAACACGTCGAGGCTGTGGGCAAGGGAGTGCCACTGCCACGAGAAGTAACATAAGAACTACAGACCAAACTACAACAGCAAAGGCATCTAAGATATCTTCAGAGTCTTGCGTCATGGAAGCTTCCTGTGGAGACCCTGAATCCACAGGCACGGGTTGGGTGCAGGACAGCAACCTACTCGACGTCTTTAGGGACAAAGTCGGGATCCTCCTCTGAAAAACAGTTAATCAAGCAAGGGTGAGTACATACGTACTCAACAAGTTCAACCCCACTCACGGAGGGGCTAAAAAGCAGATCATGCACAGGATATATCAAGGATCAGGATAAGGTTTATTTTGCAAACACATTTACTCATGCAAGGGTTTGTTTTCGAAAAGGTTTTCACAAACAGTTTTTATAACCCAAGTAACTCAGTTGTTTTGAGAAAACCAGTTGAGGACTACCGGACTCCCCGTCCGCAGTAGCCCAGGCACACAGCCACACACTTTTCCAGAAATCAACTCACACCATGAAAACATCCCAAACCCAAACACTAGTTTTGTGACCACACCGTGACTCATCCAATACCGTGGATACAGCTATTCGAATAGATTTTACACTCTGCAGAGGTTGTACATCTTTACCCACAAGTAGGGTACCGCCACACGAACACCTTAGTGTTGGCGCGGATCCTATCAAAGCCATTACCCACCTTAGCTAACTCAACGAGCCACCACGGAAGCAACCAAGGGGTTATCTCACATAACCAGGGCGTACCTCACACAGATCGTACCCCTACTCCTTGATCTCCCGCTGCTCACCCGCACTCCTGATGGCAAGTAGATTAACTAGTGGGATTTATGCTAAGCCGTTGCCACATACAACGGTCGAGTGGTAGTACGATAATTGGGCCAGGTGAGATGTCACGCAACCCGGTCCTTAACGACAAGATGGACATCTCCAACACGCTCAACCACAAAGGTACGAGCTCACCCATACTCCTGACACACACGTCCATCCCGTCTACCCAGTTCTTTACTCATTTTCCAAAATATCCCATTCCCATTTTTAAAGCACTCACACATTTTTAAAGCAATCATTTAGGCCAAACAAAGGTCAATCATAGCAATCAAGGGTGGCTATCCTACCAGGTTTTTGCAGTAAAACAATATGCAATTTATAAAACGGGTCATAGGGTTGTGTTTCTAAAACTGGGACCAAAGCATGCATCAAAGGATGAGATTGAACTTGCCGTCTTCGAAGTCCTCGGGGAGTTCCTGCTCACGGTTCGGGACCTCGGTCTCCTGCTCGTAGTACTCGGCTCCAAGCTCCGGCTCGCGGTACTCCTCCTCGTTCACTCCGTCGGCTATCACGCACACAAATCAACACACAATCAATACATGCACACAAGATTTACCGGCTGAGCTCGAGGAGAAAATAAATAAAAAAAGGAATAAATATTATTTATGGGGAAAGGATGGATGGCTCGACGGAAATAGTACTGGGGAAGATGTGGTGAAGTTTGGAATTAAATTGGGTTAAAACAGTGCATGAAAAGATGGGTTAAAGAGATAATTACGGCTAATTAAAGGATAAGGACCTATTTGTAATTTACACTAATGGAAGAGGACTTTAATTAGAATAGTGTAAACTTGGTTAAGGGCTTAGTTGTAGTTTGTATATTTCTGATCAGGGACTAGATCATAAATAAACAATAAGCCAAGGGCTTATTTAAAAGGAAAAAGAGAGAGAGAGAATAGAGAAGGGAGGGGGTTTGGTGTAAAAGAAGAAAGGGCAGGGGGTCAAGGGCAAAATGCCCTTTCTTCTTCCCCCGATCCAAAACAGGGGAGGGAGGCAGGGGTGGCCTCGGCCGGCGGCGGGCGGCGGCACCCTGGGGGTCGGCGGCGGCCGGGGGTAGGGGGAAAACGGAGAGGGGGCGAGAGGATCTCAACCCCGTGCTCACCTTGTGATGTGGTGGCTTGTGGAGGCGGCTCCGCGGGCGGCAGCTCGCGGTGGCGAAGGTGAGCGGCGGTGGTGCGATGTGGGGCGCGGGAGAGGGAGAGGAAGGCCGGTGGCGACTTGGGGCGAGGCAGGGGTGGTGCTGGGCTTTTATAGCCGCGGGAAGGCGGTTCGTGGGCGTGAGCACGTGGAGCGCGTGCGGTGGCAATGGCGGTTCGGCCGGCAGCAGCGGGTCCGGCGCCCGGAATCGTAGGGAGTAAATGCGGCCGCACTGTTGGACAAGACCCGTCGGTCAGCGACGCGGTGGCGAGGTGGTGGCAGGCTGCGTTGGCGCGGAGCGGCCGGCGGCTTGCGACGTCGGTGGCGCTCGGAGATGACCGGGCGGGCAGGCGCATTAATGGCGGCCGCGGCGTCGAGCGGCAGCGACGCGTCGCGTCGTGGGACCGGCGGCCTGCGGCTCTACGGCGCAGCGCTGTGGCGGGCTGGCGCGGGCAGGGTCGCGGCGCGGTGCGGCGCGGGCGCGGCCGGGGCGCTGGCTGGCGCGGCCTGGCAGCGGCCGACGCGGCCTGGCTGCGGCCGGCTGGCGGGCTGGCCGGCAGTGGCTGTAGCTTGGCCGGGCTGGCTGTGGCTTGGCCGGGCTGGCTGTGGCCGGCTGGGAAGAAAAGGAAGAAGGAAAAAGGGAAAAGAAGGAGGAAGAAAGAGAAAGGGGAGGAGGGAAAAAGGAGGGGGTCGGCGACGATCGCGGCGGCCACGTGCGGTGGTCGGGCACGCGTGCGACCGTGGTCGGCCGTCCGGCGCGGGATGGGACGGCGGAAAAGAAAGGCGGTCGGCGTCTCCGATGCCGGAACGATGAAGAGGTCAGGTAAACAGGAGAAATTGCCGGAGGTGGATTAGGGTTGATCGAGGTTTTGGGGAAAGATCGAGCTCAGCGGAAAGTTTTTTGAAAACAACGCGTGTGATTTAGCAGGTGATTTATTAGGGCTAGAAACGCGGGCGTTACAAAATGTGATTAGATTCATTACCTGACACGACTCTCCTTGTGTCTGAGTAGCACGTGGGGCATAAAACAGGTCCTCCATCGAAATCTCACGCAAACCAAGGAGTGCTTCAGCCCCATGTGCATTGGCATCAATTTGCACTTCCACATCCTCCTCATCAGACTCATCTTGAGACTCACCTTCTTCAAAGCTATCAGATATATCATTCTTGTCCATGGTTTCTTCTTCCCGCTCAAAACAATCGTTCGGAAAATCATCGTCCAACATCCCAAGCTCCCGACGAGGTTCCCTCGAACCTAAGTCATCCTTTACAATTGTAGACTCTTGTGTACCATTTTGAACCTCCAATGGGACTTCCTCATTCATGTTAACATTACCACTAGGCCCACGAGTAATATCTAACACAACCTCCAGACATGACACATTAGCTTGACCAACTACCTTTTTATACTGATTCCAATTTTCTTCGCTCGACAAGCTCATCAAAACATAATGAGCTCTAGCCTTCCCACAATCAAAACGACCTCTAAATGTCACCTCATGCAATCCAACTCCATACTTCACCATTGCACAATCAACTACATCCTTAAAGGTGGGCGGACCATCAAATGTTTCCACTACCTCTGTCATATTCTCAAACTCTCTATTTTCTTTAACTATGCCCCCATGAAACATGTGAACTAAACAATCCATCTACAAAATTTAAACAACTTCATGAACCTGATGTTTCATAAGTACATATTATTAAAATAGACATTTTATAAGTAAAAATGCATAACTAGAATTGTGAAGTACGATATTCACATGTCAAGTAAACATGATACCTAACAAATACTAAATTTATCTCAATAAGTTACATATATCTCTATATAAACATTATGCATATTGTCTTCTTTGTCAAAATTGTTAGGTATTCCCACTAATAAACATGCATCCATGTGCCTTCACCCATTATCATGTACACTAAAC
Organism: Cenchrus fungigraminus; assembly: GCA_036936925.1. Taxonomy (NCBI): domain Eukaryota; kingdom Viridiplantae; phylum Streptophyta; class Magnoliopsida; order Poales; family Poaceae; genus Cenchrus; species Cenchrus fungigraminus. The sequence goes on from CM072769.1 coordinate 4,602,541, forward strand.
ATTTCCACCACCAACAACACTAAATCGAATCATGCAACATGTTGTACACGTCAATAACACGGGAAGAGATACCATTGCGTATGAACTAATCATCATTTACACTAAACAAAATTGCATTTCGTCTAAACTTCAATAAACTTGAGCTAACCCTAGGTCACCTTAATCTCTTTCGATCTACATAATGCAATGGTAAAAGAGGGAAAGAAGTAAAGCAATACCTTCCAAACGGCGCGGGGATCGATTCCCTCCACTTTTCCCACCCCAAATCGACGGATTTGGGGCCGGAATCAGGGGGCGGCGGCCGGCGGGACGGGCGGCGGGTCGGCCTCGGGCCTGGGAGGAAGAAAGGGAGGAGGGAGAAGAAAGGGAGGCCGCGGCGCGGCTATAGGCCCACCGCTGTCGCGCCAGGCGGGGTGGCGCGGCAACGCTACCGCGCCATTGCATGTGGTGCGGAAGTACCGGGCCACGTCACCTCGGCGCCCCCCGTCGCGCCAGCGTTGCACAGCTGTCGCGCCGCTGCATGTGGCGCGGCAAAGACTGGCTGCCGCGCCAAGCCTTTCGGCGCGGGCAAAAGGGTCACCGGGTGCAAATAATGTTGTCCAGGGGTTATTTTTAAAAATAATTTAAAAAAGTTAAAATTAAAAAAAATCCGCGCACTGGCGCACGTGTGTATGTGCATGCTATTGATTAAAGAACCACTTTAATCAGGCGCGTATACTATAATGTGCGTCATTAATATAATGTACACCTTCTCGAGAAAACTTCAATCAGTTAATCTATAAAAATAAGGAAGAGTATTGCATTGGCAACACCATTTCTTCCCCCCTATAGGTCTTTATTTGCTTTCAGTATTTTCTTTGCTACTCCCTCCATTCCAAATTACTTGTTGTTTCGATTTTTTTTAAATACATTCCTTTTGTTACACACTTAGATATATATATTTAAGTCTAAATACATAATAAAAAGAAATGTATCTAGAAAAATCAAAATAATAAATAATTTGAAATGGAGGGAGTACCTAAAGAACAGAGATGAATGTTGAGCACTTTAATTTCTCCCTTGTCACAAGCCACGTTTCGCATGTGTGTACGTGTCTTGCCACAATGCCATCTCATTATCCTAACGTAAACACATTTGTTCAAAAAATTATAAGAGTATCTTCATTGTTTACATGAGATGCATTTGTTATATATTGTCTAGGAATTAGGATTCGTTGATACATATCGTTAACAGCCAGTTTTTTTCAACGATACAAAAACAGCATTACTAGTACACAAATAATTGACCACGATGTCCACTAGCAAACAAAGACAAACGATGCCCAGCCTATAAAAAAACACATGGTCAGTTGTTGCAGGGGAGAAAACATGGTCAACAACTCAACACCATGTCAAGGCCAGGTTTCACATTTTTGTCTCACACCCTGCAGAGCATACCTGTGCTAACGCTTTCAGAGAACTGATGGACTTGGTCCTTGTGGACTGAAACCATGGACTAGAAGTTTGTGCTACCTTTCTCGCTGAACATATTCATTTCCTTCAGAGGATTGTGATTTTGTTTTATGGCTAGTTTGCAAGTTTAGAAATGGTTCATGTGGAATTGCTCAAAGCTTCACTAGAAAAAAGAATCAATAGATAGTTCGATGGAAAATTAATTATCGCAAACACGAATGTGTATGCCACGAGTCATGTACATTATCCTATAATTTCCAGAAAAAGAAGTTCTACTAGTTCTTTTTAGATCTCAACTAGAGCTTATTTACACAACAATGTATATGACTCAAGTTTCAAAGCTACTTTATTAAACTTTGATACCTTTGTTCAACAAATGATGGCTTTGTATGCAAATCGTCATGCATGTTCATTCACACATGTGGTTTTAATTTATCCGTAAAACAGGAAAAATCATATCTTATCCAAAATCATATTTTATATGTCAGTCATGCGTGTTTTAAAACATAAAATCATTTTTATCCTAAAAATAACTAGTCATTTTTACAACTCAACTAGGAGCATATTTACAAGAAAATGCCTCTCAAAGCTACTTTATCAATAATCTTTATGTCACACTTTTCCTGGAAATGGTGACTTTATACATTTTCACTCGGGTTCTTTCCAACATATTACCGTACATATACACAAAATTAAAGAGAGCCGAAACAAACATTGTATGTAGATAAGCTTCAAATACGTTGTGATACTCATCAACACATCAGATTTGATTAATTTTTCTAAACTTATATATCGTGTGCAAAAATATATCAGTGCCAACCTACTACCAAATACAGAGCACCAAGCACGCGGGTAATAAGACATAAAGCCACGAGGTTAAAGAGACACGTGTTCCGTGTTTGTAAGCCATGCTTTTGGCTCGTGGACCAGGTGCACGCAGCATTCCCATGTGTTTTGTTTCTTCTAAAAACAGCCTTCCCTCCGTCAGAGCACTTATCTATTGTCTCAAACCCCTCCTCTCGAATGCTTCCTCCATGGCCGACCTATAAAAACTAACCAACAGGTCGGAGTAGCAGTAGCTTTCGTTGAAGCTTTTTGGTGGTGGCGTGGTCGAAGAAGAGCAGAAAGGCGGCAGCTTGACGGCGATAGATGGGGCGGAGCGGCACCGGCACCGGCGCGGGGAGCTGCCTGGGTTTGGCGGCGGTGGCCGTGGTGTCGACGAGCATCATCCTCATCTCCTACCACCTCCACCGCCGGCTGGTTGCCGACATGAAGGTCAAGATCCGCGGCGAGGCCGGGGCGGACCAGGACCACCGGCGCCGGCGCCGCCGCCCCCGCGGGACGAAGAAGATCATCAAGAAGGTGCGGTTCGCGAACGACGTGGTGGAGCCGTCGTCGAACAACAAGGAGTACCGGCGGCGGGTCTGGTCGGCTGCGTCGTCGCCGACGATGCTCAGCAGCGGCGACGGCGCCGCGGCCTCGGCGGGCCGCAGCGTGGACGAGGAGCTCCTCAGCCTCAGCCGCGGCCCACCGCCGCGCACCGGCGACGCCCGCCTCGCGCTGCCGGCTCCTACCCACGCGATGCGGCGGCGCACCATCCGGCTGCCGCCGGAGCCCGACGCGTGCCGGCAGCAGCAGCAGCGTGCGTGAGCCGGAGCCGCCGTCGCGTCTCGCCTGGCTGGTAGTATGTAGCTGCTTGGACGCCTAGAGCGACGAGACATGTGACTTGTCGTGTTCGTGCCATGCCATGCTCAGAGATTTTCAGTTGTCGCAAGCTTTACAGAGATATATATCGCAATGTGCCTGCCATCTGGAATGCAGTAGCTTCAGGGGATCTTTCTGTCTTTTACACCTCTCAACTAGATATACACACTTGTGTGTAAGCCTACACGTATGTACAAAACCCCGGCCCATCGCACACCGTTCGGCCTACACACAGCAGATCTATACCAAGACACACACTGCACGTCAGCAGTAGCACGCGTATTCCTTAAAACATTTAGGGTGTGTGTGGTTAAGCTGTGGCTGTGGCAAACAGCTGTTGTGAACTGTGGGCTATGAAAAAGATGTTGTTAGATTTCAGCTGTGAGAAAGTTTAAAGCCGTTTGGTTGAAACAAGTGTGGACAAGATGTTGTGAGCTGTAAGGGACCCGAGCGGCACAACGAAGAAGAAGTCGAGGGGCTAGCGCCGCGAGAAGGCAAGGAAGGGGGTGACAGAAAACAAATCAAACAGGTATGCGACTTACGGATGGCATGATGAGTAATTTTGGGTAAATGTTGGAAGTCACAGCCGCGAAAAATAGCTCGTGGGCCGTTGTCGACTTTGTGAAGGCTAAAAGGCAGCTTTCATCTAAAGCTAGGGGTGGGATGGTACTCCTTTGGTTGAGCTTTTGGCTTTTTGAAAGCCAAAGTCAAGAAAAGCTTAACCAAAGGGACCCTTAAGGAAGCGGAACCTAGTAGGCTCCACATCATGAGCTCAATATGGCATCATGCGCAATAGAGGATGAACTTATTACTTTCTACGCAAACTGAAAAGATACATGTGCGATCTTGCACTAATTGTGTGTGTACGCAATCTCGGTGGCTCCACTCGACCACTTTTTTTCTTTTCAGGAAGTCATGAGAAAATTCTACCTAAATTTTATTAATTATGAAAAAGGGTAGCGAGGTGCACCTTTGGCATGTGTATCCCCTTGATGAACCTAGTAGGCTCCACGTCACAAAGCTCAATGTGGCACCATGGGCAAGAGAGGACAGATTTACTTTCGACGCAAGTCTCGAGGAGATGCAAGTGTGATATTGCATCGGCTGCGTGCACGCTGGCTCTTCTAGCCACCTGATACCTCTTCTCTCTCTAAAAATTTAGGGGTCTATAATTCTACCTAATTTACATTGATCATCATGGAAAAATGTCTGACATACACATGTGAAAAAATGTGAAAAAATGAGTGTGGAGAAGAAAAAAAGAAATAAAGATGACTAAGGTCCTAATGAATTCTGGGATCAGTCCTGGATCCAGTGCAGCAAAAATGTCTTTTTTTCGGAGATCTTCCTCTATGTTATTGTAACGCCAAAGTCAACGCAATAAGCCAATAAGCAATTCTTCCTTACAACCTCTACAAGAATGGTAGTTCCATCAAAAGCCTTTCGGTTCCTTGCAAGACAGATGTTCTATGCAATCGCTATCTCAGTTGTGTTTTTGAATTAGGGCACGGTTTGGGGTGGTCAAGCACAATTCAAATCAGATTGAGGGACCATTTGAATAATCATGAGTTGTGTTCAAACCTGGGATCACGTTGATGTGCCGAGTTTTTCGTGCTTGTTTTCCTTTTTTTCCTTCGAAATTGCTTATTTCTACTGATAAAATATTCAGATGGTATTCGATCAAAATTAGAAGAGTTTATTAACTAACTCGATGCAGGGTTAAGATGGTGAAATGGTGTGTGTTCTCTGGGTTCAGAGTTGATACGCATTTGTTTTGGAACGTACGTGCGGGAACTGGATTCAGGGTTAAGACAGATTGACAGAGCACAAGTGCCAAAAGCAGGGGAGACTGGATTCTTGGGGACTCTCAGGTCTCCTGATAGATTCTTCTTGCGATAAAAGGTTGGGTTGAGCTGGTTGGCTTCTGAAAGAGGAGAACTGAAGCTGCAACCTGACAGAACCTCTCAATTGCTATCACATCAGGTTACTTTTGTACATGAATTTTGTCATTTCAAACACTGACTATCACAAGTTCTATCTAGTGTGGTATCTCTCTACAAATAAAAGAATATCAATCTACAGCCAGTTTTCAGAGATTGGAACAGTTGATGATACCGTGTCCTACCTTCTGATAATGGCCTCAGTGACTAGCACTGTGCTTCATCTCACCACTACTTCTTGGTCATTCAGCATGCATTTGCATTTTCTTTCCTGAAACAAAGCATGCATTTCATCATGTAAATGTATCCTAGTCTGATCGCTAGCTGGGTTCAGCAAGTTCCAGATGAAATGTGCTGGTTCATTGCTACACAGCATCATGGGTCGGAACCTTAGCCAAGAGGTACAGTCCCTGACTAACACAACTGAAGAGAGCAAGAGCAGTGTAAGTTCTAGTCAATGTTCAGTGGCTGGCATCATATTTAGCAATGGGACATTGCCTACCTTGTGGCTTCTGGGGGATATGCTGCTCTAGTAAATCTGTGCTTTCATGATTTCGAAGACTGTAAAGGGTCCTCATTGTGCTTTGTTATAAGGTCGTAGTTCATCGATGCTAACTGTGAGATGTTCTGCAGCTCACCGGAAAAAGGAAAAGAAAATTTATCCGTCAAGGAAAAGATCATGTAATGTTGGTTGTAAAATTCAGATAAAACTGAAGAACTCGTTAGCAACAAGGTCACAATAGTTAGGAAAAGAAAATAATTTCAGTCATCAAGGAAAGATCATGTAATGTTGGTTGTAAAATTCAGATAAAGCTGAAGAACTCATTACCAACAAGGCTACAAAAGGAAGGAAAAGATAATATATTTAGTCATCAAGGAAAGATCATGTAGTGTTGGTTGTAAAATTCAGTTAAAACTGAAGAACTCAATAAAAACATGAAAAAACTCAGATAATTGGTTACCTTGAATGAGAAATTGCTGAAAGAATACTTCACCGATGATGGTGCGCCAAATTCTTCCATACTACCACATTCATCACCCTGAGAATGTTCCACGAGGAAATCAAAGTAAATTCATGAGGCTGAGAGCTGCAAAATGGCCTGGACATCTCAATCAAAAAGGCGAAAACTGATTAAAGATGGACCATCTTATGATCCAGCACACATACATCTTCCTCGTAATCACTGTGTGGGCTGCTGCAGCAACTCATGCTGCTGGTCTCGCTTCTGTCGTCGTACTCATTGCAGGGCGCATTGACATGCTCGTCGGCGGTGCCCCAGGCGTGACGGCAGGCGAAGTAGCTCGTGTCGTACTCATCATCTGTAGAAGGGATGAATGCAACCTACAGACAAGATGAAGGTAAGAAATTAAGGGACTGATGGAGGCTGTTTCTTGAACTTTCTGAATCTTCATGCAAGTAGTGACTGTAGTTTGGCATAGCATAGCAACCTTTTGCCGGGCAAGCATGTCCCAGTTGATGTCTTTGAAGAACGGATGAGCCTTTACCTGCTCTAATAGCACATTTCAGTTAGTGCCATATGCACAAGACTTGTCATTTGCAAAATTTACAGTAAGAAGAACAAGAAAAGGGTGTACCTCTCCAGCGCCGGTGGCGCCTAATCTTTGTACTGGGTTTTCAATAAGCAACCTAATATGGTGTGAATGAGTCAAAATGACATTTGCAGCCTGAAGACCTAATATGCGCCTATGATTGTTAATTTGTAAAACCTTCTATGTTCTATTTTAATTTTGACTTACTTGTCAATCAAATCATGCGCTTCAAAACTCAGTTCCTCCGGTACATGAGGCCAAGGTATTTCTCGATTCATTATGTTGTCGAATATTATCTGCAGCCAACCGATATTGTTACTGGTTAATCAACATAACCGGTGACAGAAGAAACATAAGAGAAGCATTGTCTGTTCATGTAATTCAAGAAAAACTGATGGTCTATCTTTGCCAAAATAAACCTTCCTCTTTTTTATTTTCAAAAAATTAATCAACTCCACCATCTCTGTGAACTAAATCTATTAGTTTATTATTAACTCCACAAATTGGTGACCTGCCAAACTACTGATACTTAAGAATAGCATACTTACTACAAATAAATAAGTTAGGCAGCAAGATTTAGTGCCAATACATCATATCAGTATTTTTAAAAATCTGGGGAAAATTAGCAGGTAAATTCTGAAACTAGTGTACTCACAGTCATAAACAGACTTCCAAATTCAAATCCACTCAACACTAAGTGTAACAGAAACAGGAAATTTCCGACAGACGATGCATACTACCTGCGGGTGCTCGGCATTGAAAGGCGGAATCCCCACCAGGAGCTCAAAGAGAATGATACCAACTGACCACCAATCTGCAGTCGGACCTGCATTTGGGGAGAAGAGAACAAACAAACCATGTCACTGAATTTTACTTCACATTTCCCTCTATGAAGCAGAAGATTCAGCAGACGATGAGGAACCGTGTGCCATGCCCAGCAGGATCTCCGGCGCCAGGTAGTCCGGCGTTCCCACGGCCGTCTGCCTCTGCCGCTGCCGCCTCTGCTGCGCGCGCTGCTCCGCGTCTGCCGGCTGATGGTCGCCGACGAGGGCGCTGCTCACGTCTGGTCCTGACAGATCGTCCGTGCTGTTGATCAGGCCAACTTTTGATAGCCCGAAATCGGTAAGCTGCAGCATGTAATCCAAAAATCAACAGTTTTAGTCTGAACATTATTCATTCATTGGCTGATAATGAGAAAGCAATCACCTTTATGTGGCCATCACGACCGATCAACAGGTTGTCAGGCTTCAGGTCACGGTGGATCACATTCATGGAATGCAGGTACTCCAATGCAAGAACCTATTCACATTCATGGCATTGTTGTTTCAGAAAACAATGCCATATGTTTTCAGACATTTGCAGCAAAACGACATCAGGATCAACAAACAAACAAAACTCATACAAGCTCGGCGATGTAGGTCCTGGCCATGTCCTCGTCGAGGCATCCGAGGTTCCTGAGGAGGGAGTAGAGGTCCCCGCCATTGAGGTACTCCATGACGAGGTACAGGTTCTCCCTGCAGGTGAAGGAGTAGAAGAACCTGACGACGAAGGGGTTCCTCGCGGAGATGAGGATGTCGCGCTCCGCCAGGATGCTCTCCACGGCGTTCTTCCGGATCATGTCCGCCTTCTTGAGCACCTTGATGGCGAAGAGGTCGCCGGTGACCCGCTTCCTGGCGAGGAAGACGCGCCCGAAGGCGCCGCGGCTGATGGGCTTGATGATCTCGAAGTCCTCGATCGACGTCCGGTCCTTGAACTTGGCGGCGGCGGCGGCGTTCCCGTTCAGCGCCGAGCTCGTCCTCGAGCTCACGCTGCTGTTCTCCATCGGCCCCTCCTCGTCGATCGGGTGCAGCTGCTCGCCGGCGTTCATGTCGTCGATCTGCCCGCACAGCTGCATGAACTTCTCCCTGCATGCAACATTATTCATGATTTCCAGTGGGCACGCTAGGATTGCATTGAAAAAGATTGTGTGATCTTACTGCAGGAGCTTGGCGATCCTGCGGCCGAAGGTCTCGACGACGAGGGCGTCGACCTTGCGGGTGTCGATGACGGCGTTGAGGTCCTCGAGGAAGGAGCTGAGGTCCTCGAGGGAGTTGTAGTCGGAGCTCTTGATGCTCTCGATGCCGCGGGCGATGGCGAGGAGGCTCTCGATCTGCTGGAAGTTCTCGCCGAAGCCGGCGTGGAAATGCCGCGCCAGCTGCGACTCCGCGTGGCTCGTGCGCGGCGTTGGCAGCGGCGAGTAAGGCAGGCTCACCGGCACCGGCGACAGAGCGCCTTCCGAGAAGAGCTCGGCGGACGGCACGGCGAGCAGGTGGGACAGCGCGTCGTGGTTGGGGTTGGAGGACCCGGACGACGACGTGCTTGGCCGGCCGGCGCCGCCGCCGGCGAAGCAGGCGAGCACGCGGCCGAGCACGTCGGCGACGCGCAGCAGGCGCTGGTCGGCGGTGTGGCCCTTGGCGTCGCAGCGGTCTGCGAGCGTGCACACCACCAGGTGGCCCTCGGCGCACGCCATGGGGATCTCGAAGTCGCAGATCCGGCAGATCATCCGCGGCTTGCCGTCGACGATGATCTGCTGCGCCGCCGGGTACTGGGACGAGACCTCCACGTCAATCGCCGCCGCGCCGCCTGCGCCGCCTAGGCACGCCAGCCCGTCGGGGTGGATGCTCGCCGCGTCCACGCGCTCCACGATCTCGTCCACGCTCGGCTTGCCCTGCGGCCGGGTGATGATCGGCTTCTTCTTCTCGTCCGCGGCGGCGGCGGCGGCGGCGGCGGCATCGGCGCCACCGCCTGCGCCGGCGTTCCTGTTCTTCTCGGCGGGGGAAGGGAGCTTCTTCCAGGACGCCATCCTGCCGGAGGGGGAATGCTCAGAAGCGCCGGCGGGTCCGTCCCCGGACGAGAAGATCCTCGCCGGGGAGAAGTCGACAATGAGGTGCTTGTGCTCTAGCATCCGCCGCCGGATGAGCCGCTCCTTGAGCTCGGTGAGGCTGGAAGTGCTCTTCCGGCCGAGGTCCCCGCCGTCGGCGCGGGAGGGGAAGAGCCCGAGATCGCTGAGCTGGTGCAGGCCGAGCACGTGCTGCCTTCCGCTGCCATCGTCGCCGGCGTAGCGGCACCCGGCGGCGGCGGCCTCCTTCTGGAACTGCAGCAGCCGGGTGCAGCGCGTAAGAATGAAGAGGATCCGCGTGTGGGCCTGCTTGGGGAACCCGGCGGGCAGCTCCTGGCGGCGGTCGTCGAGGCCCTGGACGATGCCCTCGCAGCGTGTCCAGAACTCCTCGGGGCTCATCTCGGCGCACCGCTGCGCCGCCACGAGGAGGTCCTCGAGCGCGAGGCGGCGGTCCTCCGGCAGGTCGTCGTCGTCGCGCTCCAGGACGCCGACGAGGTCCCCGGCGAAGACGCCCAGCTCGCTGTCCACCTCCTCCTTGAGGCGGATGAACTTGGTGCGGACGGCGCCGATGAACTCCTCGGGGGTGGTGCCAGTTCCGCCGCCGATGCCGCCGAGCCCGCCGCCGCGCACCATCTTGCGCATCGCCGGGACGCCGGCGCCGGCGCTGAGCTCGTGCGAGAAGCTCTTCACCTCTGGCGCGCGCTTCCGGCGGCCGCTCGTGACGCGCATGATCGCGCGGAACCGCGGCGAGTCCATCTCCCGCGCCCCGCCGGCGTCCACCGTTGGCGGCCGCCCGCGCGCGACGCCGCCGTCGTCCTTCTGCGGGTCAGACATAGCGCATCGATCAACGTCAATCCATCACACGCATGTTGCCGCCACGTCCGATCGATCCCCCGGAATTATTTACCTCCATGATCGCAACGTGCGAGCAGGTCAACAAATTCCTCCCCAGCGAGCATCTTTTTTACATGCTTCAAACAAATCCATAAAATCCGATCAAATCTTTGAATACATTCATATATCCTGAATTCATGAAGGGAAGGTGAGGAACTGGAGAATATATAATTAATTAATATGGCATGTAAAATGCTATTTAAGGACCGAAGAATTTATCAATCCAAATAGAACACTATTTGGACATGAGATGTTCTTTATCGACTATTTTCTCATACATCACAATCCTTTGTATCCAAATAGAGCCTACTAATCACGTGTGACATACCTGATGAAGAAGTCGCCGTCGTCGATCGAAACACGGCGCTGTTAACCTCTATGTGAGTACTCCTATGCAACTAGGATTAGGAAGATGCAATGCAGATTAATGTTAAGCTTTTCATGCACAAAAAAATGATGCAGAAGCTAATTTTAACATCAGGTGCCTAGTGTTGTCGAGGCAGGAACTAAAAAGAAGGGGCGGCCCCACGTCAGCTACCCTCCCGCACCAGAGAGAGACGGGCGCCCGCCCCTTCGGCCCAACGGGTTCCCAGCCGCGAAACCCGGATGGATCTTGTGGGCCCCACCAGAAGGGGACCCGGAACCCGCTTCTATATACTCCCCACCGCCACGCGCATGCCGCAACCGCCTCCCCGCCGTCGTCTCTCGCCGCCCTGCGTGGATGCGACTCCCCTCCCCGCCGGCCGTCCGCTCCCCCTCCCCCGCACAAATCTAGAGGCCGTCGATGGCGCCGCGCCGCGGTCTCTGACAGCGGCGGCGGTGACCACGACGACGATGACGACGACGATGGAGACGGGGAGCGGAGTGCGATCGCCGCCGATGATGTCCGAGCCCAGGGCGCACTACGACGGCCAGCAGAAGCAGCGGCGCCTGCACCGGCGGTGCAAGTCGGCGTCAGCGGGGGTGACGTCGTCGTCGTCGTCGTCACCGCCCGCCGCGGCGCGGGAGGAGCAGGAGGTGCGGCGGCTGCGCCGGTCCCCGCCCGTGGAGGCGCGCCGGGAGCGGGAGCGGCGGCGCGCGCGGGAGCAGCCCCGGTGCGGGGAGGTCGCGGGCGGGACGGCGGCCGAGTGCGCGGCCGTGTGCTGCTGCTTCCCCTGCGCCGTCGTCGAGCTCGTCGTCCTCGCCGCGGTGCGCGTCCCCGCCGCGCTCTGCCGCCGCGTCCTCCGCGCCCGGAGGCGGCGCCGCAGCGCGGCTCGCGCCGCGCAGGCCAAGAAGCAGGAGATGGACGAGCTCGTCGTCGGCGTCGCGCCGAAGGCTATCGCCGCGGCGGCCAAGGACGGGAACGGGGACGCCATGGACTTCTGCTACTGGCCGCCGTCGTCGACGATGCCCAAGCAGCACGACGACCTCGCCGACGCCGAGGAGAAGGTCTGGGCCAGCTTCCACGGCGCCGGATTCTGGCGGAGCCCGTCGCAGCGCGAGGAAAGGAGGTGATCGCCACCGCCGCCGCCGCCGTCTCTCCCTGCAGCCTATCGCCCGGTTTCTTGCATTCGATCGGTCACCACCATCACCATTCACCAACCCGACCAAATTTCCCCATAGGAAAAAAAAATGAACTCCTGCGATTAATCGACTGCTGCTTGCAGCAACAAACGACCACTGTTATTACCAGATTTATTGCTCGTGTTTTCTTTTTTCCTATTTTTTTATGCAATGGGAGGAGAAAGAAACCGTGCATTGCTTAGGGAAAGAATTCGCTATTTCTTCTTGATCTGTGCTTGCAGCGTGCTAGTCATTCTGATTTCGGGGCTGAACGATTTGGATAACTTTTCTGACGAACACGATCGATCAGCAAAAACCAAAACAAAACTGTAGAAACTAGAAAGTATAGACAGGGTGAATGACAAATAGTGAGTAAATTTCTGGTTCTTTTGATTCAGACATTTAGAGTGACAACAAGGGGAAATTTCTGGTACTTTGATTCATTTGATTCAGACATTCAGGGCGCGTTTGTTAGGGTGTATGCCTTTGGCCTAGGCCCGTGAGCTGCAACTAGGTGTGTTTGTTAACCTGAATCATGACACGTGGCTGGTCAGCACGACCCCTAAAGCTAGGGATGAAAGTGGTACAGATATTATCCGTCCGACCGACCGACCGAAAGGGTCAGACACTCAAATGGTAAGACCGTATTCGAATCCGGACATTTAATATCCGTAACTATCCGTACCGCATTAGTATCCGGAAATTCAAAGTTGAATTTCTATGATCCAAATATGATGAATATTACTATTCGACAAAAAATATACTGTCCGTATCCGTATTCGATCCGAGAATTCAGTCCGAGAAAGAAAAATTATTTGTATCTGTATCCGCAGTATCCGTCCGTATCCTATCCGTTTTCATCCATACCTAAAGCACTCTGGAACCTGCAACGCGTGGAGGCCCGTTCCACGCGTTGCAGGCTCGCGGGCGTTGTTGTGGTGACCTCCGGTGTTTATTTTCTTCTACCGAGCAACCTGTGGTAGCTGCGCCGACAATAGTTGACCGAAATTTTCCTCACCGGCGATGAGGATTCTGGCAAGGGGACTCCTGCAGAAATACTCAGCGAGACGAGGCGCACACAACTCCACAAGGCTGGCGGCGAGCGGCGGCGCAGCTGTGGCGGCGAAGTCCGGAATGCACGTGGAATCTCAAGCAATGTGCGGATTGAGAGAAGCATAAACATAAGTTGTTGAACACGGTTCGATTTGAGAAGTTGTTTGGTGTATACAGTGGCCAGATGGTGGAGATCGATGACAGAGGCGGAGCTCGAGCTCCAGACGTCAATGGCAGACGAGGACTTAATTCTCCACTGGTAGGAGCCGTGGTAGCGGGTTGCGAGTGGTTGAGGTTGAAGATTGGGAGGCGAGGGAGGCATGTGTAGTGGCAATTTGATTTTTGTAGACGGAGGACGAAGAATTTTACGCCAGAAGTTGGCATGCTCAGCTCGGTTCATCTTGGGGGTGTTTGTGTCCGGAGGAAGAGGAAGAAGATAGAAGAGAAGGGAAGATGCATCACGCGGCGGCGCTGGCGTCCGCGCGGGACGAAGCGCCCGGCACGAGGCGGCGCTGGTGTCCGCGCGCGACGCAGGCCCAGGTACGCGACGGCGCACACGTGCGCGCGGCACGCGGCGGCGCTGGTGGCCGCGAGGGGTGCCGCATCAGGTAAGCGAAGCGCGATCGAGCGGGCAGGACGGTGCGACCGAGCGTGGGGAGCAGCGGCGCGGCTAGGCGTGTGGCACGCCATGGCTTTGCGCAGCGGCACCGACGTGCGCGTGCAGTGCGGTTGGGCTTCCGCGGCCGAGCATGCGGTGCGGCGGCGCACAGTGAGCAAGCACGTGCAGCAATATCATGGCTCGACGCTGGCACAACACCGTTGTTAGCGAGAGGAAGAAGATGGACGGTGGTAACTCTACCACATCTCAAACACAAGAAGGTAAGTCTACACTTTTGCACAACCTATCAAACACCATCTCGGCTCAGTTTGTATCATGAGCTACAAATTTACCAATCATCTTCTCTGCACTCTGTAAGCCTGGTTGGGCCGGCACGAGCCTGGCTGACCAGCCTGGCTGAGACGCTACACGCTACCAATCGCACCCTCAGACCATCTGCACTGGTGCACGGGATAGCCCACGCTATCCCTGTCCAGTAGTACTTTTGAGGGAAACCACCCCGCAGCGGCGTACTGGGACGTCAACGCTACGCTGCGTGGGCGTTCCGTTTACGCCACTCCTGGCAGGATCGCGGAGGCACGGAAAGTGTGGGGCCCGCGCGGACCAACGCGTCGCGCCCGTCCCCGGAATGTTCCGGCCTGCAGAGGACGGTGGCGGCGGAACAGGAGGAGGATGAGAGGTGAGCAAGACCTCGCCGTCGACCAGCAACACTTCGCCGCCGAAGAGGCTTGATTCCCCGTCGGTGCCCAAATCTAGCAGGAGAGGGACCTCTGCTCCTCTGCTCTAGGCCCGCGCCGCCCAGATCCAGCAGCAGAGCACTCGGCGAGCTGGGGAGGAGGTGATGGAGGACGAGCCCGCCGAGGGAGGGAGGCCGCCATGGCCGCGCAGCTCACCTTCCCCGGCGGTGAGGATGACTCCATGATGTGGTGGATTTGGAAGGGGAGGCGGTGGTCGGGATCCGCTGGAGAGAGATCTTGGGGGGGAGGAGCAGAGGGCTGCCGCGGGGGACCTCCAGCTCGGCCCGCCGCCGGGACCTCCAGCTCGGGCCGCCGCCGGGACCTCCAGCTCGGGTCGCCGCCAGGACCATGGGCGAGAGGAGGAGGCGCGGGAGCGTTGCGACGGCCGCTGCCGCCGCTCCCGGAGGTGGTGGTGATGTCGCGCGAGCTGAGGAGGGGCACGCCGGCGGTCTGCGCCGGCGCCGGGGAGGGGAGAGGCCATGGAGAGGGTGCCGACGGAGAGAGAAAGGATGGCAGGTGGAGGGGCGATGTGGGTGGGGGCAGTGGAGAAAAGAAAGGAGGGAGGGGGAGAGAGAGAGTGACACGTGGGTCCCGCATGCTGGTAGTTGGTATTGAGTAGAGATATAAAGGATGACGAGTGCAGAAAAAAGTTGTATAGAGGAGAGAATCTCGCTGACCAGACCGGAATATTCTGTTTTTTAGGAGGATATGGAGTATGACGAGTTCAGATAGTCTCAGTACGTTCATCCTTCTTCAGGTTACTGATATACAGTATGGTATACATGTGGGTGACAAACAAAGTCAGTCATGCATCCATCCATCCATAGGCACACTGCCAACTGCACGTCTTGTGGGTTAAAATTGTTGGGAACTGGATATTTTTTTTTTAGAAAAACTAGTAGGAGCGCTATATCATTTAAGAGGGAACTGGATATATCATTTTGGATCTTTGGCGCAGACAGAGGAGTATACAGGTTTCAAACAAAGATTGCCGCTCAGACTGAATTCATGCTTGTCGATCCAAACTTGAACTGGTTGCGTTTTCAGACAAGATGTTCCAAGAATTAAAATTTTGCTTTGTTCGTCTTGTTTATCAGCCACCAGCCAGTGATATTTTTCTCAACAAATCAGCAACGTTCCACACACGCTCAGGACGTGCAAGAACGAAGTCAAGAACTTATGAATTTGAATGCCAGACGCAGGAACTAAACGTGTGCGGATGTGATCCTTTGGTTGGAGAATACAAAATTTGTGGTCAACTCAAAGAGGCGTTTGGTCACTGCACAAACCTACTACCAGTACCACGCCCAGAGATTCAATCTTTGTTAGAATAAAAATCGAGTCAAAACGATCGCCAACAACCACCAAATCGATCGGCTAGGTAAAAAAATTGGCCAAATGCAAAAGGTTAATCTTTGTTTTAGAGCTCAATTTGGCTGTCTGAAACGTCAGTTCATATTGATAGTTGACCACACACAATTTTTGTTTGGGTCGATACTGGGCTGAAATAACGGGCTGGCCCGTTGCTGAGGCAGGCCGGCCTGCTAGGCTCCGAAATATGGAAAGTCCTTTCAACATCCCTACACTATTACGGCACTCTGATTTTAGTCCCTTATATGCAAAACGGGTATTCGTAGTCCCTCAACTTTCAATATTGTTTGTTTTTATTCCCTTGCTGGTTTTGACAGTGGTTTTGCATAACATGATAATGAATGCATGCACATGTCAAGTGATTTTTTCCATCGCAAATGTTGTCTAGTGGGCAGAAATCATAGAGGATCCAATCCCTCCATGACTGCCAGGTGGCCCACCAGGGGGACAGCGGGGTGTACGCAGTTGTATATATTGCATTGTTTATGGGTATATCTGAGAACGGTGCAGACAAAAAAGTGCGTTAGTCAGTGAGAAGCGTTCTGTATGCGAGCCGAACCTCTCCCTGACGTTTCTCTCTCCCACCCACTCCAACCTGTACCTCCCACCTACCCACTTGTACATTTTTTAAATATTCTCTTCCATTACTTGAGTAAATGGCTCTCAGATCCACCGAACCAACCAACCTATAAAATATTTTCAAGTATAATTAATTCATTCTCATCACCTATTTGTGCAGCCTATGTACCACATCACACCAGCCCATGTACCACTATCACACTTAGTACAATTTGATTAAAAGAAAAGTTTGAGAAAATAAAAGCAAAAAAATTATATCAATTTTGTTCATTCCTCATGTCATGCACATGAATCACCAGCGGTCTAATCCTAAGTACAATATTATTTGGAAAAAAAATCCTAAGTACAATTAAGCGAGCATGCCTTCACATGTACTAAGAGATTAAAAAAAATCAAAAGTTTTTTTATCTCAACGAACACCTAATGCTAATCAGGTGCACATCTCATGAACAACATAAAAACGATAAACAAAGAACAAGCAGCTGTAAGAAGGTGAAAAAAAACAACTACTAAAAGTAGAGGGACGCAGAGATTGCTCTCAGCATTCGATCTTAGCTGCGGATCATCAGAATAAATAAACAATCCCGAGAGCTCGCTGTGGACGACGGCCTCTGGCTGTCGCAGGCCGTCCTAGCCACGTGAAGCAGTCGTCGGTGCTCGGTCGAATGCGGAGCTGCTCCAGCTCCCGCGTCGCGCCTCGAGGAGGTGGCCAGGATCGCCTGTTCGCTTGACTTATCAGCCACCAGCCAGCAGTACTTTTCTCTCAGAATAAATCAGCCACCAGCAACCAGTCAGCAGTACTTTTCTTTTCTCTCAGAACAAATCAGCACCAGCAACCAGCCAAACGAACAGGGCGGGTGTTGGCCGCGCCGGCGGGTAGTGCCACGGCAGCGACGCAGGTACCTCCGTCGCCGGCACCGGTACCTGGCACTGCAACACGGCCCCCACGGCCGCGTCGACCTGCATCGTCCGGACTGGTACCTGCGTCAGGCCTGCGCTGCGCGAGATCCGACCGAGCGGCCTCTCGGCGGCGGCGGTGGCCGGCACCACGCACCACGGCCACGACCTACTCACGACCAGAGCAGAGGCAGATTCGGCACTATGCCGGGGCACCACCGTGCTGCCACTCCTAGCCAGCGTGGGGCCCAACACGGAGGTCGGTGCGGGAAGAGGATGGCGAGCTGGGTGCTCGGGCGGGGAGGAGGAGGTCGCGACCCTCATGGCCAGGAGGAGGAGATCACCGCGTCAGGAAGCCTCCATGCCCAGGTGGAGGATGGAGCCGCGGCTTGGCCAGCATCGACATGTCGGGCCACGGGCCGGAGCTGCCGAGCTGGACGCTCCTCTCAGCGCGCACTCCTGTCGCTGCCCGCCTGGATGCTCGCGGACCGCAAAAGGATGCTCTGACCACCCGGAGAACGCACTCGGCATCCGCAGGTGCTGACCTCCGCGCCGGTGGTCCCCAGATCCGGCGAAGGTCACCACCGCGGCCTGCCTCACCCGCGTCGAGCATCACCCTGCACGCGTGTCGGCGAGGTCCTCCGGGATGGGCGGGAGCAGGGCGTAGTAGCAGCGGGAGAGGGGGTTGTAGACGACGACCTCGATGAAGACGGTGCCTCTCTCGACTCCGGTCGCTACTCACTCTACGAGGAACCGGCGCCGCCACCGGCTCCCTCGCTGCACTGGATCTAGGGGAGGAGGTGGCCGTTGAGGACGAGGCCGAGCAGCGAGCCGTAGGTCACCGCAGCGGGCAAAGGGGCGATGGGGAGAGGAAGGAGGCGGCCGAGCCGCCCCTCCGCCGCGCCATGGACACCACGGCGGACCAGGAGCCGGCGCCCTTGCCACGTCGGGCCGTATAGTCACTGGTGTAACCGAGGTGGTCGCCGACGGTGACATCGACGAGTGGTGGGGGCGGCTAGGTCCATCCTCCCTGATCTCCCTGCACACGGAGCAAGAGAGGCCGAGGCTAAGATGGTTGGAGAGGGTGTGCAAAGAGGAGCGTGGATCTGCAACCGGTGGGCGTGGAGATGGCCGGAGAAGAGAGATCTGATGGCGGTGCCGGCGAGGGCGGGACCGTGCGGGAGCTGGAAAAAAGAGATGAGCTTCAGATAATGAATGGGTAGATGAAAGAGGAGGAATGATATATCTATGCCTCGGTACAGATTCACACATGTTTCGGTACAGCCTCTCCACCTGCGGTCGTGTTTAAATGAGTTGCAAAAAATTTTCAGAAAAGGGAATCTCGCATGCATGAAGTACTAAATGAAGTTTATTCGCAAAACCTTTTCACATATGAGTGCAACTTTGCATGATGAATCTAATAGTATAATTAGCTTAATGATTTGCTACAGCACTGCTACAGTAATCATCTTCTAATCATGTGGTCAAAGCCCTCATTAGATTGCTCTCAGAAATTTACATTGAGGTGTGGAAGTAGTTTTATAAACTGCTTTATTTAATACCTTTAATTAGTGGTCAAAAGGGGTTGAAAAAATTTTGAAACTTATCTAAACACGGCCGCATCGCAGCTGTTCCCTTTCGCGTGCGTAGCTCCGACACGCCTCCTGTCACCGCTGCACCACATCTGCCGCGGCTCACATCTCAGAGCAAGCTCCACCGTCCATATTGCATCCTCCATGACTTCCGGTTACTAAAAATCTTGGTTCTTTTTTCCATGTCCTCCGTCTTTCTTTGTTCCTTCTATCCATATGAGTAGCTCTACAGTGTAACGAGCACCTGTGACGAGTTTGGGAAAATTTTAGAGAAAATTTTTGAGGTTCCCTTCCAAGATATATTAAAAGTATTAAATGTAGATTACTTACAAAACTAACTACATGAATGAACTAGAAATCACGAGATGAATCCATTAAACCTAATTAATTCGTCATTAGAGATTCGTTACGCATAATATTATCCAATTATATCATAATTAGGCTTATTAGATTCGTCTCGAGAATTAAGGTAGAGATTGTAGAATGAATTTTGTTATTAATTCACATTTAATACTCCTAATTAGTGTTTAGATATTGATGTGACGGGTAGTTGATAAAATGTTTGGTAACTAAACGGGACCTCATGGTCTGAGCGCCGGCCGGCTTTCCCGCGCGCACGCGCTATACAGATGGACATCCTGCATCGTACGTGCGCGCCCGTCACCTCCGGCCATCCTGTCCATCCATCTACCATCGGTCGTCGATTGCATGAATCGTCACGTCGTCATTCTTTTGAATTCGACGTAAAGTTTTTTCAACGCTCTAGCTCTGCAACGCGCAGAGGCCGTGTTGTTCTTGCAAGCCGGACGCCCGGACAAATGCAGCATGTGCTGTACAAAGAGTAGCATGGGACCATCCTTTTTTTGCCCCTGCATGCGTCGTCAGTTGGCACCTGTGAATTGTCGGAGTCTACGGTGGTGTAGCATGGGACGAGGTACATATACACGGATACCTCGGTTCTCTTTTGGACGCGCATATTTCACCTTATTAGCGCAATGGTGAAGAAAAACAACACGCTGCTTGTCATTTAATTAGTGCAAATTAAACACGATTTCCTCATTAGTCCTCCAATGGCAAGTAGAATCATGTATCGTTTGTGAAAATCTGAACTTTGAAAACATGCTTATCGAAACAGAATCGAGGGAGCAAACTAATCAAGCTCGAACTGATGAAGAAGGGTGCAAAGTAGGAGGATTCATCAGGCCACTTTCCTCTAAGAAAAAAGAATGATTATCTTTTTTTTTTTTTGAGAATGAGTATCTATCTGCCACTTTGTAGTGTTGGGCTTCATGATGATCTGCATCAAGCAAGGTCGATTATGGGCTGAAACAGCAGGCCGGCGCCGGCCCTTTGTCATTGGGCCCGTTGTGTACGGAAGTGTCGACAGTGGATCATTCAGACAGACAGATTACAGTCAAACCTTCTTGTTAACAAATCGCAACCAACAACTAAAACGACAGGATACTGTACGTACAGTAGTAGTACTTGAACAGATACTGTACAGTATGCGACAAACGACAGTCTTGTGTCTTGCATTGATCTGATTTTTCATGCCAGCGCAGCTAGAGCCGCCGGCGCCGGCGCCGCCGCCGCACACACTGACGATCAAGAGGACGATAGGACACGCTCTGCCATGGTCTGAGCGCCGAACGGCCGCGCCATCTCATCATGGCTGCTGCTCAGCATTTTCACGTGCATGCGTTCCCGTCACCTCCGATCCGGCCGGCCATCATGAACACGTTCGTTCATCGATCGGCCGGGGTCGGCGGGGGTGTCGCGTCTCGATCGCATATGATGCGTCACGTCGCTCATCATTCTTCTCGATCGGATTTGACGTAAAGTTTTCTGCGCTCTGCAGCACGCAGGCCGTATTGTTGTTGTTCTTGAAGCCAGCCGGCGGCCGTTAATTCTACGTAAAAGTTAAAGATGAAAGTAAACATGCTAGAATAGCTAACGACATGACTGCACACCTGTATTATTATTTAGGGGCTGTTTAGTTCGTCAAATTTGCACGAATAAACAGTACATTAGAGTGAAAAATTGTTGGAAAAGTGTGTGTTGTTGCTGTAGGTGCTGCGAGAGAAGATATGAATGTGACGGGTGAACAGTGAATGAAAATGCAAAGTTAACGAACTAAACGACCCTATTTTGTTTAGGTGATCGTGTATTGTATGGAGCTGCTAGTTGCATGGCCTTGGATTCTGGTTTATTCACGCCCAGCAACAAAGAGCAGCAGCTTGCATGGCGCGCGGCAGCTACATACAACTATAATAGCTAGTCCGATAACGAGCACAGCCAGCAGCAAGAGGAGCAGCGCATGCACAGTGGTTGTTGTACACCAGTGGCCAAATTAATTAAGCAACGACAACCCGGGGCAGCATACGCGGTAGCTACAGTGTCGATATTTCCATCGTCTCTCGCTAGGCACATGTGACACGTACGGTTGCAAGAGCCAAACTCTCAAATGCCATGCCCAAACCTAACAGACCCATGAAACCAGCACATCTTATAATCACGATTGTTGAAAGCAACTGGAAGAACCGAAAGGGTATATAGTTTAGTGGTTACAAAAGCTACAGTAGCACCTATGTTCTGGGTTTGACTCTACGTGGGAGGGAATTTTTTAGGATTTAATAGCGTTGTGCTTTCAGTGGTAGCGGTGTTTCCGCCAACAACGAGACGTTTGGTGACTTCCTCAATCTTGAGGATGTGTCGGCCCAGTCTTGGAAGATGTTTCTAGAGGTAGGGTTTGCACGTGTGCTTTCATAAGGGTGAGTGTGTGTGTTGTGAGTGTCTTCGTTGTACTGTGTAATTCACACAAAAAAAAGCAACTAGAATAAGAAATTTCTACTATATATGAAACATTGCTTACAACCACACATACTTTTTATTAGCCAGACTCTATTCTTTAAGGGTAGTGAGTGTGACACCACAATAGCTAGTTTCTCAACCAGTGGCGGAGGCAGCCTAAGAAGCCAGGGCTCATTCGCTTATCCTTCCTTCTTCTTCCATTGGATTCAGGAGGACGGAGAGAAAGAGGAAGAAGAGGAGGATCCATTGGATTCACATGTGCCCCTAGCCCCCCTTTAGATCGGCCCTAGTTCTCAACCAGAAACAAAGCGCACCCCGGACACTAGCTGCATGGCAAGCGATCTGACCAAAATCATCCTTTGGTGAAAGAATGAATATCACTATTCTCTGTCAATAGAAATCTCTGTCAAGCGATCTGACGTAAAGTTGTCTTGCATCATTCTTGCTGACGTCCAGATTGCTTCCATCTTTATGAGGAAGACTGTGTGTTCGCCAATAGTGGTGGTGGTGGTGTGTGTGTGGGGGGGGGGCTGAAGCCCCCCCTAATTCTGGTTTCTCTATGGAGCTTCCCTTGAGCTCTCCTCCAATTTTAAGACAAAGGAGAAACAAGAGGAGGTGGGAGGAAGAGGAAAAGCCCCTAGGTGCTGGTCTGGCTCTGCCACTGACAATGTTGACAAGCACCTTGACATACGAAGCTTTGGCGACCACATTTAGTTCGGAGGTGACAACAGTAGTGGAGTCAAGACCTGCATCTACATCCAATAAAATTTATCAACTATTCATGCATCGTCGCAGCATGCAGTAGCAATGACTAGTTGTACTTCACTCATGAGGTCATGGTAACAAAGGCCAAGTAGGGCCCTTAAGTCGAACAAGGCTTCCAGAAGTTACCATCATGTTTTCTGACGGATCGCCCCTAGTTGCAGTAAATCCGGAGCGCTAGAACTACCAGTGTAGTACATGATCACTGCGGCGTGGAGACACGACTTGTGGTAATCTGAATTATCAACCATCAATCATGTTCCTTGGTCAAGTGAGGCACACTCGCGAAGAAAAAATGAGTGAGAGCGCGAGAGTCCCACCTTGCACGCCACTGTCGCCGCGCCCCACGCCGGCGACGGCCGGCCAACCCAAGCCCCTTGGCCTCCAGCCGCAGCCGCAGTCGTCTTGTGGCTCTCCTCAACGCTTGCTTCGTCCCTCCGGTGACGGCTCGCGGAAGGAGTATGAGGCTCCACGACATGACAACACCTTGGGGAAGGACAAAGCCGTGGAAGCTGTTCATTGACATGACAAGACCAAGGACAAAGGTAAAGCTGTGGCGGCCGCTCCTCAGGCGGGTGGCCAGCCTCCTACCGGCTGCTGTGAGGGGGCGGAAGGCTGTCCTACCGGGATGTGGTGGTGCGGCCGCGCACTTTCCGGCCACGATTCCCGGCTGGATCTGTTGGCAATGGGTGGTACAATGAGAAGACCATGATGGGTAACAACCATGCATCCTCTGATGTGTGGTCTCGCCTGGGTGGTATGGCGCGTATTCGCGACCAGTCTAGAGGGTTGAGACCCTTGGGCAATGGCGGCTCTTGGTCGGAGACACTCAGAGCAAAGGCTGGGTCTAGGTGCTTTAACTGCTTATCTGCGGGGCATCACATTGATGGCTGCAAGGATCCACCGTGCTGTATTCTTTGTTTCAAGTTTGGCCACAAGGCCCGTTGGTGCCGTTCTCCTCCCACCACTGCACTGCGCTCTGCTACTGCTGCCGCTCCTTTCCGCGCCGGCACTTGCGCTGCGCCTGCTCTACCTTCCTGCTCCAAGCTTCCTGCTACCGCGCCTCCGCCGCTGCTCGCCGCCGCCCCGATCTGCTCTGCTGCTGCGGCTGAAGGACCGAATCAGGCGACTAGAGAGGGGGGGAGTGAATGGGAGCCGATAAAAATTCTTCCCAAAGGTCGAACTCGGCGTATGCCCCGATTGCCACTCCAAGTACTCGCGCACACAAAGGAAGCTCCAAACGAGGCACACACAAGCCTAGAAGATCAACCGACACTCCAAGGAGCAAAGAACGGAAGCACCAAAGCAAGAACCAAAGGACTTAGGCAACTCTGCGAAGTCCCTGGCGGACCGTCCGAGGTGACCGGGCGGACCGTCCGCGAGGAGGGCGCGGACCGTCCGTGAGGTCATGGCGGACTGTCCGTAAAAGCACCCCGAACCACCAGTAGCGCACCCCCGAAATTCGGACTGTCCGGCGGCTCACTGCGGACCGTCCGACCAGCACGGACTGTCCGGGACAACCACGCGGATTGTCCGCCAAACTAGTTGCCACCGAACCAAAACAACTCAACGGATCAAAACTCGAGCGCTCAAGAACTCGCGAAGAACACGAAGAACATCAACACTGCCAGGGCCTCGCGGACCGTCCGCATGGGCCTCGCGGACCGTCCGCCAGGTGCGGACAGAGCAGAAAAATGCTCGAGCTCGGGAGTCAACTCCACCTTTCCATCACCGGATCTCCCAAATGGCTAAAGCTCTTGAGACAAGATTTGGGGGAGATGATAAGCAACACAAGAGGAAGCTATGCCCCAAAAATCTCGACTCCTAAGCCACTAAATCACCGGGAATCGCGGATCACACGAACCACCACCATGAACTCGGGCACCAACCAAAAACGCACGAATCGAAAGCTCTCCACAGCGTTTGAGGGGTCAAGATCACACACAAAGATGCGCAAGGCATCCACCCATGATCCCCTCAAAGAAATTCGTGAAGAAACACCCCCAAAATCACGAATCGAGCGAAGAACGAAACTCCCCAAAAATAGCCTAAAAAATGACACGAAAATCACAGAGGACTAGGAGATCACCGCAACGCCGAATGCTTCCATACATCCAGAGGTCAGAGTCTGTACAAGAGTCTAGCCTAAGGAATCCAGAGGGAAAAGAAGCAGTTCAGAGAAATTCTACCGGGGGAGAAAGCCCTAGAGTCCAAGAGAGAGAAATGCCATCCACCTCTCCGCTATTTATACGAAGTCCATCGGAGGGAGGTAAATGACCACGCTACCACTACTGCTTGAAATGAAGATACAACCCCTCAGGGGCATTTTGGTCAAGACTTCATCGGACGGACACGCTTTCACCGCGGCTTCGCTTCACCTCGACGCAAACCCCGCGATCACGCCACGTGCCCTCCGCCTCGAAGCTTCCCGAAGCTCCCGGATCACCATCTCCGTCGCCTCGGGCCTCCGGGCTTGGTTTTGAGGCCCAAACCAAGAAACCGTCCACCGATGGTTTTGTGGCAAACCAACAAACCCCGCGTGCAAGCTTCAGGCTCCAACCGCTACCTTGCACCGGCCTATGTTCACGACTTCAGCCCGCCAGTCTTGCACCGCACGGCTCGCACTTGACCCCATCGGCCACCGGATCTATCGAACCAAGCCTACTTGCCTCTCCATCACCCGGAGGCCACCACGACTCAGGCCTTTCGCGTTTGTTCTTCTCCTGCACTGACACGAGTCAAGCCGCAACCTGTACCTGCACACTTAGCCAAGCATCAGTCAACACAACGTTGTCAATCACTCATCACTAAGGAGCGACCCTCCACTGGTCCTCGGACACACCTGGTCCTCAATCTCCCCCTTGATGAGTGCATTGACAACACCCAAAGTAACCATGATAGAGAAAAAGAAAAGAAAACAACCACGAACACAAACCTCCAAAGCAAGTGATCCAAAGCTAAAGAACAAGCGAAAACAAGATCACTCGCTAATCCAAGTCTCGGCCCCCTAAGACAAGGGCAACGGCTCGACACAGCCGAGACAAAACAAATCTCCCACATGCAACATCTCACAAATGCATACCAATTTTCCACAAAAACTCCCAAAGCATGAAAATTCTCCCAAATTCTCCCCTTATCATACATAACTCTCCCCCTTGTTGACAATGCATGAATCAAGGTATATGAAACTCTTCCCCTTGTTTTCATGAAAAATGCATGTCAAAGCATATATACAGTCTACCAAGCTTCTCAAATATACAAAGAGCATAACAAAATGCTACCCATGAGACATAGAGCAAGCAAAGTAGATATGGTGTAGTTAGCACATTACCATCAAGAAGGTAGAGACATATAAGCATGTGACATGGCTAAAAGTAATTTTCACAAAGAACCATTCATCTCATGAGCAAGACCCTATCTATGCCAATTTGAACACAAGGGCACTAGATCATTCAAAGTTTATGCAAGATCACAAATTCTCATTGCAAGATCATTATAAACGCCCACAAGCTACTCAAGTCATGTTAAAGCCACCGAGACATGTGTCTACTTCTTAAAAAGAGACTTCTCATGGTAGACAACATGCTACGGTTTAGCACCCAAGATATGAATATCAAATCATAAAAACATGATTAGGAGCTCATTTTTCAAGTATAAGGCAATTCATACACCAATTTCAATTTCAGGATTAAACATGGTACATGAAGTGCCTTTGCGGCAAAAAGAAGCTTATGCTCCTCCCCAAGCAAGCAAAAGGGCTAAACATTTACAATGACAAAGGGTCTTTGACCCCAAGCAAAGAGAACATGATCCTCAAGCACAAACTGAGCATGATATAAGCATTTGAGCACAAATTTAGCAAAGACAAGCATCTACTCATGAGAGATGCAATTTTATCATTTTCACAACCAAAAATGCTATCTCATCATACATATATGGCACAACCATCAAGAGCATAGCATTTACATCCACAAATTACCAAACATGCACATATCTCATCCATAGCACATCAGTGATCAATGTATATAAGAGAAGCTCAATCCTAGCTCAAGTGATCCAAAGATGGCTATCCTACCAGGTTTTGTACAGAAAGTAAAATGCATGAAGAAAATGCAACAAAATGAACATATGACACATATATACATGAGAAGCTCCAAGACCCAGTTAGAAAGGAAAGCACACCCCAAGCTCACCCCGCAAGCGAGTGAAAGTGACTTGGTCAAGCGGTTTGGTGAAAATGTCAGCTAGCTGGTCTTGGGTAGGGACATAGGACAAAGATATGTTTCCCTTTTCCACATTGTCTCTCTGGAAGTGGTACCTCACTTTTATGTGTTTCGTTTTGGAGTGGAGAACAGGATTTTTGGCTACGCTTATGGCGCTGGTGCTGTCACAGAAAAGTGGAACCTGGGAGCACTCCTCTCCAAAATCACTCATGGTATAGGTCATCCAAAGCAGCTGGGAACAACAACTAGCAGCAGCTACATACTCAGCCTCGGTGGTGGACTGGGCTACACTCGATTGCTTGCGAGATGACCAAGAGACCAAAGAAGAACCAAGGAACTGACAACACCCAGAAGTAGACTTGCGGTCTAATCGACACCCAGCGAAATCCGCATCAGAAAACCCATGAAGCCTGAGTGTCGAGGAGGCAGAGTACCAAAGACCAAACTCAAGAGTGTAGTTCAAGTACCTGAAGATCCGCTTGACGGCCTGCCGATGTGAAGTCCTCGGTGAAGCCTGAAAACGAGGGCACAGACACACGTTGAACTGTATGTCTGGCCTTGTCGCCATCAAGTAGAGGAGGGAGCCGATCATGCTCCGATACTCCTTCTGGTGCACGGGTTCGTTGTCCTCGTCCGCAACCAAAGCCGTAGTCGTACTCATCGGTGTAGTCAGCGGCTTGGAGTCGTTCATGCCAAACTTCTTCACCATGTCCCTGGTGTACTTCGCCTGATGTACAAAGGTCCCGTCCTTGCACTGCTTGATCTGGAGACCCAAGAAAAGCTGCAGCTCGCCCATCATGGACATCTCGAATTCCCTGCTCATGTCATCTGCAAATCTGGCAACAAGATCATGAGAAGAGCCACTAAAGATTATGTCATCCATGTATATCTGAACAATCAAAAGGTCATTCCCATGCTTAAGGAGGAACAGGGTCTTATCAACTGTGCCCATCACAAACCCCTTACTCAGCAAAAAGCCTCTCAACCTGCCATACCAAGCTCTAGGTGTCTGTTTCAACCCATAGAGCGCTCTCTGGAGTTTGTATACATGGTGTGGGTATTTTTCACTCTCAAACCCTGGGGGTTGCCTCACATACACTTCTTCCTTTATCACCCCGTTCAAGAAAGCACTCTTGACATCCATTTGGTACAACTTGAACCCTTTAGCCACGGCAAAGGCTAGAAGGATCCTAATTGTCTCCAAATGGGCCACAGGAGCAAATGTCTCCTCATAGTCTATCCCCTCCTTCTGGTTGAACCCCTGCGCCACCAACCTCGACTTGTTTCTCACAACCATCCCATTCTCACCCTCTTTGTTCTTCCACACCCACTTGGTACCTATGGGACGACAATTTGGCGGTGGATCGACTAACACCCAGACTTGGTTTCTCTCAAAGTTTTTCAACTCCTCATGCATGGAATTCACCCAATTCTCGTCAGACAAAGCGTGTCGAATATCTTTGGGCTCGAAAGAAGCAACAAAAGCAGAGTGAGCGAAATGAGACGTGTTCCTTGACCTCGACCGTGTAGTGCGTTCATGAAGGTCACCAATGATGGTCGTCGGTGGGTGATCCACTTGTACTCGCCGGGGAGCTTCTCGCCTGGACACAACCTCCCCCTCAGCAGCAGCCTCCACTCGAACAGCCTCAGTCGTAGTGGGTGTAGGGGATGGTCCGTCCTCGATTGTCGTCGTAGAAGTGGAAGTAGCACGTACACGATCAGCCGCTGGAGCATCACCACCATCATCGTCGTCGTCTCCATCTCCGTCCTTTTCATCCTCAAAGATCCTCGCTCCAATCTCCTCGTCGCCTGCACACTCAAAAGCAGAAGAGCTACATGGCTGTGTCTCGTCGAAGGTAACCTCGCAAGTCTCCATGATTCGGTTAGTGTCAAGATTGAGCACACGATATGCTCTAGAATGAATCGCATAACCAAGGAAAATACCATCCGAACATCTAGACTCGAACTTGTCCAACTTGCCCTTCTTCAGAATGAAACACTTGCAACCAAAAGCTCTAAAGTGACTCACCTTGGGTTGTCAGCCATGCATCAGCTCATAAGAGGTCTTCTTCTTAAAGGCACAAAGGAAGATGCGATTTGAGACATAGCAAGCAGTATTGACCGCCTCAGCCCAGAAACGCCTAGGAGTCCTATGCTCATCGAGCATCGTCCTGGCCATCTCACAAAGGGTCTGGTTCTTCCTCTCCACTACGCCATTCTGGCAAGCGACGTATGGAGAAGAGTACTGATGATCAAGACCAAGATCACTGCAAAAGGCATCAAAATGAGAGTTCTTAAATTCCGTGCCATTGTCACTGCGTATAGATCGAATGGCATCTCCATGTCTCTCATTTTTCAACCTCAAGATCAAGTCCAGAACAAAGTCAAATGTCTCACTCTTATCCTCCAAAAAGAAAACCCAAGAGTACCTCGAAAAGTCATCGACAACCACAAAAACATACCACTTCCCACCAGCAGAATGAACACGAGCTGGCCCAACCAAATCCATGTGCAACAGCTCACAAGTCGCTCGGTCATGACTGAAGTCAGAGGGGCGTGAGAAGCGGCAACCATCTTTCCATGCCGACAAGATGCACAAACCAAATCCTTCTCGAATTTCAACTTAGGCAATCCTCGGACAAGATCAAGACCACTCAAGCGGGAAAGCAACTCAAAGCTCAAGTGTCCCAACCTCCTATGCCATTTCCAAAGCTCAGCCGAAACGCCAGCAACAAAGCATCGAGGAGGACCAACATACTGGGAAAAGTCGGCACGAAAGATTTGACCCTCGGGGACGATCATACAGACAAGATCGCCTCGAGAATCAAGCACACGAGAAGCACCCGACTTAAAACGAACCTCAAAACCTTCGTCAAGTAATTGAGATACTGACAACAGGTTAAAACCAAGTGACTTGACAATGGCCACACTTCTTAAGGTCGCCTTGCTACTCACCTTCACCATACCTTCAGCAAGCACTCGTCCTCTCCCATTGTCCCCGAAAGTGATGTACTCCCTCGTACTCACCGGGGTGAGGCTGGAGAACCACCCACGATCTCCGGTCATGTGTCGTGAGCAACCGGAGTCGATCAACCAAAAGTCCTCCAAGCCTCCCACCTGCAATCAAAAACGAGGACGAGAATGAGCAAGCAACTCAACACTAGGGTTAGTACCAAAAGAGTCAAACCAGTGCTGAGCCATTTGCTCAAAAGAAGGGTTAGCAAAATCCATCCTCCCAAAACCTCTAGGCAGAGCCCTCTCACGCCTACCACCAAAGGACCTGTCAAGTCTCACTGGAGGAGTACGCGCACCACGAGGGGGAAAACGTGGCCCGTAGTCCATCTGAGACCCTAAGCTCTGATCGTGCCTCCCAAACTCGTAACGGTCACGAGAAGGAGCACGTCCCATCTCACTGTAGTCTTGTTGTAGTCTTGCTTGGGCTTGCCCTTGTAGTCGTTCTTGATCTCCATGGCTTCAGGGCATTCGGTGATGAAGTGCCCGTGCTTCCCGCACCGATAGCACATCCCCGAGCTCCGCCTTGCATTCTTGCGGTTCTCGTACATTCGCCCAAACCTCTTGCTCAACAAGGCGAGATCATCCTCGCTCAGCACCTCAAAGTCCTCATCTGGCAATGACACAAGACAAGATAAAGAAAAGCCAACAGAGTTAGCGTTAGTCCTCGATCCTGAGACGAGGGCCAAACTATGAGGATCAGTGGGGCTCTCGCTCTTGGCTCTCAAGCCACGATCAACCTCTGAAGACCTGAGCTTTGAGAATAGCTCATCCAGCGACAGCGTGTCATACGCGCTCGACTCCTCAATGGCATCGATCTTGGCTTCCCACACAGACCTATCCAGGGCATGGAAAAGCTTGATAGCTTGATCATGATCCGTGTATGGGAGCACTGTCACATTGGCCCTCATGTTGTTGACTATGCAAGTGAAGCGCTGAAACATAGCGTCGGTCGACTCACCGGGGAGATGAGTGAAGTTCTCGTACTCTCTCCGGTAAGTGGTGAACATACAGGCTTGCACTTGGGCATTGCCAACATGAGCATTCTTCAGCTTGAGCCAAATCTTTCAGGTCACATCCTCTCCGTACACTCGATCAAACTCTGAGGCACAGAGAGCACGGAACAAGTTATCAACGGCCTTGCTGTTGGCCTCAAACATGTCCCGCGATCCTGGAAGCAGAAAACTGTCTAGGATGACATAATGAGGATTCTGAGTGACCTCCCAGATCAGAGTTCCCTTCCCACGCAAAAACGCGTCCATGCGCCTCTCCCACATCAGGTAATTCTTGCCATCAAAGTGCGGAGGACCCGACCCCTTACCATAATCGCCCATCTTTGGATCTTAGACTGGTTATAATCAAAAAGATCTGTAACCGGCTCTGATACCAATTGAAGGACCGAATCAAGTGACCAGAGAGGGGGGGAGTAAATGGGAACCGATAAAAATTCTTCCCAAAGGTCGAACTTGGCCTATGCCCTGATTGCCACTCCAAGTACTCGCGCACACAAAGGAAGCTCCAAACGAGACACACACAAGCCTAGAAGATCAACCGACACTCCAAGGAGCAAAGAGCGGAAGCACCAAAGCAAGAACCAAAGGACTTAGGCAACTCTGCGAAGTCCCTGGCGGACCGTCCGAGGTGACCGGGCGGACCGTCCGCGAGGAGGGCGCGGACCGTCCGTGAGGTCACGACGGACTGTCCGTAAAAGCACCCCGAACCACCAGTTGCGCACCCCCGAAATTCGGACTGTCCGGCGGCTCACTGCGGACCGTCCGACCAGCACAGACTGTCCGAGACAACCACGCGGACTGTCCGCCAAACTAGTTGCCACCGAACCAAAACAACTCAACGGATCAAAACTCGAGCGCTCAAGAACTCGCGAAGAACACGAAGAACATCAACACTGCTAGGGCATCTCGGACCGTCCGCACGGGCCTTGCGGACCTATGCTCAAGCTCGGGAGTCAACTCCACCTTTCCATCACCGGATCTCAAAAACGGCTAAAGCTCTTGAGACAAGATTTGGGGGAGATGATAAGCAACACAAGAGGAAGCTATGCCCCAAAAATCTCGACTCCTAAGCCACTAAATCATCGGGAATCGCGGATCACACGAACCACCACCATGAACTCGGGCACCAACCAAAAACGCACGAATCGAAGGCTCTTCACAGTGTTTGAGGGGTCAAGATCACACACAAAGACGCACAAGACATCCACCCATGATCCCCTCAAAGAAATCCGTGAAGAAACGCCCCCAAAATCACGAATCGAGCGAAGAACGAAACTCCCCAAAAATAGTCTAAAAAATGACACGAAAATCACAGAGGACTAGGAGATCACCGCAACGCCGAATGCTTCCATACATCCAGAGGTCAGAGTCTGTACAAGAGTCCAGCCTAAGGAATCCAGAGGGAAAAGAAGCAGTTCAGAGAAATTCTACCGGGGGAGAAAGCCCTAGAGTCCAAGAGAGAGAGATGCCATCCACTTCTCCGCTATTTATACGAAGGCCATCGGAGGGAGGTAAATGACCACGCTACCCCTACTGCTTGAAATGAAGATACAACCCCTCAGGGGCATTTTGGTCAAGACTTCATCGGACGGACACGCTTCCACCGCGGCTTCGCTTCACCTCGACGCAAACCCCGCGATCACACCACATGCCCTCCGCCTCGAAGCTTCCCGAAGCTCCCGGATCACCATCTCCGT
Organism: Cenchrus fungigraminus; assembly: GCA_036936925.1. Classification (NCBI taxonomy): domain Eukaryota; kingdom Viridiplantae; phylum Streptophyta; class Magnoliopsida; order Poales; family Poaceae; genus Cenchrus; species Cenchrus fungigraminus. The sequence continues at coordinate 4,634,867 of CM072769.1, forward strand.
CGCCTCGGGCCTCCGGGCTTGGTTTTGAGGCCCATACCAAGAAACCGTCCACCGATAATTTTATGGGCAAACCAACAAACCCCGCGTGCAAGCTTCGGGCTCCAACCGCTACCTTGCATCGGCCTATGTTCACGACTTCAGCCCGCCAGTCTTGCACCGCACGGCTTGCACTTGACCCCATCGGCCACCGGGTCCATCGAACCAAGCCTACTTGCCTCTCCATCACCCGGAGGCCACCACGGCTCTGGCCTTTCGCGCTTGTTCTTCACTTACACCGACACGAGTCAAGTCGCAACCTGTACCTGCACACTTAGCTAAGCATCAGTCCACACAATGTTGTCAATCACTCATCACTAAGGAGTGACCCTCCACTGGTCCTCGGACACACCTGGTCCTCACCAATCGAACTTTCACTTGGGCGAATTCAAGGAAAGTACCGACGTATGAGAGACTTCCTGGTGCCATGGAGGTGGTTGGCTTTGAGTTCCCCCACCGCATCTCGGGTGCCCCGGAGCAGCGCATCGGGCACCTTTGGGTGGGCGTGGGGCGGTCCGAGGTGATGAGGGAGGCCGAGCTCAACCTGGAGACCCGCTCGCTCATGGCCATCCCCCTAGACGCGCGTGTTCGTCTGGAGTCGTCGCGGGTCAAGCACGATGCTATGCGGCAGCTGGGCATCCCGATCACTGCGGTCGAGGTGTCGCGGCTGGCGGGCGCCACCTTCATCTTGCGGTTCGACACGCTTCAACGTCGCAACGATGCCCTACGCCGCGGTGGCATGCGGGCGGGCCATGTGCAACTCCGGCTACTACCTTGGCAGTGTCAGGTCAGTGCTGTGTCGCTCTCAAGATTCTAATACAAGGTTAGAGTGCGCATCGAAGGAGTCCCTGAGCATCTTCGTCAAGCTGGCTCTGTCACTAGCTTGTTTCCCCGGCCCTCATTTGTGGATGATGAGCCTTGCGACATTGAGAGGCCGGAGGAGGAAGAGTGTCTCCGCCTCTAGGTTTGGACCACCGATCCTGAGGGGATCCCTATCACGGCGACACTGCAGGTGGAGGAACCTGTGACCATGCCGCAGGATGGCTATGCGGAGAGTTTGATTGAGATGGGCATGCCGATGGGTGCTACCCATATTGATCAGGCGGAGGTGCTGGATTATGAGGTGATAGTGCACGTGGATCAGGTTCTTGACTACACACCGTTGACGGTGAGTCCTTCGCAGCTGAGTGCTAGCAGTGCTGTCAGCGGGATCCTGGATGATGAACTGGAGCCGGAGTGGCCTGTGTGCAACCCCTTCATGTGGAGGCTGGGCGTTCCGGACAGCAAGCGGCGGCGTGAGCCGGCGCGGTGGCGTGCCTCCGTGTTTCAGAGGATGGGTGATGGGGGTCGGGACAGGTCGCCGCCCCGTGGCGGTGGATCGTCGGGTCTTGGGTTGAGGCAGGTCCCGCCGTCTGGGCAGCACGACATCCCTGGGCTGCTCGAGCGTGGGCAAGCCGGTGCTGGCAATGGAGGACAAGGACAACAGTCGGTTGGTGGACGTTATCAGTGTAGGGGACTGCATGCTTCGCGTGCGGTCTGGAAGTGGCAAGCCAAGGTTGGGGGCCATGGCGGTGGCAGCGGGGGCGGTGGTGGCTGCCGTCATGGTGCGGACGTCGAGAAGGCTCGGGTTGAGACAAGCAAAGCTTGAGAGGTGGAGCTCATGCTTTTTGAGAGGTCCCTTGGATGTTTTCCGGTGGGAGATCAGGCGGCAGACCCGATGTTGGACGAGGTCTCGCTAGCTGCTACAGGCATAGGCGGGCGGCAGGCTGAGCGCGTGCCAGGTCTCACGCTGGAGCTGCAGGAGTTGGGAGGTCCGCTACTGGGTGCTGCGCTGTTGGGGTCGGGCGAAGCTGATGGCGACGGGTCGGAGCAGGAGGAGCAGGTGGAGCCAGGAATGCTTTGTGTGAAGGCGGGTCAGATCCATGGTGGCCCGTTTAGCGGGATTGACTGGGCAGAGCACGTGCTCCCCTTTGATCTCAACGTTGGAGCTGATGGGGTTGGTCAGTTGCCTAATGTGGTTGGAGTGGGGCCGGGGATTGTTGGGCCTGGGAAGGTTTACGCTGGTGCTGGTTGCAATGATGTTGGGCCGGTAGGGTGTTCGGCTACTGGGCCTGTTGCCACTTCTGGAGGTCCGGCTCTTGATGGATCACAGGGACCTGGGTTGCTGCCGGCTGTTCTCTGTGAGGGACAAGCCTCTAAGCCGGTTTGGCCTGCTATGGCGGCCGCTACGACTGTTGGGGGCGAGCAGGTGCCTCCACCACCTATCAGATAGGCACTGACGGCGGCGGAGGCTAGGTTGAACAAGGAGGGAGTTGATAGTGGCGGCTCCAGGGCGCATGGGCGCGGTCTGCTGAAGTTCGCTGTTCCCCTCAAGAAGTCTTTGCTTCCCAACCCGGCGGTCAAGCAAATGACACCTCTGCCGAAGAAGAGCACCAAAGCTGATGCGCCTGGTGTAGCTCAGGGGGGCAGGACCAATGTCAGGATGATGACCAAGGGGGTGCAGGGGGGCTAGTGGAAGACAAGGCCACCACTCTGCTACTGAAGGCTTCTGGGCTGTCTGTTGGTGATGAGGATACTTTGGCATCAACACTGCAGATGTTTGGGGAGCAATTCGTGAACCCGTTGCAGGCGGAGCTGGCTGGAAGTATGCGAGTTGCTTTGGGCATGCCGGTGGATGGAGGGGAGGGCGTCGGTTGTCTGGACGCCTTAGTTGCTGATGCAGATGATTGCTAGGCAATCCATGGGATTGCGGGGGTGGGTGCTCGGGATGGAGCACGTGTATCTTAGTTTCTCTATGAATTGTTCTTTTTCTCCCTGTGTGGCTGCTGCGTCAGCTAGTGTTTCGGTTTTAGTGTTGTTCTGTAAGCTGTGGGTTTCTGGGACAGCTTTCTGGTGGTTGTTAAGAGGTTGTAGGAAGGTGTGTCTCAGTGTGTTAGTGCTAGTTGGAGGAGGATGTGGTGTTTTGTCTCCTATGATTAATCAACAATGTAATCTACTGAACTGGAACGCAAGGGGTCTTAACAATGTTGCTCGAAGACAGGTGGTTTTCAATCTGGTGAGGGACACAAAGGCTTCTATTGTGACTTTGCAAGAGACGAAGCTGGATTTTATTGACGCCAATGTGGTGAGGGAGACTCTTGGTGACAGGTTTGCCTCAAATTTTGAATACCTACCAGCTGTGGTAACCTGTGGGGGCATTCTTTTGGCTGTGGATGAGGAACACTACAAGATTATTAACTGAGAATTGGGAGTTCACACTGTCACTGCCATGGTGTCTGCAACCTCTGGAGAAAGTTGGTGTCTCTCTGCAGTTTATGCTCCCCAAGAGGACAATGCAAAGCTTCAGTTCTTGGGGGAAATTAGATGGCTTCAGCACTGTGTTACAGATAAGTGGATCATCATTGGGGACTTCAACATGATTTTACATGCAGCTGACAAGAGCAATGCAAATCTGAATAGGCGTCTTATGGGGGCATTTCGGGCAGTGGTAGCTGATCTTGAGTTAAAAGAGTTGACGTTGAGAGGGAGGAGATTCACCTGGTCCAACAACCGCACACACACAAGGATTGATCGGGCGTTTTGCAGCTCTGCTTGGGACCTCATGATGCCCAATGTGTGCTTACATGCCCTCTCATCTAGGGTATCAGACCACTGCCCATTGCTTATTGCCGGGCATGCTACAGTACCAATATTCAGGGGGTTTAGATTCGAGGCTTTCTGGCCGAGGTTACCAGGATTTCAAGAGGTGGTCCAGGGGGTGTGGTCTCTCGATACTAATGTGTTTAATCCCTTCCTGAATCTTCATGTCAAGCTGCAGTGTTCAAGTAAAGCACTCCGAAAGTGGGCAAGAGGTTTAATCGGCAATAACAAAGTGTTATTGTGTGCCTCGGCTAAGCTGTTTGGAATACTTGATGCGGTGCAAGATTTTTGACCATTATCAGATCTGGAGATCAGACTTCGAAGGGACCTCAAAGCTCGGTTCCTAGGCTTGACAGCAGTAGAAAAGTTAAGGGCGAAGCAGTCTTATCATCTGATTGGAATAAGAGCGGCTGAAGCAAACCAAAAACTTTTCTTCATGCAGGCCAATGGCCGTCGAAGGAAGAATAGAATTCTTTCACTTCACACTGATTCAGGGATTCTGTACACCCATGATGATTTGGAGGTCGAGGTCTACAGACACTTCCAATCCCATTTTGGTAGGCCGGTGCCCAGGGAGCTGTCCTTAAATTGGCCTCAGCATAACCTGCCGAACAGGAATCTCGAGCATCTGGAACTACCTTTCTCTGAAGAAGTTTTGGCGGTTATTCAAGAAATTGCAGGGGACAAGGCCCCAGGTCCAGACGGGTTCATCAGAATTTTTTTTGAAGCGATGTTGGAGCATTATCAAGGCAGATGTTATGATGGCCTTTCAGTTTTTCTTCACCCAACATGATCAACATTTGCAACTGCTGAATACTGCTCACATGGTCCTTATTCCGAAGAAGGCAGATGCTCAGAAAATCAGTGATTTTAGGCCCATTAGCCTCACGCACAGCATCAACAAACTCTTTTCCAAGTGCTTGGCGTGCAGACTTGCGCCAGAATTAAACTTTCTAGTCTCACGGGCGCAAAGTGCTTTCATCAAGAGGAGGAGCATTCAGGATAATTTTTTGTACACTCAGAACCTGGTCAGAGCGTTGCACCGCAGCAAGGAGCCGGATTTGTTTCTCAAACTTGACATTGCGAGGGCTTTTGACAGTGTAAGATGGGATTTCCTTGTGGAGGTACTGGAGCAGTATGGGTTTGGGCATAGGTGGAGAAACTGGGTGATAGCTCTGTTGGATTCAGCCTCTACGGCAGTCTTACTGAATGGCTCTAGGGGACATTGGTTTAGTTATTGCAAGGGGCTGCGCCAGGGGGATCCACTTTCACCTATGTTGTTTATCTTGGCCATGGAGCCGCTTCAGCGTTTGCTTCAGATGGCTGCTTCGGATGGTGATCTCTCCCCTTTAAATTCTAGAGCTGCCACTCTTCGAGCAAGCCTCTATGCTGATGACGCCGCAGTGTTCATAAAGCCCACCAAGGAGGATGTAAGTATGGTTGCACAGATTTTGCAGACCTTTGGACAAGCTTCTGGACTCGTCACTAATCGCGCAAAATGTGCAGTATATCCTATACAGTGTGATGGTATTGATGTGGATGATGTGATGGAAGGGTTTCAGTGCCCCATTGCATCTTTTCCTTGCAAATATTTGGGATTGCCATTGCACTACAAAGCCCTCAGGAGAGTCGAAGTGCAGCCATTAATAGACAAGATGTCGAAGAGGCTACCAGCTTGGAAAGGGAGGTTCTTGAATCGGGTAGGGAGATTGAAACTGGTAAAGTCGGTCCTGTTGGCCATGCCAACCTATTTTCTAGTAGTGTTTGCCCCATCCAAATGGCTCCTGAAGAAGATTGACAGGATAAGGAGGGGCTTTCTCTGGCGAGGTGCCGAAGCTGTCAGTGGTGGGCATTGTCTAGCTTGTTGGGATATTGTGCAGAAACCAAAGAAGGTTGGAGGGTTGGGAGTAATGGATTTGGAGCGGTTCAGTAGAGCACTCAGGCTTCGGTGGCTGTGGTATCAATGGCGTGATTCAGATTGACCTTGGGTTGGCTTGGAGGTCCCTTGTAATGAGATTGATAACCAACTTTTCAGAGCAAGCACTTCAGTAACAATCGGGGATGGAAGGAAGACTCTTTTTTGGCAGTCTTCTTGGCTGGGTGGCCGAGCTCCTAGGGATTTGGCACCTAATCTTTTCAAACTAGCATGGAGGAAAAATAATTCGGTGGATGTGGACCTTCAAATTTTCAATTGGACGCGGGGTCTCTGGAAAATTTTAATATTATGAGAAATTGTTATTTAATTAATCTTTCTAATCACATCCTGAAATTAGAAATTTCAGGGTGTGACAAATCTACCCCCCTTAAACAGAATCTCGTCCCGAGATTTGGAGAAAGAAGAAACAAGGAGTAGGGAGACAAACAAGATTATTGTTGTTGAGGTAGGTAGGTGATCATCCTCTTTTGTCGTCCATGTGTGAGATCTTCAGCATTCATCTTTCTTGGTTGTTGGGGTCTTTATCAGAGTGAGATAGATAGCAAGCACAAGGTGGAGAAGAAGGTAGAGTGAGATCTTCTTTTCTTCAACTTGCTCACTTGGTGACGGTGGCAGTAGCATTTGCTTTGGCATTGCTACAGGCTTCCATTTTTTCTTCTGATGTCCCTTATTTGATCAGGTAGAGAGAGATAACAAGGATGTGGGAGGCACAAAGGAAGAATCCAACTAAGCAACTGATGTTATTGCAGATATAAGACCCACAATACACCAACACTCACTGCAAAGAAACGAATCAATCAAGGTCATAAAACCAAGCATCATCATGCAAGCACTGAATTCCACCAACACACAACCAAAGAAACGATGCTACCCGTTGTTAATAGTCATAGGGTATCCTCCTAAGCATGGGCATAGCTTCACCGATCACTGATCATCTAAGGATGTTGAATCAGAGAGGACACTTTGGAATCAAAAGTTAAGGGGGAATCCAAAGTAGCATTATTTGAGGAACAAAGAGAAGTTCAAAGATGAGGGTAGATGGATAGAAACTGATAGATATGTTTAAGGTGGATAGGCAAACAAGATATCAAAGGAATGCATTGCATGAAGCAAGCGGAAAGGGAAAGCAAGATGAAGATCAGGATAAACAGACAAGGGTAGAGGGCATATTATTTGCAAAACAATGAAGTGCAAATGAAAATGAGTTAAGCGGAAAGAGTTTAAGATATCAAGGGGGATCATCAAAAGAAAAATGGTCAAGGAGTGAGAATATTCATCACAAAGCTCAAGGGAAAGGTAGTGATGAATTTTAGATCAAAGGAAACCTTGAGGAACGACAAATGCTAACTAGGCTTACGTCCTATAGTCGATACAACTCTGATACCACTTTGTCACACCCAGTTTTATAAGCCAAAACCAGATGCTTAAATTACATATGCGCCAGGATCCAATTACACACACCTAATGACTCAGTGAATACCAAATACAGTGCCAAAGCGTAAAAGAGGGTACTATAACCATTACAAGACCGAATGTCTCATAAACATATCATTAGAGCGAACAACTAGCAGCGGATCCTCAGACGGTAACTCCACAGGCAGCTGACTGGTGGCACGTACGCCTAGTACTTCTCGAAAATCTTCAAGTCTGAGCAGCAATCCGGGTTGTGTAGTTGCAATAATAAAAACAAGCGTGAGCACATGCCGTACTCAGCAAGGTGAGAATAATATAATAAACATGCAAGGCTGTATATGTGGATGGCCAAAGGGTTTAAGCACTTTAGCATTTTAGTTGGTCAAATTTTATTAGCACCGGATTACTAATAAAGTATAAGTGTATACCATCCCTCAATTAATGAAGAGCATCATCAATGTAAAGTATATTCAGCAAATTAATTTCAACTTCCATAATTTAATCATGTGAGGGTCCAAGCCGCTTTTGACCGTGAGCACGGCTAACCGATTAGTTTTACACTCTGCAGAGGTTGTACATCTTTACCCACAAGTCGCGTAAAAGTTCTAGGAACTTTAAACCCAACCACGCGATGCTGATCAGGCATCATACCACACTGTCGAGGTGTGATTGCATAGGGACGCTACGAGGCCTTTACAAAGTTTCCATAGTGTGAAACAACCCGCGAAGGTTCCGAGCCGCCGTAAGGTATAAAGTCCCCTAGTAGGTACCGTGTCTTAGCAAAGTCCAACTCCCTACTAGAGCGAGTCTATACCCCAACTAACGCTCCCCCTTGCCCTTTCGGTAAGGTCACCCCAACACTAGAGTCCCTAATTAATTAGCCAAGCCAGAGTCATATAGCCTTGTGGTTGCACTGTTGTCCTGGGTGGTCGCTCCATGTTCCGATTAAACATTGTCATCTTGTATTAACCAGAGATATATATCATAAAAGTAAAGCAAGTTCATCATTGTTGTTATTCATTAGAACCACCATAACCCAAGGTAAAGCAGCTAAGCAAAGCTACCCAACAGAAAGGTAGACCCAGGTTGACAAGGAATAATGGTAATAAAGACTAGGATAAACCTTAATAGGACCCATCAATATTAATGCAAGCATATGCAATGGTGATTAAACACAGTTATTGGGACAAAAGAACAAGGACACACTTGCCTTTAACCAGAGTAATGATGTTACTCAGAATGTCTTCATCTGCATGCTCTTCAAAGCTTTCAAACCATGTCCATTCTACTCGCATCAATCATCGAGCACAATTATACAAAGCAAACAAACAATACACCAATCAAAAGAAAAGCTTTAAAAGAACGCACTAAAGGATAGACTCGATTCTTTGGATCACTGAAGCACACAAACCGTGCTTTAGAAGGAAAAGGTCTGATGAAACTGCTTCATCACAGCTAGAACTGAAAAGATTTAGAAAGAGGCACACTAAGACAGAGCTTGACAGAGAGCGTCTAACGAACGATTTGCATATATGAAAGAACAAGACTATGAGCTAGGTTTATTTTAATTAACAAAAGATATATAAAGGATATTCCATAAAGAAAATACCCTAAGTTGAAATTAAAGCAGCATTATATTTTTATTTGCAAAGACCGAAGTAAAGAACTAGTCAAATTTTATTTATAAAGATTCATGTATAAATTACACCAATTAAACATTTAATTTAGAAAAGCTAAACTATATGAATCACCTAAACGTAAGTTTATGATCCGAGTGGATCATATTATTATTAAGAACATTATGGTATTGGTATTAATCAAATTAATATTTATTATAAAAGCCAGTGTAAAAACCTAAGCACTTTTAATTAGAAAAGTTAACTAAATATTAAGCAAATTAACATTTGGTTTATGAAAAACTGAGGTAAAAATCTAATTAGATTTTATTTACAAAGGCATGTGAAATAATCATTAATCAAATAAATATTAATTATGAAAAATGGTGTATAGCACTATATAGCTTTTATTTAGAAAAGGCATTATTTTAATAAGCATTAATCAAAATTAATATTAATTACTTTTTTAGAAAACAATCATTATGAAAACTCACCACTAACGTGTACTTCATGTCATTATGAACCTAACGCAACTTGAACGGATGAAAACGGATCTAAAACATGGAAGATATGGAGAAAACAAGGTTGGAAGGACCTAACTGAGATTACTTATAGGTTTCAGGGGCATAACTGCGAAAAACCGAGGGCATATACATAATTATGTACATAAACCCGAGGGCTTTCATGCAAGAATTTCTGGGCGGACTGGATCTAAAGAATCTAATTGATCTAAGGGGTTTTCTGCAAAACAACCAAGACACATAAACAAACTAAAAGGTTATAGGGTTCCTCAGGGGGCTAAACGCAAAACGTCCGGGGGGCTTTCTTCAACCTCGGGACAGAAGGGGCACGGTGGACAGAGGAGCTCCAGCCGGCGGGGATTGAGGAGTTCCGAGCAGCTTCGGGTTCGTCCGATGTGCGGAACAGAAAGAGGAAAACGTGGAGATCGCAGGGGTGTGCTTACCAATAGTGGAGACGGACGGACGTGGCCGGATTTTGGAGAGAGGCGGGCGGCAATGGAGTACAGGGGCAACCGGATTTTGTGGTGGCGGCGGCGCTCCGATGTTGCTCTGGCGACAGGAAGGGGTCGAACGGGTGCAACTCGTCGTCGTGGTTCCCGTGGTGGTGGCAGCTTGCTCCGGAAGAGCTCCTCGCTGGCGAATTGGACGACGGCGGCTGGCGGCTCGGCGCGCGGCGGTGCTGCACAGGCGCTGCGCGGCGGACGGTGATGCAGCGCGGCGTGGTGCAAGGAGCAGGGCGCGCGAGGCACAAGGCGGCGGCTTAAAAAGGGGCGCAGGCCTGCTCTTCCCTTGGCGCGCACGTCGAGGACTCGGCGGCACTGCCCCGGACTCCGGCGTGTCTGGTCTGAGCACGAGAGCTCAGATGGGCCGGAGCGGGCCCGCGGCTGGGCCGGGTGGAGATGGGTCGGGCCTACGGGCTCGGCCCAAAACTGATAGGATAGGTCTTTTTTCTTTTTTCTTTCTTTTTCGGAATTAATTTTTCAGTGCACAACAAATTCAGAAAACTCTAGAAAATGTCTTTGAGGCACGAAAAATACTCCAAAAATTCCAAAAATTCCAGGAAAATTCCAGACAGATTGAGACACGAACAACCCAAATAAAATATTTGGAGCTCATGAAAAAGATTTTAGAGCCTTCTAATAAATAGAATAAGCTCAGAGAAAATGAGAATTAATTCCAGAAAAATCCAGAAAATTCTCGGAAGGGTTTGGTCAGCACCTAAGCGCATTTTAAAACCATTTTGCACTCATGAACACCTATATGCTTCGGCATGTATGCAACACTCACATAATCATTTTATTTAATTTGGAAAATCAAATAAAGCCTTTTTCCTATACTATATTTCCTGTAAAGAAAATAAATGTTGAGAAAATTTTAATATTATGAGAAATTGTTATTTAATTAATCTTTCTATTCACATCCTGAAATTGGAAATTTCAGGTTGTGACATACCACCTGGCACATCTGGAAGGAGAGAAATTGGAGGATTTTTTATGGTGTTTTTGCTTCACCTGCTACGGTGTTTCATCTGTTAAAGAAGGATTTCCAGTGTCGTAGGGCTGCCTGTGGGGGTGATGTCATCCCTTTAGTTTAATTATGTTAGCCTCTTTCTTTCGTGGAGCTTCTACTGGTTATTGTAATCACAACCTTGTAAGAACCTTGCATGCTCTTCTTCTTAAATGACAGGCAGCGCTCCTACCAACCTTTCAAAAAAAAATCATGTTCCTTACTTATTACTGCATAGTAGTAAACTAACTAATACTTCAAATCTCAAGTGATTTTTCACGAAGAGACATACTCATAAGCCAGAGAGTCGAGCAATGGCAGAGCCTGTAATTAGACTTAGGGGGCGAACCAAGCGAAATCTAACTGAGAAATAATGAATCTATTTGCTGGGGCAGTTGAAACTAGAGAATTAGAAGACCTACTAACTAAAAAACCTATTAGAAAGCTAAATGATGGTGATTATCCTATAATCAGTAATTAGTCTAAAATAGTTAATTGTTTATTAAGTGGTAATCCTCTGGTTTTATGGATCATTTGTGTGCTCCACCTACTATATTAACTGAAAAGGTGGTCTGTGACCACGGAATTACATAGAGACGAGCTGGAGCACGCAAGATGTGCGATTGTGCGAATAGCTCAGAGAAGAGGCAGGCTCGCTCCCATGAGAACGCCTTTGTGAGAGCTGGTACTTGATTACATTGTTCATATATCTATGTGACCAAACATCTCGGATTGTTGCCTGTGTGTCTGCATTTTCCGAGCAGAATTATATTAAAACCACGTCGTTACGGCTGTTCAGATCATCTACAGCATGATCAGAAGAACATCACTCCAAACGCATTCAGGGAGCCAATAAAAGAACTTCACCTTGGTTGGCACACACGGGTTGCTATATCTGAGCACTGTTGGCATCCAATTCTTCAGTAGTTGTAATTAACTTGGGATGGATGAAGGGGAGTAGATACTAGTAAAATATTATTTAGTAGTAAGTAAAAAAAATAGATCGGTGGAGTAAGATCGCATCACAGATTTTCATTAAGAAGAAGGAATCTTCTCTCAATCTAGAAAATTCTCGAACTCTGATTTCACTGTGAGAGATTTTTTTAAAAAAAACAACCAACACTGTAAATCCGCTCACGTCAGAATAGGAACCCGAGTTTAGCTCAAATCAGTAGTATAGATGCCCTTTTACTGTTAGTTTTTTCGAACCATCCCCTATTTTCATTGCACGAACGGAAATGTCAGAGAGTTTTATAGACATAGAAAGAGAGATAAAACAGAAAATCCCAAAACAACCTATCCTACCTATCTTGTCTCAAGCTAGGCAGGATCTCAGGTAATAGAAGTCTCAGAAAAAGGACTTTTACTGTTAGTAAAAGGACTTTTTCCGTTCATTGCAAGAACGCAAATGCCCTTTTACTGTTAGTAGTAGTAAGTAACATACCGTACACACACTACAGTCCTTGCACGCGAGCGTTCTTGAATGCATGCACTTGATATCGCTAGTACCGATCGATCGACGACCCATCTCCCTGCACTGCATGTCTGCATGCTCCGAATTCGACAACTACACCGGTGCAAAATTCACTGCGCTGGCTACCTATCTCCTGCAGCTGCTGCATGCAAGTCTGCGTTCTGCAACAGGCCGGGCATTTTAATTCGAGACCTGCTCTCGCTCGCAGCCTATGAGACATGGCATCATCCTCAGAATTCAGGCCGGCCGCCAGCATGTGTCGTCGATCGCCGCCCGGGGTCGCGCGCGGATGCCGACGACGTTTTCCTGCAGGGGGCCGGCCGGAGATGCCCCGGCGTTAATGCCATGCATGCCGCTCGCCATGTGTGCTAGCTGCCCGGCCCTGGCTAGAATTAACCTCGCTCATCAGCATTCAGCAGCAGCACGGAACCTGAATTCCTAATTTGTTATTGCACGTACTACACTTTCTGACAGTCTGGTTCTTGCATGGAGAACCGAGAGACCAAACCTATTCTATTTTTGTATGAACCAAACAGCAGGATGCATATGCTTTACTGAAATTGTGGGATTAATTGAATCTATTGATCACTGGAATTTGATATATACTATTATACATATATACTATGGTACTTGGATGTAGTTGTCTGGGACCAACTTGTCACTAGCTGCTTCAGGTGATGATATGAAAATAAAGGCGTGAAAAATAGTTAAACAGATGGTGCGCTCTGCACATTCAGACTTCAGAAGCAGCTACCTAGCCCGCAGTCAGATGGACGCACAAAGGCACGCGTGCTATGCTGCTATCTGTACGTGGTCCAGTCACCCACTAAAATTGTAGCAGATGAAAAAAATGATACATTGGCTGTCAGGAGGATTACAGATTATTACCGATTCTTAATCCTAGCTAATAACAAATAATCCTAGCGAGTTATAAATGCTTTTTTTAGCCTAGCAAAAACATAGATCTCATCATTTGCGAAAGGTTTGGTATAAGTAGTACGTAGTACCTTTTCTCTCATTCTTTTTGCCAAAGAAAAAATCTTGGTCCTTGATGAACAAATTAACACAATTTTCATTTCAGTATTATTGGCTAACACAACAGGTAGTAGCTGATGGAAACGAACAGCATTCCTGCCATGTTTATTATCAGCTGGCAGAAGAAATTAAAGGAATGCAGCTAGATGTGTGACGGCTTGCTATTGCGTGTCTAGTCTTCACCAACCGCGCACGTGTCGTGTAAAACCCTTTTTTAGAAGTATCATGTGTAAAACATTTTCATGCATATATATTGGCTTTTGCTCTCTACAAAAAATCTGACACGGCACTTATATGTGTTTGAAAAAGAAGGCGACAAATAGCACTATAAGTGGTAGAAAAAAATAGTGAAGTACTAGAACTTTTTCCTGCATATAATACTTAATAATATGTCAATGCTGTCAATACACAGAAAAGGACTGATTTTTCAGTACATTGAAAATACGGTTCTGTATACGTGAGCTAAAACCTAAAATATGGTCTGCAATGAACAATCAGATCATCTTTTTTTTTATGAGAATATCTATATCAAGAGAGAGTTGCAAACAAGGTCACACACAATATGGTCAAATGATTTATTAAGTCGTCTCTCTTCAACCGAGTGCCTAATAGCAATTCATCTGATTGTATGTTTCATCACTTCCCACCATTTATAACTCGCTACGTATGTATACATACTTACATCTCTTCAAGTTTTTCACCCTTTAATAAATAGTAACTTAATTTCCCCTTTTGCTCCTCATTTTTTACTCACAATATATTTTTAATCTGTGGTGTTGATTCTTGCATCCAGTTGATGAGCACATACATCTATCAGTAGAGACCTTGGATCTTCTTAGGCGCCGGAGTGGCTGAGACAGCCTCATCAACGTGCTTCTTGCCACCCTCTCGGCTAGAGCTTAGCCCAAAATGGATATTTGGATAATGTGCCCACTGCAAAAACATGCGAAATAATTAATATTAATTTATTTATTTCACTACTTTTATTGATTTTTCTCAAGTGACACTTATAAACTCAGTACTTGACCAATAAATATATGCATGCTTAGAAGTTGAGGTGCTCAACTAAACCGGGTTTATAGGGACAAACATTGTCTCAAAAGTCAGAACCATGCCATAGAACTGCACGCGCGTTACAAACTTGCGTAAGCCTAGATTCCATTACAATACTTAACATTATAACAACTTGCATATGCTAATAAAATGAAATTTTAGAGCCAGAATGACACGAGGAGTATTTAGGAAAAATGGATACATTACACAAAATACACTTACGTTCTTGGCAGCTGTGCTGAAGGCTTCCCTGTGGCTAATGTCGGGGTTGTTCGCTTTAATCCTATGGATCTCTTCCCTGCGTGATACGATTATTATCAATAACACAGTGTTTAATACACAATCGAACTTAAGGCTATCTTTGGTCTCTCCATAGAAAAAATATAAAAATATACGATAATGCAGTAGTTTCTTACATGCATGTATATAACTTGCAAGATCGATGAATTGAATGAAACTGAAGTTTAACTCACTTGATGAATCTGTTGTAGGCCGATGGAACCCGTTGCCTTTTCTCTGGAGCTGTTGTTCCAAGAAATGATTTGAAAAAAAGGGGTCAAAATTAATTGATTGACTCATCATGATTGCATGCAACTCTAAACTAACAAGTATGTCAATGGATTTTTAGGTACTCGCTAATGCTTTACATGCTCCTCAGATCAGTCTAAATCAAGAAATTAATGCAACTTACGGCGAGCATTTAGAGTCTGTTCCTGCAGCAGGTGGTGTTCGTTTTGTGGCGAGTACATCATAGGCAGACGGAACTTTGAGGACGAAGAACCGAACTCCAAATGATTGCCGTTGATGCCATGCTTGATGTTCTCCTGAGAATCGAACAACTGAATTTAACACAAGTTAATCTCAAAACATTACAAATTAAATAGTATACTTGTGGCAAAGATTAAGAAATTCTAGCTACTTAAGTTCTTAATTATGTTGCCACAATAATAGTGAGGCGTGTATAGCTATAGCGGCAAAACACAGTAAAATTGGCAAGCGCCTGACGCTGTAAAATTCTCTTCTAAGCTAGACAAAATGTACTAAACGTAGCAGTGTTCGTACGGTTTCATTTGTACGTGTAGCTCTGTTCAGAACAATGTTTTCAAATCGTAAAATCAAACCTTATCGTAAGGGTACCGATAAGATGATAAATCGTGATAAGTCGTCGATAAACTCGATTAATCGAAGCTAATCGACCTTATCAGTAGTATAATCGTCTTATGAAGTATAGGACCAATATACATACCATCATATAGTATATGATCAACATAATTTTGAACAAACATAAACAAGAAAGTATAATATGAAGCAACAATAGAGGAAAAGAAGTCTCAGCAACTAGCCAACCATAACAGGAAGCAATCACATAATTAAACGAGGTCTTAAATGATGACAAGTTGACAACATGAAGTCTAAATGTCTAATACATCAAAAGCCGGGTGCCCAGCTAACCAACAGTACAAACAATTAGCAGTACAACACATTTAAGTCCCCCAAAACTTATCGTCCCCAGTCATATCGGACGACTTATCGCGATAAGTGGACGGACGATTTGATTTCTTATCGCTCAACTCGGGTCGCTGACCCTTATCGGTATGCACTGAGCGATAAGGACGATTTATCACGATAAACCGAACGATTTGAAAACACTGGTTCAGAAAAAAGATATCGAAGTGACCTGTGCTGTGTGTGCATGTGTGGCCTTTCTGCTACCAGCCAACAGCTATGGAAGGTCAATTAGAGAGTTTTGTTCGGCCAGTATCGCCACGATGCTGTGAGCTAGCGCAGACGGCCGGCAAAATGGATTAATGCAGGGTTAATCCCTGTTTCTCTCAATCGCCAGTGTACAGCCCGTCCCACACGCATAGGATCCCTCTAGCTAGATCAATGTGATCTTTCAGACACTGTTTAGTACAGAGACATGGCAACACTGTACTGTTGCTGTACTTCACCTCCACTTGAGTTTTCACCCAATGCCACTGGGTGTAAATGCAGGAAAAGAAATACAATTATGCAGTAATGTTTTCAGTATAATATATGTGTGTGGGTACGTCTGTGGTCTGTCCAAACTGTGTCCTCGTCTCAAATTCGTGCAACACATATTACCTGGAGCTGATCTTGTTCTGGGAGTGAGTGCATCAGTGCTCTCAGGTTCACTGACAAAAGATTTGTGCAGTGTCCACACCTGACTGTCACGATGTTGAGCATGCTATTCCCCGGGACACTCACCTGCAATCACGGCATGCATGTATCAGCATGAGAGTTGAACAGCAACAAATCCCAGCATCCAGAGAGAAAGAGCGTGCAGGCATGACCACCAAAGGGAACGAAACATATGAGAAAAATCAAATATCAAGGTAGATCGAAAAGGACTGAAGAGAGATCAGTCACACCCAACAGGTAGCTTTTCTAGCCCTACTTTGGTTGTTGTCACTTTAACCAGCTGCAGCATCATATCAAGCTGCATGCTGCTGGTCCAATACATGACTTTTATCAGAGCTTGTTGCTATTGCTGCTGCCTGCTAGCTGATGGCCGGGTTCTCACTTTTCTAACACCCTGCATGCTGATCACTTTTGTTCTCTTGTTTCCCATGCTTTTCTCTCTTGGTTGTATCTCAAACACAACCTAGTAGTCTAGGTTAAAATCATGGCTCAGTTTGATATTATCTATTCACCATCTTTCTGGGCACTCACTTCCAAAAGAATGAATAAACAAATGGCCATGGATGACCCGTACCAATGAATGATTGTGTATGTAGGTGTCTTAGCCCATGCACATGTACACACACAAAAGGCCAAGATGGATGGATTGCTGCCATGCTGCTGTGTGTGTGTGTGCCTGATCAGAGACACACAACAAGCTAAGTGAGTGATATGATGTACTAGATAGCACTGAATAATGCAAAGGAAAGATGTTGAGCATGCTCATTGGCCACAAAAACGATAATAAAATAGTGAAGGCAAGAGAGGAAAGAAGCAAAGATAGTGACACTTCATGCAAAACCACTTCACGCAAACTCACATGCAGTTGCTAGTTGGATCAGCTACACATACAGTACAAGGTGCTGCTTGATCTGCGGTTTAGAAATTTTCTTACTTTTATCTTGTCAAAAGCAACTTTAGTAAGCTTGTAATAATTTCAGCTAGTTAATTAGCACGCTAACAGCTGTTTATTTCCGGTGAATAGTTAGCTTACTAGTTAACTTTTAATTAGGATATCTTTTCGCTGAATTTTCTGTTGATAAATCGATCTTCCAGCAAGCCACACCCTAGAACACTTAGCTTCAGTTAATTCAGTTTATAAGCTGAACATTAGCTTTAGTTGAATTCATTTCATCTTATAAATTAGTGACAAGATGGCAAGTCCAATTTAAACCCAAACTAGGCATATTAGGCATCCTAAAGGGCTAGCTCTGACGATTATCGGTCGCCCATCATCTCTCATTCCTCCCAAGAGATATTGCCAAATTAAACTTGGTGTATTTCTTTTTTCACACACAGGAGTACTTCACTGCACATTATTATGATGCTAATGAAGCATGGAAAGGTGTATTCCTAGTACCTCATGTATACAAACTAGCTAGCGATTATATCTGATTACAGACTAAGCTCTGATGATTGTTCAGGAAACCACACTGCACATACTGCTGAGTGTCACACCTATTACTATGTTCTGCCTATATTGAGCATATATAGATGAAATCATGAAGGCAAAATATAGTATTGATATATATACCTAAGTTGATGCATGCATGATCTTAAGCACAAATAAGAGGTTACTGAAGGTACAAATGATGATTTATTTGATCAACTCAAACCTTGGCCTCCGTGTGGGAAGTTAGTTAGGTCGATACAAATGGCAAAGATTACTAGCAACAAATTAATCAAAACATTGACATCCATGAGAATAATCACATCTCAAGATCTATAAAAAAATCATCTCTATATTACTCTATTTTATTATTTTTGTTTCGTTCTATGTACAGTAATAAGGTAGTACTACATGCACAATTTCTCATTGTATGCTCAATAAGTCAATAATCAAAACTCTGAGGCCACCTTGCTTATTTCATTCAAATATCATGTATAGAGCATGCACAGTGTAGTCTTGCTTTGATATAATAAGTTGAAGATCTACCTAAACTTTGATAAGCTAGAGCTCTCAATTGATGAAAAAATAATCAACCAAAAGGGTAATAAATCATAGTTCTCGAAAATTGGCTAGCTGATTCAACAGATATTTGTGTGGAAGATTATTTGGAAGCAAGGTTATATCAGTTCAAGTATTATTTGACCATTTAAGTTTGTGCAGAAAATAAATCAAAAGCATCGCTGGAGTTACAGGGATACTTAATCAACTTCAGGAGTAGCTTAATACTAATGCTTTTTTATCATTCCATGTTAGTTGCTAATTACGGGCAATTCAAAATGTATACGTATAGGACATGCGTGTACAACTAGAGAAAGGAAATGAAAGAAAAGAGATAACGGAAATAAATTTGAAGAATTTTCAGTAAAATTGAAGAACTGGAAAAGAAATTAAAGGAATGAGTTGACCAATAAGAAACTATACAGTTTGATTCTTATCTATAACCTCTTTCTAGCTACATGTGTGCAGTTATGCACAAGTAGCAGTATATAATTGTTTTTTGGTAGATTTTGCATATCCAAGTAAAATTCAATCTTGTACATGCATGTATATACAGTACTACAGTTGCCTTTGATTTCAGTATAGTGGAACACTGTTCTCCACTAGTTTCAGGTTATTGATATCAACATTCAAGAGGACTCCACATGCATGGAAAACACATAATTTTTTCTGTATACCGCAAAATATCATATACAGAGCACCAGCACCCAAAATAAATCTAGAAAACTACTTTTGGAGGATTTTAATCCTGCGTAAGCCTTCACCTGGCGTCAAACAAAGAAACCGCAAAATTGGGAGTTTCAAAGAGAAAATTAGGGACCAAATTTGAAGGAATTGAAGAAGCAAGAGCATATGAGGCATGCAGCAGGAGTTATCGAGCCATCTGAGGTACGATTCTCTCTCCTTCTGTTCTTGTTAAGACTCTTCTCCAACCAATTGACCAAAAAAGAATCACGGAAAATCCAATCGAAAAGTGTATCAAATTAAATCAAGAAGAACCAGCCAATAATTTTGTGGTGAGGTATTCTGCCAGTGCAGTCACTTCACCAAAATTAATCTCTGCCTTGAAAGCAGATTTACATAGACAGAGAAAGGGAAAGAGAGAGCTAGAGAGGGAAAGAGTTAACTATGAGAGAGATCATATGCAGGCAACATGCATACATAGATCTTACCGCGAGAACTGTGTTGCAGAAGTTGCAGTGCACATAGCACACATGATCCGCCGCCGGCGCGAGATGGGCCGACATTCCTTCTGATCGGTTGCCGCCGCCGCCGCTGCCTCGATTCGCCTTGTGAAGAGAATTCTCCCAGCAAGCAGCAACGAGGAAGAAGAGGAGGAGGAGGAGGAGGAAGACGGACAGGTAAAGTTCAGGTAGGAAGAGGCAGCAGACTAGGTTTGCACATCCTACCGATATATATATTTGTATCTCGAGTATATATGTGTGTGTGCTTAGAGAGAGAGAGAGAGGATGAGCTAGGAAGGAGATTGAGCTATCCCGCTGCTTTCCTCTTTTCTTTTCGCGTTGAGAGAGAGAGAGAGAGAGGGCGTGTGGGGGCAAGCAAAGCAATAGAGGTCGCTCATGTGTGTGGAAGCAGCAATATGCAGGCAGGAGAGGGGGATGAGCTGAGCTGAGAGAAATGCCATGATTGCAACAATGAGTGGGTCGGAGATACCCTCCTATCAAGCCTATCCTACAAACATGTAGTACTCCGTATACATCATCAGTATCCTGCACGCCCTCATAAATTGTCCATCTGCAAAAAGAGGATCTGAACGCATGCAGTCACTAAATTGTTCACGTATGCGTTCACTAAATTTTCACTGCTACAGTCTGCAGCACCGGTTTCTTTAAAGGTTGGTGTAAAGAAAAAGGACCTCATATATAGTTTGATTTACAATGAAAGTTTTATTTAAATAGAAATAAAATCAACCAATCATCATATGCTGAATTCATGACAGTGTTGCATAATATTGATTTTTTCGGTTATGTATTAATTAGTTAGACCAAGGAAGAATCACGCATAATAAAAAAACATGTAAGATAACTTTTTATGCTTTATTGCTGTTTATACTCTTATTATGTTACCAGTGATTAGGGATGGCAACACCAAGTATAAATTACAATATCAATCATCATAAATCTATCAAATATGTTTAGTACCTAGAATAATAAAAATATGAATTATTATTTCGGGCCTCATGAGTCACCCACGAGTTAAAATCTGCACGCACACTCACACTCACTTAATATGGGTCGGGTCGGGTGTAGACCCATGGGTGAAATTTTGCACCCACACCCGCACCCATCGGATGTGAAACCCGTGAGCACCCGCACTCATGGGTCCGACTGCCATCCCTACCAGTGATAGATTTTTGGAATGATTTTATAAAAAAGTGTATTAACAAAAGAAATAATAGTAGGCTGGGGCGGGTACATAGATGTGAAATGTAAGGACGGATAAGACTGTTTGGGGTGAAAGGGGGAGGACAAGTGGTGGGTGACCTATCAATGTAATGTGACATTATCTTGTTTGGCTATATAACTAACCGCTGCTGGTCATAAATTAATTATGGAGGCAAGCAACTTTTCTGTTTTATAAGACTTGGAACTGCATGAAAGAATCAATTATTTTATCCCCTTTAATTAGTTGCTATGTCTAATTATGATATACATGTTTTGAAAGACGAATTGATCGATTTACACCTTGGATACGTACTGCGCTACCATTTCCCGTACGTGTAATTCATGGATTATTATTTCTAAATTTACCTTTTCACATAAATAGTATATCATGTGCGCGTACAACATTCCACAAACGTGGCAAACATTTCTGATTCCTAGCTACATTATCTTTTGTGCTCCTCTTTTCTTGGCCTCTGATCTAGCTACATGGCTTTTAGTGTAGTGTCTGTGCCCAACTGATGGTCGATCAGCTAGGGTAGGCTAAGAGATATGCACATGATCCGTATCCATCCATTGGAATTGGATCACTGCCCATGCCGGTTGACGACTGCAGGCACCACCACATGGTGTAGATTGAAGTCCCTTTCTGCCTCTCCCAGGTAGGCCCTAGCTCAGCTCGCCCATCCCCTGCTGCACTTGGTCGATGCCATAACTTCATGGATCCGGTACTGCAAGTTGATGAATAATATGCACAGCAGCAATTCATTTTTAATTAATATAATTATATATGTATGTAAAGAGAGAGATGTTAATTAAGCACGTTGGAATACAGTATATTTTAAACATTTCCTCTCGGCTATTTTCATAGTTACAAAAAGGGTAGTAGTATAAGTACCCCTGTCCCAGAGTTCTTTTTTCATGTTGTGCCATCTTCTTGTCGGTATCATTAATTATCTCCCAATTTATAGGCAATATTTTTGTTGACGAATTATTCTATAAATGCAACAAAAACTGCTGATAGGGATATAATATATAGCTTGTAATTATTTCACAGACTAGCTACTCCCTCCGTCCCAAATTACTTGTTGTTTTGGCTTTTTAATATATTTCTTTTAT
This sequence comes from Cenchrus fungigraminus, assembly GCA_036936925.1. NCBI lineage: Eukaryota > Viridiplantae > Streptophyta > Magnoliopsida > Poales > Poaceae > Cenchrus > Cenchrus fungigraminus. Next base: position 4,656,767 of record CM072769.1, read on the forward strand.
TATGTATCTAGACATAAATATATATCTAGGTGCATGACAAAAGAAATGTATCTAGAAAAGCCAACAAGTAATTTGAAACGGACGGAGTAGTAAATAACTTCCTACTGAACCTATGTGGGGAGGTTGAGCGGGCGAAAATAAATGCTTTGATAGTACAAAGAGAAGCGGTGCGCCCATGTCTTGCCTTTGTCAATGCAAGACTTTGTGGTTGCGGTTTAAGCGCGATGTTGTGGATGACAATCTTGATCAAGACTCCCTGAGAGTTACACATATGCAATGTAACACACTCGTAATGACTCACTTGTCCTTTGGAGCTGGAATTGGAAAGTTTGTTGGCTGAAGGAACGCCCAAGGAAGACTTTGATGCCTCCCGTCCCCAAATATGGCAAGTGATCTTCACAAGACGTTCATGCAACCCTATCGAACCTCTTGTCATGTGTGAGACCTATGGACCACGGCTCTTGTCCAATCCAGACCTTGAATTTGACAAATCAATCACAAACATTAAGCTATAGATTGATACCTACCATACCCTATCCTACAGCTGCCATTTTCTTGACAATTTTTCTACAGCCGTGTGGTATATTATCATGTACTTTGATGTGAGTGGTGCACTTCTTGTTGTTAGATCTGTTCTGCTCCAATACGGCATCTATATTCACCGCAAACTAGTCATATATGGTACACGATTGCGTCGATAACTTTGTAACATATTGCACACACACACACACACACACACACACACACACACAGGTTCTCTTTTGAAACGATTTTTTAAAAAAAAACGGACTGGTTGTTGTTACTTAATTAAAAAGCTGGTAATTAAATGAGTTGAAGTCCACTACTCTAAATTACTTTTACATGAGCTGTCTCTCGAAATTTAATCGTGCAAGCTAAGGATATATAACATTGCTCTTATCGTACAAATAGAAAAAGAAGTGCAGTGGTTAATTTCACACCGATGGGACCTCCTTGTCTGAGTGCTCACTAATAAGGTGTTGTCTATTTGAAATGCAGTTAAGTGATCTTGATGCCACGAGAGGCTACAAGATCACTCAAATTGATGCATCTATTACATGTCAGTTGCTTACTTGATTGGTTAATTATGAATTAACTTTGATCTCTCTTCAGCTTTTTGTGTCATTCATTTCTCAAGCGCACAAGAGAGTGTGAAAGAAAGAATATATATTGTCCCTACTTCCCTTGAACATCTTAACTAGGACAAGGACAAAGTTATATAATATGTTTGCTAATTCACACACAAAAAATCCGCGTATCTATATAATATAAACATTTGTTAAATAGAGAAATTAAATATGGATACACATGTTTCATTACACTCAACACAAAAAATAATTTAATGTAATTTCTTTGAAATTTTATTTATCAGCACTTAGAACATACTCCCTCTGTCCCAGTTTGTTCGTCGTTCCAAAACATACACAGAGACCAAGGTAGTCTATGATGGCGTTCTCTCTCCTCTAGCATACCTGTGACCGATAGAGCCTTATTGGTTGCATATTGCAACAACAGTGCCCCAAACATGCAAAGGTGGGAGGGAGGTGACAGGATGCAGGCTGCATGCCTAGACAGTAGGTGCACAGAGAGGCTAGACGACAGTTTATTTGGGACATGACACTGGTGCTAGAACGACTAACAATTGGGGACGGAGGGAGTATGCTCATAAGGTCATCCCCAAAAGTGATGACATCATCAGCTGACATGGATTTTCACTGAAGTGAAGGAGAGAGAACCAATGAAAGATCCGCGCTAGTGAGTAATCAGTTACTAGCTTTCCTAGCGTGTTCCCTGAGATGAGTGGGCTCAGGCTCATCTCCCCTTCGTGATGCACCTCTATCATCCTTTTTGTGAAATTTACTTAGTTCAAAGTTATGTATCAAAATTATGTGTATAAGCTAGGATATTCCAAAATTGGAATGCTACGGGAAGTAAAACTTTCAAAAAAGATAAGTTGGGGGGAGGAGCAGTCCGCGCGCTCGTGGCCAAAAATCTTGGTGCGGTTGGATCTTGGTGTAGCGAGGAGAGAGAGGTCTGTGGGTGGTAAAGAAGGGAGCGTAAATTATATTTGTCACATGGATATTTTTTTAGATATTGGATAATTAAATCCGGCCTCTACATCCGAAGATGTACACAGCCAATTTGTCACATGGATATGGACACATTTTCTCTAGATGCCAGCTTTCATCTCCATGTTTTGTAGATGGCGATTTTGTCGAACTCGTCGGGCAGGGTCCAATGTGGTCCACGTCCACTGCAGTCATCCTTTTTATATGCATCCTATAAATCCCTAATCATGAACAATACATGTAACTAATTAACACCTCCGGGGCCCAAATTTGTATCCCCGGACCCACCACCACTATCACCACAACCCCATCCTCTCCTGGCCACACTAACACTAACCCCACTCTCCATCACATCAGAAGGGATTCATTTTATTTGAAGTTCATAGTCTGGTATTCAAGTTCAAAATATTAAAAGGTTGAAAAAAACTCAAGGTGAGAGTTTTCCTGCATGCTTAAGTTAAAATCATGATCAATACCATGTTTCCTAGAAAAAGGTGAAAATTATATTGCCTCTATAATTTGGCAGGCTCATGGTAGTGGACAGGATTATACCCATTTGTTTTTCATTTTCAACACTAACAAAGCCACCAAATAAAAGGGGGGAAACCAAATGATGAGAAATGCTCAGTTCTTGCATATTGTGAAACCTCCCCATCTCATTTCATTCATATAGAAGCAAGGGTTCCCTAGAATAATATGATAAGATCAGGAATATGTAGTATACACATTCACATGCAACTAGCACTACATATATAGTCTATAGCATATAGTGGCTTGTAGTCATTTGTGACTAAGTTTGCAATAGATTTAAGCCATGATCGAGCATATATGCAACCCTCCCACCTTAGTACCTTACATAAATGTAAGGCTTGTCTGTATATTGTTTTTAAAAAACAAATCAGCTAGAAGAGATGCCGATTATCTTAAAAAGAAGAAGAGACCAGACTGCGTGTAACAACAAATAAATATCGTCCAGTTTTGGATTGGCATACACATTGAAAACTCAACTTTTTAATGTTGTTTAACTTTACATGAATTTAGTGAGCTTGAAATGGTACCACTATATATTCAAATGTAAGTCCCTAGTATTATGACTTTGTTACTAATAACAATATAATATTATTACAAAGAGATACATATATATATGGCCAAAAAAGTTAATCTTATTAAGAAGATTAATATTATGAGTTTTTTTTCATTTTCAGCACTAACAAATTTAAGCCAGGAGCATATGTAAACCCTCCCACCTAGCTTAGTACCTTACATAAATGTAAGGCTTGTCTGTATATTGTTTTTTTTTAAATCAGCCAGAAGAGATGACGATTATTATCTTTAAAAAAAGAAGAGACCCAGACTGCGTAGAACAACAGATAAATATCGACCGGTTGGATTAGAACATTAATATTGAAAATTCAACCTTTTAATGTTGTTTAACTATACATGAATTTAGTGAGCTTGAAGTGGCACACCACTACATTCAAATATATTTGAATGTAAGTTCCTAATATTATGACTTTGTAATTAATAATAATATACTATTACAAAGAGATACATATGGCCAACAAATAAAGTTAATCTTATTTAGAAGGCCGGCCGCATTAAGCTAAGATATGCCAGCTAGCTGGCTGATGGAAGAGGGCATAATAGTTGCATGTTCATGCTAACTGAATCTCACAATAAATTGACTGAATAATGAATGTGTCAGTCTGATCTCGCGCGTCAGGATATGCATAACTGCTAGCCATAAATGTACGGCTGTCCGCAGCGATCATGTGATTAATCATATATATGTTGCATGCACGGTCCAATTCATGTATCGTACATGGCCTACACAGGTACGGTGCCCCAGCATGTTCGATTCTCAGCCGGGTTTTACTACTTGCTGCCCCCCAGAGAGCAAGTAAAAGGCGGATTCTCAGCCGGGATTACCCCCAGCTTAATTTCACATGTCAATTTATCATTCATGTACTCGGCAAGAATCAGCCTTTTACTAGTAGCTAGTAGCAGCACGTCAAATGTACCATGTATCGCTTCGTTAACTGAGTTAGAAGGTATTTATATACGAGGACATTTGTTGGATGCTCTCAAAGTTATATATAGACACCTTTTGTGCAACTAGTTTTGAAGGCTAAACGAACGGTCTTTTTTAGACTAATAAACAACATGCTTTTTGAGACGGAGAGAGTATCTATTTTGACTTTCTTCAAAAACTTTGAGGAAAAGCTGTTTTATTATCAGGATATATGTTTGATTTCAGCGCTTCAATTCAATCTGCCGGTCAATGAGTCGATGACTATATCATGCATGACCATGATGTGAATTGAAGCTACCGCGCATTATAAATTTATATATAATCAGCTGATCGAGTTAGAGGCACACAAGCCGGCCGTATATGCTTGGTTGACTTGGGTATCGTGTTCTGTAGCCCTGTCAACGCTTAATTGACTGCGAATGATAAATATTCAGCGAATCGATCGCGAATGATTTGCTCCTTTTTAATCATGCATTGATTGAATCATCCATCAAATCCTTGGATTCTGTCCACGAACCGAAAGGTGATGATAAAGCAAAGCATCACCAATAAACTGTTGAGATCAACATACAGTCATGCATATTGTCATCATGTGTAGTATGTGTGGATGACGTTCCGACAGTCTGATCCTTGTTTTTTTAGAAAAAAAGAATTATTTCCGACCTCTGCAAGCACACAACCATGTTTTTACAAAATTATCAGCTCACAAGCTGATCACATATAACAGAAAATAGTACGCATGACAGGAAGAAATTAAAAGTTAAGTCTATTATATCTGCTTCTCTATACATTCTTAACAAAGATATCCAAGATGATGACTTTCACAGTGTGATCCTAGTGGACGACAGACACCTAGCTTGATGAGGCTAAGGAAATCCACACGAGGAATTATATTACTTTTGCTAGGATGACGGTAAGTTACATTATATTGTTGTCCACAGCGAAAGTTTGATCACATCAAAATGCCGCATTCAACCGTACATGGAGGCCACACAAGATGGACAGCATCTTGACTAAAGAGAGAAACAGTGTAACCTGCTGTTGAAGATGACACTCTTATGCACCCGATCACTCATGTATCTTAATCATTCGCAAAAAAAAAACGCATGTATCTTAATAACATGGGCACACACTGACTGATCATCTCAGGTACTTTTTCTCTCTGAATAAAACATCACATGAGATATATTTGAACAGTATTTAAATAATAATTTTGAAACGAAGCAAATTAAACAAAAAAGAAAGGTGAAACACTAGAGTGATCGATCGAACGCTGACATATATATAAGCTTTAACTAACATCGATATGTACAGTATATGTGCTCTTAAAACATTGGAGAGATCGGGAAAGAAAAAAAAAAGAAATTAAGGGGGACAAAAAGTGTGCTGGGATCGATTTGCTTTTCCTTCATCAAATCCAGCACAGTAACACGCACTATAGCAGCAGCTAGCTTGGGCACGCAGGCTACACACAAACTCTAGACGCTAGCCGGAGATTCTCTCGGGGCACATCAGCACATAATACAGGGCACATGGGGCAGAGAGCGACACGGCCACTGGCACTGGCACACACGCTGGTGCATGGTGACTTGGTGTGTTTATAAGCTCAAATTTTTCTAAAAAACATCCCATCATCTATCACATCTCATCACATCACCTCTCACTATTCATCTGACACTACAGTGTATTTTACACTAATTTTGATCAGAATTGTCAAACTTTATCCAAACGTTTGGGCTCTAAACACACAGTTAGTTTGCCACAAGTACGAAACCAACCCACGATGCGTCACCTCGACACGACAGTTTCGAACCCTTTCCGTCTCGCTCTCTCCTCCTCCAGACTCCAGTGCTAGCTCCACTGCTCCATCTCTCTGCAATAATGATATGCTGCACTGAACACTGCTGCTGTGATCATGATTACAATCTCTAGCTCGTCTCTCCCTTGCATGATGTTTATAAAGATAACAAACATGTATATATGCAAGTAATGTCTAGTATGTATTTTGTGCATTAATTGCTTATATTAGGCCTCTTAATTTGTCAGATTGGTTTGGAATAATGCAGGGATAGATTCTTAAATTTGTGGGGGAGCATAAACGACATCAGTGTCACCGCTGGATATGGTGTCCATATCATCAAGTTCTTGTATACTAGTTGTGCCGACGTGGATGCATATATATGCTCTCAGAGCACTGTAGGCCTTTCTCCATTAAACTTGCATAGGACCTGGCCGGCTGGGATGTCTTTTCCCTGGCAATAAATGGCCGGGATAACAAATTGGTCCATGGATGAAGAATGTCCCTGACATGAGATGCCGCAAGTAGCGCTGAAAAATATCGTTGATGGTGATTATATCATGTATAATGTATGAAAAAGGTACATAATCACAGAACTATCATGGGTCATGAGAAGCACCCTAACAAAAAGTCCTAGTAGAGGCCACACCCTTCTCTTTCTTTCTTTTTTCCCCTTTAGACGAGGGTCAACCAAGCTGCAACCGGGTATAAGAGCATTTCTCACGAGAAAGTTGACACACAGGACGATCAAATCAAATCAAACATGGTGTCGAAATTATTGGGCAAGCAGGTGCCGCAGCCTTAAGTACTTGGCGCGCGGGCCACTTGATGATATGACCTTAATGAGCTAGCTAGCCCCAGGGACGACTCGGTTCATGGCGGACGGCGATGGCAGCTGCGACCTCCGCCCACAAGTGTCGTCGTTCTGGACACCGGCACACACGGTCCCTAAATCCAACTTGGCCTGGACCAGAGACAGTGCGTGCCACTCTCGCTTCCGCCAGGATATTTTTATCGCATGATAATCTATTCCCTTCGTGTTTAAAACCATACTACAAAATCGTTTAATTTTTGTGTTCTTGATTTTTTTTTCTGATTCAGTCAATAAAAAATACGCACATAAATATCTAAAACATCAAACTACTTTAGCTAGTTGACCACCATGAAGTATATTTTCATAGCGTATTTATTTGATATTAATACTTTTTTTCTGTAAACTTAGGTAGAGATGACATGAAGCGCTTGACAATTACTGAACCTATAAATATCACTAGCTAGTTGGAAACTAAAAAGTGAAAGGATATATCAATAGACCTCACCTTTGTGTATGATGGGTGCTAAAATGAAGCGTGTACATCGCCTTCCCTTGTAGACCTGGTCATTTGTCGGGTCGGGTCCAATTCGGCTTCTTTCGTGTTGTCGGGTCGAAATTTTTAGCCTGTGCAAGCCATATGGTTGGGTCGGAATTGGGTTTTGTGCGTAATTTTCGAATGAGGTCAGATTTTTCGAGATCGGAGTAAAAAAAAAGTTGGCCCACATGCATGATCGGATCGGGTTCTTTCGAATGGGTCGGGTCGGATGGCCCATGATAAGTCATATTTCATTTTGACGGTTGGAAGAGAGGTAAGGAAGATAAAGGAGCGAAACGTGCACTGTTGGAGGTTTACTATATATTGCTTCACTGTAGCAGATCGATAATGGAGGCACGAGGCAGCAAGGAGGAGCCGGAGCGAGCCGACTCCTTGGACACTCTCTGGAGCGTGGAACCTGCTGCTGGCCATGGCAGCCTGGCACCGGCAGCAGAATTCCGGCCGGCCGGTCATCCTCGCCATCGATAGGATGGGACAGGGCACGCGTGCGTGCGTGACAGCACAGCATTGAGAAGGACGACGCCAGGAAGACGAAAGGCGGCTTTACCTTTTTGCCGTTGCTGTGACGGGTCACGTCGCCATTGACGTCTCCACTGTACTGCTGCTTCCTTGGCCACGTCAGCAGCCTCTTCTTCTCCGAATCTCCGTGGTGTACGTCATGCATCAAGCACGCTGTGGCACCGCACGAGTCACACAAGTCATGTGTCAACGGATACCACAGCCAGCCACCGTACCTACAGTACTGTAGTACCCTGCTTTCACATACTAGTACTGTACGTACTTCACAAGTTCACAACTCGTGAAACGCAATTTTCCATTTCGGGTGTGTTTAGAAGCTCAAATTTTTTCAAAAAACATTTCATCATCTATCATATCCTATCACATCACCTCTCACTATTCATCTGACGCTACAGTGTATTTTGCACTAATTTTGATCAGAATTGCCAAACTTTGCCCAAACGTTTAGCTCTAAATACACCCTTCCTTAAACCAAAGTACGGGCCCTACTCAACCAGAAAAAAAAAGTCGAGACTCCAGAACACGGAAACAGCAAGAAAATTTGGCCCATGGCGGCCTGCTCCAGACGAAAGCTCCAAACCAGCCAGCTAAAAGGGGTACCCACAGACCCCACCAACTGTTGACAATCTGGACTAATTTTTTTTCCATGTTAGGAACCAAAATTTACCACCACCAATTACAGATGTTAATGAAATGGAAAAAAAAAGAGAACTGGGATTTGTATGGGAACTACAAGGATAAGTTATCTCTCCCCTCTGAACCCTAACAGCATCTAGGGTCACAAAACATGTATGATGATCAGCCTACAACAGCCTTCATGCGGTGCAATTCCACCTCATTCTGGATGCTGGAAACAGTAAGCCACAAACCTCCTCTCTTCTAACTCTGTCTGATCTATCTCCTCTTCCTTTGCACCAGAATTGTCACCCCCAACCAATGAACTATACACTATCCGGGACTGGGCTCAAAAATGGCCACCACCACCTCCTCAAGTTGCAATATCAGAATCTATGTCTGTACCTGTATCTAAGCTATCATCCTGTATCCGCCGGTAAAAAAGAACATAAGCTGCCGATGTCTTTATGCTGTCCTCAGTTATAGGACCCACATGACGGTCATCAAAATCATACCACCCTTTTTTCGCTTCATCCTGCACCAAAGAATAAAGCAAATCATAAGCACCTCTAGCACACAAACAGATGCATCCTAAACTAGTTTCAACACGGCAAGGGGAAAGAGTACTTACATAAACATAAGCTGTATAGTGACCACCTCCCATGCTTCCATAGTGGTTGCTGATAGCATACAGTCGGTAATTGTGGGGAATCTGCTGGCGTCTGTGACTGATATACTTTGAAAGGTCAAGATCATGAATCGGGAAGTCCACACATGTCTCCAGCTTGTTTTTCGTGTATCGGCTGTACGAAAACCTTTTAAGGTGTATTATAAGGATTTCAGGTAACCTCCAAAGGTCTAGCTTCTTGCTGGCCTGCTGATGCTCTTTACAGCCTGGGCAATACCTGTAAAACGGAAGAAACTCAGAAATAACGAACACTGCAGTTGTATTTCTGTAAGTTTAACCATCACCGTGATTACATTTTTCACCCTTAAATCACCAGCGTTTCAAACAATGAATTGCTAAGTGCTCTACTTCTAACGAAGCTTTGGGAGATGACATTACAAAGTAGAGTGAAAAGTGATGAAAGAAAATTACCACATGTCCTCTGGGCCTAATGGTTCCTCCTTGATAAAAGCTTCCAGGCATGCATATAGAGAACATGTTTCCTGTGGTCTCCTCGAAAATAACACAGCTTTGTAAACCTCTGGAAGAGACTCCAAAGAAGCAAGGTTGTATTGCTCCAGTCCTCTGTCCTGCCAACACACAGCCACATGCAGGCGCTTCAGCGGACCTTTCACTGTAATGGGTTGATCCATTTCTATCTTCATCCTTTGATCCGGGAACCTCTCATTAGTCAGGAAAAACTGCATCACATCTTCACTCCCTGTTTCATCCTCGAGATTATTGTTGTTTAAGCTGGTGTGCTCTGAGGCATCAGTGCTCATATCGGTATCTGCAGTTTCATTAGCCAGAATGTCCTCGCCAATTGTTTTATCAGCATCTGAAACTTCATCGTTTGATACTCTGAATGGAGTCATAACCTTCAGGAAAAGGTTGGAGATAGTACTTCCAGTTACTGTATCGGGAAGGCTTGACACGAGTGGGGTGCCAAAACCCTTCCACGACTTCCTGCCAAAGCTGGATAGGGATGACCTGCGTACCAAAGATGGTGAGAAGAGCTCTTAACATATTTTCTAACCAAAAAATTGGGGAAATTTTGATGAACATATCTCAGTGCAGATTCACTCAACTTTCAAGCATTTTATATTTGATTGATATACACATAATAGAAATTGCAAAGATTTTACTTACTCCATACGCTGGTTTCTGAAGACGACAATAGGAGCATCTTCACTGTCTTTTGGAAGTCTATATGCAACCAAACGATCTCCATCTCTAATCAGGGAGATGACTTCAGAAGGTTCATCCAAGTACCGGATAAGAGAATTATTGTAGACCTACAATTTGATCATTAAACAGTAAGGAAATATGCTGGGCATTTTTAGCAGCTTTCGAGATTAAAATAATACTTTATGACTATTGAATACCTCAGCAACAAGGAGGCACTCATCATCTCTCAACGAACAAGCGTTGCTTAATGCATTGATAAGAGTCCTTGAGTCTCCAGATTTTGGCACACTAACAGTGTAAGGAGATGGCCCAGTGGTCCCATCAGTGCTGATGACGGTTATGGTCATTGTTCTCATTGTTGTTGTAGGCAGGGGCAAAGATAAATACATAAACGGGTCAAACGTTACAGAAACTTTCTTGCAGATAGGGCACACTAGCGTTGATTTGTATTGACCCTGTCATTGAAGCACCAAAGACAATCACCAACAGATGATAAAAGAACATACATACATATATACATATAGGAAAAAACAACTGTTACATTAACACTGCAGAAATAACAGGCATAACATATCTAGAGCCTGCACAGAAATCCCATGTGGGTGGAAAGGGGTTATGCTTTTGTCCAGCACATATCCTGTCTGCCCACCAGAATAATGGCTATAGGTGCATAAGAGACATCAACTAATTAAATGTATCAGGAAAAGTCCTTGTAAACAACAAGAAGTCTGCAGAGGGTGTTAATATGTTCAGACTCAAGGGCTCATAATCTCATTACTGTTTAGGATCAAAGGATGATAAATTGAGACTGTGGCATGCTTGCATTGGACTGTCCAGAAAGAGGCACTTGGCATAGTTTGAAGAGAAGGTATATCAAATAGTAAATGTGGTGGGACCTTTGGTGAGTTGGTGTCATATAGCATTGAATCTCCCTTTTCTTTTACAAATTTGTTAACATCTAATTTTGAAGTGAAAATTTAAACTTTCATTCCACAATGGACACACAGATGAACTGCAATAAAATGTTAAGCCCATACAACTTTTTTTTTCTGATCATGCACCTCATTGTGCTGAAACTTGAAAAAATATTTTATCACGTGCTGCTTGCCTAGATTGCATACATATCTAATCTGCAAAATGGCATTATAGATATGGATGATTCAACGTTCCAGCAACAGCTGTATATGCCCCAGTTTATATCCCACAATTTCCCCCTGGCGCCCCTAATGCAAAAAACAGGATTTGTAAAGCTGCTTGCATGAACATAGAAGGAATATGACGTAAAAAGGGAGTACATACTAATTTGTGACAGTAATAGAGAACATAGAAAGGACCAGCAATCTTTGTTATAGAAGAATGTGCATGTGTTGAAAATAGAGAAACTACACACGTTAGAAACTAACCTGGCAGATATCAACTATTATAGAATCATTCCGTGCTAAATGGTTGCCCCAGTACTCATCTGCAACCTCTTCATCTGGACGACCATCTGAATCCTTTGCTTCAGAATATGGTTTACATTTAACACGATTCAAATCTTCATGGAGTCCATCCAATAGGAAAGCAAGAAGCTCCTACATACAGCACATAAACCTAATCTGAGGAACAGTCTATTGGCATTGCAAATCATAAATAAGTAATATACAAGTTATTGCTAAAAAGTTGAGTAACTAAAAACAAATCCCCAAAAAATAAAAATCACCCTTTATAAACACAAGTCTTGGATATTGCAAGCCAGCAACACAATGAACACAGTAGCACCACACCTCGGGGTTCAAGCTACTTTAATCTTGAAGCCAATATTAGTGGGATCAATTGGCTATAGCCAGCTATTGCATGGGGCTCAATTTAGGAAATACTTTGTGAGTGGGTGTTTTAAGAGTCAAGATCAACGTCTTTTCAGAAGTGAAAAAGGCAACTAACCTGTGAATCATGTTGGTTAAAGCCACTGAACTGGGGAGCAAAGCGTGCAAGTTTGGCCTTGAAGTGTCGTGGAGCGACTGGGGACCTATCAATAGCCCATAGCTTCCTCAACAAATCGCCAAATGCATAAGCGAGTTCCCCCTATTTAAGAAAAAAAATCCAATTTAGTTAAAAGAGAAAAGTATCAAATTCCAAGTATAAATACACTGTATTAACTTTAGAAAGAATGTGTACCTTCATCCCCAGTGGATTATGTATATTTATTTCTTTACAGAAATCACCAAGGAAATAGTCAACCAGCTTTGGAGTATGAGCCAAACACTGGACCGCACTGTTCATGAAACATGTGTTTCCAAGATTATCCAATCCTGTTAAACCAGAGCCAACTTGCTTAAAGCTTCCACTTGATGAATCCAGATCCATGTCCGTGGTACTGCCATTGCTAAAAACCGAACCACCCAACGTTAATGCTAAACCATCTCTTTTCCCGTCAACACCATTGACCACAGGTTCTGACAGATCATAAATGTGTATTTCTAGAGGCATCTGAAAATAAAGTAAAGTATAAGCAACCAACTACAAGAGTGCACACCATAGGAGAGACATACAATCACAAGCGAGGCTGTTCAAAAGCTATGTTCGAATAAAGACAAGCTGGATAATTTCATAAAACAACAGGGAGAAGAAGCTCACTCTGGATACAGTGGCAAAAACCAAGTCATATATAGCCCTAACTATGGGTCAAAGTTCCCAATAAAAATGTATGTAATAAAAATGTATGTGGTTGACAGCTAAGAGCCAAGCACCAAATAATAAAACAATGGGAACTTGCAAAAAATATAGCTCTTGCACTAGTCATACAACATTCCTAGTTTACATAGCTCTATATTTTCTTATATAACCTATAACTTCTAAATATGCTGTTAGGAAGTCAAAAGGAGAATTGAACAGCTGTCGAGAATGTGAAAAAAAATTGTAAGGACAAAATAAAGGTCAAGTAGCTAGACACAGATACCACAAAGAGCAAGTACGTAATGAGCTGAGTGCACCTAGGCATGCTGGCCCTTTCTTTTGGGCTCTAGAAGATGTATCATGGAACTTTACAAGAACATCAAGAAAGCTCTGAGATATTGAAGAAACCATCCATGCTCAGTATATGATACAACTAAATGGAAATGGGGTTAAATAATTAAGTAATGATTAATGTCTGCTTCAGAAGATAAAACCTTGACAGCATAAACTTTCATCAGCAAGTGGGAAGCTGAACTAAATTAATGAGAGGAAAACATCATCATTGACATTTTATGCAAAAAAATATCAAAGTACCTATTAGAAAAATAAAATCCCATAAAGTTTATACCAGTAAGTAATAAGATGGAAGACTAAGTGGAGAAGATACCTCATGATCTGCAGATCTTGAATCGTGGGGCATTCGGTTCCATGCATTCATCAATATGTATGTTGTTCGCCCAGAGAAATCCCATATGTGAACCTAAATACAAATGAGCATGCAATTAGACGAAAATAACTTCAGGAATCTACCATAACTAAGTATGTAAAAATAAAATAATTCTCAAGAAAATACCAGCTCGGAGTCTGCAGTCAGAATCTTGTTTGCTCTTTTAAAGTTCTCAGCCGAATTGTCCTGATATGGCGAAGTTGAGATAAATTGCAGAAGCAAACATCAATAATTGAATGCTTAAAAAAAAGAACAGCTAAGGTACGCAAACTTTCTTAAGAGACCCCTCTTCCAAACTAAAAGAATAGAGCAGAACATAAACACATTATATGTACCTTTTTGCCGATCTTCACTGTAAGTGCATTATCTCGGGTGACTGAGACTCTTAGCATTACAGGGTAAATATTTACTGAGGCACCATCTTGAGTAAGTGCCGTATTGCCCGCGGACTTGGCTGAATCAATATGCCTATGTGAAAAAATTAAGAGTTTAAGACAAGCTGTGACGAAAGGGGGAAACGGAGAATCATCATGTAAATGTAAACAAAATAAATGAGAACCAAACCCAAGCAGCTGGGCATATAATGCGAAGACCCGTAGGCTTAACTATCAAATGCAACACTGCATTACCAAGAACATGACACAGGTTTCTCCCATTCAGAAAGATATGTTTAAATGGTTTTAAACTAAAAAACATTCACAAAGGTAGCACCAGATTTCTTGCTCTAAGAAAGTGTTGAAGCAACACCAGATTAATTGCTGTGTGTTGCTTGAGACTTTGATGCATTCCATAAAGGTGATATAAACTCTGAAGCAACCACAGGCTATTAACCCCACATAAAGTTTCAAGGAGAATCTCCATAAGAAATTGTGTATAAATTGATCACACCAAACATCCTAAGTTCTAACACGCATAGATGAACCAAGGCTTTATAGCACGGTTCAGCAAAAACGGGGGGCAAAGGAGTCTAGAATTGCAGTATGGTCTCCTTATGGAAGCTAATATCGGTGTCTTTTCAGAGAAGATATCTGGAAGCAAATATGGCACCATAAGTAAGGACACTGGACATTTAATAACCCACTACAGGACGTTATAGTTTCCACCGACTTTCCAAATAACCCAGGGAGCGCCACCTCCGGTGCCCAACAAGCTTGCATAAAATCCAAGAAATAAAACAGAACGATTGGGTGCAGGAGCCGTTACTACAAAGTCGTCGAATGAAATCCATCCACGTAGGACCGTACGTTCTACCAGAAAACAGCTCAATGGCGCGTTAACAGCATGTCAGCATGCAAAGCAACCAATCATAAGTGGTGCCACGACAGTGAAGAGAGGAAATAATAACGGTTACCCTAAATTATCCGCATAAAAAGAACCTATCGCACCACACTCATTTCCAGCAGCAAGTGTAGTAACATCTCAAAACTACTCCAACATAGGATCAATCACCTTATTCAATGCACCAAATCGGATGGCTGGACTACTGTTACAATGCAGAATCGCAGACGGCTACCACCTACAGTACCTAGGCTCTCGCCAGGCATCTGCATCTCAAACAACCTGATCATACATACCAGTACCCTACGCATTGCTGCCTACCACCACCACACAATCAGCTCATCCAAAAACAAATCTCGCGGCACATATAACGGTAACAAACAACCAACCAACCAAGGGAACAGAAGAAGAATACTACAGTAGTAATAAGGGAAGTGGCGGGCGGGGGTGTGCCAGTCTCACCAGTCCCGCGCCTTGGTGAAGAGGTCGGCCGCGACAAGCGCGTAGCTCCTCCCCGCCGAGGACGCGTCGGCGGGCGCCTGCTGCTTGTCCTGCTGGTCCTGGTCCTGTTTGAGGAGGTCGTCCGCGCGCCGTAGCGTGTAGGTCTGGTCGGAGATGAAGATGCTGAGGACCCTCATGCCGTAGGACGACGGCCCCGCCGGCGCGGCCGCGTAGGGCAGCCCCGCCGCCTCGATCGCCGCGCCCTCCTGCGCCTCCTTCCACCACCTGCATCTCGTCGCGTCAGCCAGGTACCCGTGGGTGAGGGGGGTGTCCCCGATCGGGGAGCGGGGCTTAGGGTTAGGGACGCGCGGTGCTTACCTGCGGGGCACGAGGAAGACGCGGTCGTCGTCCTCATCGGCGGCCGCGGGCGCGGGCGGGGGCGAAGGCGCGGGTGCGGGATCCCGGTCCGGGACGGGTGGAGGAGGGGCGTCGTCGGAGTCGGCGTCGGCGGCGGCGACCGGGGGAGGGGGAGGAGGGTCCGGCGGCGCGGGCATTGCGGCGGCCGGAGCTCCGCGACGGGGTGGTGGTGGTATTGCGGGATTGGGATCGTCGTCGGGGACCTGAAACGGAAGAAAAAGAGAAGAGGGCAGCGGCGAGGCGAGCCGGGCGGGGTCCGTTCCAAGAAGAGAGCTGCTGCTGATGAGGAGGAGCCAGCCAGCCAGCCAGCCAGCCAACCAGCCAAGTGAGAGTCGCGTGCGGTGCGGCGCGGGCGCGGCCGCCTGGGTCGTCAGATCGGAAGAGAAAGAGACGAGATCGATCTGGTCCGGTCCGGTCGGATCGGATCGGTGTCGAGTTGCCGAGTTGGATCCGGCGACCACGATAGCCACTGGAAATTAATTAAAATAAACAAAAAAACTGCGGGATTTGGTAGGGTGAGGCCCGCTTGTCAGCCTCCGTTGGTGGTGTGCACGTCGTCGAGTCGTTTTCGTTTTCTATCTTTTTCCCCTCGTGTCTATGTCACTGATTTTGCTGGGAGTTTCATTAAGCACGGTATTTTGCAGCACACACGTACTTATATAATAGCTGTGTATATGTACTATGGACATGTTGCTTCAACACACGCTACACCTATATAAAAGGTCTCAAACACAAACTCGTAGAGGATTTTTCCGCACGTTTTTCGTTCATTCATGGCACGAACTTACGTGGAAGGAACCGCGACGGTAGACTTTTTTTTTTTTGAGGGCAGTAGTAGACAACTCTTCTTGCACAAACAACAGTGCGTACTACGAACATTCTTTCTACTAAAATGCAAAGAAGTGGGGTTAAATTTCTCAGCTAGAAGCGAATGGGCTTGTAGTCCAATGGTAGGACGGTCCAGTGGGACGCTACCCACCAGGGTTCAAATCCTGGTGCTCACACATTTTCCTGGATTTATTCCGAGATTTTCCGGCGTTATGCATTAAGTGGTAAGCGACGTTCTCCTCGACGACGAGGCGCCAGTGGTGACTTCGAGAATCTCCAGATCTGCCGGTGCTCAGTCCTTCGGAGGTGCTCATAGGGGTAGGGTTTGCGTACGTGTATTCATAGGGGTGAGTGTGCGTGCGTGTTGTAAGCATCTGCGTTGTACTGTGTAATTCTAAAAAAAAATTCTCATCTAGAATTTTTTTTGTGACTAATCTCTCAGCTAGAGTTTTGCACCCAAAAATTAACAGCCATTCTACTTTTGTTGACATATCAATAAAAATATTACTTTCTTGCTAACTCAGGTGTCTCAAAAAAAAATTGTTGGACACCGTAACAAATGCAATGAGGTAGTTCAACATTATTATAGTCCTAAAAAAACACTATGTACTTATACGCTTCGTTTGGAAGCCAAATTAATTCATGAAGTTTGTCTTAGACGTTCCTTGGAAGTTAAAGTTGGGTCAAGATAGAAGCATTTGACCCAAAGAAAAAAAATTGTAGATGTCCTTTGCTTCTTCAACATTCTCTTTTGCACTTCGCATTATCCTTCCAAACATGTACGGAGTAGTACGTTTTTAGGAAACTCTCGGGACGTTTGCTATAGCGACCAAGACGGAGGACGTAGGTGTTGCGCACGCCATGGGATTGGGAGCACGGGGGCATCCGCGGAGGCATATTCCCTTGCCCTCTTCCCGGCGTATCGCCGCCGCCCGTGCGGGCAGGAAATGAAATCCAGGCCGCACGTCGCTATCGGAGAGGGACGTTCGCTTCTCCTTCTCCCGGGGAATATCCGGAGCGGATAATAGTAGACGTGGCGTGACGTGATTGGGCTCGTACGTGCTGCTGTGCAAAAGCGTCGTCGTCTCTTCTTCTGCTGCTGGCTTTTTTTTTTTAAACCGGGATTATATTCATATAAACTTCTGATAGTTTACATTCCATAACTTACAAAGACAACTGTGAAAGTAAAACAAATAACAATTAAGTCTTTGCAAGTTCCTCCCGGTCGTCTCCGTCGCCGACGGTCGAAGCTGCCGCTCGTGAAGCCGACCACCTTCCCGACAAAGGACATCATAAATTTTTAATGGCACCATGGGTAGCACATCAGGAACACCAACATGCTTTATGATCGCTGAACGAATAGGCCGAATCACATCGCCAGACTGCAAAGGATCTGACGCTTCAATCACCAACAATCCCGGCACATCGGACGACGAACCACCCCGAGCGGTGGGAAGGTAACCATCAGAAGCGATGAAAGTTGAAAACCAACCCGATTTCTCGTGTTGGTAAATTAACCTCACAAGGTCGCCATCAACGTCACCTTGGAGGGAGAAAAGACTCCTCTGGCCTCACGTAGCATCGTCGTTGGCTTCAAGGCCGATGAGGCTGGTAAGAGCATGAGCACTCCCGGCGACAAGAATTCCATGAAGGATTGAAGCACCGACGCATAAGAAAGATTCAATCAAAACATCACCAGTGCCACCGAATCCTCCAATAATTAAACACCGAGGCCGTGCACCACACCCTCCTCAACCATCACCAGATACCAATCACCTTCGACACAAATACCACCAGAGACAATGAGGAGGAACTTTATTCTCCATGGACTACCACTAGAGGGAGCAACAGATTCACCAACACCGACTCCAACGTCGGATCCACCGTCGCTCCACCCTCCAACACTGCTCCATAGCACCAAAAGCACCAGCGGCCATCTGACATCCACCGGGAAACTTACTCCTGTACAGGCCCCATCCAGATCTCGAGCTCCAACTCGGTCTCCAAATCCGGTGAGGAACGACTCCCCAAGCTCATCACCACCAACAGAGCAAAAGATGGTGAGGTAGAGAACGAGCTGGAGTACCTTATTCCACTCTGGTGGCGCCGCCTCCACCTTGCAATCACCACCAGAAAAGGAAACCCTAACCCTAGAAAGACCTACTGTACTTCACCGGGTAAAGATCCGTCCATTCCCCTCACATCCGAGGCCAAGAAGGCCGTCGGAGGCAAAGAGGAACGGCGGTCTCGCCGGCGAGAGGGCTGGTTCCTCTCTCCGCCTCCGCAGTCGCCTGTCGCTTGAGAGAAGAGAGGCTTCGAGATTGATTCGTGTGTGTTTTCCGATCGTAAAAAATTCTTCTTCTTCTGCTGGCTGTGCCTCTCGGGCGGGGCCTCCGATCCACACGACATGATGCTGGGCTTACTCAGATGCTCTCTCGCTCGGCTTATCTTGGACTGTATTGGAATTTTTTTATATTTAATTTTCGACGATTTTCCGAAAATAAATAGCCGTTTCAAACTTTGTCAAAAGTAGCCTCGAACCGCCGTTTCATCCGGCGGTAGGAGCCTACTGCCGTTTCAAACGGCGGCAAGCCCTGTAACCGCCGTTTGAAACGGTGGTATGGTCCTGCCGCCGGATGAAACGGCGGTTCGAGGCTACTTTTGACAAAGTTTGAAACGGCTATTTATTTTCGGAAAATCGTCGAAAATTAAATCTAAAAAAAATTCACCGTATTGGTTACTAGACCGGGCCCGGCCTTACATCAGCAGCAGTTTGACAACGGACGGCCCATGAAAGGTTTCCTTCAAGCCGCTCGGCCGGCCCCCCGCGGGCGGCTGGAATACCGCCGCCGCCGTTCGACAGCGACGAGTTGTCGGGGCGCTAGCTCCCCGAGCTGCCGCCGTTCGACAGGGCTTGACATTACCTCCTACCCCGTGCACCCCGATGGCCATACCGTCCTGGTCAGCACCAATCAGGAGGGCGCACCTTCGCCTTCGACACCGGCAAGTTGGGCGGCACGGACACGTACGGAGGAAGAAGAGCTTGTGCCGTACGTGGAGGCTAAGGCGAGTAGTCGCTGCCATTCGCCGCCAGCCGCGCGTACCACGTGCACTGCCTGGACGTCTTCGTTGGGCTCTCCAATGACCCAGCCAACCTCAGCCACCTCTGCTCTTGCGCTCCTTCGACGCCGGCGGCCCTCCGCGTCGTTGAAGTTCGGCAAGGCCGGCGGCTTCTCTTGTTTCTGTTTTTTTGCATTATTTTTCTCTCCGAACAAATCAGTCATACAAATCAGTACGTGGTATTTTCCTTTCAGAATAAATCAACAGAAGATCTTTATCAGAGACAGGTGAGTTTTTCAAATTTCTCAAAGTCTATAAAAATCCTTGAAGTTTGACTTCAAACGGTCTGGCTAACTCAATAAAAATTGATGGTCTCTCTAACTCGACTGAGCAAAATCATTGCACGTACGCGTCGTCTCCGAGAGGCGGCTCGAGGGGCCTCCGCTCGCGCCCCTCCAGCCCCCCGCCTCCGCTCCCGTCGGCCGCCGCCGCCATCTCCACCGACAGCGGTGGCGGCCAGCGGCGGCGCCGCACAACCGGCGTCGTCGCGTCTCCCTCCCTCTCCTCGTCCCTCCTCCTTCCTTCCTCTCCGCCCCCACCACCACGACCTCGAGGTCGTCCTCTTTGGTCGGCGGTGGCCGCGCGACCTCCCGGCGCCGCCTCCGTCCCTCCCCAGCACGGATCTCCCCTCCTCCTCTCCTCGCCTTCCTCCTCCACCTCGCTCTGCCCTCCTCTGTCGGGCTCCGTCCCTGGATCTGGGTCGACAGGGCTGCCGCCGGTCTGGCGCACCGCGGTGAGCCGCGGCTCCCTGGTGCCCTTCTTCGTCGCCGCTGGCCGCGCCTCGCAGTCGGGTCTCGGATCTGGGGCCTACACTGGAAACCCTAGATCCGGCCCAGCCGGACTCGACGACGTCGGCTTCCCCCCTCCCCGCCGCTTCGCGCCGCGGTGGACCATCGGGGTGGCTCCTCGTTGTCGTCGTATTCGTCCGCGGCTCCCCCGGCGTCCCCTCGCCACCGCCGACCGCGCCTCGCCGACGGATCCCAGATCTGGGGCCTCGCCACCCCGGAAACCCTAGATCCAGCCCCGAAGTCCCCTGCTACCGCGTCGCCTCGGCCCGACCTCGCGCCTTCTCGACCTCCTCCTCGCGCTGCCGCCGGCCCTCCTCTGCGACGACGCCCTTGTCGCCCCCTTACGCGACATCGGCCTCGTCTCCGCGACCCCCGCGTCGCCTGCGCCGGCCGGCGCTGCCTCCTCTTCGGCATCGGCGGTCCGCGGCGGGCTCGGCGCCACCTCGCCCGCCTCCGGCCCCTGCAGCTTCGCCAGCTCCGGCGCCTCCTCTCCCGGTTCCGTCGTACCCGTCCGCTCCCGCGCTCCTCGTCGGCGACCCGTCTCCGGCAGTGCCTCCTCGTCGTCATCCGCGGCCTCCCCTCCCTCGAGCCGGCTGCGGCTTCACCAACGTGGCTTCCTGCTGGCGGACACCGCCCTCCTCCCGTCTGTTGACGGTTGTTAAGTACTACTTTCAGCCATCAATATTCTCACATAAATGGAGGCATAAGCATTATTTACTTGTATTTTGGTTTGAATAATGTAGTTTCACTTGTCCTTGGAGATTATTTGTATGTAGGTGAAATACCCATTAAAAGAGATGGAAACCCACCTTCTATGGAAGAACCATGCTAACTCAGCTGAGGAGGTGGCTGCCACCAAGGAAACACGTGGCAATCCACATCACTAATCCCAGGGAGGCACTCACCGACGAATCAGAGAGTGACACATGAACTTCACATGGATCAAGGGGACCACCTCGGATACCAAAACAAGTCATGCACCAGGGATGGATCAAAGGGCCCATAAGGCAGCCACCCAGAGGAAAACCACCCCGAGTGGGGGGCCTAGGGGCCGGCCGAACCGCCTTATGGCCACCCCATCTCGTCCCTCCATGTGTCACTTGCTCATTGGTCACTTGCTTCACTCCCGGGTGTTTTGAGGCCATTTAGTGCCCGAGGCAAGCCTCCTCCTTGCCTATAAATAGAAGAGGAGGGGCTCCCATTTCACACGCACCACACTCTCATTCTCCTCTCACTTTTAGTCTCCAAGGCTAGAGGGTAGGTTAGAGTAGCTCTCATTCAGGTTCCATGTCTACTTTGGAGTTTAGGTATGAGTTCTCTTTTATCTTTATTTCTTTGTATGACTTTGATCTACTTCAGTTATTTAGGTATTTCATATAAAGTCATGGTAGATCATATGCTTGATATGTTCTTGAGTTCATCTCTTGTTCATCATTTAGAGGCTTGTGTTCTTCGTGAACACTACCTTTTGATCCACTTGAAGGATGATAAACTCATTCCTTATGTGTTTGTTCATAAGTTAGAGGCTCGTGTTCTTCACGAACACGACCCTTTGATTTTGTTGACTAGACATAAGAAAGTTCGTATCCGTTCGCATGTCTAGCCTTAGTTGATCTGGTTAGATGGCATGATAGTATTGCATGAGGTTTGTGTTCAAGCTGCGGTACTCGGTCTAAGTTGATCAGTCTTCTGGTGGCTCTCACCCTGGGTCACAATAGCCCGGGTCGGGTGAAGTCTAGCAGCAAAGTAGGCATGGTGCCTGGGTTGTGTGGCTATGTTAGTTATGAGCATACCCCCCCGTAACGATAGAGGTAGAACGCAGTGGTGACAGCTGTTGGACCCTTTGGAACCCTCCGCGCTGGGGTATTGCTGTAGGAGTCTAAAGTATAGCTTCGCAGAGTGCTGGTCGTCGCGGGCTATCTCCCCGTTTGTACCTAAGTGCTGAACCTTACCCTCTCATGCAATGTTTCATGCATATCTACTGTATCTTCTAGCCTTGTATGTTTAGTACATTAGAACCTAGAGCTAGCTCGTATGTTCCCCTATGCCGTAGAGTACTAGAGTAGAGGTACATCTGAGTGTGTGTCACACTACCCTATTATATCTTTTATCTTACCCCTGCTTTTGAGTTGTTGTTTCCTTTATCTATCTCTTGGTTTACATTCAGTACAAAAGCATAAGTCTATGATATCCGCCATTGCCTTCCACGGATACGATACCCTTGGAATACTCTCCTTCCTTGGGGAAATGCTACAATGGTTTATCTGTGCGCTTGCGGATTCGTTCATGATCGTTTAGATTTACCTTTGGCAAGTCTTGATGTTCACTCTAACTCGGCGTCGTTAGTGGTGATGTTAAGAAATGCCAACAAGCATTTCTAGCGCTGACGCTAAGGATGGATTCCAAATCCGTTCTTAAGTGATCGACGCTAAAAAATGTCAACAAGCATTTCTGATACCGTTGCCGGGGAAGGCACGGGATTATCATGACTATGCTTTGCAACTATTTATAAATCATGAGTAGGTTAGGACAACTCTCATTGCCGGCTAACCTTGATTGTCTTCTTTTATCTTTGGATGATGAAGACAGGTAGTGTATGACTGGTTTCGACTTACCGGAGAATTTCGCTGAAGATCCGGAGTCACTAGTGAGGAAGGCTCGAATTCATTTCGACTCACCTCGTCGTACTCGTCCAGAAGACGATCCAACTTCCTTTGTACCATCCACGTCAAACGCTATGGCCCAGAAGACACTTCGTGAGTACTCAGCTCCTTCTGCTGACCAGGTGCTGCAAGGTCCTGAGGTGGCAATGGGGACTGAAAATTTTCAAATCAAGACGGGTCTAATTACGATGGTACAGGCTAGCCCATTCTGTGGCAAGCCAAATGAGGATGCTAATGCCCATTTGCAGCAATTCCTAGAGCTATGCAGCACTTTCATCATCAGGGGTGCAAATATGGATGTTGTTCGTCTTCGACTGTTTCCATTTTCTCTCCTGGGGAAGGCCAAGCAATGGTTCTACGCGAATCGTGATGCCATTAATACTTGGGATAAGTGTTCAGAGGCATTCCTCAAGAAGTTCTTCCCATTGGGTAAAACCAATGCTCTTCGTGGGAGAATTTTTGGTTTTTAGCAAGTAGCAAGTGAATCCATTCTAGAGGCTTGGGAAAGGCTTCAGGAGTATATCCTGGCCTATCCTCACCATGGGATGGAGGATTGACTGATTCTTCAGAGCTTTTGCAATGGGCTGACTCCGACAGCCTGATGCCATATTGATGCTGCTGCTCAGGGAGCATTCTTCTCACTCACAGTTGATAATGCTAAATTACTCATCAAGAAGATGGTTTCCAACCAAGGGTGGAGTGATGAACGACTCCAACCACGACCAAGGGGTACTCATACTGTCAAGGAAGCAGACATGATTACTGCCAAGCTGGATCTTCTTATGAAGAGATTGGATGACTACACCAGCGAGAAGGCTGCCATGGCCACCACTACTCTGCCTATGGATTCTCATATGACTTGTGAGGTCCGTGGTAACACTGGGCACTCAGGAAATTACTGTCCTGAGACTCAGGAGGAAGTGATGTACATGAACGGTAACAACAATGGTTATCGTCCACCTCAAGAAGGAGGCCAAACGTGAAATCAACAATGCCCTTATTATCAAGGATGTAACCAAGGTAACTCTTACAATCCTAACCAACCCTCCTTGAGAGATCTTATTTTCGGGCAAGCTAGGATTAATGAAGGTGTTAACAAAAAGCTAGCTGCCCTTGATAAAACCTTGGAAAGTCTCAATGTTAAGCTTGATAGTTTTTCTTCTGCTCAGAAGAGCCATCTGAGTTTTAACAAAATGTTAGAAGCTCAATTAGCTCGGCTAGCTACTTCTGTTGCCGCTGTTGAAAATGCAAATGCGGTGACCACGAGAGGCGGTAAGTCCACTCGAGATCCACCATATCCTAACCATGCAGGGACAAACAAGAAAAGCATAATAGAGATTGAGAATATTCATGAGGGTTCATCCGACTCGGAAGAACTCCCCCAGGTGAGGAAGGTACCGTTGAAAGAGAAGGCACCTGAAGGAGTGACGGCACATCCGGATTTGTAGAAGCCAATGTGATGCTGTTCCCTCAAAGGATCAGGAAGGCGACGGTAGATGAACAATTCAATCGCTTCGTGGACATGATTCGGAAAGTTTATATCAACGTCCCATTACTCGAGGCAATACGCGTACCCATTTACGCACGTTATCTCAAGGACATCCTAACCAAGAAGCGAGCCCTTCCTACGACGGAAGTGGTACGACTCACTGAGGAGTGCAGTGCTGCTATACTCAACCGCCTTCCTGAGAAGAAGAAAGATCTAGGGTGTCCCACAATTACTTGTATGATTGGGACCCAACGTTTCGACCATGCTCTCTGTGACTTAGGGGCCAGCGTCAGCGTCATGCCTAAGGTAGTCTTTGATCAACTCAATTACATGAGTTTGACTCCAACCACTTTGCAGCTGCAGCTAGCCGATTCTTCAGTCCGGTACCCAGCGGGAATAGCCGAGAACATTCCAGTGAAAGTCCGAGATTGCTTTATACCCGTTGACTTTGTGGTGCTGAACATGGAGATCGTCAAGGAGGTGCCGCTCATACTTGGGTGACCATTTATGAGTACAGCTGATGCACAAATTGATGTGGGGACTGGTGTGATCCGCCTCTACATCAATGGCAAGGGGGAGAAGTTTCGTCCAAGAAAGGAGCAATGCTCAATGATCAAGGATTCACCAACTCCCGACACTCCAGCACGAGAGGTCAAAATGCCACCACGACAAGTGGACAACCTCATTGCATTCATGAAGAATTTTTGGAAGGAAGAACTTCAACACATGAGTACGAGACAGAAACAGTATTGGAAATCTCAGTCCTAGTCCAAGAAATCACCCCCTACACACCACAACCCACGTGACACTCAAAAGGTGTGGAGGAAGGTGAATAGGAAGCCAACTTCTCTCCCGAAGGAGACGCAAGCCTCACTGCCAAGGTGAGAAAATTTGGAACCAAAGTCTAGCTCTGAAGACTCAAAATAATGAGCCCTACGCCGACAGGTAAGTTCGGTAAGTTATCCTTAGTTTCCATTACAATAAAAATTCTGATACGAGAAAAACAAGCTACTTTTGATATTTGTCTTCTGCATTCTTGCTAGGGCAAGCTCGGGGGTGATGTCCATTCGGACATTCCTTGAGTTTGTACCATGGTACTAACTTGTCACAGCCACAGCTTACCACACCACCGGTGGCAGGAGGTGCCCCTGCAGGGTACATGTTCGGGGTTACCCCTGGATATGCACCTGGTTGGGATCAGTCCACCTACTAGCCGAGTGCGAGTGGCGCGGCTTGGGCGAGTGCGAGCGGTGCTCAGTGGGCTACACCCGCTAGCTCTAGCTCCGGTGGTCTGCCTCCATCTTCGTCCTTCAGGCGGCATTCCTCAGCCTCTGCACGCGATGCTCAGCTCACGCAGCAGATGGGAGAGCTCACCGTCTAGGTCACGGGATTGGAGGAGACACTGAACACCCACGTCGAGTCTACCTCAGTGTGGCAGCGTGAGGCTGGTGAAAGGATTGAAGCCATGCAGCAGGCTCAGCAGCGACACATAGAGGAGCAGAGGACTTACTACGCGAGTCAGGGATTCTTCTTCCCTCCTCTGCAGTGAGCCTGAAGCTAGCTTGGGGGAGGACCCCTATCCTGAGGTAACTTGTATCTTCATTTGTTTTCAGAATATCTTATAAATGAAAACCCAAAAAAATCTGCAAAAATAAAAAGATTTATTTGCTTTCATCATCATCGTTTGCTTAGTTTGCTTTGATATGCATAGTAAGAATACTTTGCCTCTATGGTTGAAATGATGAATAGTTGCTCTGTTTATTCTTCTCGTATTTCTTGCTTACAACTTTGTATCCTACCTAAGTTTTGAGTTTGTTGGCTTGCATGTTCAAACCTTAGCGTGAAAACTGTGGGTAGCAAAAAGCATGATCCTTGCCTAAGTTGTTGTGAGACATGATACGGTATAATAGAGTGCTATGATCTTGTACCTAGTGATGCTTGACATCCGGAGTTTTCCCTACCTACAGCTCCACATAAGCCTATTAGGAGTAGGATGTGAAGAAAGGCAACATTGATGCCTTGGTGAGGAACCATACACTTTGAGCGATCCGAGAGTATCATTTAAGGAACTCTGATTTTCTTTTGAATTTTTTCGCAAAACCTCCGGATTGATAGCTGATCAAGGTATGAGTGATTATGCATTTGGTCTATAACCATTCTGTCTCTCAACCACCTAAGGCAGGTGAAGCTATATGCCCCATGACATCAGGTGAATGGTAAGAACATTGCCAACTTGTTCAACTCTTGGTAGAGTACTTTGCTGTATGTTTGCCATGAGTTGAGAATACAACATCGTAGCAACTCCTGCTCAACCAACCTAAGTCCCTAATGTCTTGCTTCGAGATGAGCAAGAGGTTAGCTTGGGGGAGTTTGTTGACGGCTGTTAAGTACTACTTTCAACCATCAATATTCTCACATAAATGGAGGCATAAGCATTATTTACTTGCATTTTGGTTTGAATAATGTAGTTCCACTTGTCCTAGGAGATTATTTGTATGTAGGTGAAATACCCATTAAAAGAGATGGAAACCCACCTTCTATGGAAGAACCATGCCAACTCAGCTGAGGAGGTGGCTGCCACCAAGGAAACACGTGGCAATCCACATCACTGATCCAAGGGAGGCACTTACCGACGAATCAGAGAGTGACACATGGACTTCACATGGATCAAGGGGCCCACCTCAGATACCAAAACAAGCCATGCACCGGGGATGGATCAAAGGGCCCACAAGGCAGCCACCCAGAGGAAAACCACCTCGAGTGGGGGGCCTAGGGGGCCGACCGATCCTAGGATCGGCCGAACCGCCTTATGGCCGCCCCATCTCGTCCCTCGTGTCACTTGCTCATTGGTCACTTGCTTCACTCCTGAGTGTTTTGAGGCTATTTGGTGCCCGAGGCAAGCCTCCTCCTTGCCTATAAATAGAAGGGGAGGGGCTCCCATTTCACACACACCACTCTCTCATTCTCCTCTCACTTTTAGTGTCCAAGGCTAGGGGGTAGGCTAGAGTAGCTCTCATTCAAGTTCCAAGTCTACTTTGGAGTCTAGGTATGAGTTCTCTTTTATCTTTATTTCTTTGTATGACTTTGGTCTACTTCAGTTATTCAGGTATTTCATATAAAGTCATGGTAGATCATATGCTTGATATGTTCTTGAGTTCATCTCCTGTTCATCATTTAGAGGCTTGTGTTCTTCGTGAACACTACCTTTTGATCCACTTGAAGGATGATAAACTCATTCCTTATGTGTTTGTTCATAAGTTAGAGGCTCGTGTTCTTCACGAACACGACCCTTTGATCTTGTTGACTAGACATAAGAGAGTTCGTATCCATTCGTATGTCTAGCCTTAGTTGATCTTGTTAGATGGCATGATAGTGTTGCATGAGGTTTGTGTTCAAGCTACGGTACTCGGTCTAAGTTGATCAGTCTTCTGGTGGCTCTCACCCTGGGTCACAATAGCTCGGGCCGGGTGAAGTCTAGCAACAACGTAGGCATGGTGCCTGGGTTGTGTGGCTATGTTAGTTATGAGCATACCCCCCCGTAATGATAGAGGTAGGCCACAGTGGTGACAGCTGTTGGACCCTTTGGAACCCTCTGCGCTGGGGTATTACTGTAGGAGTCTAAAGTATAGTTTCGCAGAGTGCTGGTCGTCGCGGGCTATCTCCCCGTTTGTACCTGGGTGCTGAACCTTACCCTCTCATGCAATGTTTCATGCCTATCTACTGTATCTTTTAGCCTTGTATGTTTAGTACATTAGAACCTAGAGCTAGCTCGTATGTTCCCCCTATGCTGTAGAGTACTAGAGTAGAGGTAGATCTGAGTGTGTGTCACACTACCCTATTATATCTTTTATCTTACCCCTACCTTTGAGTTGTTGTTTCATTTATCTATCTCTTGGTTTACATTCAGTGCAAAAGCATAAGTCTATGATATCCGTCATTGCCTTCCACGGATACGATACCCTTGGAATACTCTCCTTCCTTGGGGAAATGCTACAATGGTTTATCTGTGCGCTTGCGGATTCGTTCATGATCGTTTAGATTTACCTTTGGCAAGTCTTGATGTTCACGCTAACTCGGCGTCATTAGTGGTGACGTTAAGAAATGCCAACAAGTATTTCTAGCGCCGACGCTAAGGATGGATTCCAAATCTGTTCTTAAGTGATCGACGCTAAGAAATGTCAACACCGTCGGCAGCAGCGCCACACTGGCTCCCGGCGTCCCTCCTCTTTTCGGCGCGGGTGCGGGTGTGGGCGGCGGGCCGGGAGGGAGGTGCTCTCCCCCCTGCACCTCCCTTCCTTCCGCGGCCGGCGATGCAATTGGATGTGGCAGAACTGATGCAGCCCGATGGAGTGGGTGCCGCTGCTCTTGGCGGTTTGCGTGGGCAGCGATGGTGCAGCCTCCACGTCGGCAAGGGCTGCGGGCCGCTGCGGTCGCTGGCGGCTGCCGTCCCCAGCCCTTTCGTCGCCTGAGTTGGCGAAGCGGCCCCCACTTCCCTCGCCGGGCGCCTCTCCGCAGCCTCTACTTCTTCGTTCTTCGCTGGACTGCTGGTGCTCCCCTTCGCCGTCGCCGCGGATGCTCTCTGCCTTCCCATCGTTGTGCCTCTCGGTTGGGCCTCGCTCGGGCGACTGCGTGGCTGGTTTTGGGAGCCGTGCGAAAGCTTTGCTCAGGCTTTTGCCTAGCGGACAGCGGCTGCGTTACTGAACGTTGCTTCCCCTGTTGAGGGCGTTGTCGTGCTCCCAATTCCTGCAGGTTCTGCCAAGTGAAAACGTCTGCTCCTCGGAGCAGACGGACGATGGCGGCGTCAGCGTCATTCCCCCTTGGAGGCTTCGTCTTGCAAGACTTCACGCTCTGCCCGGTTGTGTCCAGTCTGTTAGGCGTTCGGTGACGAGTGAGCTTCTGTGGTGTTCTTGTCCCCTGTAGGTTTCAGTTGCTCTAGGTTGTGTTCGGTCTGTTTAGGTTGTGGTGGTGGTGTCGTGCTCTTTCCTTGCCCTTGTCGTTCGGTCTATCTTTCATGTGTTCCCACGCTCTAGAGGTTCTTCTAGAGTCGTGTTCCATGTAATTCTCTTCTCTTAATGAAAAACGTGCTTTGCACGTCTTAAAAAAACAAATGCAATGAGGTAGTTGAACCTTATTGCTAAATCACTGTATATGTATGCTTTGTATTTGGAAAAGCCTAATTAATGCTCACGTTAGATGGATGAGAACGATAAAAAAACTAAGCTCCGACATCATCTTAGACTGGACCAACCAGGGATGGAGGCAGTCGGTGGGACGGGAGGGGCTCGAGCCCCCCTACCGGCGTGCGCTCCATTGGAAAGAAGAGAGAAGAAAGAGGGAGAAGAGAGGGAAAAAAGGAAGAGGAAGAAGAAGGGAGGCGGAAGGAAGGAGAAAGAGAATGAGCCCCCCACCCAACGCCGATTGGCATCCTAGCTCCATCACTGGGGTCAACCCTACCCTTAAAATTAGATCATGAATTAAGTTTGTATTAGATGTAGCTTCGAAGTTAAAGTTGGCTCAAGCCTCAAGATAGAAGCAGTGGTGAATCTAGGATCTAAACTTTGGGTATGCCACTCAAAAAAATCCGTATACAATTCAGTAATAATTGTAAAATTGACAACATAATTCAGTATATATACACTGAGCAGTAAGTAATAACACAACTCAACTTCATGTAATCAATCGTGCAACAACATCATATTCATATGTGTTCTTTAACAAACATGTATATATATACTTGCATTTACCGGAATTGCAGGGTATGCTGGTGCATACCTGGCATACCCTCTAGCTCTGCCACTGGATAGAAGCATTTGACTCCAAAAAAAATGTAGCACTTGATGTCATTTTTCTCATCTTGGCGTGTTGCCATCATTCATGGTCATAGGCATAGCTATATATCCTTCTCCTTAGTTGGCTCTTTTGCTTCTTCTACATTCTCTTTCACACTTTATTTACACTCGCATTATCCTTCTAAACATGTAGTTTTTTTTCGAAATCTCTCCGGACATTTGCTAGCGACCAAGATGGAGGGAGGTGCTGCATGCACCGCACGCCATGGGCCTTGGGGACTTGGGGAGCACGACGGCATCCGCAGAGGCCATATTCCCTGCCCGCAGCATTCTCTTCTCCCCAGAATATCCAGAGCGGATAATGCTAGACATGGGCTTTTTTTGAGCAGAACGTGATTGGGCTCCCGACTTGCTTGCTGTTGTGCAAGCATCTTTCTTTCTTTTTGCACGTACCTCCCGCCGCCCGGGCCGGAGCTCCAAATGCTAGACGTGGGCGTTTATGGGACCAGATTGGTTACTGGATCAGGCCCGTACAACAAACAGCTGCATTCCATCCAACCGGGCTGGAGAGCCCAAACAAAAGAAAGAGAGGACGCGCGTGCACACACACACACACGAGTAAGAAGAGTTTTTTTACAACAAACAGAACTCATATTGATTAACAACAAGAAGCTATTAGTAGAGTTACATTAGGAGAGTTTACATTTTGAAATGCCAAAATAGAATGGCATTCCTGAACATGAGAAGGATTAGTACATAATCCTGTAGGATCTAATTGTGAAGCTTGAATCATGGAGAAACTTTGTTTTGCAAGCAGATCTACCATCTGATTTTGGTGACGGTGAATTCTGTGAAGGAATGAGTTTGATCCTGCAAGAAAAGTTTTGACAGCAGTAGTATATGTTGTGATTCTCCAATCCGGAGGATTAGAGGGGTCAGACCCATTAATGAAATTCACAAGAAGTTGATTGTCAACTAGAAAGTGAACATCGGTAGCTTGCATGTGATGTAGTAGAGAAGTAGCCAGAGCTAGGGCAGCCGCCTCTACCATAATCACTGAATGGACCTTGGGCATATGAGCTTTTAATGAAGACATAAATTGGGGGGGGGATATCAGTATTAACTAAGAAAATCCCAATTCCAGCTTGTCTTTGAAGTCCTTGATGATCAGGAGGGAGTGAAGCATCTATGTAGCATCTGAAGCCCTGCAATTGAGTAGGAAATTGTACCAAAAACTTATCAGAGTGATGTGAGTTGAGACTGGTGAAGAGGTGGCAATTGTTTCTGGCTCGTTGTGCTGTTGTAGAGGAGTTGTCTCCCCAGGTAGTGAGATTGGTGTGATAATGAGCTTCAGCTGCCTGATGAACCGGCAAAGGAGTCCAGATCCTTCTTTGAAAGCGTTGGTCATTACAGGCTTTCCAAATGTACCAAAGCAGAAAAAGAGTTTTGGTTATATGTTGTTCAGTAGAATTTAAGGTAAACAAGTGAGGAATGATATGTTGAATTCCATCAATAGCAGGGTTAATGAAATGAGATGCAATAGGTATATCTGAAGTGGCCCACACCTGCTGAGGCAAATCACAAAGAAAGAAAAGATGTGAATCATTTTCAACAGCTCCACAGGCAGTGCAATGTTTATCTATGTGTGCTGCAAATCTCCCTGCTCTTTCAGCAGTTGCCAAAGCAAACTGAATAAGGTGCCAGGCAAAGGTTTTAAGAAGGGGGGAATGGTTTTACCTCTCCAGATTTTCTGTAGAATGGTGTCAGCTTGAGGGGAGATAGTTCTAGAACCTGAGTTGGGTAGGGAGTGGTGCTGCTGATGTTGTAGGTGTGTGTATATGGATTTGGAAGTACATTTACCATTGGTAGCAGGTTTCCATCTAAGAACATCTGCATCAGTAGATTCTACAACTGGTGTTGTGGTTATTGTTTGGACTATTTGTGGGGTGAAAGTGGTGGAAAGAAGTGCCTGATTCCATTGTTGTGTTCCCTGCATCCACAAATCAAAAACTAAAGAAGGCAGAGGCAAATTAGTGACAGGTAAAATTAAGTTATCATGAATATCAGACTAAGAATCTATCCATGGTGTAGACCAAATAGAAGAGTTCCCTGGATGAATCTGAAGAATTGAATTTTCATGTAAATGTTGCTTGACCTGTAAAACAGAAGACCAATAAACAGATCGAGGTCCTGTAGTGGGGGCTGTCCAAAAAGTTGTGGTAGGATAGTACTTAGCCTTAAGAATGTCAGAGAGGAAAGGGTTTTTGTGAGTAGCAACATTCCAGGCAGAGTGAATGATTAAACTTTTATTAATAAGCTCAATGTCCCTAATGCCTTTGGGTTTACAAATATCATCCCAGGAACGATAGGCAATAGGATTAGAAGGGTGTTCTTCTTGGATACCAGCCCACCAAAACCTTCTGATGATAGCATTGATTTTAGCAATGAAGGATTTTGAAAAAAGAACTATTGACATGTAATAAATAGGAATGGAAGAGAGAACATAAATAATATATTGCAACCTCCCTGCATGATTTAATTTGTTTGCTTTAATAGTACCAAACTTAGCATGAAACTTAGAGTAAATAAAATTATAAGCTTTGTCCCTATCTTTGTGTGAAAAAATCATGGGATGACCCAGATGCATGGTATTAGGAAGCAGATTAGGAACATGAAAAATAGCTTGGATTTGGGTTTTAATGTGATGAGGAACATTGTGGCTAAAAAGGATGAAAGATTTTTGCAAGTTTGGAGTTTGACCTGATTGATGACAGAAGTCATAGAGTATGGTCTTGATTGCTTGAGCCTCTTCAGCTGTAGCTTTTCCACATAGAATGAGATCATCTGCAAAAAGAAGTGAGTGTATAGGGGGAGCTCCATCTCCCAAAATGACCCCCTATAGGTTAAAATTCCGAAGTGCTTCCAGCAATCTCAAAGAGAGTTCATTAATAGCTATAACAAAGAGATAGGGAGAGAGGGGGCAGCCTTGCCAAAGGCCTCTTTGAGGATAAAAGTAAGCAGTGGGTTCATCATTTACTAGGATAGATAAGGATGAAGTAGAGCTACAGGTATGGATGAGATGGACGAAGTGGTCATTGAAACCCAACCTGGTGAGAGCAGCAGTAATGAAGTGCCATTCTAATCTGTCAAAAGCCTTAGCAAGATCTATTTCGAGAAGGAAGGCATGAGAGGTCCAACTTTTAAGATTGAAAGAATGAATGATTTCCTGAGTGAGGATCACATTTGAGGATATATGTCTGTTGGCTATGAAAGCTGATTGGGCCTGGGAGATATAATTTGGAAGGTGGGGCTGAACCCTATCAGCAAGGGATTTGACAATGATCTTGTATATGACATTGCATAGTCCAATAGGTCTGTAGTCTTGGGGGTGGAAGGATTTGGTTTTTTTGGAATGAGAGAGATGAAAGTTTGGTTAAGATCAGAAGGTAAAGTAGCTTGGGTATAGAAATCTGTGACCAAACGTTGAATATCATGCTTTGCCCAATTCCAAGTGGCTTTGTAGAAAGCTGCATTGAGTCCATCAGGGCCAGGGGCAGCATTGCTTCTCATTTTAGTGTTGATTGAGTGCAGCTATTTTAGATCAAGAATGGAGTAGGTGTAGGTGAAGTTTTCAGGATTCGGTAGAGAAGTCTGAGAGGAGGTGGAAGGTTGTGGTGGGGAGGTGTTGGAATGAGTAGAGGTTAGGGGTGAAGGCGAAGGAAGTGGTGAGTGGTGGAGAGGAAGAGAGGTAGGGATAGATTGATTGGGTAGATTGGGTTGATTGGAGGAGGAGAAAATAGATTGGAAGTAATTAGTTAGAGTGGAGAAGAGCTGGTCTGGTGTAGTTGAATGAGAGCCATCAGGATTGATGAGGTGAGTAATCTTATTTTTTCGGTTTCTTTTGATGATAGCTAGATGGAAGTATTCAGTGTTTCGGTCACCTTTGACTGCCCATTGCTTCTTAACTCTTTAATGATAAGCTTCTTCTTTGGCAAGGAGGTCTTGGTGCTGTTGCTGAAGTTGATGTTGTAAAGAGTTGGGCCGTGATGAGTTTTGGCCTGACTCAGTGGGGCTCTTATATACCTACAGGTAGGTGGATAAACATTGAAACTATAAACAAACTAAGATCACTAAATACAGCCCATCAAAGCTATCATCCCACTAATAATATCCCATCAATAACAATTCATTCAACATTTTCAAAATGTTGACAACATTTATTTGTTCAACATTTTTCAAAATGTTGACAATATTTTTTCGTTCAACATTTTCAAAATGTTAGACAACATTTTTTCATCCAACATTTCATCATTTTCAAAATGTTAGACAACATTTTTTCATCCAACATTTTCAGAATGTTGACAACATTTTTCTGTTTTCAACATTTTAAGAAAATGTTGGCCAAACATTTATACGTACCAACATTTTTCACGAAATGTTGGATGAACATTTTTTTCAACATTTTTCAAGAAATGTTGCACCAACATTTTTTTGCATCGTAGTGCCTTCTTCTCCCGTGGAGGCTATGGGGGTGTTTGGTAGCCTGCACTAGCTACTAGCCAGGCTAACTCTAAGTCAGGTTAGCTTTGATCAGGCTAAACTAATGCAAACTACTCGTGTTTGGTAGGATGACTAGAGATAATATGGATTGTTGTGCTCGTGTTTGGTAGACTGCATAATGTGATAAGATGGCCCTGTGTTGGCTAGAGGTGAAGTTACCCTCATTCCCTCTCTCTCCTCTCGTCTTCTCCTCCGTCCCCATTTTCACCTCTGCTTCGCTCCCTATCGTCCACCCGCCCATCTCACCGCGACCCGCCGCGACCCGCCGTGCGGGCGACCTCCATCGTGACCCGCTGCGGCCGGCCATGCGGGCGAGCTCCGCAGGGAACTGCGGCAGCGGCAGGGCGCTCGGCTCAGGGGACGTCGAGAAGGCCGGCCCGGTGTACACCTCCACCGCCGCCTTCCTGCCATGGTGTCTCCGGCTGGCCGGTGGGGACCTCGGTGGCCATCTCTCGGCAACCGGAGTGGACTGAGAGGAAATAGGGAGATGGGAGTCGATGCCGTTGACCATGGGAAGGGCCGCCAATCGAGCTCGTCGGAGCCACCAGAGGGAGCCGCCACCACGAGGAGCTCCACGTCGTCGAGTCGAAGCCATCGCACTACTTCTCGTGGCTAGTGGGCCACCGCACCGCCGCCGTCTATCTTGCTCCACTGTCTCTTGAGCGCCGCTGTATCCTGAGCGCCACCGGAGCATGTGGATCTCCCCATGGGCTGTGCCGGACGGCGGCAGGGGCATCGTGCCTCGACCAGGATCTGTCGGTAGGGTGAGAAAGAATGGAGGAGGAGAGGTGAAGCGCCTGGCGCTTCACCTCTCCTCCTCCATTCTTTCTCACCCTGCTTGAGTCGCTTCCCCTCTCCTCCTCCATTCTTTCTCACCCTGCCGACAGATCCTGGTCGAGGCACGACGCCCCTGCCGCCGCTCGGCACAGCCCATGGGGAGATCCACATGATCTGAGAACGCTCCTGGGCTGCGTTTCCCCATATGCAGGTCGTACTCCCCTTTTTGCATAGCTCAAGCCTGCATAAGCTCCTATGCACTCTACCAAACACGGGTGGGATGCATTCCATAAACCTGGGTAGAGGTTAATGCAGGCTGCTAAACACCTCTTTGCATGCACTGCTGCTGCTTCCCATTGCTGCCTCAGCCGTGGGCCCCACATGCATGTTATTCCTTGCATGGCGGCCTATATATAGGTCTACCGCTGCCTATAGTTAGAATTCTAGCATGTTTTTTCTTCATTATATTTTCTTTCCTTTCTATTTATTGCATTTCATAGTATTTTTTCGGTTTTATGCTTCCATTTATTTATCTCTTTTTTGAATTTGTTATGTCTCTTCATTATGTTTTATATTGTTGAAGTGTAATTTTTCATCGTTACCCTTTTTATTGTTTTTTCTTCCATTCTTTACTTTTCTTTTGTTCTTTCCAGTGTTATTTTTCTTCCATATTAAATTATTTATTTATGATGTTTAATTTTCTTCCTTCTTTCCTTATCTTCCTCTTTTTTATTGTCTGTTTTATTTTTTATAATAATCTTTTTTATT
The DNA here is from genome assembly GCA_036936925.1 of Cenchrus fungigraminus. Taxonomy (NCBI): domain Eukaryota; kingdom Viridiplantae; phylum Streptophyta; class Magnoliopsida; order Poales; family Poaceae; genus Cenchrus; species Cenchrus fungigraminus. Next base: position 4,693,343 of record CM072769.1, read on the forward strand.
TTATTCATTTTGTATTCTTTCTGTCTCATTCGATTCACACTTCATGATTCATTTTTCTTTACATATTTATTGTCTTTTAAAATATTTATTTCTCTTCTCTTTTATAAATATTTGTTTCTTCTCTATAATTTGTCCTGTGAGTTCATATAATTTGTTCTATATGTACAAATATTTTGTTATGTGAGTTTGTAGAATTTGTTCCACAAGTATACATATTTGTTCCGTCGGTTCATATAATTTGTTCGGATGTACAAATTTTTTGTTCTGGTAGTTTATAGAATTTGTTCACTCAGTTCATATAATTTGTTTGTACATATTTTTTGTTCCGGTAGTTTATAGAATTTGTTCCTTATGTATATATATTTGTTCTGTCAGTTCATATTATTTGTTCGTACGTACAAATTTTTTGTTCCGGTAGTTTGTAGATTTTGTTCTCTGGTTATATATTGCACAAAATATACAATTTTAATTAAAAATACAAATAGAAAAAAATTATCTAAATATAGTCAAGTGAGATCTTGTTTGTGAAAGGGTCTCTACTCTAGTGGTTAGAGCACCTGAGTAGCACGTAGCAGACCCAGGTTCGACTCCCTGTGGGTGCGAATTAACTGGGTTTGGAATAAAAGAAAATTACTCAAAAAATAGGTTGGAGTTTCCCCTAATGACTTCAGTCAAAAGTGAGATATTGTTTCAAAAATTTTATTATCAGAAATCTAATTGTGTAATCAGAATTTAATTTTGATACTTGATTTATGATTTATAGATTTTTGAGTTCCAATTCATACGCATATGGATCATATGCATATTGATTAGGAACTGATGTGACGATTTGTTTTCCTGATTTTTGAGTTCCAATTCATATGGATCATATGCATATGGATTAGGAACTGATGTGACGATTTGTTTTCCTGATTTTTGAGTTCCAATTCGTATGCATGTGGATTACGTCATCAATTCTGTTTTACCACTCCACCCAAGCCAATCTGACCCGGTGCTCGCTGCCCACTCCACGCCCCGTCCACCTTCTGACATGGAATTGAGGTGACGATTTGTTTTTCTGTGGCCAAAGTGACCGCTAGACGCAGCCTTCTTCTTCGGCAACGACGGCTGGCTTCCTCGACTACGTCAACTGAAAGCACTTGATCTCAACAGACTCTACAAAATATTAAATAAATACTATCTACAAGCAAATCCACGCACCCACTTGATCTCAAAGGACTGTACAAAATATTAAACAAATACTATATATATACAAGCAAACCTTACGTGCATATTTTGGCCCTACGAATTCGAACTGCCTGCCTCGACTACGTCAACTGATTTATCAGGTACCAGCGTGTACCTCCCTATATCCCGTGAAAGCTAGCTGCCTCGACTATGCCATTATATCTACAAGTAAATTAGGTACGGCCATTATATATACAAACCAGATATATTGGGTTTATTCTCTTTTCTCTCAAATACGTCTAGCCGTCTCGTCGTACCTATGACAAGTAAAATCTAATCTAAAGTGTATTAATAAAAAACTATCCATCCTCCATGGCACCTCAAGCTTAGAGCGGTGGTGTCGAATTTTTTCTCCATCAATTCGTGATGATTTTACTCCTCCAAAGTGTTGTTAAGGTCTGGTTCTTCATCCTCCCTTCATCTGTTGTTATTAAGCTTTGTTTTGCGGTTTAAAGATAGAGAAAATAGAGCTTTCAATTTGTAGCAAGGAAGAGCTAGGTAAGAGATGAAATTTTCTTGTTTATATGTAGAGAAAATTGGTTGTTTATAGAAAAAAATAGGTTAGCTACTTACATTATATTGTTTCTTCTTTCATTTAATTTTATTACTACACTAAGTTGGACATGTTTAATTTGATTTATGATATAGCAAAAGAGGGAGAGTACTACACCTTCAATATTAATTCAATTAATTCAAATATTCTACTACTTGCTTTGCCACAAATATAATCGCGTTTTAGAATAGTTTAAACCAGATTGATTAGTGCAAGCCATTGGATAAAATAGCGGGATATACGGGAAATTAATGATATTTTTAGGTTAAAAAAATTAAATGAGTGGTCTTTTATTTTTGTATTGTTAACTAATTAATAGAGGGAGTATTCATTTATGTTAAAGTTGCTAGTCCATGCAGTAGCATGGGTTGATGAAGTATATTTTAATCGTACAACCCTAATTTCCCCTTAACCATTAGATCTTGCACGAATGAATTGCTGATATTTTTTCCACGCACCATAAAATTTCTCTCATACAATACATGGCCTAGATAGAGCCCGAAAAAATAAATAAACGGGCCCGGTCGATGGGATCTATAGATTTTGGTCGGCAGATTTTATTTTCGATCAGACAGCTGCTAACGTAAAAATAGTATTTTGTCGATGTCGACACAAAGCCCCCATCGCATGCAATGGGTTCTTTCTTCGTTGCAAAGAGTTTAATTTTTTATATATACTTAAGATTTAGAACAAGTATGTTTCTTTTTTCATTCATTTCTGAATTCACATATTGTCTTCAAATCATCAACATGTTCAGGAATCATGAGTGGGTCTCGAGTTCATTATGACTTAACTAAAATAATAAAGTTATTTTTTCACTTAATATTATGCAGATGAACCGGCAATGGATGTACAACGCCGACAAACGGTCAAAGGTGTACATTACCGACATGCATGCTTTTATCGAAGTAGCGAAAACAAACAAGAATGCGAGGGGATTCATGTGTTGTCCATACTCTGATTGCAGAAACGAAAGAGACTACTGTGACTCGAGTACACTTCACCTCCACTTGTTGAAATACGGATTCATGCCGAACTATGTGGTTTGGACCAAGCACGGTGAAAGAGGGGTTGTGATGGAAGGTGACGAAGAAGAGGAGGTGGATGATAATGACATTCCGGACTGGGCCGCAGGGCAAGTTTTTGCAGATACTTTAATGGAAGATACTGACGAAGAAGAGTTACCAGAAGATGGTGACGACCCTGCTAGGGACTCCAAAAACGATAAAGAAAAGGCAAAGTTGCAGCGTATGATAGAAGATCACAGAAAACCGTTATACCCAGATTGCAAGCCAGGTCACAAAATGCTTGGTACTACACTGAAAATGCTGCAATGGAAGGCAATGGTGTGTTTGATAAGACATTTGAAGGGATGCTAAAAATTGTGAAGGACAAGCTTCCCGAGAACAATGAATTACCGTCCACCACATATGAAGCGAAACAGACTGTGTGCCCTCTTGGATTGGAGGTACAGAAGTTCCATGCCGGCCCTAATGATTGCATCCTATACCGGGCAAGGATTACGAGAATTTGGATGCTTGTCTCGTGTGCGGAGCGCTACCTTAGTGCTTTTGCACATCTCCCAGGACGTACAAGCCACGACATGCAGATTCCACCTGGCTACACCTCAGTTGGTGTGGAGGGGGTTGCTGACCCACAATTTAACGACCTAGAGCTAGACATCCCAGGAGGTGACGGGGAAAGGATACTTCAGGACGCGGTTCACGGTACCGTATTATGGCCTAAACGTTACATCATAATCCCTAAGATGCCGCCACCGATCCCTCTGAGTGTTGCCTAGCAGCAGCCACCATCTCCCGGGCCATCATCATCATCGGGATCGTCGTCGAATCATGATCGTTCATCGTCCCAAGTCATCAACCTTCCCCAAAGTAACCTTCCCCCGCCAAAGCAACCTTGTCATCAATCACCACCAAAGCAACCTTCCCCAAAGTAGGCGCCAAAGAGGTCCCAACCACAATCTACCAAGTCTACGCCCCCGCCAAAGCCGAATCCCCTGATGAAGAAAGGGAAAAAAAGGCTTAGCCTGTTAAAATGAAGCTATCATATGACATGACAGAAGAAGAAAATGAGGTGGAGTGTCAAAAAAAACTTAAGGCATGGCAGGACAAAATAAAAGAGGACATTAGACAGAGGGAGCTCGAAGAAAAGAAGAAAATAGATTCGGCGAAACTCAAATCTTTCATAGACATGAAGGAAAAAGAAAAGAGAAAAGTAGAGTTGAAAAATGATTATAACTGTTTGCTGAACAAGTCCCTACAGAAGAAGAGACAAGGAGGGTCACCAAATAGTTACATCGACAGAATAGCGGGGTCGACGTCGGCACAAGATTATTCGAAGAAGAAGAAGCCAACAGAAGCGTCAACGTCAACGAAAGAGCCTTCAAAGAAGAAGCCAACAAAAGCGTCGACGTCAACGAAAGAGCCTTCAATGAAGAAGGCAACGGAAGCATCGACATCAGCACAGACTTACGTCGCCTCCGACCTTAATGCACATGAACGAGATCTTGCAGTTATGCCTACAAAATATTTAGTGCAAGTCATTAAATTCCACGAAGAAACAGGGATGTCAATAGATACTCTTCTCAGCGGCGGACAATCATCACCACGGGATCAAAACTTCGTACCTAGATGGCACTTCAAGCTAGGAAAACCTCTTGTCAGGCCAGAGTTGGTGAAGAAACTCCCTACTCAGATGCGCAGATTTCATGACTTTTACATGAAGATGTCTAAGGGAAGCCTGGAGATGATTGCCGTACTTATTAGACCAGATGATTTTGCTGGTGAACGCGAGAAGTTGGTCTGGCTGGAGTTCAAAGATATTTATGAAATTTACCATCTAGACGCCCTGAATACCGATCTTGTCATCGCCTGGTGTCTGTAAGTGATGATGCAATTCATATGCTAATTAATAAATTAATATGTCCCCTAATTAACTTTTTCTTTCATTTTTTGTAGCCTGGAACTTACTGATATGCGAAGGAAGGGTTATCACAGAGTAGGTTTCATGGACCCAACGTTAGTTTGTCAAGATCAGGTAAAGAACCAACCAGAAACAACAGTCAAAACAATCCTTAGGACCTTGAATCAGCTGCATTTCAAGGATTTGATACTACTACCTTACAACTTCGAGTATGTGCGATTACCATCTTATTAAGAATTTTTATTACTAATTATTCTAGTTAATATTATTTAGTTCTAATTATTGAGCATGCATGTATATTTAGTTTTCATTGAATTCTTCTGATAATTCAAGTCGACAAGAGCAACATCATGGTCTTTGATTCATTGAGAAAAGACCTCGTAAAGTACCAAGACTTTCAAGATATGTTTCAAGAGTAATAATTCTATCCAATACGTTTCCTCTTATGCAATAGTGTGCTTTTACTAACACTAGCTCTAACTTTCATTATTTTCCGGCAGAGCTTGGGAAAAATTCATTGTTCAGAACCCTGGAGAATGGAAACCTACTCTTAGATTCAATACAAAATTTCCGGTACGTAAACCAAATAAGAACTTCCGCTTGGGAAAATTAAAAATGTATAACACTAATATTTCATAATTGGTTTCTCCAATTTAGTGTATGAGACAGGAACCTAGGACTAATTTATGTGCATACTATGTCTGTGAGTTCATCCACAATTTCTGCGATGCAGACCCGAGAGATTATACTGTAAGTATTATTGTAAACCTATTAATAATACATCATTTTCTAACCACTTATATATTTAATTCTTGGGTGTAATATATTAACATATTTACACATTACAACATGATATGATTAGGGACGCACTAATTGAGAAGGATCGTCTCTTAGACGGTTCAAGAAGGTCTCATGAGATTCTTGGTGGACAAGGTGATTACTCCCAAAGGAAGACATTATTATGACGGTCATCCAATTCAAAAAATTTAATTAGCACCTCTAGTGGAACTTGAGACTAGAAATTTGAATGAAACAATATTTTGATGTATATATAGTACTAGTTTCAGAAAATACTATCTCTGCTTTTGATGTCATATATTGTGTGTACATTTATTTATAAGTTTATTCTCTTGATATAGCACGTATAGTAGACACATACACATAGATAATTAGTGCAAACATTTATATGTACACGTATAGCAGACACATATATGTGAGAATATACGCGTATAACAATATTAGAACAATTGAAATTGAAAAACAAAAAAAATGACGGGGGAGCCTTTACCACCCGAGACTAAAGGGGGTGCTGTTGACGGCTGTGAAGTACTACTTTCAGCCCTCAATATTCTCACATAAATAGAGGCATATGCATTATTTATTTGCATTTTGGTTTGAATAATGTAGTTCTACTTGTCCTTGGAGATTATTTGTATGTAGGTAAAATACCCCTTAAAAGAGATGGAAATCCACCTTCTATGGAGAAACCATGCCAACTCAGCTGAGGAGGTGGCTGCCACCAAGGAAACACATGGCATTCCACGTCATTGATCCAAGGGAGGCACTCACCGACGAATCAGAGAGCGCCACATGGACTTCACATGGATCAAGAGGCCCACCTCGGATACCAAATCAAGCCATGCACCGGGGGAGGATCAAAGGGCCCACAGGGCAGCCACCTAGAGGAAGCACAACCGAGATGGCCGCCCTAGGGGTTCGGCCGACCCTAGGATCGGCCGAACCGACCTAGGGTTGGTTCATCCCGGCCTTGCTTGTGTTTGCTCCTCATTGGTCCATTGCCTCACTCCTGGGTGTTTTGGTGGAGTTTGAGCCCCGAAGCAAGCCTCCTCCTTGCCTATAAATAGAAGGGGAGGGGCTCCCATTTCTCACACACCACTCTCTCATTCTCCTCTTATTTTTAGTTTCCAAGGCTAGGGGGTAGGCTAGAGTAGCTCTTCTTCAGGTTCCAAGTCTTCTTTGGAGTCTAGGTATGAGTTCTCTTTTATCTTTATTTCATTGTATGACTTTGATCTACTTTAGTTATTCAGCTATTTCATATAAAGTCATGGTAGATCATATGCTTGATATGTTCTTGAGTTCATCCTTTGTTCATCATTTAGAGACTTGTGTTCTTCATGAACACTACCTTTTGATCCACTTGAAGGATGATAAACTCATTCCTTATGTGTTTGTTCATAAGTTAGAGGCTCGTGTTCTTCACGAACACGACCCTTTGATCTTATTGACTAGACATAAGAGAGTTCGTATCCATTCGTATGTCTAGCCTTAGTTGATCTTGTTACATGGCATGAGAGTGTTGCATGAGGTTTGTGTTCAAGCTACGGTACTCGATCTAAGTTGACCAGTCTTCTGATGGCTCTCACCCTGGGTCACAATAGCCCGGGCCGGGTGAAGTCTAGCAGCGACGCAAGCATGGTGCCTGGGTTGTGTGGCTACGTTAGTTATGAGCATACCCCCCGTAACGATAGAGGTAGGTCCGCAGTGGTGACAACTGTTGGATCCTTTGGAACCCTCCGCGCTAAGGTACCTGCTGTAGGAGTCTAAAGTCTAGTTTCGCAGAGTGCTGGTCATCACGGGCTAGCTCCCCGTTTGTACCTGGGTGCTGATCCTTACCCTCTCATGCAATGCTCATGCCCATCTCCCGTATCTTCTATCTTTGTATGTTTAGTACATTAGAACCTAGAGCTAACTCGTATGTTCCCCCTAAGCCGTAGTGTGCTAGAGTAGAGCTAGATTTGAGTGTGTGTGTCACACTACCCATTATATCTTTTATCTTACCCCTGCCTTTGAGTTTGTTGTTTCCTATATCTATCTCTTAGTTTACATTCAATGCAAAAGCATAAGTCTATGATATCCGCCATTGCCTTCCACGGATACGATACCCTTGGAATATTCTCCTTCCTTAGTGAAATGCTACAATGGTTTATCTGTGCGCTTGCGGATTCGTTCATGATCGTTTAGATTAACCTTTGGCAAGTCTTGATGTTCACGCTAACTCGGTGTCGTTAGTTGTGACGTTAAGAGATGCCAACATGCATTTCTTGGTGTTGTCACTAAGGATGGATTCCAAATCTGTTCTTAAAGTGACGGCGCTAAGAAACACCAACAGGTGCGTCCAGGCGCTAGTGTGCGCTCCCTTTAGTCTCCAGTGGTAATACTACCCAGGACTGAAGGCACCCTTTATTCCCGGTTGGCTCTCCCGAGACTAAAAGAAGTGTCTTTCGTCTCTAACAAGTAGTCCCGTGTGGGTCTTACAACAATAATGTTCTTCCCACCCGGAACTAAAGGTGGGTTCTCCACCAGTGTTTCATGGTAGGTTATCCTTCCACTGCTAGGGATACATCCTTTTGTACCGGTGCTAAACCCCATTTAGTACCGGTTTCCAAATCGGTATTGTCCGATCGGTACTAACGTGAAGTCAAATTAGTACTAGTTTGGAAAACCGGTACCAATGTGCACATTAGTACCGGGTGGTGTTACCACCCGGTACTAATGTATCCCTTCCCGTCAGCCTCAATTCTCTCCACCCCTGTCCTTTTTCTTTTTCTTTTCCATCTCATCTCATCTCATATCATCTCTATAATCTCATCTCATCACAAGATTCATCCTAACACAAGACACAACACAAATTTTACAAGATTCATATGACAAGATAAACAAAATTTACAGCACATACAGAATCAAAGCATCCATCTCATCTCACAAGAACAACAAGGGATCTCGAACATCAACAACACAAAAATTCGCACTAAAGAATAAGAACGAAGAACACGAACACACAGATCGATCTCCGGCTCCTGCCGCCGCAGTGCTCCTGCCCTCCCGGCCTCCCACCTGGGCCGCACGCCGCCGCCTGGGCCGTGCGCGTGCCGCCGCGTCTGGGCCTGGACGCGCTGCCGCGCGTGGGCCTGGCCGCGCCGCCGTGAGGTGCTCAGGCGAGGCCCTCCGTCGCGCGCGGCCGCTCTAGCAGGCGCTGCCGCGAGGCCCTCCGCCAGCCGTGCACGGCTGCTCCAGCAGGCATCGCCACGAGGCGCTCCAGTCCTCCGGACGATCCGCCGCGCGCGGCCGCTCTAGCAGGCACCGCCGCGAGGCGCTCCAGGCCTCCAGGCGAGGCCCTCCTCCGCCGCCACCAAGCCTCCCGGTGGCCTGCTTCCATGCCTGTGCAAGCAGATTGAGAGTGAGATCGATTGAGAGAGATAAGGAGAAGAAAAGATCGGAACGCGAGAGGGGATGAGGAAATGAGATAAGGATTGGATGGAGAGGGAGGGGGTCGGGAGTTAGATTTTTCTGGAGAGAGACGAGAGTTGGGCAGGGAATACATTAGTACCGGCTTTGTTTTTACCCCGATACTGATGTGTTTGTATCAGTACCGGGGCTAGTTCCTACTCGGTACTAATGTGGCCTGACCACATTAGTACCGAGTGGGAACTAGCCCCGGTATTAATGCGGACACATTAGTACCGGGGCTTGAGAGACATAGGTACCCATGGGTCCCCACCGGCCAGGGTCGCAGGGGCCCCTGACAACTGGATCCGACCTTCCAGAAGACCCGCCGACCTTACAAGTGGGCCCAGCGACCTTATCCGTGGCTCCAACGACCCTGGGCGACCTCGTCAAGATCCTGGAAGACCCGCGAAGCCTTGGCGTACAAGTCAAGACACGGCGACCTGACGCACCGCCGCCTGTAGCTCCGAGTATCATGGGATACTCCTTGTAATCCGGAAGATAAGCTTGCTACAGTTGTAACCGACCCCGACACAGGTCAACCGACCCTGGCATGCAAACCCTAGCCCGTCCTCCCCATATAAGGCGGCCTAGGGCTCCATGCACAGGGACAACTCATCTCAACCTTCCGCATAATCCACCACAACTAGACGTAGGGTATTACTCTTCGGAGGCCCGAACCAGTATAAAACCTTGTCTCCCTGTTCCTCGCCGCCATACTCGCCCAGTTCCGTGTGCATCCCGTGCATAACCACCTATGCTCTTAGGTCTCGGTCCTCCATTAACCTGCAAACCACTAGGGCAACCCCCTAGCGGATCTGTCCAGGTCTCACCCCCTGACAGTTGGCGCGCCAGGTAGGGGTGATCGGGAACTCGCTGTGCAGCATGGTGGCCCAATCTGGCGTCGTCTTCCCGGCGAGCATGGCGGCCTTCCTCGCCGACCCTGTGGAGATCTGCTTTGGATCCTTCACGGCGACCTCTCCTGCTCCGGCAGCCTCGACTCCTCCAGCAACCTCCGAGAAGGTCATCACGGCGTCCGCCGCCGTCCCCGTTCCCGATCCAGTATCGGAGACCCACCCACCCAGACCCTGTGACCTTGTCTAGGGGATGGAAAACGTCATCGGCTCGATGAGGGAAACCCTGGAGATCTGCGAGCGAGCTCAACGCTCGGCGCAGACAGCGCTACGCCACGACGCGTTCCCCTTCGGCCTGAAGTCTGCGCCCGGCCTTCGCCTGAGCCAACTCTCCATGCCTCCTCAGATCCAATCTGGGCGGCGACGTCCACGCGACCCAAGGCCTGCGCCTCGCGCTCGGCGCGACCCTCTCGACGTGCCCTACACCTACCACAAGGGTGCAAAGCACACCCTCCGCGGGTGCCGCCTGAGGAAGAAGATCGACAACGAGCTCCCTCGCCGAGCTAAGCGACCTACCCAGTCTCCGGACTGCAGGGAGTTCCAGAAGGTCCGGGTTCGCATCTCCCCCAATGACTCGGAGGTCGTCTTCCATCAGGTGATGGTGATCTCCGAGAACGAGCCACCCCCCGCGAGTGCGACTAACTTCGAGGAGGCGGCTCGCATCCAAGCCAATGCTCACCGCGCTGAGCGACGTGCGGAAGAGCAGCGGCGTGTCTTGCCCTGCGCTCGAGATCTGCGCCTGGAGTTTAAGGAGGCTGGGATCCCGACATTCAACAGCCCCCAGGCCAACCTGGGCGCGGCCATTACCCGACTCCAACAAGTCCAGACGCCTGAAGCTGAGCAAGCCCTCGCGTACCTGTTGACGGCTGTTAAGTACCTACTTTAGCCGTCAATATACTCATGAATAAAGGAGCATAAGGCATTTCTTACACGTATTTTGTTAAGAATAATGTAGTTCCACTTGTCCTTGGAGATTATTTGATTGCAGGAAAATAAGCAAGAAAACAGTGCCAAACTCACCTTCCAGCGTCCATACCACATCAGCTCATCCTAGGTGGGCTACCAACAAGGATGCCATGCATGCAAACCTGCCAACTAGGGAGCCATGCATGCATGCCATGCAAGCAATCCAAGTGAAGCAACCCCCGACGAATCAGAGTGTGACACGTGGACTTCACATGGATCCATGGGCCCACAAAGGCATGCAATCCACGCCAAAACAGGGTGGACACCGGGAACCTACCTTAGGACCCACAAGGCAGACACCTGGAGAAAGCACAGGCCAGGGGGCCCACCAGGGGGTCGGCCGACCCCAGGGGTCGGCCGAACCGACCTTGTGTCGGTTCATCCTGGCCTTCCACGTGTTGTCTCCCCATTGGTCCTAGATGCCATTCCCGGGGTGTTTGCAGCCACTCCTCGCCGGTGCACGGGCCTATAAATAGAAGGAGAGGGGGTTCACTTATGAGACATCCACACTTGCAACACCTCCCTCACTTTTAGTCTCAAGGCTAGGAGGTAGGCTAGAGTAGTTCTAATTCAGGTTCCAAGTCTACTTTGGGATCTAGGTATGAGTTGTCTTGTGTCTTATTTCATTTGTATGACTTTGATCTACTTCAGTTATTTATCTATTTCATATAAAGTTGTGTTAGTATGCATGAGTGATTTGTTCATGTGTTCTTCACCTGTTCATCATTTAGAGGCTCCTGTTCTTGATGAACATGGTCTTTCGATCCACTTGACGGGTGACTTTTACATGTTTTTGGTGTTTGTTCATAAGTTAGAGGCTCGTGTTCTTCGCGAACACGACCCTTTGATCCAGTTGAACAGACATAGGAAAGCACGAATTCGTTTGTGTACTTAACCTGGTTTGATCTAATTAGATGACATGATTGCGTTGTATGAAGTCTGTGCTTGAGCTACGGTACTCGGTGTAATTGGCTGGTTTATCTGGTGGCTTGACCTGGGTCACAATAGCCCAGGCTGGTCAAGTCCGGCTAACAACGTAAGCATGGTGCTTGGGTTGCATAGCTACCTTACTTATGAGTTTATCCCACGGTTTGTCTTGGGGTAGGCCGCGGTAGTGATAGCCGTTGGTCCTCTGAAATCCCCCACGTTTGGATAAGCTGTAGGAGTCTAAAATATAACAACCAGAGTTGTGCAGAAGCAACGCGGGAGGTTATCTCCCCGTGGTACCTGGGTGCTCAAGTCAATGTTCTTCAACACTAGTGTATCTAACTCGTTCCTTCTAGCTTTATGTGTATAGTACATTAGAACCTAGAACTAACTCGTGTGTCGCCTCCTATGCCTAGGGCCCTTTAGAGAGAGAGTGAGTGTGTGTGTGATCACACTACCCCCATTATCATATCTTTACCCCTGCACTTGAGTGTCTGATTTATTTCCGTCTATGATCTATACTCAATGCAATAGAGTTGATCTTGTCATTCCGCCAATGCCTTCCTTGGATTCGATACCCTTTGGAGTATTCCTTTAGGGAAATGCTACAATGGTACTTCCGTGCGCTTGCGGATTTCTGTAAACGTTAAGATTTACCAACCAGCATTTCTGGTGCTATTACTTCTTAGGTGATTGCGTTAAGAAATGTCAACAGTACCTCTGGGTCGCCAACGCCCTGGTGGAAGAGAAGAGCGCGGCCTCCAAGTCCGCTACATCTTCGTCGACCCGCCACTCGCACAGTCGATCTCATCGACCTGCGCGCAGCCATCTCTCCCCCATCCAGGAGGAGGTCGCTCAGCACAACCCTGAGCAACCCACCCAGCAGCCTGCTGCTGCCCGCGACCTTCGCGTCAACCTCGACGCCAATAGGCGCGCTCGCGATGCCCGCGGTGTCGTCGACCAACGCCACCGGGAGCGCGAGGAGCGCGAGCTCCGTCGCCGCCTGGACTACGACCGCGAGTACGGTGCACCTGGGGGTGTTCACCGCATCATGGAGCGCGAGCTCCGTGATCAACATGAGATTGAGAACAGGTGGCGTGCCAACTACGACGCCGAGCATGGTGACCCCGCCATCATCCAGACTAACCGGGACCGGCAGCCACGCTCCCAGGTTGTTGTCCCGGAGCGCAGCATCCACTCCGCGCCAAGAGAGGCCGCCCCGGCCAGAGGCTCCAGCGACGACCTTGCCCTCAATGCCTTCCCGCGCGCTGGATGCCCGCTTCAAGAGGGTGGAGTACCCCGACAACTTCAAGCCCAACATCAAGCCGTATGATGGGCGCTCCGACCCCAACATCTGGCTGTCGACCTACTACGTCGCCGTCAAGGCGGCCGGTGGTAGCTTCGATCACATGACGGCCTACTTCCCGCTGGTCATGGGCAAGGCCTCTTCGCTGTGGCTCAACAACCTCGAGCCCGGCTGCATCAAGACCTGGGCCGATCTGTCCCAGGCCTTCACATCCAACTTCTAGGCGACCTACGATCGCCCTGGAAACACTTTCAGCTTGGGGCGGGTCGTGCAGAAGCCTAAGGAGCGGCTCCGCGACTACAACACCCGGTTCTACAAGAACCGGAACGAGTGTGTTGGCGTCAGGGACGACCAGATCATCGATAGCTACAAGAAAGGTATCAAAGACCGCAAGGTCTTCGAGAAGATCCATGAGTCTGGTGCCACCAACGTCAAGGAGCTGATGATCGTCGTCAACAAGCTGATGGACACAGAAGACGTGCTCCAGAATCAGTTCGACGCTAATAACGCTGGTGCATCTGGCACTGCAGCGGATAAGCTCCGCAAGTGACCTTCCGAGGTCCTAGTGGTTGACGGGCGTCGAGGTTCGACCTTCAACTAGGAGGAGTTTGACCTGGCACTTGACAGCATCTGCGGGTTTCACGAGGGGGCCACCCACACTCTCTGCGAGTGCTCCCAGTTCAAGAGGGCCTTCAGCACCCCCGCGGACCCTAAGCGACCCAGGAACAATGGCGAGCGTCGTGACAACCGCCCCTACAACAACAACTACCGCCGTGACGACCGGCGAGATCGGCGTGACGATCGCCGCGACGAGCGATATGACGATCGCCGCGAGCTACCTCGCAGCGACCCACCTTCAGTCGCTCCTCGTGACGAGACGAATCTGCCCCCTCCACCGGCATCGGGCAACCCCAATGGGCCTTTCCAGGCCGCATCCCGCGCGATCAACATGATCGTCAGCGGAATCAAGTCAAGCACCAGCAGGAGGCGCTACAGGAAGGACAAGCGCGACGTCCATCTCGTCCATGAGAGCCAGGTGTGGTTCGAGGACCGGTGGATGGTCGCTTCCTGGTGTGATGAGTGATTGACAACGTGGTGTGGACTGATTCTTGGCTAAGTATTGCAGGTGCAGGTTGCGGCTTGACTGGTGCAGGTGCAGGTGAAGAACAAGCGTGAAAGGTCGTTGCCGGTGAGGCCTCCAGGTGTGGAGAAGACAAGTAGGCTTGGTTCGAGGGACCCGGTGGCCAGCGGGGTCAAGTGCGGGCCGCATGGTGGCAAGAACGGCAAGATGAAGTCATGGACGGTTTCTTGGTTGAGCCTCAAAACCAAGGTCGAGCCGGGACTACGTGGGAGCCGAGTCATGAGTGGTGATTGGCGGAGGCTACACCGAGTTCGCGGGGTTTCCGGTGGTTCACCAGAAAACCACTGGGTTCCTTGGTTGATCCACAAAGCCAAGACCGAAGAACCGAAGACGGAGGTGCAGCAGCTCCAGACCGGTCTGACCGGTGGGTCTGACCGGTCTGACCGGTGGGTACCGGTCTGACCGGTGAGGAGCACCGGTCTGACCGGTGTGCGACGACGCAGTCCGGAATCTTCGAAGCGGAGGACACGCGTCGGGATCGCAAGGCTTGCGTCGAGGCTAAGCAAGCTTGCGGTCGCTGGGCATCCGTCCGATGGTGCGAAGACAAAGACTTCCAATTTCGCCCTCGAGGGGCATGTATCCCTAGTTAGCTAGTAAGGGTATTTTAGTCTTTCGGTTGCCTCCATATAACCCAAGTGGTGAGAGGATGGCAGCCATCTCTTGGAACCCTAGCTCATTTGGTTTTCCTATTTTCCTTCCTATTTTCTTAGGATTTTCGTAGGACTAGCTTGAGAGCTTCATGGTGAGATCTTGTGAGAGGGAAGGATGATCGGGCGGCAAGCTAGACCTTGTATGAACCTCTTTGGTATGTATAGATGATTCGGCGTGGTTCCTCAAGGCTTGGATGTGTCTTTCCCGTTTCTCCTTTTTTGGTGATTTTCGGAGCCTTTTCTTGGCGATTTTCTTGGAGCGATTTCGAGGCCTTTCTCTTTGGGATTTGGTGGGGGATGTATGCATGAACCCTTCGTGGTTCTTTTCCCTTTGATTCCCCTTCCAAATCCGTGAGCAAAGGGGCTCGATTTTGGGGTTTTCGTGGCTATAGGGTTAGAGGCGTTCTTGGTGGGATTCCTTCGATTCCTCTTGATTTGACAAGTTTTGGTGGACCAAATCTTGGCTATGGAGTACCCATGAGGTGTTCCTACTATCCCCAAAGTCTTGTGCAAAACCGTGGAGCGAATCGGGAGATCGGGAGTTGGATTTGGAGGAGTTGACTCGCGGGCGCTGTTCATCCCGAGCTGCCCAGGCACGACCGGTCTGACCGGTGCTCTTGACCGGTCTGACCGGTGCTAGCCCTTGGTGGGTTTTTGTCTCGGGGAACAGCCTTGTCCGTGTGGTTTTGTCCCGTGATCCTGCTGCTCAGTTCTTGGAGTGTTTGGAGTTGTTTTGCTAGGATTTGTGAGGGGTTCTTCTTCCTCACAGGTTGTGTTTCGTGGTGGTTTTTGTTCCAGGGCCTAGAGGATTCACTGAGGCTTCCTGGAACGTTTGCTGTGCGGCTGCTGTAGCCACCGGCCTGACCGGCTCTGTCCACCGGTCTGACCGTTGTCACCGGTCTGACCGGTGTAAACCATCGGTCTGACCGGTGCAGCACAGGCAGCAAGCCGTGCAAGTTTCCGCTGTGTGTTTTGGTGAGTTTTGGCTAGGAAGGTTGAGTGTTGGTTCCTAGGACCAGTAGCACTCTAGTGGCTGCGTGGTCTTGACCAACTTGGGTAGTTGGGTCGGAGACGTGAGTTGGAAGCTGTGTTCGTCTTGTTGGAGTTCTCATCTCCTTCGAGAAGAATTTTTATCGGCTCCCATTCACTCCCCCCCTCTCTGGTTCGCCTAATCGGTCCTTCAATTGGTATCAGAGCCGGTTCGGGTCTTTATTGACTCTTACCAGTCTAAGATCCAAAGATGGCGTACCAGGAACGGGGTTCGGGTCCTCCGCACTTCGATGGGAAGAACTACCAGATGTGGCAAAGGCGGATGGCGGCGTTCCTCCGCGGAAAGGGTCAGATCCTTTGGGATGTCACGGTGAACACAGCTTATGTTCATCCGATGAACTTCCTTGCTCCAGGATCGAGGGATATGTTCGAAGCCAACAACAAGGCTGTCGACTACTTGTTTCGTGCCCTGTGTCCACCTGAATTCGATCGGGTTCAGACAGAGGACTTAGCTTGTAGGATTTGGGAGCAGTTGAAGGATGCTCATGCTGGGAATGCTCAGGTTCAGGCTCGGATGTACGCGACTTACCGGAGAGAGTACGAGAACTTCACTCATCTCCCCGGCGAGTCCGTCGATGCCCTATTCCAGCGATTTACGGTCGTTGTGAACAACATGAGAGCCAATGTGGACGTCCTCCCATACAATGATCATGATAGAGCCGTGAAACTCTTGCACTCGTTGGATCGTACCGTATGGGACGGGAAGTTTGAGGCTATTGTTGAGTCCGAGAAGTATGACACCTTGACGGTGAATGAGCTGTTCTCGAAGCTCAAGTCGGCTGAGTTGGACCGTGGTATGACAGCCAAGATCGAGAGCCCGACTGATTCTCATAGTCTCGCTCTCGTTAGTGGCAAAGGAGCTAAGTCTAACGCTAACGCATCCTCCAGGATGTACTCTTTGTCTTCTTTGATGTCTTTGCCAGACGAGGAGTTCGACGTGCTTGGAGAGGACGAGCTGGCGTTGCTGACCAGGCGGTTCGAGAGGCTGCACGAGAACCGGGTGAACTCAAGGAGGAACTCGAGAGCGTGTTTCAAGTGCGGCAAGACCGGACACTTTTTCGCCGAGTGTCCGAAGGTGAACAACCACGACAAGCACAAGTCCAAGGACAAAGGAAGAAGATCCAAGAAGAAGGAACATGAACATGGGAGGAAGACACGGACCCGAGAAAAGATCAAGAGATCGAGCGACATCGACTCCGACTCTGAGGATGTGTCATCAAGCTCGAGTGAAGAAGAAGAAGAAGAGGACAGCAAGAGGAAGCACAGAAAGAAGAAGAAGGACTTCGGCAAGTACTTGAACGGCCTTTGCTGTACCGCAAGCAAGACTTCGAGAGGCTGCAACAAGAAGGATGGGCTATGCGGCATGGCACGCAGCTCCGGCAGCAAGAGAAGCCAGAAGAACGCCTCGGAATCAGACTCCGACTCCGAGGATGAGGTATGTGATGAGCTCTCTTCTTTACGCAAGGAGAATGAGGAGTTGGTTGACTTGCTTGATAATCGCGATCACATGCTTAGAGAGGCTAAGAAGCTTAGGAAGGAGCTTAGAGCTTTGCTTGAAGATGCTAGGACTAGAGTGGCTGAGCTAGAAACACAGGTTCTTGATGGCAAGCTTGAAATTGATTCGCTTAAGGCTAGCCCTGTGGTTTCTGATGAGATTGATTGTGCTGATTGCTCTGTTTTCCTAGCTGATTTGACTGCTCTTAGGGAAAAGCATGCCTCCAAGTGTGAGGAACTAGATGTGCTTAGGGTTGAGTTGGCTGAGCTGCAATCTAGACCCACTTTGCTTGGTGCATGTACTTCTTGCCCTGGTTTGCATGAAAAAATTGCTGAGCTTCGTTCTCGCATTGTTTCGCTTGAGGCTGATTTGAAAGTGCCTATTCCTACTGCTTGCTCTACCTGTGAATTACATGCGGTGAAGAATTTGGAACTTGCAAAATGTGTTGATCATTTGCAGGATGAGAACAGTAAGGTGCGTGAGGTGTTGAGTTGGGTGTCCAGTCATGAGCCTCAGCTGGGTGTGTTAATTGGCAGTTGTAAGCGCTTTGATGGTTGGGCTTTGGGATCTGATAAGTTTGGTGAGAGCAGTGGTGTGAGAGAAGGGAAATTTGGGAATACTCCAGTTCCACCACAACCAACACCCAAAGACAAGTTTGCACCCAAGCCAAACCAGTTGCTTAAATCGAGAGAAAAACCAAGTGAGAAGCCTAGTGAGAAACCTAGTGAGAAGCCTTGTGAAGAGCCACACCCGAAACCTAAGCCAAGACCAATTCGTTTCCATTGTGAGTTTTGTGGAAAGGATGGTCATAAGAGAGAGTTTTGCTTTAAGAAAAGAAGAGAGGCGAGATTGGCTAAGGAGTGGGCGAACAAGGACAGGTACCACCCTTCTCATGGTGTGCCTGAGCCTCGTATGCCACTACCTAAGGGAAAGGGTGTTGTGCATATGGTTCCAGCATGGAGAGATAGGAGAGCTTCAGGTGGAGGCAGGTTTGCTGGCCGAGGACCACCGGCCAGACCGGTCAGAGTGACCGGTCAGACCGGTGCTAGGCAGAGTGCTGGACAGTTTGGTTTCCGGGATTGTGAAGCTAGAGGGTTCAGCCTGTTTGGTCGTGGAACAGGTGGTAGACGCTTTGAGTCTGGTGGTGTTGAGTTTGCTGGACGTTCTCCACCTCGTGATCAATACGAGTTTGGGAGAGGTCGCAGCTTTGAGTCTCAGAGGGGCTACGGACCACGGTTTCCCTTTCGTGGTACTCGTACTCCTCCAGTGAGACGGGAGTGGTTTTCCCATGGTGGTTCCAGGTTTGATAGGTTAGACGGGATGGATCGCAGTTTTGATAGGCCCGGTAGGATGGATGTTGCTAACCCTACTTTTGAGGAAATGGCCCGGCACTGGTTTGACACCTTTGGTACTAACCCCAGTGTTGAGTCGTTTGCTCGCTCTCGCTCTTGGTTTTGAGTTGCAGGTGGGAGGCCCGGAGAACATTTGGTTGATATCGGGGGTGGTTCTCCGGCCTCATACCCCGGTGATGATATGGAGGTACATCACTTTCGGGGACGGTGGACAAGGATGGGTGACTTCTGAAGAAATGATCAAGGTAAGTATTTTTGTGATATTCAAATGTGTGGCCTTGGTCAAGCCACTTGGTTCGTTTTGCTCCTTGCCCTATCTCATGTATGTAAGGTGAGCTTTGTATGCTCTTTGACCTTAATGCATGAGTTTAGGGGGAGCCTGTGTGCTTAGTGTGCTCTTTGCTCTATCATGTGTGCTAAGGGTGAGCTTTGTATGCTCTTTGGCCCTAGTGCATGTGTTTAGACGGAGCTTGTGAGTTTTGTTCTCCTTTGCTCTTTTGCCGGTGGTGTCGAGCCCTTTTTGCCTCCCCTCGAGGAGCCGGTCGTTTGTGAGCTTTGTGTGTGTGAGCTCCTTTGTAGCATATGTATAGCTTTCCTTTGTGCATTTCTTGCATTTGGCATGGCATATGTAGCATGATGTATAGGCATCTTTGTATCTTAGGTTGCATGCATTTTGTATCATATGCATTGTTTAGGAAAGGCTTCTCCTATACACATTGTTCACCATGGAATGACATATATGTCTTTGTGAGCTAGTTTGGTAAGCTATGGTTAGTTTTGGCTTAGCTCTTGATAATCTTGGTTTGTATCCATGGTTGATGGCTATGTTTTTGAAAAAATTTCATATATATGCTCTCTTGTGAGTAAATGCCTTTACATGATCTTGACATGTTTTAGTGGCTTGGCTATGCTTAATTTGTGGTTGGATAGCTTATTTTGATCATATGGGGCCAAAGGTTCATTTGCCATCATGAATGTTTAGCCCCCATGCTTCATCTTGTGGAGGGGCATAAGTTCCTTTTTGTCGCAAAGACATTTCATGTACCAATTATAAATCTGAAAATGAAATGTAAATTGCTTGAAAAATGTGCTCCCATGTCATATGTGCTAATTTTAATTTGCTTTGGGTGCTAAATCGTTGCATGATGCCTACCAATGAGAAGTCTCATATATAGAAGTAGGCACATGGCTCGGTGGCTTTGACATGACATGAGGTGCTTGTGGGTGTTTATGATGGTCTTATGCTTAGAATGGTTGTCCTAGCATGAAGTTTGTGTGGCTTTGCCATTTTGACATGTTTTGCTCATGTTTAGGACTTTGCTCATGAGAGGGTAATTTTTCGCAAAATTGCTAAATTCTATCTTAGCTTCGCCCAATGGTTGTGAAACTTGGTGATCATGAAGTTTATGTCTTTACGAAGCTATAGAGTATCTAACTTGCTCGTTTGGACATGTGTAGCATCCTATGTTGAATTTTGTCTATTTGAGAAGCTCTAGGTTGCACTTTTTGCATTTTTGGCTTGATTCATGCATTGTCAACAAGGGGGAGAAGTTTGAGCATGTTTTGGCCTACTGAATGCATTTGGAAGGTTTTCAGGTGGTTTCGAGCTATTTTTGGGCTCTGTTGTGCACCGGTCTGACCGGTTGAGGTCACCGGTCTGACCGGTCAGAGTGCTGGTCCTGTTCACATGTTGCCCACCGGTCTGACCGGTGGTGTCGACCGGTCTGACCGGTCAGAGCTGAGCTGTTGCAGCTGCTCTGTTTTGTGAAGTGGTTCGCATGCATTTGTCCAGGGGGAGTTGCATCGGTTCAGGGGGAGCTTGCATGTGTGCAGGGGGAGCTCTTTGTGGTTTTCGAGCTTTGGTTTGATGGTTTGTGCTCTTTGCTTGAGCATGTTTTGTCTCGGATGTGTCGAGCCGTTGCCCTTGCCTAAGGGGTCCGAGACTTGTCTTCTTCAAGTGATCTTGCTCTTTGCCTTTTCTTTGGCTTTCGATCGCTTGTTGGAGTTTCTTTTAGTCGTTTCTTTTCTTTTCCTTTTCTCTTGGTTACCAAAACGTGTGTGTTGTCAATGCACTCATCAAGGGGGAGATTGAGAGCCAGGTGTGGTTCGAGGACCGGTGGATGGTCGCTTCCTGGTGTGATGAGTGATTGACAACGTGGTGTGGACTGATTCTTGGCTAAGTATTGCAGGTGCAGGTTGCGGCTTGACTGGTGCAGGTGCAGGTGAAGAACAAGCGTGAAAGGTCGTTGCCGGTGAGGCCTCCAGGTGTGGAGAAGACAAGTAGGCTTGGTTCGAGGGACCCGGTGGCCAGCGGGGTCAAGTGCGGGCCGCATGGTGGCAAGAACGGCAAGATGAAGTCATGGACGGTTTCTTGGTTGAGCCTCAAAACCAAGGTCGAGCCGGGACTACGTGGGAGCCGAGTCATGAGTGGTGATTGGCGGAGGCTACACCGAGTTCGCGGGGTTTCCGGTGGTTCACCAGAAAACCACTGGGTTCCTTGGTTGATCCACAAAGCCAAGACCGAAGAACCGAAGACGGAGGTGCAGCAGCTCCAGACCGGTCTGACCGGTGGGTCTGACCGGTCTGACCGGTGGGTACCGGTCTGACCGGTGAGGAGCACCGGTCTGACCGGTGTGCGACGACGCAGTCCGGAATCTTCGAAGCGGAGGACACGCGTCGGGATCGCAAGGCTTGCGTCGAGGCTAAGCAAGCTTGCGGTCGCTGGGCATCCGTCCGATGGTGCGAAGACAAAGACTTCCAATTTCGCCCTCGAGGGGCATGTATCCCTAGTTAGCTAGTAAGGGTATTTTAGTCTTTCGGTTGCCTCCATATAACCCAAGTGGTGAGAGGATGGCAGCCATCTCTTGGAACCCTAGCTCATTTGGTTTTCCTATTTTCCTTCCTATTTTCTTAGGATTTTCGTAGGACTAGCTTGAGAGCTTCATGGTGAGATCTTGTGAGAGGGAAGGATGATCGGGCGGCAAGCTAGACCTTGTATGAACCTCTTTGGTATGTATAGATGATTCGGCGTGGTTCCTCAAGGCTTGGATGTGTCTTTCCCGTTTCTCCTTTTTTGGTGATTTTCGGAGCCTTTTCTTGGCGATTTTCTTGGAGCGATTTCGAGGCCTTTCTCTTTGGGATTTGGTGGGGGATGTATGCATGAACCCTTCGTGGTTCTTTTCCCTTTGATTCCCCTTCCAAATCCGTGAGCAAAGGGGCTCGATTTTGGGGTTTTCGTGGCTATAGGGTTAGAGGCGTTCTTGGTGGGATTCCTTCGATTCCTCTTGATTTGACAAGTTTTGGTGGACCAAATCTTGGCTATGGAGTACCCATGAGGTGTTCCTACTATCCCCAAAGTCTTGTGCAAAACCGTGGAGCGAATCGGGAGATCGGGAGTTGGATTTGGAGGAGTTGACTCGCGGGCGCTGTTCATCCCGAGCTGCCCAGGCACGACCGGTCTGACCGGTGCTCTTGACCGGTCTGACCGGTGCTAGCCCTTGGTGGGTTTTTGTCTCGGGGAACAGCCTTGTCCGTGTGGTTTTGTCCCGTGATCCTGCTGCTCAGTTCTTGGAGTGTTTGGAGTTGTTTTGCTAGGATTTGTGAGGGGTTCTTCTTCCTCACAGGTTGTGTTTCGTGGTGGTTTTTGTTCCAGGGCCTAGAGGATTCACTGAGGCTTCCTGGAACGTTTGCTGTGCGGCTGCTGTAGCCACCGGCCTGACCGGCTCTGTCCACCGGTCTGACCGTTGTCACCGGTCTGACCGGTGTAAACCATCGGTCTGACCGGTGCAGCACAGGCAGCAAGCCGTGCAAGTTTCCGCTGTGTGTTTTGGTGAGTTTTGGCTAGGAAGGTTGAGTGTTGGTTCCTAGGACCAGTAGCACTCTAGTGGCTGCGTGGTCTTGACCAACTTGGGTAGTTGGGTCGGAGACGTGAGTTGGAAGCTGTGTTCGTCTTGTTGGAGTTCTCATCTCCTTCGAGAAGAATTTTTATCGGCTCCCATTCACTCCCCCCCTCTCTGGTTCGCCTAATCGGTCCTTCAGTCCACACTCAGCCAATTGTGCCTCTACGTTGGTCTGAGCAGCCGATTACGTTCTCTAGGGCCGATCACTGGGTCCATATCCCAGATCCCGGGTCCTACCCGCTTGTCGTCGAGCCCACGGTGGACAGGGCCTTACTCTCCCAGACCTTGATTGATGGGGGGAGTGGACTTAACATCATCTTCGTCGACACCCTCAAGAAGATGGGCTTCGACTTCGACAAGCTCACAGAGAGCGACAAGCCCTTCTCCGGCATCGTCCCCGGGAAGGCGGCCTACCCCCTGGGTCGGGTCTCCCTCCCCATCACTTTTGGTATGGAGGCAAACTTCTGCACGGAATACCTCAACTTCGAGGTCGCCAACTTCAAGTCCTCCTACCATGCGATCCTAGGTCGCCCGATGCTGGCCAGATTCATGGCCATTCCGCACTACACCTACTTGGTATTAAAGATACTGGCTCCACATGGGGTCCTCTCCGTCAAAGGGGACCTCATTATCTCCTTCAGGTGCAACACGGAGGCCCTCGACCTCGCCGTGACCTCCGCTGCTGCCGAAGCCTCCGCAGTCTTGGTCGCCGAGGCCAACCAAGTCGACCTTGTCGACCAGTCTGTCCCAGAATAGAAGCGCACCGACACCACACTGGATGCGGCCCCCTCGACGAAGAAGGTCTGCCTCGGCCTTGCCGACCCAGAGAAGACGGTGGTGATCGGCGACGGGCTCGACCCCAAATAGGAACTCACACTCACCAGTTTCCTCTGGGATAACGCCGACATATTCGCATGGAGTCCATCAGATATGCCGGGTGTCCCCAGGGAGCTGGCTGAGCACGCCTTGGATGTAAGCAAGACGGCCAAGCCTGTCAAGCAGAAACTTCACCGCTTTGCGAAAGATCACAAGGACGTCATTAGGGTAGAGTTAATAATGCTCCTAGCTGCCGGATTTATCCGAGAGTATAAAAACCCGGTTTGGCTCGCCAACCCGGTCCTTTTACCCAAGAAAACCGGTCAATGGATTCCATGGCCTCAACAGGCACTACCCTAAAGACCCCTTCCCTCTTCCGCGCATTGACCAGGTCGTGGATTCCACAGCCGGAAGCGTCCTCCTCTGCTTTCTCGACTGCCACTCAGGGTATCACCAGATAACCCTGAAGGTCTCTGACCAAGACAAGACAGCATTCAGAATGCCCCACGGCATCTACTGCTACACGGCCATGACCTTCGGCCTCAAAAATGAGGGTGTGACCTATCAAAAGGCTATCCAGAAGTGCCTTGCTAGCCAGATCAGCAAGAACATAGAAGCCTACGTCGACGACGTGGTCGTCAAGACCACCCACGAGGACAAGCTCATAGCTGACCTCGCGGAGACCTTCACCAACCTCCGCACTTACCGCTGGAAACTCAATCCAGAAAAGTGTGTCTTCGGTGTCCCGTCCGGCAAGCTCCTGGGCTTCATGGTCAGCAACCGGGGCATCGAAGCCAACCCCACCAAGGTGGATGCCATCCTCAGGATGAAGCGACCTACCGGCAAGAAGGACGTCATGAAGCTCACCGGCATGATGGCGGCCTTAGGCCGATTCATTAGCAAACTTGGGGAGAAAGGCCTGCCCTTCTTCAAGCTGCTAAAAAAGGCGGACAAGTTTGTCTGGACCGAGGAGGCGGACCAAGCTCTTGAGCAACTCAAGACCTTCCTCACAACACCCCCGGTGATGGTGCCCCCGGCCCCTAAGGAGCCTTTACGGCTCTACATCTCGGCGACCACCCTAGTGGTCAGTGCCGTCCTGGTGGCTGAGCGACCTGAAGAGGGGCAACCTTACCCCATCCAGCGACCTATATATTACGTCAGTGAGGTCCTGTCTGACAGCAAAACTAGGTACAGTCAGCCCCAGAAGATGCTCTATGCGCTACTCATGACCTCTCGCAAACTCCGGCATTACTTCCAGTCGCACAAGATCAAGGTCGTCTCGGCCTTCCCCCTTGGCGAGATCCTGTGGAGCCGCGACACCATTGGGCGCATCGTCAAGTGGTCCATCGAGCTAGGCGAGTTCGACCTAGAGTTCTGCTCCAGGCAGGCCATCAAGTCCCAAGTCATTGCAGACTTTGTCTCGGAGTGGACAGAGATCCAGCAGCCTCCACAGTTGGAGCGACCTGAGCACTGGAAAATGTACTTCGATGGTTCCCTGAACCTCGAAGGAGCCGGTGCAGGTGTCCTATTCATCTCCCCCTAGGGCGACTACCTCAAGTACGTCCTGCAGGTTCATTACAAGGTGTCCAATAACGGCGTCGAGTACGAGGCCTTGATTCATGGGCTACGCATCACTGTTTCCCTTGGGATCAAGCGCCTCATGGCCTACAGCAACTCCAAGATCGTTATCGACCAAGTCAGCAAGGACTCTGAAGCCAGGAAAGACACGATGGATGCCTACTGTGCTGAGGTGCGCAAGCTCGAGCATCACTTCGAAGGGCTTGAGTTCCACCACGTCTGCCGCAACAACAACGTTGCGGCCGATGCCCTCTCCAAGCTTGGCTCCAAGCGCGCATTGGTTCCGGCCGGTGTGTTTGTCCAGGACCTACACAAACCGTCCATCAAGCTCATCCTCGACCCAGAGTCGGCTGACGACGAGGTGACCTTGCCTGCAGGTCGCGCGATCCTCATGATCGACGCAGAAGATGACTGGCGCCTCAACTTCATCGCCTTCCTCCTCAAGCATCGAGTGCTTTAGGATAAGGCGGAGCGAGAAAAGATCACGAGGCGTAGCGCCAACTACGTCGTCGGCGGCAAGGAAATCTACTGGAGGTCCGCCTCCATCGGAGTACTGATGAAGTGCATCCTACGATCTGAAGGCCTCAGGCTCTTGGATGAGATCCACAGTGGCGAGTGCGGTAACCATGCCGCCTCTTCCAACCTGGTGGGCAAGGTCTTCAGGTCTGGCTTCTATTGGCTCATGGCCATGGCTGATGCCCAGGAACTTATGCGTCGATGCAAGGGGTGTCAGTTCTTCGCTAAGCAGCAACATGTCCCGGCTCAGGCCCTGAGGACCATCCCTCCGTCGTGGCCCTTCGCAGTTTGGGGTCTCGACTCTATGGGACCTTTCAAGACCCCCCTGGCGGCTACAAGCACATCATCGTGGCGGTGGATAAGTTCACCAAGTGGATCGAGGTCCGTCCCGTCTCCAGCATCACATCTAAAGAGGCGGCCAAGTTCATCGAGGAGATCACCCACCGCTTCGGGGTGCCAAACAGGATCGTCACTGACCTTGGCACGGCCTTCATAGGAGCCGAGTTCTAGGACTTCTGTCAAGACAGCCTGATCGACGTATACTACTCCTCGGTGGCGCACCCACGGTGCAATGGCCAGGTCGAGCGGGCCAACGGCATGGTCCTACAGGCCATCAAAGATCGTATCTTCGACGGCTCAGCGCCTTACGCAACCAGGTGGCTCTCAGAGCTTCCTCACGTCCTCTGGGGTCTCAGGACCCAGGTCAGCTCGGCTATAGGGTACTCACCCTTCTTCCTAGTCTACGGGTCAGAGGCTATCCTCTCCACCGACGTGGCCTTCGGTGCTCCTCACATCCAGAACTTCGATGAAGGAGAAGTAGAGCAGACACGCAGGCTCGACCTCGACAGCGTCGAGGAACATCGTGTGGCTGCGCTCATGCGCCACACCCTCCACGAGTAGCAGCTACGTCACTACCATGACCGCAACGTGCGAGAACATTCCTTCAACGTTGGCGACCTAGTCTTGTGGCAGATTTAGAACACCAAGGACATGCATAAGCTCTCTGCGCCTTGGGAAGGCCCCTTCATAGTTAAGGAGGTCATTGGACTGGTGACCTATTGCCTCCAATGGGCCGATGGCCAGGGCATCCCGAACCCCTGGAACATCGAGCACTTACGTCGCTTCTATCCTTAGGAGCCTTGTATCAATAAAAAAGCTATGTACTCTATCCTTTGTACTTCGATATATATAAAAAGATTTCCTTCTTTCTTTGAGTCTTTGTCTTCTGTTCACCCCTCCCCTTCGACACGCTCGGGGGCTTGGTTTAAAACCGGACCCCTCACGCTCGGGGGCTTGGCTTTAAGCTCGGCCCTTCACGCTCGGGGGCTTGGCTTCGCCAATCTAAGGGTCGTTCGACCTGGGGTTTCTACCTTCCTTCTTCACCAGTGTTCCCTTACCACAACTTTTTGTACGCCTTATATGTATTTCTAGGTCGTGGGGTTGCTCGACCTTGGGTCCCTGACCCCCCTCCGCACGCCGACTGCACGTAAGCCTCCATGCTGAGCCGTGTAGTCGGTAAGCCGTTCCTCCACTGAGTTGGGTTAGCAGGGGGAAAGGGTTCTTGCAACCCCATTGCTTTTGCGTTCTTATAAGGAGTATATGGGTCAAATAAGGGATCACACCAACTTAATTAAACATGCCTTTTTCATTCATGCAAGGTTTATATTACATCAAAAAGGGTCCACGACCCATTGTTACTAACTGTTTGCTACGACCTAAGTTACACCTACAGGTCTATTTTCTTCATAACCTCCTCCGCGGTGGCCTGAATATCTTCACTGCCCACCAGCTGCGACAAGTCGAGCTCCTCCTTGACCTTCTCAAGGTCGAACGACGGCTCATGGTGCTTCACCGTGGCCAGCGCCGTAGCAGCGGCAAGCTTGCCGCTGTCTATCAGCAAGGTCTTCATGCGACCTTCCGCCTCATCCAACCGCGCGACGAGCTCCTGTGGACCACCCTCGACCTTGGGGGCGTACACGTCCACAAGGTACTCGGTGGCCTTCTTGAGGTCGTCCAGCTCCTTCTGAAGATCTGTAGCTATCTCTTGATGGTCAATAAGGGTTTGCATCACCCGGGCGAGGTCGATCTCTAGATCCATGCGCATGCCAAATTCATATGCAGCTTTTCGGGTGAAGTAAGACTCACTGGCGACGACCTCCTTATGCTTCTCCTTGAGGACCTTCACCTGTTCCTTCGACTCCTTGAGATCCTTCTTCAAGGCAGTCTCCCTTTTCTTGGCGTCTACAAAAGTCAAGGTCAGGATGGGTTCACCACGGTGTAAAAACATAAAGGCCAAGGGCCTCCTACGACGTACCTGCAGCGGTGACCTTCAGATCATGCTCTGCTTCCTTCGCCTTCAGCTTGGCAGCCTCCAGCTCTTGCTTCAAGGCCTCCATCGCCTTGTCCTTCAAGGTTGCCTCGTCCTTGAGGCGCTGTACCTCCTTCACGGCCTCAATCTTGGCCTGGAGCACAGCCTCCCGCGTCGTGGCTAGCTCTGCGTGAAGGTTGGCGCCCTCCGTCAGTAGCGCCGCCCTACCCTACGACCGCTCGGCGAGAGTTTGCACCCATACATTAAGAAAGATCGTCAAATCAAAGCGCCAGAGTGAATTCAAGACTTAGCCCTAAAGGCAATGTTAGCTCACCATGAGTGCCCTGCCAATTGTCTTTGCCGCCTCCGTGATGGTCGCCTGCGCTGCCTTGAAGTCGGCAAGGTCTTTGGCGTCGGCGATGACGTCATCCTCCCACGGAGTGCCGGGGTAGAGGCACCGATGCCGCTCGTCCTCCTCGCCTCCTCCTCCTCCGGCCTCCGCCAACTGCGTCTGCCGAAGGCCCGACTCGGGTGGCTCCTGCTGGTGAAGGCCTTCACCTTGCTGAGTGCTGTCAGCAGCGACCTTGGTTGCCGTCGACGATGTTGCCCCCACGGTCTCAATGACCTTGCTGGTAACATCACCGCCTGAGGTCGCCGGCGACTGCCCCACCGGCACCTTCTCAATCTTCCACCCAAAGGCCTCTTGGCCTGAGGCGTTCTTGCTGGTACCCGATGCAGCAGGAGTCCCCCTGCCCAAGGTGCACAAATCCGTCAGCTCCGACGTACTCAACAAGCCGCAAAGATGAAGAACGGCATAAAGTCAAGTTCAATAACATACCCACCGCCGGTCTTCAACTTAAACGACATCAGCCTGGGCGGCGCCCGCCTCGGCTTCTTCTGCGACCCTTGGTCGCTCACACCTTCCGTGCTCGATTTTGGCTGCTGCTCGCCTACAACGCCGAGCGCGGTGTCATCTCCTCCCGCGGCCGCTACGTCGCCCGACCCTACGGCGACGTCGTGCGACCGTGCATCATCCTGCTCCTCGAAGACGACCTCGGTGCCAGTCGTTGCCGTCTCCGATGATGCAGTGGTGTCCTTCCTCTTCATCATCTTCTTCTCCACCTCAATGGTGACGGAGACGATCTTGACGCCCTTGTGCGCTGGGATCTTGCCAGCGACCTGCCGCGTGCGCCGGGTCGTTGGTGCCGAACTCACCGTGGGCGGATCCTCATCGTCACTACCTCCCACCAATGAGTCGGAGAGGTAGTTCTCTAGTAACTCCGGCGGCGGAGCCTGCACGTCCTCCGCCGCCCGGACCTTGAAGCTGTGCTCACCCTCATCTGTGAGGGGAGCCAGACTCCAGAACAAGCCTTCACGACCCTGCAACAGGCGACCTTTGTCTCAAAAATCGGGGGAAGACAAACTCCACAAAAATAAGTACCAAGGTCGATTAGCGACTTACCACTTCGGCAGGCCGCTTGAGAGAGAACGCCTTGGGGCACGTCCGGTTCCGGATCACCCCATTGAAGAGTTCCCTCACCCATGCCACCATCTCCTCCTTGGAGACCTTGCGCTGCGCCACACGGGTCGGGTCGGTCTGACCCCAGTACTCGTAGGCCGGGTGCACCCGATCCTAGATCGGTTGCAGCAGCCTCCGGCTGAAACTGATGGACACTGCACCGCCCGTCAGCCCTTCTTCCTTCCGCATCTTGAGGTCCTCCAGCAGTGGCTTGATGGCGTCCATCTCCCGAGACGTCAGCTGGTTGGTCCACTCCGACACCGGGACCGGCGCGAGCCCCGACCTGGTGGCCAGCGCCGGCTTCGGGTTGTCGATGTAGAACCACCCTCGCCTCCGGCCCTCGGTGTTGTCCGGGAGGTCCATGTCGATGTACACCGTCTTCATGTGACAGCGTAGCATGAAGCCGACGGCCCCGACGACGCCATTCTTCCCCGTCTTCTTCACCTCGAAGAAGTACCGCCACAGGTCAAAGTGTGGCGGTATCCCCAAGTATGGCTCACACAGATGGATGAACGAGGAAACAGTGGTGACGGTGTTGGGGACAAGGTGTACCAGGTCGATGCGGTAGAAGTGGAGCAGCCCGCGGAAGAAGTCGCCCGCCGGGACTCCGAATCCGCGCTCGATGTGCGCGACGAAGGCAACGGTCTCCCCGGTCCCCTCAGAGGGGAAGGCTTCGCCGGCGGCTGGTCTCCAGCACACCTGCTCCCTGGGCTTCAGTAACCTGCGCTCCACCAAACCTTAGAGTTGCGCCTCCGTCACCGTCGAGTGCTCCCAAACCTTCTCCGGTGGTGGCGCAAGCTCTGGGGCCATTTCTTCTTCGTCGAAGCCTGTGGATCTAGTTCTAAACACTACCAGGGATTTCTTGCGCATACGGCGGCGTTGGGCGTGGCGGATCTATGCACGGCAGTGCCAGCGAATCTGCGTTCTAAAGCTCCTGGCGGCGGATTGGAAACCCTAGCTGCGGCGGGGAATGGAAGAGAGTGGGGTCCTCGACCCTTCACTCGGCCTTTTATAACTAGGCCGCATCAGCGCGGCGGGCCGCGGTGCCCCAAACGTCCCTTCGGATTTGGCGACATTCCCGGCGACCCAACGGCTACATCGCCCAACGGCACTTTCGGCCTAACGGCTACAGGCAGTAATGGTTTGCACCGTGCAGGAATCCATGCCCGTTGGCTTTCTAACCCAACGGCTACATCGCCCAACGGCACTTTCGGCCTAACGGCTACAGGCAGTAATGGTTTGCACCGTGCAGGAATCCATGCCCGTTGGCTTTCTAACCCAAC
The DNA here is from genome assembly GCA_036936925.1 of Cenchrus fungigraminus. Taxonomy (NCBI): domain Eukaryota; kingdom Viridiplantae; phylum Streptophyta; class Magnoliopsida; order Poales; family Poaceae; genus Cenchrus; species Cenchrus fungigraminus. The sequence continues at coordinate 4,724,031 of CM072769.1, forward strand.
GGCCTGGCGTCCATGGACTCGTTATGCCCTACTTCAAGCCCCTTCCCCATCATTTTCTTCAAGGTCCTCTGGCCTCTGGCGACCTCCGGGTCTATAACGTTACCTTCACAAGGTCGACGGGCATTACCGCTTGGTAGGTCGCCTCAGCTTTCAATCATGGGCTCACACACTCATTTACTCATTGACGACCTCCGGGTCAAGTAGCACCTCTCTGAGGTCGCTAAGGTCCTGCTGCCTACTAAATTGCCTTAACGGCCATACCAACGGCCCTGTGCTTAATGACTCTACTGCCCGTTGGCGACCTCCGGGTCAAGTAGCACCTTCCTAAGGTCGCTAAGGTCCTGCTGCCTACTAAATTGCCTTCACGACCATACCAACGGCCCTGTGCTTAATGGCTCTACTGCCTGTTGGCGACCTCCGGGTCAAGTAGCACCTTCCTAAGGTCGCTAAGGTCCCGCCACCTACTAACATTGCCATAAGTGGCTACACCAACGGCCTTGTTGCCCGTTGGCGACCTCTTGGTCAAGTAGCACCTCCCTGAGGTCGCTAAGGCCCTGCTGCCTTCTAGGTCGTGTAGACCTAGATTTTACAGGCTGACTACCTGCGTTGTGTCACTGCACAACGACCGTGTCGATTCAGGTTTACACAGGTTCCTCGTCTCTACGAAAGGCCTCCCGAAGGTCGGCGTGCTATTACAGCCCCGCCGGGCCCTTGGTATCCGTACCATTGCAGTCTGGGCGTCCTTACAACTACTGATATCATGACATTCCTCATGAAAAATTATATTTACAGCTTCATAAGTTACAAGGAGTTTGACCCTTGGCCAATTACAAGATACAAAAATATTAAAGGTACTGAATTACCTTCCAAAGTGCTTACGACTCAGTCTATACTAATAAGGCTTGTCGCAAGCTTTCTTCTAGCTTCAGGACCTACTCGACGACCTCTACAGCCACTGTGGAGGCAGCTACCACACAGCCACCTCTACTCGCGCACCAACCGGTCTTCTGCGGCGCCCAGCGTCAAGTCTGAGCTCCCCCGCAAGATTGCAGAAGGTCCGAGCTTTAACACCAACCTCACCAGGTGGAGCGCGGCGCTCACCAGCATCACATCAGGCCTGAAAGTGTCAGGGCCGACGATGCAACTGCTGCTTCATAATCCTTCCGGGCTCCTCGGCGGGGCTGGGAGAAGAGGCCAATCGAGTTCTTCGAGCCTCACAAGCATTCTTCTAACTCCAAACATGAACTACATCAACCATACACTCTGGTGGGCGGACACACGCCCACGGCATGGCAATATTACTACACTGGATCATTTTGAGTCACCTTTGAAGATTGGTACGGTTTGCTTCAAGCCTTGGGTACCTATTTATACCATCAAGCACCTGCCATTCAGTCTTATCCGCAAGCCAACTTGCGTGGCATCCTTATCCTCAAGATCACTGTACCCTCGTGGAGCACGAGGTCACTGTTCGCCCGTGGGAGGCATTGGCACGCTCGTCCCCTACCTGACCACATCCTGGAGCACCTTTTGTCTTTTGCGGGTGATTGCGACCTATGCTACGTCTGCAAGCTGGCCCGTGACCGTACAGTGCATGCGTGAGTCTGGTTGCGCCAGATCTGTCGCCTGCTGCCCTCTGCAAGATTCTGGAGCTCTTGTCCTCTAGCGACAACACTACAAGAGCATTTGTTTCCTAAGCAGAAGATCGTAGGTTCGGATTATTTCTCTTCTTCTTCTTTGGAGCATCAAACCGGCCACCTTGGTCGCTTTACTGCTCGGGGGCTACTACACTAGTGCGTCTTCGACGCCCTATTTTCTTCAGGTCGCCTCGACCTAATGGAAGCCTGCTTCCATCACATCTCTGCTCGACCTACCCTTGGTAGGCTTGTTGACCTCTCTGAAGGTCATGACTGCTACTACAACATGCCTGACTCAGGTCAGGTCGGCGGTTCTGCAAGATCTACGCCTCGTCTTCACTTTGACCTCATGGACCTTCGACCCAGAAGCTCGACGTTCAACTTCGTGCGCGCATCAGAGGGTTTTTTTCTTTTTTGGATCCCCGTGCACCCTTCACGACCTCGACGGTGCCGCGCCTTGCTACTCTTCGACACAACCCCGCCTCGGCCACTACGCCTACACATCGATCGGGGGCTTGAGAGACATGGGTACCCATGGGTCCCCACCGGCCAGGGTCCCAGGGGCCCCTGACAAGTGGATCCGATCTTCCAGAAGACCCGCCGACCTTACAAGTGGGCCCAGCGACCTTATCTGTGGCTCCGATGACCCTGAGCGACCTCGTCAAGATCCCGGAAGACCCGCGAAGCCTTGGCGTGCAAGTCAAGACACGGCGACCTGGTGCACCGCCGCCTGTAGCTCCGAGTATCACGGGATACTCCTTGTAATCCGGAAGATAAGCTTCCCACAGTTGTAACCGACCCCGACACGGGTCAACTGAGCCTGGCATGCAAACCCTAGCCCGTCCTCCCCATATAAGGCGGCCTAGGGCTCCATGCACAGGGACAACTCATCTTCAACCTTCCGCATAATCCACCACGACTGGACGTAGGGTATTACTCTCCGGAGGCCCGAACCAGTATAAACCCTTGTCTCCCTGTTCCTCGCCGCCATACTCGCCCAGTTTCGTGTGCATCCCGTGCATAACCACCTACGCTCTTAGGTCTCGGTCCTCCATTAACCTGCAAACCAGTAGGGCAACCCCCTAGCGGATCTGTCCAGGTCTCACCCCCTGACAGGGCTAGTTCCCACCCGGTATTAATGTGTCCTCACGAGGGCGCGGTGAGGCTCTCCCTTCCCAGCCATACATTAGTATCGGTTTGTGTGTATATTAGTACCGGACGCCAACAAACCGGTATTAATGTGAAAAATAGCTTGGGATGAAAGCTTATTTCCCTAGTAGTGTCCAAACATCCAGTGGCTAAATGATATAGGCAACAAAATACTATAAAAACAATGCATGTGCAACATCCAAATTCTGGGCTGTTCGCCTGTTCCTGTTCTATGATTCCTAGGCTGCACGCCGGCCTTCAATCTAAAGTCCGAACTGTGGTATCTATGCTATCTATTGATGAAAACAAGCCACATTCTCATAGTGCCAAGGCAAGCTAGCACTTATAATTATTATTTTTGAATCTGCATCTGCGCTGATGTCAATGTGCAGCGCATGCATTTGCATGTATTGTTCACCGGGTAAGAATGAGACCAATGACTGCCAAAATGTATTTGTGCGCAAAATAGATGCCCACTCTGCTTTGTCCATGAATCCCGGATGCCGTCGTTGACTCCCAATTTATGTACGGTGGATTTATGTATGGTGGATGTGTTTATAGGAAATTTTTAAAAAACGAAGCTGGTGGGGTAAGACCGTTCCACGAGTTTTCATTAAAAAGAAGAAACTTAGATCTAATCTGGATCTCTTAGCCTCAACCTCTCTAACCAACTAAGCTAGAGAAACTTTGGTGTTTATAATAAATTAACACAATACTATGAAAACAATGTATGTGCAACCTCCAAATTTTATGCTCTTCCTGTTCTATTCTATCATTCCTAGGCTGCACGCCGGCCTTCAATCTAAAATATGAACTGTGGTTGCGTATGTAGATGTTAGCCCAAAGCGCAAAGCTTGGCGTTTCCTATAAGGACAGATGCACTATCCACAGCAAGTCGACAAGCACTATGCTATGTATTGAAAACAAACCATTCTCGTAGTGCCAAGGAAGCTAGCACTTAATTTTTTTTTAATCTGCATCTGTGCTGATGTCACACTCCGGCGAGTCAACACTAACCAAGCCGGTTGGGGGAAGACCGCCCCCATGTTTTTCATTAAGAGAAGAAAGTTTTCTCCCCGTTTAATTAGAAAACTCCTGAACCCTGACTTCACCGGCGAGAGGATTTTTTCGGGGATAAACCCCGATGAAAAAATCCCGCGCTGACTGGGTGTCGAACGCGGGGCATTGGCGAGCCCAGCTGCCGCACCAACCAACCGAGCAAGCGGGTGAGTCAACATGCTAGCGATGTCAACACATCAGCACTGATGTGTGCAATATTGATGTCCTACACGTACGTTGCAGTTGTCCATCTACGCTGATGTATTGTTCACCAAGTAAGAACGGGACAATGACTGCTAAAACGGATCGATATGTGTGACAGGCATCATTGGAGTGGCGACGACCGTTTCTTGCGGAGAGGTTCCAGAAACCTGACTAAGAATCGGCTGAGGAGCCGATGAGACAACAAGGATCTTTGTCCTTGGGCTGAAAGTATAACGGTCCCACATAGCCCTTGTCCACTCCTTCTTTCATGATCTTGACCAGACTGTCATGGATGGTGTAGCTCAAGACTCCCAGGTTCTGATGTGAAAGTAACTTGTTTTGACCCTGGTAGATGTGCTTTCTTGATGATTCCGCTTCTGGTACGACTAAAAGATGCCAAGCACAATTTCTTATACTCTTCCATGTATGCATCGTACTCAGCTTTGAGCTCTCCCTACAGTTGGTCTTCAATGATTTCTTGGATGTTATCTTTTGCGACCTGTTCAGGTATTAGAATTTCTGATGACGACATCTTCTTCGGGTCCTACCAGGCGTGCCAAAAGTGTGTTGACACGAAAATCGGACGTGACCCCCGCGCAGCAACACACGTGACTCCTCGGTCGGTGCGAGGCATGCCAGTCAATCTGACATGTTGATTGACAAGGAAGACAAGGAAAGTGATTAAATTCGATTAGATCGGCTAGAGAACCAATATGTCTTCAATACACGTAACTGCCAGATCGGTTGATACAAGGCAGAGTAGGATCGGCGAGCTCGAGAGCAGCCGAAGTGCAAGTATGTTGAAATCGACTATGTCAGCCGATTCTAAATGACGTAAGCAAATTGTAAGCTACGGAGGCAACCTACTCAGAGGTGCGTGGCAACATTCAAAACCAATCTAGATCGGCTATTTCAGGTAAGAGCCGACAAAGTTTGACTTCAAACTGATAGTTTGATAAAAGCTAAAACTATAAGAATTGGTACGAAAACTTGCAGATCTAACCTATACCAATGGGTTTTGAATAAAAGAACTAGACGAAAACCACAGTTATGCGCCCGGAGGTTTAAAGCCTAGGATTTACTCGGTAAAACGGTACTTACAAGCTAGTCGGAGGTTGATCGATGCAGCCCGACGAACTTGAAGAACAACGCTTGAAAAGAGAAAATCACATGTGGCGAAGCCGCTGAATTTAAATTGCGTAAAGTAAAGTGCAGAAAATGTAAAGGGGTGCCCGGAGGCGAAAGTTTTGTTAATTATGGTTTGTACCAACTATTTTCGACCGCACAGGATCGCTATTTATGTCCTGAGGATGACTTGACTCCTAGTCGATTACGACGATGCTTACTTGTATCTAAAGAAATCAAAACTACTATATTTAAAATGATTCATGCAAGAGTCGGACTCCCTAAAGTGATTTTGACCCGTCGTCAAACAATCGTTGACCCACCTTCGCTAAACCACTCCTTAGCGTATTTCTTTACTTGCTGCTTTCTTCCCTTGATCGGCCGATTCTCCTCTTTGACTATCGGCTGACGTTTTCTGGCCGTCGAATCGGCCCTAGCAGCTGTTCTCCTATCGGTTGGTAGTTAATCGGCTGATTTCGTGCTGGAACTTTTATGCACTTGATGCCTCTTCACTTTATCTCCGACACCTGCCAAAAAATGGTGCCAACAGCGATGTCAACGCATCAGCACTGATGTCTGCAATATTGATGTCCTACACGTACGTTGCAGTTGTCCATCTGAGCTGATGTGTTGTTGACCGGGTAAGAACGGGACAATGACTGCTAAAACGGATATGTGTGACAGCAAGCGGCTCTGTTGTTTTCGTTCCATGAATCTCTACTCCTAAAAAGTATGAAGTGGAGAAAAAAACCCGTTAGTACTTTCTTCCGCTCCCCCGTGCGTCTGCCTCCCCCTCCCGTGCGTCCGCCCCTCGGTTCACCAACGCCGCTCGGACGACCACGCGTGTCTGCCTGTGCCTCCCTCCGCTCCGCACTCCTGGGCCTCCCTCCGCCCGCCCTGGCCCACCCCCTCTCTCCCCGATCCCATCCGCACGCCCCTCTCTCCTCCCGACGCCGCCGCACGCGCCTCTCTCTTCCTGTCGTCGCCGCGCACCCCTACGACCCCTCCTCCCGACGCACGCCCGAACCCGTCGCCTCCCCACCTCGTCGCCTCATCTCGCCGGCGGCGCATCGTCCCTGCCGTCCGCTGTCTCCCCTACTCCAGCCGCCTCTCCATCTCCCCAAACCCTAACCCGGGTCATCCTCTCCCCGATGTGGCGAGTGGAGGCGCCGCCGAGGACGTCCCCTGCCTCCACCTCGCGCATGACGCCCAGGCGCCGTTCCGGCTGAGCTCGCCGCGGGACGGCAATGGGGGCAACTACCTCTCCCTCCCTACGTCCTCTGCTAAGCTTTGCTCAACCTCCGGTGCTCCACGCCGTGGCTCCTTTGCCGCCGCTCCTATTCCATACTATGCTGCGTCAGGTCATCACTGGAGTGCATGCTGCTGTTGCCTGACCCTAACCCTAGGTTTGTACATTTCCTCATTAATTTATTTGTATTTGTACACAGTTCATAAATATGTATGTTTTCTACTGTGCAGATCATCTGGTTTAATCTGATTGCTTTTATTGGGTTTGCCCTAACAGGTAGAGCTCCAAACAGTTTCATGTTAATAGTTTCAGTTTCTTCCTATTGAACTAAACGCAAATACAACCAATTCTTAGCATGGTTCCTGTTGCAAATCATTGGCAAGCCTGCAATCTTAGTAGGGCTCCATGTATATATAGACGCTAATGCTTGATCAAGTTAGTCGCTTATAGCTTCTGTTGAGTAATCTTGGAGCATATACCAAATTCCTTTTTGCCTCTTGGGCAGTTAAGAGCAACCATGAGCTCTTGGGTTGGAAGCCAGCTCTTGCTGCAACAAGCAGCTCAGGTAAAAAGAGGCATGCATGCTTTTTCTTTAGTTTGGAACCTTTTTATTTTTTTAGGAACCATCTTTGTTGTTTGGTCAATGCAAAAGGGTTTGATCTGGCATGTGGAAAAAGAACTCACACATATATTGGTGTTGCTGTTCTCACAAAATGTTTCGAAAAGTATTGACAGTTTTTAGTTGATGAGTATATACCAACAAAGAGTCGTTATATACCAATTTATATTGTTCCTACTGATATCCATGAGGAAATCGTAAAAGAAACACCTGTCTTGTCTTGGTCTGATCTTTGTTGAACCTATGAGCTCCTGTTATCCTAGCTATTGATTTCAGTTTGGCTACAAAACTGAAATTTTCTGAATGTGGATCTTCATTGGCTTCGGAAGTTTTCTGAATGTGGCTCTTCATGGACTGAACCTTGAAACTAGCGCTACTTAAGTAAACTTAATTAGGATTTGGTTTGTACTCAGAGCTTATTTGATTTGGCTATTTAGTAACAAGCTTAATGATTTTAGAATCAAGTGACTTTGATATGTACACAACTATCATTCTACCACTGACACTCTTTAAGTAGCCCTAGGATTTGGTTTTTATTTGGAGCCTATGATATTGGTCTTTTTCCCTCAAGAATAATGATTTTCAGAATCAAATGACTTTGATGTAGTTATTAATGGATTTCAGTATCATCTATCTAATGAATGAAGGGGGGTTAAAGTTCAAGCGCTGATTTTCATGTGCAGGCTTCAGAGGAGCAACTGAATTTTTTGGACAAGCTAGGAGCTTGAGAGGAAACTCTGCCTATTTTTTATCATCTCATGTAAGAAGTTTGATTCTTCCTTTGTGATCGATCCAATCGATTTTGTATTGCCTCCTTAGTGCTAAGACGTATACCAATTGCTACTTGATGTGTGCAGATATATTTTAGAGACCAAATATTCTAAAAATGCAGCTGCTATGGATAGTCCTGAATATAAATCTCATATTTCTTAGGGAAATCAATATGTTTTTAATTGTCCAATCTAGGATTTTTTATCATCTGAACCGCCTGCCCGTTCCAATCAGATTTGGATAGCGCTTCAAGGAGCTGGCAGCAGTGCACTTCTGTCATCGCCTAGCAGCACATTGGCATGCAAGTAGGCCTTTATCTTCTTTACTTATTGTCAACTTGGCTCTTGTTCTCTCTGTTCTTGTTAGCATTCCATCTTTGGAATTCTGATATTTTTTTATCAGAAATCTGATATTAACTCAATGGGAGGGGATCCTATATCTGAAAATGTTCGGCTTAGTGTTTGATGACAGAAAGAAAATGCCAACTGAAATGTCTACTTCAAACATTTGTTTCAGTTTGTACCATCCAAAGGTACATGTTGATAGAGCTTCATGTTGACTTATTTCAGGATTTCCCTTCTCTTGTATTTATTCTTACTCTCAATGTTGAAATGTAACAGACTCTTAGAGTGAACTAAAGGCCTTGGAGTTGGGAATTCTAAACAAGTACTCTTGTATAGGATGAGGTCACCGTTTAGAAAATGAAGGTGAGATTTCTTACTTGCCAGACAGCTCATCATGTCTCTGATGTGTTAAAGTGTAATCATATTATATGGGGGAAGACCATTCCCTGTAAAGAGACTTTTTTCAATCCTGTTTTTGGATGAAGGCGATTCATTTCTTTTGCACAACTAGCACATTGTTGCACATATTTTGTTAGATATGCATACATACACATCTTGAACCCCTTGCACTTGCACATATGTTAGGAGTTAGGACATATTGTTTATGGTCGAAATGTCTCTTGAAATATCAATATAGAGGATATGATTATGTTATGTTTACTTTTAATTCTTGTATTCATTATTTTGTTGTAATATAATTATTTCGTTGCCCGTAGCAATATGTTTCAGCCACTACTGTTCGTCCAGCCAAAATGTTCTCAGAAATATTTCTTCAAAACTTGCTATTTCATTAATTCTTCCAATACTACAATTTTTGTAGCAATACAGTTACGACCATTGGATGTGTACTTTTAAATGTAAATCCAATGATATTACTTTGTAAAGCAAATTTATATTATGTGAGCCTAACTGTTGGTCACAGATTACAAGGTTTAAATCTTGAAATGTTATGTTACAAAAACAATCTTGAAATGTGTATACGACAGAATGAGCGGTTGATAAGAAATATAAGAAATCACCCTTATTTTTATGTTTTTCTTGGTGCAGGTGTTGCTCCGTAGATTCCAGATCACTCGCAATCTCTCATTGGATGGAGTTCTCGATTTTCTGAACTCAAAAAAGATGACAGATGCTGGTGCACTAGATCTCATTGATGATGAGGACAGTGATGTTAAAGAAGGAATTGATCAACAAACAAGAGGAAACTTGGGGCTTGGTTTTCCTGGATCAATGGAAAATTGTGGAAGACCCATAGCTCGGACAAAATGTGTTAACTTCGCTCCAACTGGAAGATCTTTTGCTGCAGCTACCACTGATGGTGTTTTATTGTACTCGATGAATCATTTATTTTTGATCCAACAGACCTTGACATTGATGTCACACCTGAGGTATTTACTTCACGCCCTTCTTGTTATGTATTGCCTCTTAACATTATACTGATTAACTTGCAAATTTCTGCAATTGATGTTTCTAGAAAGTAGATCAAGCTCTTGCAGAAAACCAACACCAGAGAGCCCTTATACTTAGCCTTCGGTTAAACGAGGACTCCTTAATTAAAAAGTATATATTCGCTGCGGATCCATCCAATGTACGAGCTATTTGTGCTTCAATTCCTTCCAAGTATCTCCAAAGATTGATCGATGCATTCGCTGAACTTTTGGAAAGTTGTCCCCATCTGGAATTTATCCTCATGTGGTCTCAGGTACCATCCTTTTTTTCTTCTCTCCCAGTTTAGCATACATGTTTTGGAAAGTTGTCCCCATCTGGAATTTATCCTCATTGGTGACTCTGCTTGAATCATTGCTTGTAGTATTTTGCCTATTTTTGGTAGCTAAAATTTGTTGCATTTGCCTCATTTAATCAACAATGTAGCGATCAATTGTCATGCTCATAGATTCCTTTTGGTTTGCTCCAGCCATATATGTGACTATTTTCCATATGTAGTACTTTCTCTCTAACCTGTTTTAATTCTATTTCACCAAATTCACAGTTTTTGAGCTGCATGATGTTGCAATCCAAATGTATGCTGTCCAAACAGCCCAAACAATGTTGACATAAATCATCCAATTGATATATGCTAATTTTGAAACTTTCTTACTTTATTCTCTCCTGTTGGCCACGAACTAACCACAGACACTTTGCAGTATGGATGGACGCCTTTGTTATGTGGCTGTAGGATATCAAGAGGAATACTATTTGACATTCCTTCAAGATGTTTATTATTTAGCATTCCTTTAGGTTTATTATTTATTATATTTTTAAGATCATTGATCCAGGTAACTATTAAGTGACATTATTGATGACATGGTGTTGACTGGACATGGCTGGCTCCTCTCATCAACTCTGAAAGCATTAGATGTCCGGATCATCCAATCTGAAGTGTTAATCTTCTTGATTTTTAACTTCAACGTGGCTCTTTTTTTACTATGTAGATTTTTGTTCCAAAGTTGTGAAGGTTTAGAGACATTCAACAGCCTGGTCGTCTGGGCTGAATCTATAAGAATTCACAATTGGATAGAGTGAGCTGAGTGCTCTATCTATATTTGTGTTAGTTTGTCACTTGAAGAAAAATTTTTGGGAAAATTAATAATTTTTGTGTGTAAATGTGCTCTCTATCGACAGACAACTTCACAATAAATATTAGATCTGAAATTATGTGTTGTCAGTCATAAGTGACTTACATGCTATATACAATGTGTGCATCACTTACCTTTGTTGTTACTGTGCATGTGTATACATGCATTGCTATGGGAGCTGAAAATATTTCAATGCTATATGTGCCATGTCCATTTTGATATTAGTATGTAAAAAGTTGATATTTATTAATCTTGGTGAGTCATAAAATAATATATTGCCAATATCAGTTGTTTAGTATAATATTTTTGCTTTAGAATTTTTCATGGCCCGTAGCAACGCACGGGCACGATCCTAGTACTATATATATATATATAGACCCCCTGCGGCATCGTCGGACATCCAGTGAACAAAGATCAAAGCGCCTGCACTAGATCACTCACCCGGCAGCTATAGGCGTTAGCTGCCCCTACCTGCACGTGCTGTCTCTGCTGCGTAATGGCTTTGCGTAAGGCGCTGCTCATCGCCGCCGCCTCCATGGCCATCGTCGCGGGTGCTCTGCTATCGGCGGCGACCGCCTGGCCAAACAACCACGTGGTCGGGGAGACCAACGGCTGGCAACTCGGCGTGGACTACAACTACTGGGCCTGGGTCAACACCGGCATTCCAGTCGGCGACACACTCGGTAAGTCACCTATGTCTGCAGTCATGCTCATGCATCCATGCATGATGTGGGCTTGCAATTCGATCACCAACTGATCGACTGACGTGTACGGTACCGATCATCATTCTTGGCAGAGTTCCTCTACGATCCGGCCTCCTACAACGTGGTGATGGTGGACGAGGACAGCTACAACAATTGCATCGTACCGAACAACGCGCAGATGTGGAACAATGGGGACGATATACTGCAGTTTGAGGCTCCCGGCAAGTTCTTTTTCATATGCGGCCTGGGAGACCACTGTAGTCGCGGCGTGAAGCTCGCCATCACCTTCATCTGAGTGATGTGCGTGATCGAGCGCTAGCTGTGTGCCGCTTGCATTGCTTGCTCTCGGTCTCGGCTCTTGAAGCCTTTGGAGATCGAGTACTGGACCTTTATTTTTTGATTTGGAGAGCAGATTTTAATTTCCGTATATGTAGTGGCGACGAATTGAATAAGCGTAGTGGCATTTTTTTTTGAGAATAAACGCAGTGGCATATACATATATCCGACTTGCTGGTCCGGTAGTTGAGGTTTCCAGATTTCTTACTAAATTCATTTTTTGACCCTAAACCATAAAATTTCTCACATAAAATTTCCCAACTACAACCATGTTCATCTGCTTCCCCCACTGCCACCGCCAATCCTGAGTGGATGCTACTCGCTCGCACCCTATATGGCGGAGGTACTGCCGAGGGCTGCAATATCACCGGCGACTCGAAGACGATCACGGTCGCCGCCATCTCCGGAGGCCACCACATCACGGCACTATCACGCATCTGCCTATATATTCATTCTGACCGGCACAGCCATTAGACTCGGGGCCTTTTCCACCATCATCGTGGCGCACGGTGGTTCTGTTCTCCTCAAAATTACATGGAGAGAAGGCAATAGTCCCTGTCCCTATTCGAACTACTGAAATCACTACTATAGAAAATCTTTTCGGAGGTGCTTCCAAAATCTCAACTATGGTGGATAGGCCTTGAAAACGCCACGGTTAATGCATCTATTAACAGTGGCGGTCATTTTTATTAACCGAGGCAGTTAAAAAAAACTGCCTCACAGAATCCATTAACATAGTTGGTTGGTTATTATAAAGGGGCCTGCCTCCAGAAATAGCCCTATTAAACAAGGCGGGCCACTTAGGCCCACCACAGTTAATATGGCCGAGCCCAACAAAAAAGCCCATATCCAATCCAATATATTGGGGTCATATATAGAGAGGGGAGTTAGGGTTTCACTCACTCTACCCCATCCTCAGCCACCCCCAACTCTTAGCCCCGACGGTCGAATCCGCCACCCATTTGCCGCTCCCCACTATCTCCGTCACTCTCTACCTCTCCCCACTCTCTTCCTCTCCCCCAAGAGGCCAAGTGCGCGCAGTGATAGTGGCACTGGCACGCACAGCCAGGGGCACGAGGCGCGGGTGCGGCGACTCTCTCCTCCACTCTCTGCGTCGCCATCGATGTCGTCCACGAGGCCTGTTGACGGTCCTTAGCGACCACTTTTAGCCGTCAACATTACCTGGAAAAAGAGGGAAACTAGCATCTCTTATTAACATATTACCTAGTTTCCACTCAATAAGCATTTCAGGGACGAGTAGCCAGAAATATGAGAAAACGTGCAGAAGTACATGACTTACGCGAAGACCGACTCACGACATTCTGCACGGTGAAGAGTGGGCCCAAAACACAAGAAAAACAACTTGATTGAAGCAGGGCCCACAAGGCAAGGCAACTCCAGGGGCCCACCAGCCAAAGGCGGCGGCCAGTTGGGCCAGGCCTGGTTCGGCCGACCCACTAGTTTGGCCGAACTAGGGCTGAGGTGGTTCGCGCCCAGCTTTGGCACCAAGTTCTCCCGTTCAAATCCAAGGCGGTGAAAGGTGGAGTTGGTGCCAAGAAGCCCCGAGAACCGCCTCAACCACCCCTATATAAGGAGGCCTCCACCCCCCTTCTCACACACACCACACAAGAGCTCTCTCTCTCTCTCTCTCTGCCTCTCTTGTATTCTATGGTTTAGTTCTAAGGTAGTGGAGCTTAGGCCAAGAGCTATCTTTCGTACTTCTACGGAGCTTGGTATTTATGCTATTCTTATAGTATGTTATACCATCTTATATGCTTACTTGTGCTGCACTAGTATGCTTAGTATAGGTTTGCCTTATTGCAACAGGGGTGGGGTGTGCCTTCGGGCTTGCTCTAGTCCTATGCCTGTGGGTCATCATCGCTCAGGTTCCGGGGGGTTAGTAGTAGTGATCATGGTCGTGAGCGTGGTGCTCAGGTGTCATAGGATCCACAACAGATGATCATATTTCATGGTCCGAGGGGTAGGTGTACTGGTGGTGACAGCCCCGTACATCCCTTGTATTCCCCCACGTGAGTCTATAGTGTCAGAGTTCTGAAAGATATTTTCTCCTGGTAGACCAGGGAAGGTATTCTCCTTAGTGTAATAGGATAGATCTAGACTAACTTATGATGTATATGCTTGCTAGTAGATACGGAAGTAAGGACATTTTATCGTGCCTGCTCCTACTAACCTTAGTTGTTTCTTTATTTCTTTTATCTTTATTCCTTCAGAGATGATTGCCTGTGTGTCACATTACCCTCATATGCTCATATTTACTATCGTTTACCCCTATTATAATGCTATGGTATGCTTTTGTCGATATGTACTCGATAATTCATATGATGAAACTCCCATGCCACTCTCTGGTAAAAATAAATAAATAATGATACCCCTGGAAACACTCATGGGTGAAATGCTACAACTTGGTAAAACTTGATATAAAAACATGTATCTATGCGCTTGCGGATATATCTTCACCCACCAATAAGGCTTGTCTTTTGGTAATGTTAGTTGTCGGGTCCCGACCCGTTAGCAATATCAAAGACGCCCACTTACCTCTTTAATTAAATAACTGCTTCAGGCACCATCCTAGAGGTGGTTGCATTGATTTACCAAAGCAGTCGTTTCTGGCGTTGACACCGAGGGTGAAATCTTGGTGATGCACTTAGAAATGCCAATAAGGCCCATGTGGGTATGAGGCGCGAGCGCAGTGGTGTCGACGGTGTGGGATCATGAGGGATGCACGGGTGACCACGACGATGACACTTGGGTGGCCATGATGTCGGATCCCGGCAGCGGCATCACCTAGTTCTGGTGTGCTCCAACAACAGCCATTATCGGGCCTCTTCTCCCTCTCCTTGGATCTGGTCAAAGGATAGGTGGCCTCACCCTCAGCTCCAACCCCCCCCCCCCCCCCCCGACTGGAACCGTTGAAGGGCAACTAGATCCATGGCGGGACTGCCCTCCGACGGTAGATCCAAGGTCAGCGAGTCCAGATCCGGTGGCCGTGTGAGGTGGATCCGGTGGTTGAGGAGGCGCTCCACCTCCAATGAGCAAAGGCGGCGGGGGCGTCCTATGGAAGAGGATGAGGGTCCGGATGTCCCCAATATATAGTGCAAGAATAGTTGGAAATAAAAGCAAAAATACAGCTAATATGTGCACCTGTGCAGCCGGATCCGTCCTCCTCTGCCACCTCGGTCTACACATCTTGAGCCCGGTTTCCTCTATATAATAATTATTAAACTAGCTTTGGCGCATGGCGCTGCCGGTGGGGACCACCCACTGGCGAACCCGTTCGCGCCGGGCAGCGCTAGCCTAGAGCTGCTGCCGCTGACGCCAACGCTCGTCGTGGTGCACAGGCGGGTTCTTCTGTTTCGTCTCCATGTTTCTTTGCAACAGTGGAATCCTGGAACATTTGTTTTGCAGAAAGGCACAACCGCGTGTAATAGCAGCTGCAGAGCTTACTGCGGTTTTGTGATTGGTTGCATGTGGTCGTTGGGCTCATCATGCATGCGGGGTGCATGTGTTATAAAATATGGTCGGTTTCACATCTGGTCAAACGAACCTTTGTTCCAAGATTTGATTCGTTTTTTTCCTAAATTTTGATTCATTTTTTGTTTTGGCCCGGTGATGTTTCAATATTTCAATTTTGATTTCTTGTTTCAAGATTTCAATCTTTTGGTTTTTTGTTTCAAGATTTGGTTTGATTTTTTTTAACATTTCAACTAGTTGACCAGGTGGGACCTATCTAATATAAAATATAGTAAAGGAGAAATTTGCTCTCATGCACCATGAGACCCACAGCTGTATGCGACCAATTATGGAGTTCGAATAGGCTCCGCGACCGTTTTATACAAGTGTTGCCGGTGGGTTTGCAAAGCTTCCTCTTGCGTGGGCTGTGTTGTATGGACTCCAACCAAACGACGCAGCCTTCAACTCCATAATGTTTCATGCACTCGAGCGAGGAAAACATACCCTTTTCCCCCTCTCTTTCTGTTTCTACTTTGCAGTTTGCACCACAACGGGCCACTAAAACAGGTTTACCAGCGGTTATATGTCATGACGCAAATACTTACCCACACCGCGTGACAGGTGCGGTTAGCACAAACTCAAAGTCAAATGAATTACGAGAAAAATTCATCAAGCACACTAAATGTGTGCTTAGCCTTTTTGTTTCTAACCTTTTTCTATCTTGTTTATCAGTTATCAGTCAGTAGTATTTTTTTCTCACATCAAATCAGCACAAGCTACCAGTCAAAACCAGCATTATTTTTCTCTCACAACAAATCAACACCAGCTACGAACCAGCCGAACACGACCACCCATCATGCCTAAGCTCAAGGGTTAAATTGTAGCACAACCACGGATTATAGCAACATCACCGCGCTTCAACTTGGTCAAGGCCATCACTGCTAGAGCAATCTTGACTTCCAGATTATCTAGGTGCGATCTTTTCAAAAAGACAAGCAACATACTCTCGAATTAACAGCCCACAAGAATACAAAAGAAGAGAAGAATTCGTAGCCTACCGTACATAGCTCAATTGCTCCAGTTCAGTAATAGGTACTTTTTTTCTATCTATTTTTTTTACCACATCGCCCGTTAAAGCAGGTTTAGAAGCGGTTAAATCTCATCGTGCAACTATACGGCCATCAAACCATGTGAAAGGTGTGGTTAGCACAAACTTAAAGTCAAATGAATTATGAGGAAAATTCATCAAGCACACTAAATTATGTCTTAGCCTTTTTGTTTCTCAACATTTTTTTTTCATTCAAGAATCGTCGCATATCGTCCAAGAGCTGTAGTGGTACTCCCTTCGTCTCAAAATATTTGCACCTTTTGACTTTTACAGATCATGTTTGATCATTCGTCTTATTCAAAAACATTTTGAAAATATAAAAATAATTATGATATACTTAAAATATATATAGTGATAAAATATGTCGTAGCAAAATAAATACTCCCTCCGTCCCAAAATATAGCTTCATTTAGACTTTCTCAAAGTCAAATTTTTTCAACTTTGACCGTGAATAATGAAATAATCATAAATGTTAATAACATAAAAATGATATTGGTAGATTTACCATGAAACCAACTATCAAAATATGTAACTTTCTTTATTTAGAATAAATTATTTTAATAGTTATTGTTGGTCAAAGTTGAAAAAATTTGACTTTAAAAAAGTCTAAACGAAGCTATATTGAGGGAGTAACATTTTCTTAATTTTTTTGAATAAGAGGAATGGTCACTAAGTAGTATTAGCTACGGATAGGAGATCTACATTTGTAGTGGGCTAGATCACAGACATTACCGGGGCTTATTCCTACCCGGTACAAATGACCCCTCACGGGGGCACATCGGGGCCTCCTCCAAGGCCATCACTGCTAGAGCAATCTTGACTTCCAGATTATCTAGGTGCGATCATACAAAATTTAATAAGAGCACCCCACTAGATCATTTCTCTCCTTCCTCAGCTCACCACGTCAGCGAATGACGTCATTAGCACTCCCCTGCGCCCTCACCCCCCGCCGCCGTAACCATCGAACCGCCGCCCCCCCCCCCCCCCCCCGATCCCGCCGCCACCCCATCGCTCCTTGAATCCCCCCACGCGCCACACCTCACCTTCTCCGTCGGTCGCACCTTGAAGGCCGCCGCCGCTGCCTTGCCTCCAACTGCAGCCGCCTCACCTCCCCCCTCCTCCACCTTGCCTGCCTCCATAAATCCGCCCCGTCCATCTCCAAGCAGCAGCGCCACCACCAGGGCAGCGCACCCCTGACCTGCCGCAGAGCCGCCGTGGGAGCTCCGCCCCTGCCTGTCGCCGACCAGCAGCTCCACCGCCGGGGCAGCGCCGCAGAGCCACCGTGGAAGGTCCACCACGCCCGTCGCCGAGCAGCGGCGCCAGCGCCGGGGCAGCACGCCCCTGACCCACCACAGAGCCGCCAAGTGGAGCAGCTTGCCGTCCGAGCCTGAGGACCATCGAACTGCTTCCCTCGCCGTCCAGCAACGCCTCGCCGTCCTATCCACAGCACCACCTCCCTCGCTGTTCTTCAGGTGCGTCAGATGCCCAATTCTGCCTCCACTCCGTGTTCCCATATTATGTGCATTTGTCTTCAATACTTACCGATTGTTGTTGTTGTGTGCAAATAATACTTGCCGATTGTTGTTGTTCAATGCTAATTGAGTGCAAAACGTACAGATATTTTTTGATTTTGGTTTCCCATCATTTGTTTCTGTGCACCTACATCCCACCGTTTAATTGAATTTCATGCACTCAATATGTGTGATGTAGTGCTCCTTTCGAACTTTTGCATAAACTACCTTAAATGTTGCAGGTGCATATGAATTGACTTCGCCTCTGGAAACCAGCAGGCACCTGAAACAGATCGGGACAGCAGCTGAAGTGCCTCCGACGTCCTTGATGGCTGCTGAAGTGCACAGTTCAAAGGCCGCACACCCACCTCGCTATTCAGTCCTGCAGCAGGCCGCTCCCTTGCCATCCCGTCGAACACCTCGCCGTCCAGACAGCACCGCCGGACTGCCTCCCTCCTCATGCTGCGACATGTGCGAGAGGTTCACATTCTGTCTCCTCTTCCTCATCATTGTGTGCTCCAATTTCATGTGCTTCTGTGTTCAATGGTTGCAGATAATTGTTGTTCAGTGATTTTGCTTCCCAGTCATTTAATTTTGTGCAACTACAACCCTTACAGTTTGATTGAGTTTCATGCAGTCAACGTGTTCGATTTATTGCCCCTTCCAAACATCCTTAATTTTACAGATTTGTATAGATGATTTCACCTCAATTTTTCTGGTTCTTATGGATTGATTTAGCCTCTGAAAATTGCAATTGCATTGCCTCTCTGAAAATTGGAATTGCATTAGCAAACTTCGGCCAATCAGGTAACATCCTCTGCTCAGTCAATGTGTTCGATTTATTGCCTACTATCCCCTTTTGAAATGGCATGGCAGTGCGCCAGTGCCCATTAGTCACATTTTTCAGGATGCTATCATCCATTATTACAGATGAACAAACATTTTTCCAGTGTGAACTGCAAAACACAAACAGATACAACTTAGGAGCAAACGGCAGGTCCAATTACACTTGATATTGTTGGGATGTCTCCCTCACAAGGTTGCCAAGTTGCACTTGAGAAATCATAATCCAGTAAAATATCAGCATGATGAACATGCAGAAAATAGGCTCATAGCCTCATAGGGTACCATAATTGTAAATTGTGGCCTTCTTGCAGGTGTAACTGAGACATTACATGATATAGCTCGACTACCTAAAACTAGAGTGCAGTAGTTGAATAAGCATCTTCTGCCTCAGCTCTTACCAAACTAATTGCTACCTATTAGAGATTGCCAGATGGTCTGCTGTTGTTTCAGAAATATAGTCAAGTTGCTGCTGAGGTTTGACTCATAAATATGTTGGTTGTCGACGTGTTCGATTTACTGACCCTTCCAAAACATCCTTAATTTTACAATAATTTACCTTCATGGCAAGAAGGCTCAGAACTTCACAAATGTATCAAATCATTCTACAAATTTAGGCAAAATAACCCCGCAGCATCGCGGCGGGGAGTTCACCTAGTCTTTTCAAAAAGACAAGCAACATACTCTCGAATTAACAGCCCACAAGAATACAAAAGAAGAGAAGAATTCGTAGCCTACCGTACATAGCTCAATTGCTCCAGTTCAGTAATAGGTACCTTTTTTTTCTCTATTTTTTTACCACATCGCCCGCTAAAGCAGGTTTAGAAGCGGTTAAATCTCATCGTGCAACTATACGGCCATCAAACCATGTGAAAGGTGTGGTTAGCACAAACATAAAGTCAAATGAATTATGAGAAAAATTCATCAAGCACGCAAAATTATGTGCTTAGCCTTTTTGTTTCTCAACATTTTTTTTGTTTTTCATTCAAGAATCATCGCATATCGTCCAAGAGCTGTAGTGGTACTTCCTTCATCTCAAAATATTTGCACCTTTTGACTTTTACAGGTCACGTTTGATCATTCGTCTTATTCAAAAAATTATGAAAATATAAAAATAATTATGATATACTTAAAATATATATAGTGATAAAATATGTCGTAGCAAAATAAATACTCTCTCCATCCCAAAATATAGCTTCATTTAGACTTTTCCAAAATAAAAAATTTTCAACTTTGACCGTGAATAATGAAATAATCATAAATGTTAATAACATAAAAATGATATTGGTAGATTTACCATGAAACTAACTATCAAAATATGTAATTTTCTTTATTTGGAATAAATTGTTTTAATAGTTATTGTTGGTCAAAGTTGAAAAAAATTGACTTTAAAAAAGTCTAAACGAAGCTATATTAAGGGAGTAACATTTTTTTTAATTTTTTGGAATAAGACGAATGGTCACTAAGTAATATTAGCTACGGATAGGAGATCTACATTTGTAGCGGGCTAGATCACGGACATTTGTACCGGGGCTTATCCCTACCCGGTACAAATGGCCCCTCACGGGGGCATGTCGGGGCCCTCCTCCTCGTCACCCGGTGCAAATGTCTTCATTTGTACCAGGTGCAAACATACCTGGTACAAATGTAAATTTGGGCCTGGGACAAACACCAGATTCTCTAATAGTGACTACTTCGATAGAAGCAGGAGCAGAGTTCTTTTTGTTAAATGTTGAGAGCGAGAGAGAACGAGGGATGCAAAAGTGATTCTTTGTATCCATTGATGAACAATATAAATATATATACGTATATTCTATTCGGAGAGAGCTGTAACACCCTGAAATTTTCAAATTTCAGGATGTTAATAGAAAAAATAATTAAGCAACAATTTTCTTATAATTTTAAAATTTGCCTAAATTTTATTCTCTTTTCAGGAAATTTAGTATAGGAAAAGGCAATTGTTTGTTTTTATAAATTAAATAAAATAAATATGTATGAGTGTTGCATTTATTTTGGTTGCTTTTGATTTTGTTTGTTGTGTGTTGAAAACGAAAGAAAAGAAGAAAAAAAACAAAAGAGAAAAATACCTTTTCTTCCTCTCTCTCTCCCTTCTCTTTCTCTTCCGACCCAGCAGGCTCGCGGCCCACCTCTTTTTTTCCTTTTCTTTTCTTCTTTCTTTTCCCTCCGCAGCGGCCCACCCTAACCCTTCCGGCCCATCTAGTCCGCCGGCCCGCTCCGCCTCCCTCCCTCTCTCTCCGGCCGACAGGCGGGCCCCGCCTGTCAGCTCCTTCCCCAACCTCCCGCCATCCCCTTCTCCTCCATGGCCGCCGGCCTCTGCTGCTTCCCCGGCGCCCTCCCTTCCCCTCCGCGCCTCCTCCCCTCCCCACTAGCTGCTTATCAATGCGTCGCAACACCCCAGCGATGTTCCCCTTCCCCTTTCTCCCACCGAAACCGCCCCACCGAGCCACCCGGTCATCAATGGCCGGAGCTCCACCGAGCGCCACCCCACCGCCTTTCCGCGCCCCTCCGCGTCCCCCTCTACCCTATAAAACACGAGCCCCGAGCTCCTCTACTCCCCGTACCGCTCCTCCTCTCCTCCTCGCCTTCACAGCGCCGCCGCGCCGAAGGGCTCACCGGAGCTCCACCACGCCGCCTCGATCTCCTTCCTCGCCGCCCTTCTCGCCGTCTCAAGCCCCCCAGGTAAGCTCCTCGTGTCCTTAGCTTCACCTAGGTGCTTTTCCCGTGCGAATTGGTGGCCGGGAGGCCGTCTTTGGCTCTCCGCCGGCGAGCCGCCGGCCGCCCGCCGCCGTGTGCCGCACGCAGGCCACCTGAGCCGTTCGATCACAGATGAGTGGCCCAGATGCACCCCAGCCCTGGTCAAACCGTTTTATAACGGTCAACCCAAGTCTTTCCCCACCACTTTACAAAAAAGACCCTCCAGTTTCTAAAATCATAACCATACCCTCCCACCTAGATGAATCCTTTCTTTTGGGTCCTTTCTTTTATAAATAAACCCCTGACCTTTTAGTTTTCTCCCCAGCCGTCCATGGCTTGATCTGTGGCTCAGATCAAGTCAATCCAAAACCCATACCGGTCAACAGACCCTTTCCTCGGCTGTTTTCCAAGAAAGCCCCTGAACTTTCTAATATCACAGAAAAGCCCTTCCACATATAAGAACCCTTTCAAACAGGTCCTGTTTTTAGCGTTTTAGCCCCTAACCATTCTAGTTTCTCCCACCTGCAGTCCAGTCTTGTTCTTTTGCGCTTAGACCCCTCGGTTCTTTTGTAAGTTTAGGTTTTAGCCCCTGGTTTTTGCAGTTAAGCCCATGGAGTCCCTAGTTTCTTCGCAATTTGGCCCCTAAACCCTGTTTAGCCCCTAGTTTTCACGTTCTAGCTCCGTTTTCATCGTTTCAAGTTGCGTTAGGTTCATAACAACTCAAAGAACGTGTCAGGACCAATGTTGAACATGTTCTTTGTTTTATAATTTATTTAAATATTTAAATATGATTAAATCTTTATACACATGCTTTTCTAATTAAAATCTAATTAGAGTTTAACACGTGTTTTCATAAGAAAGATAATATGATTAATACTTATTAAATAATTCTTTCAATTAAAAGCTAATTAGAGATATACCTCAGTTTTCATAATCAAACTTAAATTGATTAATGATTATGCAATTTGCTTTCTAATAAAAGCAACATAGGCTATATCCCGAGTTTTCTTAATAAATATTAATTTGACTAATATGAATATAAATGTGTTTTTGAATTATAATTTGCTTAGTACAACTCGAAATATAAAGATATACGTTTAGGTGCTTCACATGCTTCTTTTAAAGAAAATGTTTAATTTGCATAAATAATACTTGAATATTTATAAATGAAATTTGAATAAGTTATACACCGTTCCTTTTATATAAATATAACTTGCTTAATTATTAAATAGGGTTATTTCTCTAAAATAACCTATGCACATCTTTTTGAATTAAAATATACCAAGCACATAGCCTTGTGTGATATAATCCAAATCTCCCGATAGTTCCAGGTGTTCTTGCGGTTGCGATCCTAGAGCCAGACCTTGTCCTCTTTTAAAGCTTTTCATGCTTGGTGTATTGTTCTTAGTTGTTCTTGTTTGTCTGCTCTGCGTGTTGTGCTCGATGTTTGCTTCGAGTACAAGATCGAGGTGCTGATCGAAAGTCCTGAAGATCAAGAGTACCGAAAGAGCAAGAGTAGCTTTTTGTTGAGAAAGGCAAGTGACCCTAACCATCCTTCTACCTATGCTTTAAACAAGAATACTGTGAATTAACTAGAACATGGAGAACTACCCAGGAAAATAGTACAACCACAAGACATATGGCTCTGTCTTGGCTAATTAATTAGGGAAGTCTTGTGTGGCTATTTGTCATGGTAGCTTGTGGTACGGAGGAATGCTTTTATGACTCTTCTACTCTGGACAGGTATTGGAACGGAATTGCTATTCTAGGCTAACCTGGTCGGAGAGTAGAAGGAGGGTACGAAAGATAGCCTCTAAGACGTGCTACTATGGACTAATACACATAGGAGGACTCTTTGTAAAGGCCTCGTAGCGTCTCTATGCAACCACACCTCGAAAGTGTGGTAATGTGCCTACTTTTGCACTGCATGGTTGGGTTCAAAGTTCTTCGGAACTTTTACGTGACTTGTGGTGAAAGTGTACAACCTCTGCAGAGTGTAAACTGTTATAACAGCCGTGCTCACGGTCAAGAGCGACCTGGACCCTCACATGATTAATATACTTAATATACTTAAAGATGGACTTTAAATTTGCTTTCTGGTTAATTTTTCGTGGCCTTGCTGAGTACCAACCATAAGTGTACTCATCCTTGCTAACCGCTGCTCAGAGGAAGAAGAAGAAGGTGTATGATGTCCAGAAGATGGTGCTAGGCGTACGCAACCCCCAGTCGTTTGCCTGTGAAATTGGAGCCTTTGCTTCCCAGGATTCCGCTGTAAATCTCTGATAATCTCTCTTTCTTTACGTGATATTGTTTCTGTTATTCACTATGATGTCACTATATGTATGAAAATAGATCCTGGCATACATATAGGTAGCACTTGGTTTTCTTCAGAAAATCGGGTGTGACAGAGTGGTACCAGAGCTATATCGACTGTAGGACGTAAGCCTAGATAGCAATTGTCTCTTCCTAAGGTCTGTTTTACTCTGAAAACAATTCCTACTTTACCCTTGACCATTCTGAGAATTATTCTCACTCTTTGATCTTTTCTTTTCTAAAATCCTCTTTGATACTCTTATCTCTAACTTATCCTTGAACACATATCTCCTCCTCCAATTTATTTTCAATATATCCGTCTTCTCATTGAGACTCTCTTTGCTTCTCTAGTTGTATTGTTTTGGATTCTTATTCTTTGATTCTTAATCCAAAGTGATATCCTGCTCTTTTTTATTCAAAATGTTTTATGATCTTTTTTTTGACGCCTCTTAACTGAGTACAGCTGTAGTATCTGAACATGTGCGAACACACGCAACCCTCACACACACGCACACACTCACACCCTACGCACATATTAAGACCTACAACTACAGACAGCTTGAAGGTCACGTCCTTAGTGAGATCGACGGAGTCACCGAGGGCTTCGTAGACGACGGGCACATCGTTCTGACCATTGTGGCACCACGTGAGGAGGCGAAGAAATTTATTTGGGGGCAAGCCCCGGTGAGACGCCCGAGTTACGATCCCAGGGATCGAACTCGGGCGGGCAGCGCTCGCACCTGAGCGGCTTGCCACTGAGCTACGAGCTCGTTCTCAAAATGTTTTATGATCTGTGCCATCTGACATAAAGTCTTCTCCGGTCATCTGAAATTCTGAAGAATGAATCTATTAGTTCATCTCTTCAAGAAGCATCACATCCAAGCTTAGGATGATCCCTCTGATCATAATAACAACGTGTAGCATCGTTCCTTTGGCTATATGCTGTCTGGTGAAGCTTCGTGTTTGCTTGATGATGCTTGACTTTATGGCCTTGTTTGAGTTGGTTCTTTGAATTAATTGTTGGTGTATTGTGGGTGAGAGCCAGGTGTGGTTCGAGGCTTCGTGTTTGCTTGATGATGCTTGACTTTATGGCCTTGTTTGAGTTGGTTCTTTGAATTAATTGTTGGTGTATTGTGGGTGAGAGCCAGGTGTGGTTCGAGGACTGGTGGATGGTCGCTTCCTGGTGTGATGAGTGATTGACAATGTGGTGTGGACTGATTCTTGGCTAAGTATTACAGGTGTAGGTTGCGGCTTGACTGGTGTTGGTGCAGGTGAAGAACAAGCGCGAAAGGTCGTTGCCGGTGAGGCCTCCAGGTGTGGAGAAGACAAGTAGGCTTGGTTCGAGGGGCCCGGTGGCCAGCGGGGTCAAGTGCGGGCCGCATGGTGGCAAGAACGGCAAGATGAAGTCATGGACAGTTTCTTGGTTGAGCCTCAAAACCAAGGTCGAGCCGGGACTACGTGGGAGCCGAGTCATGAGTGGTGATTGGCGGAGGCTACACCGAGTTCGCGGGGTTTCCGGTGGTTCACCAGAAAACCACTGGGTTCCTTGGTTGATCCACAAAGCCAAGACCGAAGAACCGAAGACGGAGGTGCAGCAGCATCGGACCGGTCTGACCGGTGGGTCTGACCGGTCTGACCAGTGGGTACCGGTCTGACTGGTGGGGAGCACCGGTCTGACCGGTGTGCGACGACACAGTCCGGAATCTTCGAAGTGGAGGACACGCGTCGGGATCGCAAGGCTTGCGTCGAGGCTAAGCAAGTTTGCGGTCGCTGGGCATCCGTCCGATGGAGCGAAGACAAAGATTTCCGAATTCGCCCTTGAGGGGCATGTATCCCTAGTTAGCTAGTAAGGGTATTTTCATCTTTCGGTTGCCTCCATATAACCCAAGTGATGAGAGGATGGCAGCCATCTCTTGGAACCCTAGCTCATTTGCTTTCCTATTTTCTCTTCCTATTTTCCTTAGGATTTTCTTCGGACTAGCTTGAGAGCTTCATGGTGAGATCTTGTGAGAGGGAAGGATGATCGGGCGGCAAGCTAGACCTTGTATGAATCTCTTTGGTATGTATAGATGATTTGGCGTGGTTCCTCAAGGCTTGGATGTGTCTTTCCCGTTTCTCCTTTTTGGTGATTTTCGGAGCCCTTTCTTGGCGATTTTCTTGGAGCGATTTCGAGGCCTTTCTCTTTGGGATTTGGTGGGGGATGTATGTGTGAACCCTTCGTGGTTCTTTTCCCTTTGATTCCCCACCCAAATCCGTGAGCAAAGGGGCTCGATTTTGGGGTTTTCTTGGCTCTAGGGTTAGGGGCGTTCTTGGTGGGATTTCCTCGATTCCTCTTATTTTGACAAGTTTTGGTGGACCAAATCTTGGCTATGGAGTGCTCATGAGGTGTTCCTACTATCCCCAAAGTCTTGTGCAAAACCGTGGAGCGATTCGGGAGATCGGGAGTTGGATTTGTGGGAGTTGACCCGCGGGCGCTGTTCATCCCGAGAGCTCAGGTCACACCGGTCTGACCGGTGCCTCTCACCGGTCTGACCGGTGCAGACTCTGTTGAGTTTTGCTCGGGTGAACGTCTTGGTGAGTTCCCTGTTGTCCTGTGTTGCTGTTGTTTCGGGTTTGGTCCTGTTTGGAGCTCGGGAGGTCAGTTTGGTGGATTTGGGATTTCCTGGCTTGGACCGGTCTGACCGGCGAGCTACACCGGCCTGACCGGTGTAGAGGCCTTCTGTGGAAGTTCTCAGATTTTGCCAGCAGGGACCGGTCTGACCGGTGCTGCTCACCGGCCTGACCGGTGTAGCCCAGTAGCTGCTCGAGTTAGTTTTTCCGCTGCGTTCTCGAGTAGGTGTAGGTGGTTGTTGGTTCCTAGGACCAGTAGCACTTCAGTGGCTGCGTGGTCTTGACCAACTTGTGTAGTTGAGTCGGAGACGTGTTTTGGAAGTCGTGTTCGTCTTGTTGGAGTCCTCATCTCCTTCGAGAAGAATTTTTATCGGCTCCCATTCACTCCCCCCCCCCCTCTCTGGTTCGCCTAATCGGTCCTTCAATTGGTATCAGAGCCAGTTCAGGTCTTCATTGACTCTTACCAGTCTAAGATCCAAAGATGGCGTACCAGGAACGGGGTTCGGGTCCTCCGCACTTCGATGGGAAGAACTACCAGATGTGGCAGAGGCGGATGGCTGTGTTCCTCCGTGGAAAGGGTCAAATCCTTTGGGACGTTACGGTGAACACAGCTTATGTTCATCCGATTAACTTCCTTGCTCCATGATCGAGGGATATGTTTGAAGCCAACAACAAGGCGGTCGACTACTTGTTTCGTGCTCTGTGTCAGCCAGAATTCGATCGGGTTCAGACAGAGGACTTAGCCTGTAGGATTTGGGAGCAGTTGAAGGATACACATGCTAGGAATGCTCAGGTTCAGGCTCGGATGCACGCGACTTACCGGAGAGAGTACGAGAACTTCACTCATCTCCCCGGCGAGTCCGTCGATGCCCTTTTCTAGTGGTTTACGGTCGTTGTGAACAACATGAGAGCCAATGTGGCCGTGCTCCCATACGATGATCATGATAGAGCCGTGAAGCTCTTGCACTCGTTGGATCATACCGTATGGGACGGGAAGTTTGAGGCTATTGTTGAGTCTGAGAAGTATGACACCTTGACGGTGAACGAGCTGTTCTCGAAGCTCAAGTCGGCTGAGTTGGACTGTGGTATGACAGCCAAGATTAAGAGCCCGACTGACTCTCATAGTCTTGCTCTCGTTGGTGGCAAAGGAGTTAAGTCTAATGCTAACGCATCCTCCAGGATGTACTCTCTGTCTTCTTTGATGTCTTTACCAGACGAGGAGTTCGACGTGCTTGGAGAGGACGAGCTGGCGTTGCTGACCAGGCAGTTCGAGAGGCTGCACGAGAACCGGGTGAACTCAAGGAGGAACTCGAGGGCATGTTTCAAGTGCGGCAAGACCGGACACTTTTTCGCCGAATGTCCGAAGGTGAACAACCACGACAAGCACAAGTCCAAGGACAAAGGAAGAAGATCCAAGAAGAAGGAACATGAACATGGGAGGAAGTCACGGACCCGAGAGAAGATCAAGAGATCGAGCGACATCGACTATGACTCTAAGGACGTGTCATCAAGCTCGAGTGAAGAAGAAGAAGAGGACAGCGAGAGGAAACACAGGAAGAAGAAGAAGAAGGACTTCGGCAAGTACTTGAACGGCCTTTGCTGTACCGCAAGCAAGACTTCGAGAGGCTGCAACAAGAAGGATGGTCTTTGCGGCATGGCACGCAGCTCCGGCAGCAAGAGAAGCCAGAAGAACGCCTCGGATTCAGACTCCGACTCCGAGGATGAGGTATGTGATGAGCTCTCTTCTTTGTGCAAGGAGAATGAGGAGTTGGTTGACTTGCTTGATAATCGCGATCACATGCTTAGAGAGGCTAAGAAGCTTAGGAAGGAGCTTAGAGCTTTGCTTGAAGATGCTAGGACTAGAGTGGCTGAGCTAGAAACACAGGTTCTTGATGGCAAGCTTGAAATTGATTCGCTTAAGGCTAGCCCTGTGGTTTCTGATGAGGTTGATTGTGCTGATTGCTCTGTTTTCCTAGCTGATTTGACTGCTCTTAGGGAAAAGCATGCCTCCAAGTGTGAGGAACTAGATGTGCTTAGGGTTGAGTTGGCTGAGCTGCAATCTAGACCCACTTTGCTTGGTGCATGTACTTCTTGCCCTGGTTTGCATGAAAAAATTGCTGAGCTTCGATCTCGCATTATTTCACTTGGGGCTGATTTGAAAGTGCCTATTCCTACTTCTTGTTCTACTTGTGAGTTGCATGCTGTGAAGAATTTGGAACTTGCACAATGTGTTGACCATTTGCAGGATGAAAACAATAAGTTGTGTGAAGTGCTGAGTTGGTTGTCTAGTCAGGAACCTCAGCTTGGTATGATGATTGCTAGCTATAAGCGCTTTGATGGTTGGGCTTTGGGATCTGTTAAGTTTGGTGAGAGCAGTGGTGAGAGAGAAGGGAAATTTGGGAATATTCCAGTTCCACCACAACCCACGCCCAAAGACAAGTTTGCACCCAAGCCAAACCAGTTGCTTAAGCCGAGAGAAAAACCAAGTGAGAAGGCTAGTGAAAAGCCTAGTGAGAAACCTAGTGAGAAGCCTTGTGAAGAGCCTCACCCCAAGCCTAAGGCAAGACCAATCTGTTTCCATTGTGAGTTTTGTGGAAAGGATGGTCACAAGAGAGAGTTTTGCTATAAGAGAGGAAGAGAGGCGAGAATGGCTAAGGAGTGGGCAAATAAGGACAGGTACCACCCTTCTCATAGTGTGCCTGAGCCTCGTATGCCACTACCTAAGGGAAAGGGTGTTGTGCATACGGTTCCAGCATGGAGAGATAGGAGAGCTTCAGGGGGAGGCAAGTTTGCTGGCCGAGGACCACCGGCCAGACCGGTCAGAGTGACCGGTGCTAGGCAGAGTGCTGGACAGTCTGGTTTTCGAGGTCGTGATGCTAGAGGGTTCAGCCCTTTCGGTCGTGGAACAGATGGTAGGCGCTTTGAGTCTGGTGGTGTTGAGTTTGCTGGACGTTCTCCACCTCGTGATCAATACGAGTTTGGGAGAGGTCGCAGCTTTGAGTCTCAGAGGGGCTACGGACCACACTTTCCCTTTCGTGGTATTCGTACTCCTCCAGTGAGACGGGAGTGGTTTTCCCATGGTGGTTCCAGGTTTGATAGGATGGATCGCAGTTTTGATAGGCGCGGTAGGATGGATGTTGCTAACCCTACTTTTGAGGAGATGGCTCGGCACTGGTTTGACACTTTTGGTACTAACCCCAGTGTTGAGTCATTTGCTCGCTCTCGTTCTTGGTTTTGAGTTGCAGGTGGGAGGCCCGGAGAATATTTGGTTGATATCGGGGGTGGTTCTCCGGCCTATACCCCGGTGGTGACATGGAGGTACATCACTTTCGGGGATGGTGGACAAGGACGGGTGAATTCTGAAGAAATGATAAAGGTAAGTGAATTTGTGACCTTCAAGTGTGTGGCCTTGGTCAAGCCACTTGGTTCGTTTCGCTCCTTGCCCTATCTCATGTGTGTAAGGTGAGCTTTGTATGCTCTTTGACCTTAATGCATGAGTTTAGGGGGAGCCTGTGTGCTTAGTGTGCTCTTTGCTCTATCATGTGTACTAAGGGTGAGCTTTGTATGCTCCTTGGCCCTAGTGCATGTGTTTAGGGGGAGCTTGTGAGTTTTGCGCTCTTTTGCTCTTTTGCCGGTGGTGTCGAGCCCTTTTTGCCTCCCCTCGAGGAGCCGGTCGTTTGTGAGCTTTGTGTGTGGGAGCTCCTTTGTAGCATATGTATAGCTTTCCTTTGTGCATTTCTTGCATTTGGCATGGCATATGTAACATGATGTATAGGCATCTTTGTATCTTAGGTTGCATGCATTTTGTATCATATGCATTGTTTAGGAAAGGCTTCTCCTATATACATTGTTCACCATGGAATGATATATATGTCTTTGTGAGCTAGTTTGGTGAGCTATGGTTAGTTTGGCTTAGCTCTTGATGATCTTGATTTATATCCATGGTTGTTGGCTATGTTTTTCCAAAATCTCATATGTATGCTCTCTTGTGAGTAAATGCCTTTATATGATCTTGACATATTTTTGTGGCTTGGCTATGCTTAATTTGTGGTTGGATAGCTTATTTTGATCATATGGGGCCAAAGGCTCATTTGCCATCATGAATGTTTAGCCCCCATGCTTAATCTTGTGGAGGGGCATAAGTTCCTTTTTGTCGCAAAGACATTTCATGTACCAATTTCAAATCTGAAAATGAAATGTAAATTGCTTGGAAAATGTGCTCCCATGTCATATGTGCTAATTTTAAATTTGCTTTGGGTGCTAAACCGTTGCATGATGCCTACCAATGAGAAGTCTCATACATAGAAGTAGACACATGGCTCGGTGGCTTTGACATGACATGAGGTGCTTGTGGGTGTTTATGATGGTCTTATGATTAGAATGGTTGTCCTCGCATGAAGTTTGTGTGGCTTTGCCATTTTGACATGTTTTGCTCATGTTTAGGACTTTGCTCATGAGAGGGTAAATTTTCGCAAAATTACTCAATTCTATCTTAGCTTCGCCCAATGGTTGTGAAACTTGGTGATCTTGTAGTTGATGTCATTACGAAGCCATAGAGTATCTAACTTGCTCATTTGGACATGTGTAGCATCCTTTGATGAATTTTGTCTATTTGAGAAGCTCTAGGTTGCATTTTTTGCATTTTTGGCTTGATTCATGCATTGTCAACAAGGGGGAGAAGTTTGAGCATGTTTTGGCTTGCTGCATGCATTTAGAAGGTTTCCAAGTGGTTTCAAGTTAGTTTTGAGCTCGTGCAGTTCCCAGTTTTACCGAGGTGGTCATCGGCCTGACCGGTGAGGTACACCGGTCTGACCGGTGTGAGGTTCAGGTGCTGGGCGATCTAGCAAACCGGTCTGACCGGTGTGGTTGACCGGTCTGACCGGTTAGAGCAAAGCTGAAGCAGCTGCTCTGTTTTGCGAGGTGGTTTGCTTGCATGTGTGCAGGGGGAGCTCTTTGTGGTTTTCGAGCTTTGGATTGTTGGCTTGTGCTCTTTGCTTGAGCATGGTTTTGTCTCGGATGTGTCGAGCCGTTGCCCTTGCCTAAGGGGTCCGAGACTTGTCTTCTTCAAGTGATCTTGCTCTTTGCCTTTCTTTGGCTTTCGATCGCTTGTTGGAGTTTCTTTTAGTCATTTCTTTTCTTTTTCTTTTCTCTTGGTTACCAAAACGTGTGTGTTGTCAATGCACTCATCAAGGGGGAGATTGAGAGCCAGGTGTGGTTCGAGGACCGGTGGATGGTCGCTTCCTGGTGTGATGAGTGATTGACAACGTGGTGTGGACTGATTCTTGGCTAAGTATTGCAGGTGCAGGTTGCGGCTTGACTGATATTGGTGCAGGTGAAGAACAAGCACGAAAGGTCGTTGCCGGTGAGGCCTCCAGGTGTGGAGAAGACAAGTAGGCTTGGTTCAAGGGACCCGGTGGTCAGCGGGGTCAAGAGCGGGCCGCATGGTGGCAAGAACGGCAAGATGAAGTCATGGACGGTTTCTTGGTTGAGCCTCAAAACCAAGGTCGAGCCGGGACTACGTGGGAGCCGAGTCATGAGTGGTGATTGGCGGAGGCTACACCGAGTTCGCGGGGTTTCCGGTGGTTCACCAGAAAACCACTGGGTTCCTTGGTTGATCCACAAAGCCAAGACCGAAGAACCGAGGACGGAGGAGCAGCAGCATCGGACCGGTCTGACCGGTCTGACCGGTGAGGAGCACCTGTCTGACCGGTGTGCGACGACGCAGTCCGGAATCTTCGAAGCGGAGGACACGCGTCGGGATTGCAAGGCTTGCGTCGAGGCTAAGCAAGTTTGCAGTCGCTGGGCATCCGTCCGATGGAGCGAAGACAAAGATTTCCGAATTCGCCCTTGAGGGGCATGTATCCCTAGTTAGCTAGTAAGGGTATTTTCGTCTTTCGGTTGCCTCCATATAACCCAAGTGGTGAGAGGATGGCAGCCATCTCTTGGAACCCTAGCTCATTTGCTTTCCTATTTTCTCTTCCTATTTTCCTTAGGATTTTCTTAGGACTATCTTGAGAGCTTCATAGTGAGATCTTGTGAGAGGGAAGGATGATCGGGCGGCAAGCTAGACCTTGTATGAACCTCTTTGGTATGTATAGATGATTTGGCGTGGTTCCTCAAGGCTTGGATGTGTCTTTCCCGTTTCTCCTTTTTGGTGATTTTCGGAGCCCTTTCTTGGCGATTTTCTTGGAGCGATTTCGAGGCCTTTCTCTTTGGGATTTGGTGGGGGATGTATGTGTGAACCCTTCGTGGTTCTTTTCCCTTTGATTCCCCACCCAAATCCGTGAGCAAAGGGGCTCGATTTTGGGGTTTTCTTGGCTCTAGGGTTAGATGCGTTCTTGGTGGGATTTCCTCGATTCCTCTTGTTTTGACAAGTTTTGGTGGACCAGATCTTGGCTATGGAGTGCCCATGAGGTGTTCCTACTATCCCCAAAGTCTTGTGTAAAACCGTGGAGCGATTCGGGAGATCGGGAGTTGGATTTGTGGGAGTTGACCCGCGGGCGCTGTTCATCCCGAGAGCTCAGGTCACACCGGTCTGACCGGTGCCTCTCACCGGTCTGACCGGTGCAGACTCTCTGTTGAGTTTTGCTCGGGTGAACGTCTTGGTGAGTTCCCTATTGTCCTGTGTTGCTGTTGTTTCGGGTTTGGTCCTGTTTGGAGCTCGGGAGGTCAGTTTGGTGGATTTGGGATTTCCTGGCTTAGACCGGTCTGACCGGCGAGCTACACCGGCCTGACCGGTGTAGAGGCCTTCGTTGGAAGTTCTCAGATTTTGCCAGCAGGGACCGGTCTGACCGGTGCTGCTCACCGGCCTGACCGGTGTAGCCCAATAGCTGCTCGAGTTAGTTTTTCCGCTGTGTTCTCGAGTAGGTGTAGGTGGTTGTTGGTTCCTAGGACCAGTAGCACTTCAGTGGCTGCGTGTCTTGACCAACTTGTGTAGTTGAGTCGGAGACGTGTTTTGGAAGTCGTGTTCGTCTTGTTGGAGTTCTCATCTCCTGTGAGAAGAATTTTTATCGGCTCCCATTCACTCCCCCCCTCTCCGGTTCGCCTAATCGGTCCTTCAGTGGGTCTTCTACCTGCAATGACATTAGTTGCTTAGTTGGGTTCTTCTTTTGTACCTCCCACCTCCTTGTTTCCCTCTTTCTTTCTACTTAACCCTATGGAAGATGTCAGAAGATCAAAGTTTAGAAGCAACACCAACATCAACAACAAGAAACCTACAAACATGTGCAGACATCAACACATGAAAGAAGTTAAAGAAAAAGATGATCAATTTCTTTTGTTACCCCTGTTATTCTCCTCTCTACCACAGTTTATTTACAATCACAACAACCAGGAAAAGATGGATATGATATCAAGAATTCTACCTGCTCTTCAATTTATTTATTCCCGTTCTCTTCTGATCTTGATCTTTGTCCACCAACCAGATGGAAAAAGGCAACCAAGACGAAAGAAATGATAGCAGTTACAACCCTGGATACGACCAATATCTGTCACTATATCTAAACCCGGAGGATACACATACAAAGTTTTGGAATACTGAGCCACCTAGGTTCTCAACACTATGGAGCACCTAGAAGCTGAAGACTGGATCATGACAGTTGAGAAGAAATTAGATATGGCACAATGCAATGATAGAGAAAAGGTTTTGTATGCATCCGGACTACTTCTAGGAGCAGCTTCAGAATGGTGGGATTCCTACATCTACGAACATGAGCAACCACAAAGTATTGTTTGGAAGGAATTCAAGGACAACTTTATATCACACTTTATTCCTGTAAGTGCGATGAAGCTCAAAAGGAAGGAGTTCCTTAGCTTGAAGCAGGGACAAATGACAGTGACTGAGTATAGGGATAAATTTATCTAGTTATCAATGTACGCCCCAAGATCGTCTGAAAGTGATAAGAAGAAACGTGAACATTTCATCAAAGGGTTGAATGAAGACCTCCAGAGTATACTAAGCTTACATGAATATTCCAGTCTGCAAGATGTCATCAACAAAGCTATTGAGTTAGAAGGCAAACTACAGGAAATCATAAGTAAGAAGAGGAAAAAAAAATTCTAGAGCAACGTGATAACAGTTCACACCTTTACCATTTGTCTCAAGCATTAGATTATCCTGAAGATGAGTATGAAGATCCACCATGCAGTTATCGAAACATTAAAGAAAGTGGAGCTTGTTTCTACTGCAAAGATCATGGACATTTTATTAACAGGTGCCCTAAGAAACGTGCTGACCGATATGAGAAGAAAGCTCAGCAGAGGCAGAATAAACAAATCAATGCCCAAGAAGCATTTGGATCAAATGAAGAACTTTAAAGGTTGGGAATGAGGACTTGAAGTATGATTCGAGACGGTTAAATTTATGAAAAAAATGATCATGGAGTCAATCCAGCTCTATTCAAATCACTTTATCATGATGGGAAGAAAGTTCTTCAAAGATGAATCAACGAAGCTGAGGAAAGAAATGGATAATTACAAATGGAGCAGGACTAAGTATCATGAGATGTTTTATTTTAATATGAGAGTTGTGAATAATAAAGAAGCATGTTTATGGAGCTTGTGTAAGGAGAACTATATGGAAGCAAGTTAAGCAATGTTGGATGCTAAACACCTGAACCCTTGTTTCATGCTAGCCTTTGCGAATCTCGGGACGAGATTCCTTTTAAGAGGGGTAGATTTGTAACACCCTGAAATTTTCAAATTTCAGGATGTTAATAGGAAAAATAATTAAGCAACAATTTTCTCATAATTTTAAAATTTGCATAAATTTTATTCTCTTTTCAAGAAATTTAGTATAGGAAAAGGCAATTGTTTGTTTTTATAAATTAAATAAAATAAATATGTATGAGTGTTGCATTTATTTTGGTTGCTTTTGATTTTGTTTGTTGTGTGTTGAAAAAGAAAGAAAAGAAAAAAAAGAGAAAAACCCCTTTCCTTCCTCTCTCTCTCCCTTCTCTTTCTCTTCCGGCCCAGCAGGCTCGCGGCCCACCTCTTTTTTTTCCTTTTTTTTTCTTCTTTCTTTTCCCTCCGTAGCGGCCAACCCTATCCCTTCCGGCCCATCTAGTCCACCGGCCCGCTCCGCCTCCCCCTCTCTCTCTCCGGCCGACAGGCGGGCCCTGCCTGTCAGCTTCTTCCCCAACTTCCCGCCATCCCCTTCTCTTCCATGGCCGCCAGCCTCTGCTGCTTCCCCGGCGCCCTCCCTTCCCCTCCGCGCCTCCTCCCCTCCCCACTAGTTGTGCATCAATGCGCCGCAACACCCCGGCGTCGTTCCCCTTCCCCTTTCTCCCACCGAAACCGCCCCAACGAGCCACCCGGCCATCAATGGCCGGAGCTCCACCGAGCGCCACCCCACCGCCTCTCTACGCCCCTCCGCGTCCCCCACTACCCTATAAAGCACGAGCCCCGAGCTCCTCTACTCCCCGCATCGCTCCTCCTCCCCTCCTCGCCTTCACAGTGCCGCCGCGCCGAAGGGCTCACCGGAGCTCCTCCGCGTCGCCCCGATCCCCTTTCTCGCCGCCCTTCTCACCATCTCAAGCCCCCAGGTAAGCTCCTCGTGTCCTTAGCTTCGCCTAGGTGCTTTTCCCGTGCGAATTGGTGGCCGGGAGGCCGTCTTTGGCTCTCCAACGGCGAGCCGCCGGCCGCCGGCCGCCGCAGGCCGCCGTCTCCGCCGCCGAGTGCCGCACACAGGCCACCTGAGCCGTTCGATCACAGATGAGTGGCCCAGATGCACCCCAGCCCCGGTCAAACCATTTTATAATGGTCAACCCAAGTCTTTCCCCGCCACGTCACAAAAAAGACCCTCCAGTTTCTAAAATCATAACCATACCCTCCCACCTAGATGAATCCTTTCTTTTGGGTCCTTTCTTTTATAAATAAACCCCTGACCTTTTAGTTTTCTCCTCAGCCGTCCATGGCTTGATCTGCGGCTCAGATCAAGTCAATCCAAAACCCATACCGGTCAACAGAGCCTTTCCCCGGCTGTTTTCCAAGAAAGCCCCTGAACTTTCTAATATCACAGAAAAGCCCTTCCACCTATAAGAACCCTTTCAAACAGGTCCTGTTTTTAGCGTTTTAGCCCCTAACCTTTCTAGTTTCTCCCACCCACAGTCCAGTCTTGTTCTTTTGCACTTAGACCCCTCGGTTCTTTTGTAAGTTTAGGTTTTAGCCCCTGGTTTTTGCAGTTAAGCCCCTGGAGTCCCTAGTTTCTTGCAGTTTGGCCCCTAAACCCTGTTTAGGCCCTAGTTTTCATGTTTTAGCTCCGTTTTCACCGTTTCAAGTTGCGTTAGGTTCATAACAACTCAAAGAACGTGTTAGGACCAATGTTGAACATGTTCTTTATTTTATAATTTATTTAAATATTTAAATATGATTAAATCCTTATACACATGCTTTTCTAATTAAAATCTAATTAGAGTTTAACACGTGTTTTCATAAGAAAGATAATATGATTAATACTGATTAAATAATTCTTTCAATTAAAAGCTAATTAGAGATATACCTCGGTTTTCATAATCAAACTTAAATTGATTATTGATTATGCAATTTGCTTTCTAATAAAAGCAACATAGGCTATATCCTGAGTTTTCTTAATAAATATTAATTTGACTAATACGAATATAAATGTGTTTTTGAATTATAATTTGCTTAGTACAACTCGAAATATAAAGATATACGTTTTGGTGCTTCACATGCTTCTTTTAAAGTAAATGTTTAATTTGCATAAATAATACTTGAATATTTATAAATGAAATTTGAATAAGTTATACATCATTCCTTTTATATAAATATAACTTGCTTAATTATTAAATAGGGTATTTCTCTAAAATAACCTATGCACATCTTTTTGAATTAAAATATACCAAGCACATAGCCTTGTGTGATATAATCCAAATCTCCCGATAGTTCGAAGTGTTCTTGCATTCGCGATCCTAGAGCCAGACCTTGTCCTCTTTTAAAGCTTTTCATGGTTGGTGTATTGTTCTTAGTTGTTCTTGTTTGTCTCCTCTGCATGTTGTGCTCGATGTTTGCTTCGAGTAGAAGATCGAGCTGCTGATCGAAAGTCCTGAAGATCAAGAGTACCGAAAGAGCAAGAGCAGAAGAGCAAGAGTAGCTTTTTGTTGAGAAAGGCAAGTGACCCTAACCATCCTTCTACCTATGCTTTAAACAAGAATACTGTGAATTAACTAGAACAAGGAGAACCACCCAGGAAAACAGTACAACCACAAGACATATGGCTCTGTCATGGCTAATTAATTAGGGAAGTCTTGTGTGGCTATTAGTCATGGTAGCTTGTGGTACGGAGGAATGCTTTTATGACTCTTCTACTCTGGACAGGTATTGGAACGGAATTGCTATTCTAGGCTAACCTGGTCTGAGAGTAGAAGGAGGGTATGAAAGATAGCCTCTAAGACGTGCTACTATGGACTAATACACATAGGAGGACTCTTTGTAAAGGCCTCGTAGCGTCCCTATGCAACCACACCTCGGAAGTGTGGTAATGTGCCTACTTTTGCACAGCATGGTTGGGTTCAAAGTTCTTCGGAACTTTTACGTGACTTGTGGTGAAAGTGTACAACCTCTGCAGAGTGCAAACTGTTATAACAGCCGTGCTCACGGTCAAGAGCGACCTGGACCCTCACATGATTCATATACTTAAAGATGGACTTTAAATTTGCTTTCTGGTTAATTTTTCATGGCCTTGCTGAGTACCAACCATAAGTGTACTCATCCTTGCTAACCGCTGCTCAGAGGAAGAAGAAGAAGAAGGTGTATGATGTCCAGAAGATGGTGCTAGGCGTACGCAACCCCCAGTCGTTTGCCTGTGAAGTTGGAGCCTTTGCTTCCCAGGATTCCGCTGTAAATCTCTGATAATCTCTCTTTCTTTACGTGATATTGTTTCTGTTATTCACTATGATGTCACTATATGTATGAAAATAGATCTTGGCATACATATAGGTAGCACTTGGTTTTCTTCGGAAAATCAGGTGTGACAAGAGCTCTCCGTTTAGTCCTATCTCGAGAGCTCGTCCCATCACCGTTGATCTTGAATTGGACGCGTCTGCACTCCTCACCCATCCTTTTCCACGCACCGCCCATAGAGCAGCGAAGAGCAACGGATGCGAGAAGAAAAAATCTATCCCTTCCTCGTAACAACCCAGCGTGTGGGACCCACATGGTGCCCTCCATTGTTTCCTAGCGCCTTCTACCGATCTACCTCCGACAGAGGACCCACTGCGGCGCAGGGGGCGATGGATCCGGGGTGGCAGAGGCGTCCTCCGGTGTCCGGCTGTGGAATAGGGGAAGGCGAGACGGTGCGCGGCCTTGGGCAAGGTCCTGCTCACCGGCGGATCCGTGTTGTCACGGCGTCGGGACGCGCAGCAGCGAGACCAGGGTAGCAACCCTCGATCCACCGATGTGCAATGGTGGCTCCGACGCGAGAGCTGCCGACTGACCCAACGAGCGAGCGGTGCCAGCTCTGGTGCACCCTCCCGGCGAGGGAGCAGTGGTGGCTCCGCACACGCTCTCTTCAGGGATGTGACGTGCCGCGCCACGCTGAGTGAGGCTACGGGTCCAGGGGCAGCTAGCAGAGATGAAGTTTCAGGAGCAGCGAAGGCGATACGTGGCGAGCCGAGGCGATGCATCAAGGGAGCCGGTACATCTGGAACCATTCTGCAGCATGTACCTCGACTTGAGGCCTCGCCCTGAATCAAGGGGAAGTGCAAGTTTGACGACCCAACGCAAGAGGGACCTCCTTCGACGATGTGGCGGCACTAGCGATTCAAGTAAGGGGCAACCGGAGGTCACAGATCGAGGTTTGTGAAGATCCTCTTTACGTCCTTGTTTGTGCAGGTATTTAAGTCAGGAGTGTTTTCCAATTTGGATTGCTATTTGATCCTGTTCTTCAAGATCTACCGTTGCACGAATCCTATTCATTTGGTTTAATTTGATGAGTAGCCTAGGGTTTGCCAATTGTTGCAATTTATCTCATCAGCGTTAGGGGCTGAATGGGCATCCAACATCATCAGAGTAAAATTCATGTTCTCAGATTTGAGTAGTCCGGCACCTATGATCCAGAACATAAGTACAACCCCTCTCGTGAACATTCCTGAATTCGGCATAACATGAGATGAACATTTTTGTGGTGTGCAGTCTCTAGAGTTGTTCGTCACTGAAACTGAACATTACTGTCTACGCTCTAAAATTTCAATCACCTATGTCCTTCAAAAAATTTGTCACCTATGTAATGGACATGTATATAGCTTGCAAAAGACTAGCAGAAAGTTATATGATTTTTCGTTTTGAGATGTTGTGTCAAGGAATGATCTTGGAGTTCCGTTTATCATCCAGCTTCTTTGAGTTGCTCTCGTAGTCTAAATGTTACTTGCGTGTATAGTATAATTTCTTACCATAGACTGTGTTATGTGCTATGTTCTGGCATTTATGATATTTACTTTTATAATTTGGGCAATTTACATGCATTAGCCATAACATTTTGGCATGCACCTATTGTCTACTTGCATCTATTGTCTACTGGATGGTTTTTTATTATTATCATGCACCATGTGGGGTGATTCTGGAGTAACCAGGAATGCACTTCTGCATCTTTTTTTTGTGTGTGATGCAAACATATTTTTCCTTCCAAATGGAAATAGCCAGTACAGCATATGTTGTTTGTAGGATTAGTATGAAAGATCAAATTCGATTGGTGTTTACTTGTGGAAATAATATCAATTGTTCGTTTCTTTATTCTCTTATATGATTTCAGGATAGGAACTGAAATCAACATAACAATTCTTTTAGTGCTTATAAACATTTGAAATGATTCTTCAATGTGTGGGATATCTGAAATGCTTTAGCTGATGCTTTGTTTTAGGTCCTAACACTTGTGCATACGCCCCTCCCCTTGATTCAGTAAAGTCCCATCTATGTGGTACTAGTAGGACTGTTATTTGGCATTTCACACTCATATTTCTGTGATTTATTTTCTCTAAATGATAAAGTAACTAATAACTGGTTTAGATGAGATTAAAAGTAACTAACAATTTACTGATATTGGATAGGAAGTAACCGAGCCTTCATTTTAAACATATAGAAAGTAATTGAACTTTATTTGACATTATATGCTTGCACCGTTTGAAAGCAAATCATATTTTGTAGAAGTAACAAATCACTGACTGAATATACATGGGAAGTAACTTCATTTGTTCGTTCTTTGTCCCCTTCCTACATGAAGTAACTAATTATTACTTTATAGAGTAAAATACACCGGAGGTCCATCAACTTGTAAGGAGGTGTCACTTAGGTCCATCAACTCTCAAAATGCATTTCTGGGTCCATGAACTTGTTGAGTCATTCACCACAGGTCCATAACTGTCCAGATATGCTTGTACTGGTGACATAACATGATGACTTGGCTCAAGAAGCATCTTCTAGTTGAGGCATTTCAATGAGTAGCTTACAAATGGGCAACACATATACTTAGACATTCCTTGGGTTGAATAACGGTAGCCTCCTCGCATGTACGACAGGAGTAGGCTGCTGTCGTTTAGCTCCGGAAATATCAAGCATGTGTCACTTATAAGCTGCTCGATGAAATGCCTCAATTAGTATGTGCTTCTTCTTGCCAAGTCATCATGTCATGTCACTAATAGAAACATATGTGGACAGTTATGGACCTGCGGTGAACGACTCAACAAGTTTATGGACCTAAAAATGCATTTTCAAAGTTGATGGACCTAAGTGACACCTTCTTACAAGTTGATGGACCTCCGGTGCATTTTACTCTACTTTATATGTCGCACCAAAAATTACTCACCACCCATTTAAGTTTTTCTAAAATATAGCAAGAGGAAATCCTAGAACCTTAAGAAGAAATGCTGATGAAAACAAACAAGAACCACCTTCAGGATTAGTTGGTCTAGAATAAGCAGATATGGTTGCTCAAGCAGTACCAAATGCTCACGTTAGTTCCCATGGATCATTTGGAAGTTTTATAAGCCCGAGGCAACAACTAAGATGACCCAGCCCGCACCACCCATATGTGCCTTTTTATTTTAATGAAATAATAGTTACCTATGGAGATCTGCATACCATACTTTTGTTAATGATTTGTTCCCCCATGTGCACGCACTCATGATTTGGTGTTGGATTTTGCTACAAAGTAGCTTTATTTCACATGCAGTCTCATAAGAAGTAACTAATTCTTTACTTGTATTCCATGCAAAGTAACTAACCATATATTCATTGACACAAGAAGTAACTAATTACGGATTCTTATTGGGTTGGATGTAACCGATGTTGCTATTGCCATCTTTATGCTCGCATATTAACAACATGCTTATAGCACAATGTAGTAGTTCTTTGTTTTCATATTAACAACATGTTGTCATGATGTACTCAAAGCTTTTTCCCATGTAGCATGTCTCTACATTATGAAACCAACTCATAATTTTTTACTACTTTTTGTTCATTTTTCTTTATTATTTAGTTCTTATCAGCAACTTCCGCTGCACCTTACAAGCTATACATGTACCTTTTTTCCCTAGATATGATTGTGGATACTTTATGCTCAAGTACATCGAATATTAGGATGGCAAAACAATGCCACAAATCAACCAATTGGACATGCATAATATCGTACCGAATTCATGACAGTGCTCTACTTCAAAACAAATCTTTGTACTTGGCACCAAGTGCTTAAGAATTAACAAAGGTAATAATTAAAATCACATAAGTACATTCTCATGCTACTTATCTGACTAGAAAGTACCTTCTCATCCTGATTATATGACTAGAAAGTAACTTATCATGATGTCTATCTGATTATGAAGTAATTTCTCATGCATCTTATCTGACTAGGAAGTACCTTCTCCTGCTACTTATCTGAGTAGAAGTAACTTCTCATGCAACTTATCTGACTAGGAAGTACCTGATCGGGAGTAACTAGTCACACATTTGAA
Source organism: Cenchrus fungigraminus (assembly GCA_036936925.1). NCBI lineage: Eukaryota > Viridiplantae > Streptophyta > Magnoliopsida > Poales > Poaceae > Cenchrus > Cenchrus fungigraminus. Next base: position 4,766,334 of record CM072769.1, read on the forward strand.
TTACTTCGGAAGTAACTTTATTTTAGTTTAAATGTTGTAGGAAGTAACTATGGTCCTTATGTGAGCATTCAGGAAGTAACTACTAACTAGGCATGTAGGAAGTAACGCAGGTCCTGATGTGTACATCCAAGAAGTAACTTTATTTTTTTGAAACATGCATGATCTAAGTAGCCATTTATTAGCAAGAATATGAAGTAATTCAAGTTTTGTCTGCTTTTGTATAATTTTTGCATTTGCATCTAAGGCAACATCAGTTCATATTTTTTTGTGTCAGTCGTGTGTTCTCGATAACCTGTGTTTGACATAACTAGCTTTTTTTCTCAACGGTGCAGCGTCATCTACCTTTTCATCAAGTGATAGTTCATATTAGCAGGTATGCCATAACCATGCACATTTTTTCCTTTTTACCATGATCTAGTTAATATATCACTTTATTTAAATTAACTTGTTTTTATTTGAAGTAACTATTTTTTGCTTTTGCACATAATTTTTGGAAGTAACTTCTTCTGAATTTATATTACATAGGAAGTAACACACCATATGTTCAGTGACCCAAGAAGTAACAAGTACTGAATGCTGACAGCACAACGTAGTTCTATGCATTACAATACTGTCTGCATATTGTCAACATAAATTCTTTTGCCAGTAGATTTATTCTTTTCATCCGCCTCTCCATATTTTAATTGTATAGAAGGATGAAACTCACTTATTTTTACATGTACCAAATTATAATTATTGAATGCGACTTGTTCATTTTTTGCATTATTATTCTTAGTCCATGCCCTTGCCCCTAATCCTGAACATTCAGAAAGTAACTAGGCATGCTTTTATATCGTATATGAAGTAACTTGGCTTTAGTTTGAGAGTAACTAAGTATTGCTATATATTATATATCATTAGCCTCCTATGTTTTCTTTAATCTTTATGTGCACCTTCATATGTTTAAAATGTAACATTTGCTTGCGTTTTACCGATTTAGAATGTAACTTTAAATTTTATTTTACCAATTTTGCAAACCAAGAAAGTAACCAAATTATTTTATTTGTCTTTAGATTACCAACATCACAATTTAGATGTTCGTTGTTTTGAAAGCTATGTGTAATAACATTTGTGTAATACGGACTAACATTTTGTCATTGTTTGCTACCAGACATTTTCAGTCTACATATTCATGCTTCGTTTTCAACTATTAACCTCGCTTTTCTCCGTTCTTGACAATTGATGCCAGATGATGGATAATGGGCCAATTAACTATGAATATGCTTAACTTTTTTCAACGATTAACTTCAATGTTACCTTTTCTTGCCCTTTTAACTGTGAATATGTTTGTTTTCCATTCAGGGATAGAGATCTAAATCTGAAGTAAAGGAGTTAGCGGATGCAAGGACTTCATGTTTAAGCAATCAAGAAACATGACTTTTTTGTGTGTGGGTAATAAAAAACAAGACCTTATATTATTATAGGATGCATGATTATGAACCACTTATAAATATGATGGATGTAACTATTTTTTTCTGTCTAGGGAGATCAACTGTTAGATGTTTATGTTTCAGAAGTTGTATTTTGTGTTCGGGATGAGAATGGTGTGCACTTGGACATGCGTGATCTCCCTTTGATGTTGTCTATGTTCCCATGTTGTCTTGTTTCTTAGTTTTCATCTGTTCTGGCATTTTTTTCAACCTGATTCGTGGCTGGGTGATCCTAGATTTATTTGTCATTCGAGCAGCGATGGTGGATGAGAATGACAGACGTTCGCTGCTTCAGTGCTGTAACAAATCCAGTGGGCATCCATGGTTTTGCTAGTTATATGGACCGTATCATCTTTTGTTTGAGGTCTTGTTTTGTTGTTAATTCTTCTAAGCTGGCCCTCGTCCTTTTTTTACTTCCTGCAACTTTTTTGGTATCAGTTTTTCCCGCCAAATTCCTCCACCCGTGGGCACGGTACTCTCCATTTGTTTTTTTTTTGCGTACAGTAGGCGTAGACCGATAAATAAATAGCACATAATCCCGCGTACATGTGGGGGTCCTTTCCGTTAATGGAGATATGCTAAATATGGGGGGCTCTCCTGCTAGCGCTAAAAGGAGAGGCCTCTTCGTGTACTCAGCTCCATATATATACAATGCCAACAGGCATTTGCCTGTGACCGAAGGGGTGTCTGAAAGGGTGTCTTGCGCCAAACTTTTCCTCCGAAGGAGCCTAATATCTAACTGTCATTAGCAGTTGCTAATGGCATAATTATCCTAATTGATCATTAATTAATTATATCTAATCAATCCTAACATTTTTCATCTATATTCCCCAATCAGATAGAGAAAGCTGCCCACCAGCCCTTCAATTTTGGAAACAAGATGTGTCTAGACATCAATCGTTTGAGATTTAACTATCTCTCAATCATTTTTGTTTTTAACTATGGATTCTGAATCCAGCGGCTAGTGGTAATTGACAGTTAATTTTTTATTGTCGGGTCCGCTTCCCGCTTTGCACCCGTTATTAGGTCGACTGAGCGCAGCAGCATCCAAGAATACGTTTTGGACTTCATTTTCCATTTCCACCGGTTTTTGGGCTGGTTGTTGTTGCCAGCCCAGTTCGAAATGAGCCTTCACCTTTTTGTACTTTATTTACGTTTGTCAACATGTTTCTAGAGCGCATGTCATGCTATTGATTAGAAAAAAAACTAATCAAGGCCATGTGTTATACTGCCATGTCATTTTTTTTACATGCAGGAAGAGGGGAAAAGGGAAATACTCCCAAACCAGACATGACGCACTAACTAATCTGTGAAAGAAGAAAAAGAAAGCAGATGGCCTGTTTTTTTTTCTTTGCAAACTAGACTAGAAAAAGATCGAAAAACAGCAAAATAAAAAAGATGCAGGTATTGTTTTTGGGCGGACAAGAAGATCCACGATCTTTAATGCAAGAGGAAAAGAAACCTGAATTTTGTATTTTTGAGAAAGTACCAGCAACAAATAATTGCATTTCTTTCAGTCCAATCACATTAACAATTCAAGAGAAATTTTGAGCTTCGCAAATATCTGATAGGACAAAAAAAGAGACGGGTTTATGTAAATTTGGCCATATGAATTGTGTTTCTTAGACAAAGAATAAAAAAACTGAATGGTCTGAGTAGAAATACATACTTCGACATACATAATAAACTCACAAGAAGCCCTCTAAAAAAAGTCACAAAAAGCACCAAGCTATCCGACTCCATTCACGGTGCGAGTTACATTGCAAAAAAAATTAAAAAAATGGTTGGAGGCTTTTATACATATGCTAAAAACACAGATAGAGCAAGAAAACTTTCATGACTTCGTGGAATGTTTATTTCCCCTTGTGAGATCAAGCTATTTCCCCTTGTGAGATCAAGCAAGACAGTGTGAGAACTGTAAACGAAACTCCCCCTTAAGCAACTTTGTCTGCAGGAAAATAGCAGTTAAAAAAACAGCACATGCCCAAAATCTTTAATGGGACACTAATACTAGTGTGTGACACACTTACTATCTTCATGTACTCAGAAGTTGTGAAGGTTGGATTAGTACTGTAGCACTTTCAATCCCTTCAGTTTCTTCATTAGACCAAAACATGACAGTCTTGGATCATCCTACAAATTATAATTCAAGAAATACTTTCAATGTGCAAAGAGTAGGATATTTTTTAATATCATGAGATGCCATCATAAATACCAATGCAACATTTTTTAAATGAAATAGGTTATGAGAAATTGTATCCACTGGCTGCTGGAGAACAAAAAAGAAAAGAAAACATGCTGACAGTTCTACGGAACAAATATGACAATTTTATGCTGCGAGATCTAATGACATACTTTGAGTAAACCAATCACTACATATGTCATGTGTGTCAGACAGAATACCTGCAAGAATTAGTTAATTTTAGGGCTTAAGTAGCAATGTGGATCCATGAAAAACCTCATAATCCTGCCTTTACAGTGGAAAGATCAGTGTCTTTGTAGAATGAATTCCTTGGGCGCCTTTGAAATTGCTTCATGAATCCAAATAAGCAAACCTCGGTAAAAAGAAAATACTGACAAAAAGGAAAATAAGCAAATTGTGAAACAAACATGCCATAGGGAAAATCATGCAAAGCAGGGGTGCTAATCAGTGTACAAATTTTTTGTCCCCCCAAATATGAGTCTCAAATATGAGTGGATTATCATGTCAATAAATTTACAAAATAAGAACAAGACACACGGTGCAGGCAAGGCAACCAATTCAGGTACTCTTGCTTTGACATATACACTCAGTTTAATATATATCCTGCTACCTTAATGGAATGAGGTGCAGTTCTCCTGCGCGACTGCGCTGTTCGAGAAAAAAAAATATCATACTAGTGCTAAAGAAATAAAAAAATGAATAGTAAGAAACTCTGGCAGCCAGACACGGACAAAACGAAAATTTCTCGAAAAAAACACTAGTATTTCTCGAAAAACACAATAAATATGAGTATTTCTTGAAAAAAACATAAAAACATAAATATTTGCTTGACAAACACAAGGAAAACACTGCAGAAAAATTGGGAGATTAAGATTGTTATGCAAAAGAAAATAAGCATCAAAGGGAGAGCAATTTGCTAAAAATGAATAAAAAAAGGATTTATTGTGCACAGACTAACATTCTTCCACCGCACAATTTCAGAAAAGGCACAAAACACATGTAGTGTGCGGTAGGAAATAAAAATGAGAGATTAGGACTAACCGGGGGGGGGGGGTACCATGGGAAAATAGAGACCCTGAGAAGGGATAAAATCAAAAGAGACTACATGCCCTTATGGTTTTGAAGAAAGGAACTTTACTGTAGAACTCGATAAAAGTTGAAATGGAAGAAAAATTACAATATCCAACATAAGTAACAAATTTAGCTACCGCTTATCCTAATCTAGTAGCATTGAAGTTAACAGAAAATTCCTTGTAGTAGATACAATTTTAAAAAAAACTTATAATTGACAGCTATGTTGATTTTATTAAATAGAGATGTACTCCCTCTTTCACTACAGATTGCAATAGGATTAATTAAGCAAAGATCCACAAGAAAATGAGATAGATGTTTGTACCTAGAATGATTAGATGTGACAACAGTTAATTGACAGATCTGAAATTGAGATGGTGCGATATTCTCAAAAAAAAAATTGAGATGGTATGATAGATCTGAAATAAAAGAAGACATAAGTCATAACAAAAAGTAGCTGACACATACATGGAAAATCAATAGGTATTGATGGTTGATATTGTAGAAAATACTGACAGAGATGGACAAATTTGTATCTTTACACAGAAATAACATATAGAGTGCAGATATGGGATTCTAATTACTGATATAGTTGATGCTGCCAGCCTGCCACACATATTGAAACAGAAGACTGTGTTTACTCAACAAAAATAAAATATTGCTAACTTGAATTAGTAGTAATCAGTGCACAAGATTAGCACTAATGGCCAAATTGAGTAGGCTGAACAAATAAACAATTTTGTAGAAGCTTGCAAAGGTGTTATGGAATAACTAGGGATACTGGGTAAGCTAGAGGTAGTCGGAGACCTCGCCCTCCCCGGGAGGCTCTGAGATTTTTAATCCTTCTACTTCTTTGCTTGCCTCAACTGATACAATAGGGTCTTCTTATATAGAGATCCCTGACTTGAATCTTAAGAAATATCCTAACCGAATCATCTAATCTTATCTCTATCCTTATCCTAACAAACCAACTAATCCCTATCCCTACTCGCAGGTACTGTTCATGCTACAGTACCTGCCCAACTGACCATAATACTTCACCACCCCTCGATGACAGCTCGTCCTCGAGCTGTCGCAAAGCTCAGAGTAGCAAACCCGACTCGACGACCTAACCTGATAGACGATTAAGCCTTTTACATCTCGGCTCCTTATTCTAAAATCCTTGAACTATTTATTTGTGGTGCTCGAACAGACGCGGGCTTCATATGTGCTACCTGGGTCCCACAGAAACCACACCACCGGCCTTCCAAAGGGCCGATCTGTGCAAGAGGTGGCAGCCCAATGGCCCATAAGTCCTAGACACCCAACTCCTATCTGCGGCATCCCCACTTTTGCGGCTGGACAGTTTTGCACTGATGGAAAAGAAAACGGAATCACGGCCGCCGTGCGTGCTGAAGATGGCGCCGCCGGCAGCAGCGAGTTGACCCGTCGGGCTGGGACGAGGTCGCCCCCGGCGCGTGGAAGGCCGAGTGCAGGTGCGGCGCGGGCGCGGGTGAATGCGCGAATGCCAGAGACGAGGCCGCACGGAGTGCAGCCACGCGTGACGAAGGCCCACGGACGTCCGTCGGAGACAAGCTTACACGCGAGGGCAACACGGGCGCGGAAGCTGTCGAAGACAGGGCCACGCGTGGTGTAACCCTGGGTGCCAGGGACATGCAAGGCATGGAGTACGGTGCTGGCCGTGACCACCGCTAGCTGTGGAGGAACGAAAGTCTCCGCTAGTTGTGGAGGCAGAGAAGCCAACAAGGAAGGCGGATGCACACTTGGAGGGGTGCCATCTTGAAGGGCGACCTTGGTGGTGATGAAGCCGCGCATGGCGCTGGGGGTGCCATGCCGAAGGTCGGCCATGGCTGCGAGGCAGCCGCGCCCGACACAGGTGACGTTGTTCCGGGGGCCGGATATGGCAGCGAAGCAGCCGCGCGTGGCGTCGTGGTGTTGCTGCCGCTGTCGCCAGGGCCAACGTCAAGGCAGGGGCTGCTGCTGCAGTCCGAAGGTACGGCCTGCGGCTGGAATCCCGATCTGTTGCTGTTGCCGTCGAGATGACCACCGAAGGAGGCGCCTTGGGGGCGGGCGCCCTGGGGGATGGAGCCGCGTGGGGTGCAGCAGGGGACGCCGCAGCAGACGGGGCCACGCGAGGTGCGGAAGCGGGCGTCCGTGGAGGTGTTGCGGCCGCGGTTGGCGGTGCTGATGGTGAGGAAGGGGTCGCGGCCACTGCTACCGCGGATGGTGATGCAACCATCTTCTGCTGCAGCCACCACTCCCACAAATCTGAAGCGTCGCCGGCTTTGATCCTGGCGACGGCGTCGTCGAGCCTGGCAAGGAGTTCTTCCATGGTGGCAGGAGGAAAGCGGCGCGTAGGGAAGCGATTGGCGGCAGGCAAGACCGAGGAAAGTCCCGTCTGATACCAAATGTTATGGAATAACTAGGGATACTGGGTAAGCTAGAGGTAGTCGGAGACCTCGCCCTCCCTGGGAGGCTCTGAGATTTTTAATCCTTCTACTTCTTTGCTTGCCTCAACTGATACAATAGGGTCTTCTTATATAGAGATCCCTGACTTGAACCTTATGAAATATCCTAACCGAATCATCTAATCTTATCCTAACAAACCAACTAATCCCTATCCCTACTCGCAGGTACTGTTCACGCTACAGTACCCGCCCAACTGACCATAACAAAAGGATTGAAGACTACTTAATGTTCTGAAAATCACCAAAACCAACAAAAGGTTCTATCACCTAATTACAAAGATCAAAGCTAGTGGTGTTCGCCAACAACAGTAAACGAATGGATGAGCAAAAATAAACATAGCTGATGGAAAAACTGTAGAACTGAAACATGTATATTTCTACTTAATGTATGATTTCCAATACACATTAGGCTAAATGACTTCAAGAACAAGATCACAACATGATTTGAATAAAGGAGATGAATACATTAAACAGACAAATGCATCAAAAGGCAACATTAAGGAAGGCAAAAAGATGCAAACACTATAGCACCAATAGATTCTAAAAATAAGCCATACACACTGATTGAAAAATAAAAATTCAGAAATTATACTATGTTAACATTTAGTGTTTCAAAACTATGAAAAACACATCAATATGTTCTCATCTCAGAAAAATTGTAAGAAACTAGATAACACTAAGATCCATATTATATAAGGTTAACATCCATCTTTCCAGAAAAGTCTATGCTCCCAGCGGTAACCTAAGACCCGAGTAATTAACAAAAGAACATAGATTGAATTTTAGGAGTTTACTTGGCCAGCCCTAGGGCCTGAATCTTAGCTACCACATGGGATTGGATACGTGCTCCCAAATATGAACTACTTCGCAATACATCTGATACCACATATTTAGTCATTCATTCCTACTGAAAATATAAATAATACAACACATCTAAAATCATATCTTAGAGCCTCAAAACTGAAACTATAAGGAATCTTATATATGTACCACATAGGATTTGGATGCATGCTTCTAAATATGAACTGCCTGCATGGGTTAAATCATCTGCTAACACCCACAGGAGGCCAATTTCTCCACGCTGCTAACACTAAATCAACAGAACTTAAGTATTAGTAATATCCAATAAGAATGGTTTATGGAACATACATCAAAAGTCTCTAAGCTATGGCTGCTAGAAGGATTATCAAAATAGAACTAGTTGTGGGGTATTTCCGTTTAAATGTAGTACTGAGCTCACACAACGATAAAAGAAAGAATAAAAAGGATTTTCTATGCATGTATTAAAACAAAAGAGAAATTAAACTATAAACTCAGTGAGACTTAACATATTATGATTTATGACTTGACATCTAGCGCATACACAGGACACAGAAAAACACCATCAGTAACCCCCTCTCCTCACCTCACCCCAACGCAACCAAATTACAAGCTGACCCCTATCAATAGATATTGCTATCCTTACTTGCACTATTCAGGAACAATGGAACACCAGAAGTAGAGTTTTTTTTAAAAAAAATCCTAGCAGCTCATTAAAAAAAATTACATATACATGCCTCCGTAGGGGGCTGCAAGATGTAACTTAATTCAGCAGGCACTGAACAATGCTCTGAACATCACAACTACAGCTAACCTCTATAGGGGTAATACACAAAATAGAATAACTCAAAAGCATAACTACAATAGTTATCAAAGCACCTAGAAAAAACAATATCCATGGCATAAACTATAAAAACGCATCAGAAAAAAGATGCAGACAAATCATCATATTCCTTGGATAAAACAATGGTCACATCTAACAATAATTGACTATATGAAAATTTACTAAACAGAAACATCTTTTAAAAAACATTATTTTCAAAGAAAAAATCTTCATGAAAAACTATATTTATATTTTATACTACAATGTTTTTTTACGTAATATATACTTTCACAGAGACACATATGTAGTGCTGATAGTAGATACTTCTAATTAGAACGCTTTCTTAGATGAACTAACAAACCAAAAAAATAAAGATTATGTCTATACTAATAAAAAAGATAAGGATTATGTGTATTATAATAACAAAATCTACTTAGACATAGGATTATAAACTAGCAAACCACCAGATATGGTCAAACTAAAAAAATTACAAGCCTCTAGTTTTATGTTGCACAAACTCAACATCAGTACTAACAATCCATTCGTGCGTGCCTCCATGCAATACTAGTTCTGTTTATTCATCAGAGAAAAATTTCTGGTACTGGTTAAGGGTACAGATTTACAACTTGAAAAGCATATCAAATGAATTATTAAATCAGCAAAGAAACTAGAAAAAGGTTGATCATATTATTTGGGTTCCGATGTCAAACTATATCACCCAAGTTACCTGAGTTTGACATAATAGATCATATTCCTTGCCCTGGTATAGGAAAAATATTAGCAAAGGTATTGTAATAAGAACAAGGCATGCTCAGTCAAAGCTTGTACACCACTGGAGCCACAAAAGCAAACAGATAAACCTATCATCATCCCTACTAAAACAGAGCACTAACTATGAATCGAACTGCGCAGCGTGCACTAGCCCTAGTGATGCCCCTGAAATAGCCAAGCCAACAAATCATTAGCCATTACCACTAATTGATCCAAGCACGGGACCTAAACCAACAAATCGACGAGCATCGATTCCAGACCAAAACTAACACAAATCCCCCACAAATCGAGATATTGAATAGCACACCTGCAGAACAAATCAAAGACGAGAGTTGACAGATTCGTGAAGCCTGTCGCGGTGCTGAATCACTTGCCCAGCCTACCTCGACCTCGCCCCATATTGAACCCAGTACAATGAAAAGACGTCAACAAAAATTGAATCACCTGCCGGGGAAACGGGCTGTCACCCATGGAAAAGCAATGCTCGACTGTGGGCTCCCTGCCTCCCTCGGCGCTGCCCACGCCGAGATCCCGCTCGACTGCTACAGCGCAAGGGCACGGGAGAAGCGCTCCGGACGGCTGCACTCGCCGGAGGGATAGTCGCATGCCTTCGGCCGCGGTCATTCGCCGGGGCAAGACACCAGGAAGCTTTCCGATCTAAAAAAACCTGCAAGCTTTCCTTAACGGGTTTCCAAAAACGAAAACCTGATAATACTACAAGCAATGATCCATCAAATGCAACAGACGCGGACCCGAAACACACGTACGACTGCTGGTTGATTTGCACCGAACGATACATATTTGACGGCTCAAATAAAAGTGATTGAAAGAAAGTAAAAAATCAAGCATTTGAGATGTAGTAAATCTGAATAAATAAATACACGGGGCGATGGGATCTATAGATTTTGGTCGGCGGATTTTATTGTCGATCAGCTGCCAACGCAAAATTAGTACTCCATTTTGTCAACACAAAGGCGAACTAATATAAAACCTAGCTGCAGCGACGTCGGCGCCGCACCCATTACCCCTTGCAATGGGAGGTTCCTTCCTGTCGTCGCAATCGAAACTACCTCCAGCATGTTCATCGGCCGTCCCCGCCCCCAACGCCTCACCTCAGTGGATGCTGCTCGCACCCTATGGCGGAGGATGTCGCGAGGCCTGCAACATCACCGGCGACTCGAAGACAATCGCGGCCGCCGTCACCTCCAGCGGCCACCGCATCAGCGTCTCCCTCCGTCGTGACCCGTTCTCGGCAATGTCACGCATCTGCCTCTGCTTTCTGCCCGGCACAGCCGCCCCCTGGGCCACTTCCACCGTTATCGCGGCGCATGGCGGCTCTGTTCTCGTGCAGATTACCTCTAGAGAAGGCAACAATGGTTCATATACCTATTGCGACTACTTTGTTTACAACAACGTGGCCGCCGCCGCCGCCACCGCCGACCCCGCACAGCCGCCGTCCGTGTATCTTCTCCCAGGGCCAGGGCCCGCGAGGCCGCTGGATCGAAGTCCCGCGAGGCCGCTGGATCGAAGTGCCACTGGCCTATTGTGCCGTGGCGAGGCCGAGTTCGTGGTGGCGGAGCTTACGATTGTTGGGTCCAAGGACGACGTCGCAGCGGCGGCAGCGGCCGCAAGGCTTATTGCATTCGAGTTCCGCCTGTTCCGTCACGGCATGTGGTGTGTGAAGCGGCCATCAATCATCCATGGCGAGGGTCACATTATAGACCCAGACCAACTCTGGGCTAAGTGGGCGACCATAGCCACCGTGCCCCTCGGCAACGGGATGCTGTGCTGGGTCGACGAGTACAGCGGCGTCATCTTCTCCGACGTGTTCGACGAGGGTCCCAACAAGCTGCGCTACGTGCCCTATCCGGCGAGGTCGGTGGTGCACCGACGCCAACGCTTTGTATGCACCGACGTTCGCGGTGCGCTCAAGTTGGTCAGCATGGCACCACACCGCTGCTCCCAGTGCGGCTGCTCTGAGCATGACACTGCCTTCGACATCTGGACCCTGAAGACGGATGATCTGGCTTGGGTTTTGGAAACTGAAACAAACATGGTCGACTCCACCGAGCTCTGGGCGCTACCAGACAGACCGGGGGTCGCGCGCGTCCACCTGGTTTACCCTGTTGCGAGCACAAACGGCGGTGGCCATGTTGATGCCAGCATGAGCGCTGGTGGCGACAACGTTTCAGACAAGAGCAATGATGTTTCAGACGAGGATGATGCTACAGGACGGCAACGAAGCGACCTCAGCCTCCACCGGTGACCAGAATCAGGGTACTGACAATGGACAGGCTCCAGTGGGCAGGTGGCCAAAGAGGCGTAGGCATGCAAATTCGATGGTTACTGATCCTGAGTGGATTGCTTAGTGCAATCTTAAATAATGAGAAGCTGTATGAGTAGTAGATTAAAAAGAGATTCAAGCATTAGAAAGGCTTGGACTTCAGATCTGTCAGGAGCATTCTCTAGGTATAAACAACTTTGTTCTTATTCTTGTTATTTATTGTATTCTAATCAAGTTTTGTTATCTTATACTCATAGTTGCTCATGACATTGTTCTATATCATTATATTATCAATTGTATTGCTTATTGTTTACTTTATTATGTCTAGTAGAGTTAGTTATTTATTATGGAAATCTTGTTTAGGTTTGTATAACCCTTATCTTATAACGTGTAAGATATATAGGTGGTGTAACTTATGTAAGCATGGTGCTTAGATATGTTTAGGTTTGTATAACCCTTATCTTATAACGTGTAAGATATATAGGTGGTGTTACTTATGTAAGCATGGTGCTTAGATATGTTATGTCTGCAAATGTCCTCTATATGCGGAGACGTGTGGTAGATCCTAAAGGTGACAGCCTTATTGAGTCCTTTGTAGTCCTCCCTCTGCATATATATAGATAAAGATAGAACTTTGCCGGGAAGGAGGGGAAGATCTTTAATATTGAAACCTCCCTAGTTGATGTTCCTTAAACATGATATGAAGTAATAATGCTAACAATGAGATCTCTATGTTTGCACTAAGTAGAGTAAACCATAACTTGTAGTTAATTACACATTAAGTTCTCCTTATGCTATGCCTATGCTTTTCCTTAGACTAGAATACTCTATTGAATACTTTATCTTTATTATGATGCTTGATCAATATGCTTATTATATATATTATTCTATATTTATCATTATATTGTGACTTACCCCTGTTATGGAGTATGTAGAAGATAAATTATTATTGGTTCATTACTACTTCATTAATTATAAAGGGTATTAATACTCAGCATTCTAGTTATAATAGACCTTCCCAGTGGTATAAATATAAATGACAACCTGGTAATACTCTAGGTAAAATGCTACAATAGGTAATTTAATTATGAATAGTTTATTAGCGGCAAAGTAATTTTAATATCATCGCTGTTTAGCGCTGTTGCTATTTAGTGATTACGCTAAGCAGTGTCAACAGGTAATCACCTACAATGCTCATGAAATACATTAGTCCCTTATTAATCGTTTTGTCATTGAATTCACATGACTCACTTATGGCCTATATACTCTTTTTGCTCGCTACTTTTATAGCAAATAAAACATCATACCAGATAACCATACCAACTAAAAATTCAAAACTCTAAAGTATGGTTGCCAATGATTGAGCATCACTCACTTATTTTGGGTTATCAGTTGAAGTTCTCTTCATTAGTTCCTTAAAATCTAATCTTATTTGAGGAGTTTGATAGCTGATAGGTTTCACACTTTTTACTCGACTCTCCTAATGAGTATTAATAAGTGTTTGGCAGTCAACACTCAACATGGTATAAAACAAAACTTTCCACCTCTTAGTCGAACATATAACACCAATGAATGAAATATATATCTTGCAAAAATTTTCCTTATCACAAAGAATGAGGTTCAAAGTAATTTGAAGTAACACCTTTTCCACACCTTGATGTTTTTCCTTCATATCAAACCATTGTCATAACCTTGACACATCATTAGTGTTCAAATAAGAGAACATATGCATCCACCGATATACATTAAAAAGCCCCAATCCTCATGTGCCATCAACCTTTAAGAAGTCCGAGAAAAATCCCTCTACTCTCGGAATGTTACTTGACATGTTGATTGACACAACACACAATAATTAGAGTTATTTGTTCTTTATTGTTCTCATCAAGGGTACACTCCAAGAGAACAAGGTACTTGGCATCCTTGATGCAATTGACAACTTTGTTGTTGACAAACTTGTTATCTGAGACCATTTAGGGACCTAAATATTCATTCTTAATTTCTCAGATTTTGGAATTCTTTATATATTTCAAATGAGCTTGGATGTCGACATGAGTTGTGGGTCTAGATGCAAGCTATAATTTCTGCAGTTGAAAACCATTTTATTTGAGACGGTTTAGAGGCATGAATATTTGTTTTGAGCTCTATATAATAATTATTAAATTCAAAAAATTACTTTTTCAAATGACCTCAAATGGACACGCACAATTTACAACAATCGTAGTACTTGTACAGATACAAAATTTCTTGTTAAAATTTCTTCATTTAAGATTATTTAAAGGAGCTCAAATACTCAGTAAAAGATAACATAACTAATAAAAATCAAAAGCACTTTGAACTATTTTATGTAGAAATCACTTATTCAGTTTTTAAAAGTTAATAACAAGAAACCCAAAAGTTGCCGAGTGTGAAAATCTTCGCCGAGTGTTTTCCATCAGGCACTCGGTGAAAAGTCTCTTCGCCAAGTGTGGAGCCAAAAACACTCGGCGAAATAATGACACTCGGTGCACACTTGTTTGCCGAGTGTCGGGCGGCGGCACTCAGCATCTACCAGTTATTCGCCGAGTGTCTTGGGCCCGACACTCGGCGTACACTTGTTTGCCGAGTGTCGGGCGGCAACACTCAGCATCTACCTGTGATTCGCCGAGTGCCTTGGGCCCGACACTCAGCGTACACTTGTTTGGGTGTCTGACCAGGACACTCAGCAAAATTTGAATTTTTTTTCTCCTCCTTACCTTCAAACTTTTCTTTGGTTCTCATACAGTATTTGGTACTCCATACTCAATTTTGATACATTTCTTGGTCTGTTTGCGATATTTAATATAATAATTGCATTTAAAGGAATTTCTAGGAATAAGTCAAATTTGAACCGGAAATTATTACAATAATGTTGTAAAATTAATAAAAAAATTTATTCATGGTAGTTAGTCCATTTTGAGACCTTGCTACTTAAATCAAAGTTATTTTTGCTCGTCGTGTTTAGTAAACACGATCATGTTCTTGTAGCCAAGTTGTTTTTTATAATTCTATATAATGCAAACTAAGTCACAAAATTATGAGATTTGTCATGATATCATCTGTGGAGGTTGTGCTAAATAGTTGAGAAGGTTACGCGCAATTCCTCACGTGCCCTACTTACAAACCGAATGATCTCCAGAGAAGTTTCACAAAATTGAGAAGGATTCAGTTAGATTTTGGAATAACAATGGTAGTCAAATTGGAGTTTGACTTCAAAAAAATTTCTATATACAATGGACAACCTAGATTGTAGCCACTGAAATTTTGGTGAATTTTCGGATCCATTTTATAAATTTTAATTTATTACCAACAATTAATTGATACAAATTGAAATTGAGTAAATTTGTAGAAAATAATGGACTAAAAAACGGTGATTCGTAGAGTGTCCCGTGTATAGGGCCGGACGCCAAGCCAAAAACTCATGAGCTGGCTCAGCTTGATCGTAGCTTGGCTTGGCTCGGCTTAAGTCTGTCAGTTTTGCAATGAGCCAAGCAGTTGTTTTTGGTCGTTTCACTAATGAGCTAGTTCGAGCCAGCTCGCGATTTGCTCGCAAGCCAATCGAGCTAAACACATAGAGTTAAACATAGGGAGGCGATAAAAAAGAAGAATTAAATCCACTCGTTTGCTCCTCCAAATTCCTAATTAATTCTTGTCCACTTTGTTTCTTTATTTAAAATTCCTTCAATCTGATAATAGACAGAAGGGGCGGGTAGACTTTAATTATTTTTTAATACATATCATATATGTAAGAAGTATTATTGTTGAGTAGTTGTGACTTGTGACTTGTGCGGTTCATTTGCACTTGATGTGCATGGTGCATTCGAAGACTTAAAATTATAAAATTACTATATTAGGTGTTTATATACATTGAGGTGCTAATATCATTTCAAATTTACATCTAGCTCGTGAGCCTAATGAGCTAGCTCGAGCTATTAACAAGCTGAGCTGAGCCAGCATTTTTGCTTGTTTTGTTAACGAACCAAGCCAAACTGGCTCATTAAATTAACAAGCCAGACCAAGCTGGCTCGTTAAATTAACAAGCTAGACCAAGCTGAGAGCCGGCTCAACATCCATCCCTACCTGTGTACGACACTCGGGAAACCCTGTCTTCGCCGAGTGTCTCAGATCGGACACTCGACAAAGTTACCACGTCATCGATCCAACTCCCACGAATACTCCTCTCTTATTCTTCAATCTCCTCATGCTCCTCCCTTATATCTTGTTCCTTCGAGCCCTCCCTTCCTCATTTTCCTCCTCACGCTTAGATCCCGCACGTCGCGCTTCCCTCCAAGTGCCGCCACCTCTCCTCCGTCTCCTCCCCCGCTGGCACGGCAGCACCGCCCCTCTCCTCCTCTCCTGCGACATGGACCCACTGCTCCATCTCCTGGCGATGTCCCTGCAACGCGCAAAGCAGCAGCATGCAGAGCAGGAGGTCAACGCCGATGCTGCTCCCCGGCCCTCACCGGAGGTCGGATCTGGTGCCGGTGGCCGGGTCCAACTCCCTCCCCTCCCCCGGCGTGGTGGCGATGGCTCTGGCGTGATGCGGTAGCCCCAGTGCGGTGGAGACGGTTTCGGCGAGGCCCGGTGGTGACGACTTCGGTGCGACGCGGTGGAGACGGCTCTGGCATGGCACGGCGGCAGCACAAGAGGCCTAACGACATGGTGGCGGCGCCCGGGACGTCGTGCTGTGCCGGCGGCACAAGAGGCCCTCTGCTATTGTGTGTGTGTTTTTTTTGGAAATATTTGCCGAGTGTCACTTTCAGCACTCGGCGAAGCAAAAATGTTTGCCGAGTGTCGCGTTTAGCACTCAGCGAAACAGTCGCTGAGTGCCCATGGTTTGACACTCGACAAAGCTGCCTTTCCCAAGTCTTTGTTCTTCGAGTGGGCGACGTCGAGTGCAACACTTGGCGAACACTTCACCGAGTGTTTTTGGGCCTTCGCCGATTGCCAGGGGCACTCAGCGTCTTCTAGCTTTTCCATAGTACCGATCAAAACAAAAGGATTATCAAATCTAGTTACAGCGCGAAGTCCTACTTGTATATGATAAAGGAAAAAAGAAAATAAATTTGAGTCGAACTCGTCGACAAAAATTGCAAATTTGCAATACATGAAACACGGAATCACTATTCCATAACTAGAACAGACGACGCGCGTTACGCACCCTATCGTGCCAACAATCCCAATCAAATATAAGTGAATAGAAGAAGCAACATCTAGTAATCCGTGTGGATATATGTAACCAACAAGTACATGACCTAAAGACGTGTTTGACACAAGTACTCGACAACCACCATTGTCATCTCCAAGCTCTTCTGCAGACTTGTCATGTAATGTTTGCTAGGCAAATGCAAACATGTGGAAAGCACCAGACGAGGGGCCAACTCACTCTGAGATGTTTTTTAAGCCCACAAAGCCTGCTACACCCATAAGAAAATAAAGGAGGTGTATAACATCAAGCACAACATATAACTGAAGGTAAAACGATCCAATGAAAATAAAGGTCAGAAGATAGAATGTTTCATTACCAAAATGACTGGCTATCCCTACATCTTTCCTATATGATTTGCGGTTAGCCTAGCTGGTATGCTACAAAGGCAAAAAAAAAGCTCCAGTCCAACTGAACCAGACAAGGTGCTTAAGAAAGTGATCTTTCAATGTCGGCTCCTCAGTTCACCTCTTTAAGCAAAAGGAAAAAAAACCAAACCACACCATGTAATTTGACATTCAGACAAGTCCGGGCACATGCATAAAAAAACATATATAAAAGAAGGCACACGACTAAATAACGAAGATGAGATTACAAACTATAAGAATACATGTTGAGGGCATGTATTTTCTAGGATCAAGATAAATCTTTCAACATAGGCAGGCACATCAACATTCTTGTTGATTAAGATCGCAACACAGAGCAAATGCAAGCACATGAAAAGTTCAGAGGATGACTAAACTCACCCCTAGATCCTTCTGCGCTCACTGCAGGCACATGAAAGAAGACAAGATATCGTCAGCTTATTTCAGTTAATGGAGTTTAATGCAGCAAGTAAACCACAATTGAAGTCATCATTAGCATTCAGATAGCTTATATATGGAAATGAAATCATCTTAAAGAAAGAAAGGACAACGAAAGCAATCTACCTGAATATTATTGCACAACCAACAAGGCCACAAAGCTCACTGCAGGCACCAGAAAAAGGATTAGACACAGGCACTCAATTCTGATAAGATGTCATCGAAAAACAAATAGCATCAATATGCAGTGATTGGTTGACATGCACACATGAGAAAAATCATGATAGCAAAGCAAGAAAGCATGGTTTTCTAACTTACAGTGAGGCCCTTAAGAACCATCATATGTGTTCCTGTCTTCGCATTTTTCTAAGCAATCACTTAACCTTATGCCCATTGAGGCATTTTTCTTAGCAGCCAAAATGACTACCTGCAATGCAGCACATTTAGCGATGGAAGTCAATGATAAAAGTCTAAAATTGCTGTAACTATATGTGGTACAACAAGGTCACAAAAAAGGGTTTAGTGTACAGTTCACGAGGTGTGAGTATAGGCTTAAAAACATTCGGATAAGCTCCTAACCATAACCATGCTTTAGCCTCTAGATTGTCAATGCATCACAAAGCCCACAGCAATTGTACGAAGCTGCTCGTTTCCTGAAGCGACCGCTTGCATTATACTTGCCTCGCTAAGCATAGAAAATTTATGGGGGGTTCAACAGAGCCAGCTGCAGAGCAAGATGACCATAGAAGAAGCAAGAAAATTCAGAGAGGATTCATCTACTATCTACTAAATTCAGAAATGATAAACCTGATTGAAGAATCATTTCAATCTACATGCCTACCATGAGTGTTTTGCAGGTAACACAGAGATACTCACAATTAAGGTAATAACCTGATCTTGTAAAGATAGGGACTGGATCATATCCGTCTTTTAAAATTCTAACCCTTTTATCTAACTATCGAAGTGAGAAAACCCCATTAGCAAATACTACCATTTAGCTCTAAATACTGCATGCCTCTCTGTTTTCATTTTTCCAGTGGCTGCAGCTATTTCTAACAGACAACAATGACAGAAACAGGAAAGTAGTATAACTCATTTACATATAGATTGTCCACATGCCGTAAAATCAAAATGTATAAACACTGAAGGATGATTAGAAGCTTAGGTGACTCTCTGAATTTGCCTTCCAAAAATAGCACTTAGCTCAGAGGGAACAAAACTAAGTTCTAATTAGTGCAGATCAATTCTTTCATCCAACTGTCTTCTAAGCAGCAGCAAAAGAAGAGAAAAAAAGCATACCCTCTTTGAATTTGAAGATATATCTTTTTTGAAAACTGGTAAAGCAGATATATCACCTAGAAGTACAAATGTAAGGAGAAATTTAAATCAACGAAGAGTCAATGACATATAGTCAAGATCGAAGGCATTCAGAAATCAAAAACATTTCAAAACTTTGATATGAAATAGCCATTCAGAAATTAAAACCAACTTTGACCTTCATCTATGAGCTGTATACAAACAGAGGACAACCAAATTTTGTCCCAAAGAGGAACGTTATTGGACAACCAAACGAATTGTTATGCGTCTAAAGAAAACAGAAGGGAAGAAAGGCCAGTGATTTGAGTAGTAATACAAGAATAACAAGATGGAGGTGTGTCTGAATTATTACCTGATGGCAGATCTCACAGGTTATGTCTCCTTTCTCATTGCACCAACGTTGCACACATTCCCTGTGGGCGTACTGTGGAAAGAAATGTGATAACAAAATTTAGCAAACTAAATGCATTCATTTGCACCGGAAATAGCAAAAACATTTTTTGTATTGGTTTGCACATATAAAATGCCAAGGCAGATTTTCATGAGCAGTTAGAGCACTTGCAAACAATGACAATGACTCAAGTCTTCAGTTCACGGTAACCCACACAACATACAAAGCCGTGTGACCTGTCTGTTAAGCTTGCAGAAAGTAGGTGACAACAAGGAAAAGGGATGCCCAACTCTTTAAGCAACAACGATGATTAAACCAAGCATGATCTTATCCACTCATACCATGAAACTACTTTTTTCATGAAAATATCAAGAGCCGCAGCAGCAAAACAAGGTTATATATCAAACACAAAAGAGCCACATAATATGTACATATATCTGACAAGGCACAACATCTAAATTAACAAGTTATAAATAGCAAATGAGGCACCAAACAGCATGCCTTCCAATTACCATGCTAATTGTCTGAACCAAGGTCAAGGACTAAGTCTTCATGTTGTATTTGCATACACATTATAGTTTAAGAATTTATTACCTATGAATAATAATAGCACGAATAAGAGGCAGACAGCATAAGCAATATGTAATGGAACCAGAATTCTCGTTTGGAGCACACACCTTGAGGCTACCACTGCAAGTGCAGGGGCTCTCGAGGTTCTTGGCCAGGTCCTCCTCCTGGCAAATGCGGCACTCCACCATCCCAATCAGCGCCTCTGCTTCCTCCTTGCCTCCAGGCACCAACCCCGCTGCCTCGCCTGCTCGCGATGCCACGAGCTCCCCAACATCCACCGCGACATGATCCCCCATACGCGCAAATCAGCCACGGAAATTTGACAGCAAAATGCTCAAAACTCCAGAGGATCTCGTGCCCTTGCAATAAAAGTACAAAGCGAGCCCACAGAACGATCAAAACCAACCGAATTCACCACAGAAATCAAAATAAATTGAAGGGGGAGAAATCTGATGCTAAAACCCTAGAAATTTTGGGCGAGCCGAGGCCAAATCCGAGCGGATTTGGGCGATTCCTGGGTCGAATGGAAGCCCTTGTTTTACCTAAGATCCGTTTTTGCCTCCGCTGTCGAGCTTACCGCCACTCAACGCTGTCGTCTCCTTGGCGCATTACGGCGGTGGCAGAGAGCAGGAACAGGCGGCAGCGATGCGCTAAAGTGGAGGCGCATGCTGCGAGCATCTAAGGGACAGCGTGATGGGGAGAGGAGACGAGCAACGGCGTAGAGGGGACAGAGGAGAGTCCGGGGCGGCGGTGGCGGATCCGGCCTGGACGCGCGGATCCGGCCTCCCCGCGTCACATCGTGGCCGGATGGGAGGCACGTCGTCTGCGTCGTGCACCGTCACCGCCTCCCTGCTGCCTGCGTGGCACCGTGGGTGGCTGGAGCACTCGCCCGCACCGCCCCTGCTCGCCGCTACGTGGCCCGTCGTTGCCTCAGCCTGCATCGGATCTACAAGTGAAAAGTTAGGGTTTAGGGTTGCTCCAACGAGGGTGGGGAGGGGTCCGTCCTCGCCTCCTTGCCATGCTGTGCGGTACCTACTGGGTCAACAGGACCGGCGACGCGGGGAGGAGGGTCCGGGGCAGGGAGGGACGATGACGAGAGGGAGGAGAGAGGCAAGCAGGGAGGAGGGATAGCGGGAGCCGCGGCGGCGGCGGGGAGGAGGGAGCGGGGGGTGTCGGGGCAGGGTGGCGTGGCGAGAAGGAGAGAGTAGAGGGACCACGGGAGCGGCGGCGCGAGGAGGGAGAGAGAGGGGCGGCTGACGGTGGGATGGGAGTGAATGGGTTAGGGTTTGGACAGGTGACCGAGCGGACAGGGGGTGTTAACCGGGAGGTGGGGTGGTGGGAGGGGGCATTCACAAAAGTGGCTCGAGGGTATTTGCAAAATGACAATTTCCGCTTCTTCAGGTAGAAATAAATTTTAGTTTGAGGGTTTGGGTGAAAAATAAATCAGCGCAGCTTCTGTATGATCTAGACTTGCTGGACTGTTTTACGATTTCTAAGCAAAACAGAGAGCTTTTTCGCAAAATGACCAAACGCGGCACTGCGCGACACGTCGGCCCGGAAACGCGGAGAGGAGGGGAAGGGAAGGGGTGAGCTTTTAAGAAATCTGATATCTGGAAGATGCAACGATCGCCATATATACGAGCATATCACGGCTACGTACACGGCATAGGGCAAGCAGGGTCGTCGGCCGTCGGCAGCGACGGCGGCCATGGAAGCCCAACCTCCATCCGGTTCGTCCCTTGCCGCCTACCCACGGTGGGTGATGCTCGAGCAGTACTTGGAGATCATCAAGGTCGAGGACTCCTCTTGCTCCCCGACCGACGACAAAAAGACACTGGCGGCCGCCCGCACCAGCGCCGGGCACCCGATCCAAGTCTCCCTCCGCCTCGCGGAGCCCCTGGCACTTTTGCGTGTATTCCTCCGGATTCCTGACGGTATTAGAGAGGAGAAATCCAAGGTTCTCGCGGCGCACGGTGACTCTGTGCTCATCCAGGTTCGTATCAGGGAGAAGAATCAACAATACGACACGTTTGAGCACTTCGTCTACAACGCCGGCGCCCACGCTGCGGAGCCCCCACGGCCGCCGTCGTTGTGGCTGCTCCCGCCTTACTATGAACACACATACTTCTCAGGCAGGGCCGGCTCTAGGGGGAGGGCAGACAGGGCGACGGCCATGGGCCCATAGAGCTGGGGGGCCAAATATAATATATGTAATTACTAATTAGTATTTAGTAATTAGTAGGCCCATAGCAAACCAGCTCACTTCTATCTATGAATTCTTATTGTTTTTTTCATGAAAATGGATTATTCCATGAATTCCTCAAAACGAGGCTTATCAAAATGCAAAATCTAAGACTACTATAAGACTACTAATAAAATAAGAAAAAATTCGAATGATTAAATTGTTTCTCCCGAATATCTAACTGATTAATTTCTTATAACGTACTCTATTTTTCTTAGCCAAATAAGCCAGCAAATGTTGACGTTTTCCCAAAAGTCTTCGTAGACCTCTTTCCGATGAAAAATCTTTTTTGTGTAATTCCAAATGTGAAGCAAGTCTTCGTATCTTATGGGTGCTCAGAAAAGAAAAGAAAGCAAGCAATGAGAACAGTTCGCTGAATTATATATAATGCTACTTCAACGGGCTCTTTCTTGTTGGTTGCCCAAGGGCCTTTGAATTTGTAGAGCCGGCCCTGTTCTCAGGCTCGGACCTCGTAACTTGAGAGCTACGTGATTGTAGCACCGGCCTCCTGCGCTGTGGCGAGGACGAGGTCGTGGTGGCAGAGTTGTGGGTGTCCTCGTCGCGCAGCGATGATGACGACACGCCGAGGATGGTCGAGCTCAACTTGTTCCGCTCTGGTGAGTGGAAGAGCTACAGTACGGAAATTAGAGAGGAGTGGGATCTTCCCTCTCTCGTTTCGTGCCACACCGTCGTCCCTGTCGACGACCATCGGCTCTGCTGGGTCGACTTGATCCGCGGTGTCATGGTCCTCGATGTGTCCAAGGAGACACCAACGGCGCAGTACGTACAGCTCCCCATCGATCCCCGCGAGCATTGACGAACCAGAGGTCATCTGCTTCAGGATGCGCGATACCAAATATGGCAGCAAGACTCTATGGCAGATAATGGTCAACATGAGAAGCAAAACAATATGTTCAGTTTCACGCCACCAAGAAGATCTTGGGTATTGTTACACCCGAGACAAACTGATCCCAAGCAACGTATCGTATTTCTTCAATCCTAACCAAAGTAGTAGTGGCAGAAGTGATGACGCTACTACTTTGACAGGCCACATTGAGAGGTCACCGTCAGTTCTCGTTGACGAGCGGCCAATAGGAGACGACGGTGGAGCCAGCAATCAAACGCTGCAAGCTTTAGAAATCATAGAGGCACTTCAAGAGATACCTAGCTATGGCTTGGGTCCTGACGAGGTTAAAGCGTATAGAATTAATTCTTAGCAAAAACAATGGCCGCCGGTTGAGATCTCTTCTAAGGTTACCCAAAAATCTTTGGAAGAATTGGTTACTGATGGAGATTAAGGCTAGTGAAGATTGATCTGTCAGCACTTTGTGCATTTTTTTATTCCTATGGTACAGATCTCAAAATCAACTTGGAATCGCTGTATAGTTTGTGATTTATTTTGGTGCTAGTACAATGATTTTTGTCATCTAGTACAAGATTGTGCTTTCTGGTGTTCATTTTTGGATCATGTTAATTAATTTATTAATTGAAGTGTTTGTAGAACACACTATCTAACATTGTATATATGGCATACATATATCCGGTGAATATGCACCCAACAATTCAGATGCCACACGATGCTTGTTAATTCTAGCTCTTTGTGCACTGCAGGGTCGCCGCAAGATTATTGTTTCCCCATAGTATGACAACTTGTGTCTGGACTGTACAAGGTATAGGCTAGGTACTCTGCTGCCGTGCTGCGGCTTGTCTCAAAATCAATTGAAGTTAAGAATATCCAATATAGTGTGTGTGACCAAATCTCACGCTAGTATAAATGCTTTTGCGATTTGAGTAAAGAGTAAAGAGCCTGATTGGTTTGAGACCAAAGTTGCCTGACAAAAGCGTATAGAATTATGGCTTGGGTCCTGACGAGGTTAAAGCGTATAGAATTCTTAGCAACGACAATGGCCGCCGATTGAGATCTCTTTTAAGGTTACCGAAGAATATAAGGAAGAATTGGTTGCTGATGGAGATTAAGGCTAACCAAGGCTGATCTGTCAGCACTTTGTGCACTCTTTGTTACTGTGTGCTCTGATGGTATGGTTCTGTCTCAAAATCAACTAGGAATCGCTGTGTTGTGTGATATATTTTCGTGCCAGTGCAATGCTTTTTGTCATCTGTACAATAACATGGACCCATAACAACATAACTACTGCTCGTCCTCGTCATCCTCCTCCTCATCGTCATCGTCATACACTCCTCGTCATCGTCATCGTTGTCTGCCTCCTCCTCGATGTCCTCGTCGGAATCTGACAAATCACCAGGGGGCACCCATGAGATTGATGAGTGTGTTGTCCAGTACTGCTGGAATGTCGAGGGTGTCTCCTCCGAGCTCGTCGATCTGACGGATCCATGAGCGGACACCGTTGGGGTCGTCTCTCATCTCCTAAATAAGGTCAGCGAGCTTGCCTGTACATATGGTGATAAACAATATTAGAAAATTGTGTACAAGTAGTTTCAACGACAGAATGTAAAGGCAAGTAACTTACGCTGTCCTTGTTGAAGTTCGACGAATCTTCAGGGGCACTGATGAGATCGATGAGCGCATTGTCTAGTGCTGTTGGAATGTCGAAGGCATCTACTCAGTTTGTCAACATCATCACCACTTGATTTAATGAAAAAGTTGTGTAATGTTGTTGTGTAGATGTGGCAGGGGGTGCGGAGGGGGCACACTCCCCCTCCCCTCTTGAACTTAATGATCTTTAATTATCAGCAAATTTTTAGACAAAATTTAATTAGCAGCTGATGAAAAACTAGATCGGTGTGGGTTTTTCAAATTTCTCAGAATCTGAAACAATTCACGAACCCCTTCCTTTTTTTTTGTCCTGGTCATGGAGTGCTTCAGCGTCATGATCAGGCTCGCGGACTCGAGGGGCCTCTTTTGCCCCTTGCGTCCCCGCTCTATCAAACAACAGGTCTCTCTGTATGCGGATGATATGATCGTCTTCCTTTCTCCTGTCGTGCTAGATCTGGTTATGATTAGAGAAATGCTGGATCTCTTACACCGGGCGACGGGACTTGCTACTAACATTAGTAAGAGCAAGATTTTCCCGATTCGTTGTTGTGAGGATCATCTAAGTGTGATCTCTCACACCCTGGTCTCTTAGTGTGCCGACTTCCTGTGTACCTACCTCCCTGGAAGGGTAGGAT
The DNA here is from genome assembly GCA_036936925.1 of Cenchrus fungigraminus. Classification (NCBI taxonomy): domain Eukaryota; kingdom Viridiplantae; phylum Streptophyta; class Magnoliopsida; order Poales; family Poaceae; genus Cenchrus; species Cenchrus fungigraminus. Next base: position 4,791,936 of record CM072769.1, read on the forward strand.
GCTGAACCGGAGTGGTCGTCTCATTCTTGCCGGTCTACGCTCTGCGCTATACCGGTACACATCTCTATGGCCACCAAGATCGCACCTTGGGCAATCCGTGCCATTGAGAAGTTGGTACGTGGGTTCTTGTGGTGCGGATCTGAGGTGGCCGTGGGAGGGAATTGTACTGTGGCCTAGGTTAATGCGGCTTGCCCAACACTTCATGGCGGCCTTGGCATTCCCAATCTACAGCTAATGGGCTTCGTGTTGCGGCTGTGTTGGCTATGGTTGGTCAGGGTTGACTCCGATAAGACTTGGTCGGGGTAATTTTTCCGGGCAGATCGGTCGTCTCAAGAATTCTTTGATGCATCTGTAACAGTACAGATGGGTGATGGGTCCCGTGCCTTGTTCTGGAAGGATCGCTGGCTCAATGGGTGCTCAATCCTACAGCTAGCCCCTGATCTCTGGAACGCGGTACCATCTAGAATTAGGAACTCCCGTATGGTACGGGAGGCGCTCTCTGGCAGGCGTTGGATTCGGGACATCACCTTCGCTCGCACTGTTCCCGTGGTCGTACAATACCTTCATCTTTGGGACTGCTTGCAGGACTTCTAGTTGTCCGACCAGCCAGACAGGTTCATCTGGAAATGGGCATCTTTCGGGTAGTTCTCCTCTAGCTCAGCGTACCGGGCGTTGTTTTTTGGTCGGACCCCGCTGCCTGGCGCCGATCGCATTTGGAAGGTGCAGGCTCCCAAGAAATGTCGCTTTTTTGGCTGGCTTGTGCTTCACGGTCGTTGCTGGACCTCGAACCGGTTTCGTAGACATGGGCTGCGTGACTCGGATGTGTGTGCTCTTTGCGCACAAGAGGTCGAAACTTTGGATCACCTTCTTCTTGGATGTGTCCATAGTCGAGAAACTTGGTTTAGGGTGCTGTGTTACTTCGGCTTAGATTGACTCACGCCGCAGGAGGAGCTACCGTACTTCGTGTGGTGGCTAGATGTTAGAAAGCAGGTCCTCAAGTCTCAGCGTAAAGGCTTTGACTCCCTGACTCTTTTGGTCGTCTAGTCGTTGTGGAAAGAGAGGAACAAGCGTGTGCATGAGAGAGCAGCGCTCCAGCCGGTGTTGCTTGTGCCGCTCATCCTAGAGGAAGCGCGGAGGTGGGCCCGAGCTGATTTCACTGGGATTGGCTTGCTTGGTCGTTGCAGGTTGTAGTCTTTTTTAATGCTTTTCCTGTTGTTTGCATGGGGGTATGTCGTTACCCCAGTGTTTGTACCAATCTTGTAATCAGACTCTTCTCCTCTTCTTAATGAAAAAACGTTCTATGCACGTCTTAAAAAAACTTCAAACGAAGTAAATTAAATATGTAGTGGCACGACAAAACGATATTGCCGTGCCGCATGCAGTGGCACGACAAGAGGAACCTAGTGCATGTAGCGTGACAATGTTATTTTGTCGTGCCATGCAGGACTGTGCGGTCAAAAGGGCCACATGATGAAAATATTTGTCCCGTAAGGTTATTTTTAAAATATTACTTTAAAAAGGTTAAAAATAAAAATTCACTTACATATTGCGCATATATGTGCGAGCATATCTGCGTGTGTTTTTCTAAAGAAATTCCAACACCAAAAGTCTCCCAAATCTCAAACCTTTCGAAATTGTGAGGACACACACATGAACTGGCACGTAATTTGTAAATAGCTACCGCTACAGTACCGATGTAAACCATCCAGCATTGAGCCGGTCATGCATGTTATAGATAAATATCATCACCGACACCTAGTAACGCGTAACGGCCTTCATTCTGATCTTTCTGAACGACGACATTGTTAATCCATCAAATAGATGGATGTATCTCGTGTTATTACGTCAGGAACGACGAGCGGATTGGTGTCGTGGACAAATGGGAGACGGGTTCGTTCCTCCACATATATATATCGGGGCCTCGTCGATCCGGTCCAAGGCAGTGGATCGATTTCAATTAATCTCGCAAACCAAGACCCAGCTAGAGTCTGAGATCGAGTAGCGATGATGGAGGAGGAGGGGATGATGACGACGAAGCCATCGTCGCCGAGCGAGGTCCACAAGCCGCCAACGCCGACGACGGCGGTGAGGAGGAGGACCAGACTGGTGCGGGTGGACCAGGAGATCATCGATCTGATGCTCACGGAGCCGCCAGCCCGGCCGTTCTTGCCGGTCTTCTCCGACGAGGTCTCGAGCGCTTGGGCATGCCCGGGCTCGGCCCCATGATGGTGAGAGCCGCCGCCGCCTTTAAGAGGAGCAACGATCTTGACGCCGACATCCTCCGCCAGTACCGCACCATGGGATACGCTGAGGTCGAGGAGGAGCTCACCGACGGCGAGGAGGAGGAGGAGGTGTAGAGGTCAGCGACGACGAGGAGGAAGCATGCAGTAGCTAGATAGAGATATTATTGGTTGATTATTATTGTACTCTATACTAGGGTGGTACGTAGAGTAGATCAGTACGTGAAGACTGATAGTAGTTCAAATTTACGTGTTCAGAACTTCAAGATCATTGGGTCATCAGACATCAGGGTGTCTATTGTCTAAGTCTTCCATATTACTCCCTCCGTTCTTAAATATATGACGTTTAAGACAAGAAATTTAGTTCAAAATGAATTAAATTCTTTGTCCTAAACGTCATCTATTTAAGAACGGCGGGAGTATTCAACGTAGATAGTGTCGCCGGCTTCAAGTTCAATTCGAAGAGAGTACGATATGCATGGCCGATACTTCATGACCTAGTGTCCCAGTATTACGTACGTATATCCGTATGTCATACGTGCTTGTCCTTATATTAACTAAAAGCTATATAGCTCGCTAATTAATTCTTCACGGGCGGCACGATGCCCTCAGATCCACTATCGGAAACGGAGCCTCTGCCGAGAGCTCCTAGCTTTGCTGAGAGGCAAGACCCAGGCTCTCGGCAAAGGCCCTCTTTGCCGAGAGCAACAGGGCCCGCTCTCGGCAGAGAAAAAGCCCACGGCTTAGAGGGACTTTGCCGAGAGCGTGAGCCCCTGGCTCTCGGCAGAGAAAAAGCCCATGGCGCAGAGGACTTTTGCCAAGAGCCAGAGGGCCAGGCTCTCGGCAAAACGCGTAGCAGACGGCGCATGGGCGACGCCGTCACGGCCGTGCCCCGGTCGTTAGCTTTGCCGAGAGCCACGAGGCCCAGGCTCTCGGCAAAGAAGGTACCCACGGCACTTCTCACCTTTGCCTAGAGTCTCAGCTCTTTGCCGAGAGCATACTAGCCACTCACGACAAAACGTTGAAGAAAACTTCACATTTTCGGCTTCAATTTTTTTTCTTGCTCAACATACACTCATACAGAGTACATGTTCAAAATTGGCACCATTTTGACTCTGTTTGCTATATTTAACAATATTACTTCATTCTTCGTAATTTTTTCGTATACGTCCGATGTGAACTGCAAGTGCATGAAATCATAGAGCAAAGTTGTTGGAAAAATGATATTCATGTTCATGAGACATCTCTAACACTCTGTACATGAAATGAAGCTAACTTGACGTCATTGAGTTCTCTGATCGTGATAAAGATCGTGAGGTAGAATGGTTTTAAAATTGTAAAAAATTCAAATATAGTTTGAAAATCACAAATTTTGTCGAGCGCTCATGATATTGTATGTTGGGTTTGTGGTAAAAATTTTGAGAATGTTTTGAACATTTTAACACATACGCTGTTTAGAAACCGGAGCATCTCACGAGAAGTTTCAAAGAATTTGAACTAATATCACTTGATTTAGAGACTTTGACAAAATCAAATTTGAGTTTGAATACAAAAACTTTTTTTATAAGTAATATGCAACATAAATGGTACCATGTTAAGTGTTGGTATTTTTTCTCATATGTTTGGTATTTTTAAAATTAAATTTGGTTCAGAAATTCTGTGTCGAGAGTAATACTCTCGGCACAAAGGTACCCTTTGCCGAGAGCATCCAGCTTGGCTCTCGGCAAAGAAGTCGTGTGGGCCCGCTCCACCGTTTGCTCCCACACGCTTTTGGACGCGGATACTGTATGTGGGCCCCGGTCCTCCTCTTTACCGAGAGCTGGAATTGAAGCTCTCGGCAAAGGCCTCGTGGTATGGGGTCTGCCCGCCAGCGCTGCACGGGGGAGGATACTGCAGGTGGGTCCCCGCCCGCCCTTTGCCGAGAGCCAAGATCCAGGGCTCTCGCCACATCAGCCTCACACTCACACCACAGCATAGCACCACACACACACGCCACCACACTTAGCCGTTCACGCACGCACACACGCCGCCACACACAGCGCCGCCGCCCACCTGCCACCGCCGGCGCGCGTCCCCGGTCCGCCGCCGCCGCGCCTCCCCGGCCGCCGTCATGCCTCCCCGGTCTGCTCGCGCCTACCCAGTCCGCCGCCGCCGCGCCTCCCCGGCCGCCGCCGCGCGTCCCCGGCCCGCGGCCGCGTCTGGCCGGCCCGCCCGCCGCCGGCCCCTCCCCTGCAGACAGCCGGCCGCGGGGGAGGGCCTCCTCCTCCTCCTCTCCCTGGACCGCAGCAGGGAGAGGACCTCCCTTCTTCTACTCCCTCTGGCCCTCTTGCTGCTTCACGTCGATTCCGAGGTATGCGGCAGCACTGCTCGATCTTTGACAAAATTTTCCGTTGGTCGATCTTAGAGCACATGTATAATCTCAAAAAATAAAAAAGATTAGAGCACATGTAATGATTTGGTTTTTTAGAGTTGAAGAGGACCATAATAGCAGGAAATTAGGATTGTGACTAAGGATTATTAGAAATATTAGTTTGATAGCAATATTATTAATTTAGTTACCTAGCAATATTAAGGAAGGTAATACTAGCAAATTTAGTGTGCAATTTTTAGATGATTATAGAATTCTTGTTAGTTAGCAATTAAAGAAGGTAATAAGCAAATTTATCATGTCTCTAATTTTTTTTTGTCAAACTTCTAATGCATGTCAATTTTGTAGGGAGAGATGCCTTGATTTGCCGCACTCACGCCTGGAGGCAGTTATTGTGGAGGAAGAGGAGTAGGTCGCGTCATTTGATCTTCTAGGTGAGCCTCGTGGCTAGCTTGGGCCACCACATGTGATTTGTCCGGCCATCGAGCCGTTGGAAGGAAGCCTGTGTGTAGCCCGACCTTCGTGTCGTGGTTTTTGTTGCAGGTTTTGGATTTGTTGCAGGTTTTGAAAACCTCACCGTACAGGGGAGGTACTGCTGAAATTTTTATTTGACACTATTATGTTCATTTATTTCAGGTTCCCGTAGTTGCAGCCGCCCTCGCCCGCCACCGCTGAAGGAGGAGTAGGAGGTCGCGCCGCCCGCCCCTGTCTCGGAGTCTCGGAGTCCTGGTCTTGCCGCCCACCCCTGTCTCGGAGTCTTGGTCGTGCCGCCCGCCCCTGTCTCTGAGTACTAGGTGAGCACGCAAAAAATGCTCTTGTTTTCATTTGATGTCGTAGATCACGAAACCTAGTTAGGCGTCTCCCGTTCGGAAGAGATACAGTTCGAAATATGCAGAACTTTGCATATTTATGACTGTATCTGTTTCGAATTATCCACGTTTTTTGGACAGCCCGTGGATGCGTAGATGGGGTTAGTTTCTATGGTCTACTCCGATCCGAGACAGAGTTTCGGCAGCACCTCCCCGTTGTTCTCCGGATACACAATCTCCCTACCGGGACGTGTATTTGGAGAACAGCGGGAAGGTGCTGCCGAAATTCTGTCTCGGATCGGAGTAGACCATAGGAACTGACCCCATCTACGCATCCACGGGTGAGATTAGGACCTATCTTTACCTATTAGAATGTGTAGACATCGTGTAGAGGATGCAATTTATTTTATATAACTCGCTGATATGATAGAGAATGGATGACCGTGAGTGGATGTACAAAGGATGGGCACCAAATGGTCGTGTGACACAGGAATGGGTTGACAACACTCAAGCTTTCATGGATGAAGCATTTAGAAAGGTTAAAGGGCCTAAAAATAGTAAAACCATTTGGTGTCCCTGCGCCAAGTGTGGAAACTCGCGTCAAAGGAACAAGCAGGAAATGGCAGCTCATCTGCACAACAATGGTTTTACAAAAGACTATTCCAAGTGGACCTTCCATAGTGAAACCTATCGTATGAGATCCGAGGCCGTGAGACAACGGATCGGAGAACTTGATGGTGATGCTGGAGTAGCAGACATGATAGATGACTTTCATGAAGCACATTTTCAAGGAGAACGTCCAGAGGAGGAGCCAGAGCCAAGCGCGAAGGCGTATTATGACATGTTGGCTGCAGCACAAAAACCCCTTCACCAGCACACCAAAATATCTCAACTAGATGCCATCGGCCGCCTGATGGCCGTAAAGTCCCAGCATAACCTGAGTCGAGATTGCTTTGATACTTTGGTGACTATTTTTGGTGATATGCTTCCCAAAGATCACCTTTTGCCGAAGAACTTGTACGTTGCACGAAAAGTCCTTAGTGCACTTAAGATGTCATACGAGCAGATACATGCCTGTCCGAAAGGATGCGTCTTATTCAGGAAAGAACATGAGAAAGCAACACACTGTCCGAAATGTAAAGCGTCTCAGTACGTTGAGGTAGACTCTGGTGAGGGTCGTCCAAAGACGCAGCTCATGATCCCAGTGAGTGTCCTGCGGTACCTCCCGCCCATACAGCGGATCCAATGGAGTTACATGACCGAGAAATCTACGAAGCAAATGACTTGGCACAAAACGGGCGTTCGATACAGTGATAACCTTACACATCCATCAGATGCTGAAGCATAGACCAAATTTGATGAGATTCATCGTGACAAAGCTGGTGAGGCTCGCAATGTACGTGTCGCGCTGGCGACAGATGGGTTCAATCCTTTTGGAATGATGGCTGCCCCGTACACTTGTTGGCCCGTGTTTGTTATCCCCCTCAATCTACCTCCCGGCATCGTCTTTCAACGGCAGTACATATTCGTGTCGTTGATAATTCCTGGATACCCGGGAGATAATATGAGTGTGTACATGGAGCCTCTGATTGATGATTTGCTCAAGACTTGGAATGAAGGGGTGTGGACATACGACCGAGCTACGAAGATAAACTTCAGAATGCATGTGTGGTACATGTACTCCTTGCATGACATGCCGGCTTATGGGTTATTTTGCGGCTGGTGTGTCCACGGGAAGTTCCCTTGTCCAGTATGTAAGGCAGCTCTGATGTTCATTTGGTTGAAGAGGGGTGGCAAGTATTCTTCCTTCGACAAACATCGACAATTCCTCCCTCTTGACCATCAATTCAGACGAGACATAAAGAACTTTACGAAAGGTGTCATAGTTCAAGATCCACCCCCGCACATGATGACAGGTGCCGAGGTTCAAACTCAGATAGACGCTCTCGTGCTCAAAGAAGGAGAACATCATTTTGAGGGATATGGTGTGGAACATGCCTGGACTCAGAAGTCAGGCTTGTGGAGGCTACCCTACATGAAAGATCTTCTTCTTTCACATAATATTGATGTGATGCACACAGAAAAGAATGTTGCCGAGGCACTATAGGGTACAATCATGGACATACCAGAGAAGAGTAAGGACAATGTTAAGGCTAGAGTCGATCTAGAAATGTTATGCGATAGGCCAAAGCAAGTCATCCCGAAGCCTTTACCGGGTAAGACATGGAAAAGACCTAAGGCTGATTTCATTCGTAAAAGGGAACAAAGGAAGGAAGTACTACAATAGATCCAAGATTTAATGTTCCCTGATGGATATGCTGCGAATTTAAGGAGGGGAGTCAATTTAACTACTCTGCGATTAAAGTGGTTGAAAAGTCATGACTACCACATATGGATCGAGCGACTTCTTCCGGTGATGGTTCGAGGCTATGTACCTGAGCATGTGTGGAAAGTGCTGGCAGAGGTGAGCTATTTCTTCCGTCAGCTTTGCACTAAGGAGTTATCTCGTGTTATGATTGACAAACTTGAAAAAAGTGCACATGTGTTGCTCTGTAACCTAGAGAAGATCTTTCCACCTGGCTTCTTCAACCCGATGGAACACATGATTTTGCACCTCCCGCGTGAGGCACGATTGGGGGGGCCTGTGCAAAACCGTTGGTGCTATCCAATTGAGAGGGTTTGCAAGGTTCTTCAAAGCACATGTAAAAATAAAAATAAAATTGAAGCGTGCATTGCAGAGTCACACATTCTGCAGGAGGTGTCAAACTTCACAACTAAATACTATGTTGAGCACCTTCCCAGCGTGCATAATCGACCTCCTCGGTACAATGCTGGCGAAAATGAATCGAACCTCAGCCTTTTCCGAGGACAACTCGGAAGTGCCAGTGTTCGGACGCGCAAGACCTTATCTCTTGAAGAGTGGCGTACTATCACGATATATGTTTTGCGCAACCTTGACGAAGTACGGCCATACATAAAGTAAGTTGTCAATAAAGCTCATCATTTCCTTTCTCGTATGTTGTCTCATCTACATCCAACCTCATTTGATTTGGTGCAGTGAATTTATTGAGCAATTTTGGCATCATTCGGAGCCACCTATTGACCACGAGGAGGAAACTCTTCTTCGCCAGGGTGTGAGACCCATGCATCCCGATTTCATTACCTGGTTCAAACATAAGGTAATTTAGCTCGTTCTCAGTACATTAAAAGTAATTAAGCTCGTACTCAGTATCACATTAATCACTATCCTCCCTTAACTTGCAGGGCCAAACCGATCCGTTGATGAATCCTGAGGTGAGGCAGGTTTCCAGAGGTTTCGCCTTTAGGGTCAACTCATATCATGTTTATGACGTGAATGGGTACCGCTTTCACACGACACAATACGAGGAGCGAAGACCCAATCGAAGAACCACAAATAATGGAGTGTGTACGCATAGCCGATCCGATGGGGTAGATTACTATGGAAGACTTGAAGAAAGATACGAACTCGAGTATCATGGTTGCAAACCTCTTAAACCTGTCATATTCAAGTGTCATTGGTTTGATCCAAGCGCTTGTGGCATGAGACAGAATAAGAATTTTGGGCTCGTCGAAATTAAACAGTCATTTGTGTACCCAGGGCACGATGTCTATATTGTGGCCCAACAGACCACACAAGTATATTACCTCTCATACCCTTGTAAATTTGACAAGCGTCTCCAGGGTTGGTATGTTGTGTACAAGGTATCGCCACACGGTAAACTACCCACCCCAAACAAAGAAGATTACCACCTACTAGACCCAAACACATATGACGGAGAGTTCTTTCAAGAAGATGGGCTAGAAGGGATGTTTGAGATAAACTTAACCCAAGTGCTCGAAATGGAAGTAGACAATGGAACGGTTGTCGACGACGATGCTGCCAAAGAGGTTCAAAATGATGACGACTTAAGATTACTCGAGCGATTACATTTAGGCAGTGGCAATGATGATGATGACACAGTTCCACCTTTGGAGCACGGCGTTGAGTCTATGGGCATGCGAGATAGTGATGATGAGTATGATCCGGAAAATCTGGATCATGATGAATATTTCTAAAACATGTAAGATACTAGGATATGTAGTTATGTTTCTAATTTACTAGGATATTTGTTTCTTATTTACTAATTGTAGTTATGTTTCTAATTTACTAGGATATTTGTTTCTTATTTACTAATTGTAGTTATGTTTCTAATTTACTAGGATATTTGTTTCTTATTTACTAATTGGTATTTAAATGTAATTATGTACTGATTGATTTACTCTTTTTTATTTCAGGTGATTGATCAAAGATGCTGCCAAAGAAGAAGAAGGCATCGAAGCAGCGCGCCCCTGTGGTGAGGAAACTCAACGACTTCTACCAGGACGAGGGTGAGGGCTCCGGGACTGTGAGGTGGGCGTCGAGGTCCGTGGCACCCTCTAAGTCGTCTGGAGCCAGGGGTCGCAAAGGTGCACCCTCTCCAGCTGCTGAGGAGTCCGATGAGGAGTACAGGGTTGATGAGGAGGAGGTACAGCAGGCGGAGGATGAGTGCAGGGGGAGGATGAGGAGCAGGGGGAGGATGAGGAGCATGTGGAGGGTGAGGAGCAGGGGGAGGGCGAGGAGCAGGGGGAGGACGAGGAGGAGGCGGGGGAGGGGTCAAAGGTCTATTTGCGAGGCCCTGCTCAGCTTCTGGATCGGCCCATACTGCCCGCGAACCGACCGGTTATTAGACCCGAGGGAACACGGTAACTTATCTTAACCTTTTCATTTGTTCTTTTGAAACAAATTAACGATTCAAACTAATACATTGTGTGAATCATTTTGGTAGGGGGTGGGAGATTGTCACTCCTGGTAGTCACAGGCGTCTTCCCAATGGCATCTTGGGCGTTCTTACTAGGCTATGGTACCCCAGGTTCGTGTGGGTTGGCGAGCCAGATGCTCAGTGAGAGGTGCTGGTGACGTCGTTTGACCACTACGCCCTTGCTCCCGATTTCCCTGATCCGACTGGCTGTGACTTCCAGAACGCAGCCGCCAGGGTGGTTGGCGAGTTTTGGGTGAGTTTTCCTAGCAATAAATTGTGTTTCTGAATAAATCGACTTAATTACATTTTGCTCAAGTATTGACAACACTTTTATATGCATGATTTCTACAGATGCATGCCGGGATACGAGCAGGCGGCGGCTAACAACGCCATGTTCATCTGCCGGAAGCTTGTGACGGATATGATCTACGAGTCCCGCGTTTCGCAGAAGAATGCTAGGCAGAAGGTGAAAGCCACAAAACGGGAAGTTCGAAACCTGCGGCTCACTCCAGAACAATACAGGGAGGTAAATATGCTCAATTCATTTTTCTTCGATTAAATTTGGTCAATTTGATATTCTTGATGACATGCAGGTGCCTCCGTGGTGGGTTGCCGACCGGCCTCGGGTTTGGAGAGCGATTGTGGATCAGTGGTTTACGGAGGATTGGGAGGCAAAGCACCTCGAGCGCCGGTGGCGGCGTTTGGCCATGGCAGGTCCAGCACACCACCAAGGCCCCGTTAACCTTCGCGAGTATGGTCGTAGATGGGTACGTTAAGTTATTTCTTTATTCCATTTTTTTGTTATCTAACTCTCAATTAGTCTAACATCCACTTTGTTGTTTTCTTGCAGTCTCGGACACATGAGAATCAGTCTTGCAGCGAGCTCCAGGCATATGGCATGGCACACAAGGGCAAGGCGACGTCCGACGTCACCTTCAACGTGGACGACCCGCCCGAGGCGTACAGCAACCCGACAATCCAGCCCCGCATCACAAATTACGTCACGACGACAAGGGAGGTTCGTGGGCCAGACTTCGATCCAGTGACACAGCCTATTGATGGAGAAAGCATCATGAGGAGTGGAGGTGGCAAGACGCATGGACGGTACTGGATTGGTGACAGTCTCCTGGTCCCGTCCGAGGTTGCGTCGCTCTAGCAGGTTCGATCTCAAGATAGGGGCACGAGCTCAGGCCCGCCCATACAACGGCGGCCCACCGTTACGGAGAGCTTGCACGAGCAGTTCCAGGTTATTTCTGTTCTCTGCGTCGTCCATTGACATTTTCATATGTTTGCTTTGTATTCTAATGTGTAGATCAAATATTGTAGGCCCAGCTTGCGGCAGAGAGGGCCGAGCGGGAGAGGCAGGTAGAAGAGGCTAGCTGCTGGCTCACGACAAAGACTTGCTCGTTGCCATGAGCTACCTGCTGGCTCACTGCAAAGATGTTGCGACGTGGCAGCCATGTGTGGAACCTTTGCCGTGAGCCCGACGTGAGGCTCACGGCAAAGAGGGCCATCAAGTGGGCTCCCGTGACGTTTCGTTACCCTTGTTTGCCGTGAGCTAAGTCCCACTCACGGCAAACGTTTGCCGTGAGTCAGAGGTCTGGCTCACGGCAAAGAACTTGTTTGCCGGCAAAACTTTGCCGTGAGGTCTTTGCCGGTGGCAACTCACGGCAAAGGTTTTGCCGTGAGTGGACCGGCCTTTGCCGTGAGGAGCCGGCTCACGGCAAAGATGTTGTTTCTCGTAGTGCACTCGATATCCGACTTGCTTCAGACGCACCATCCTCGTCCTCCTCGCCGCCGCCGCCGGCTTGGCGTCGCCCTCGCTCACCGCCACCTTCGCTGGCGTAATGCCGTCATCTCCTCCTCCGCCCCCTGCATCGCCGCCGTGCACTCCCCCGAAGAAGAAGATGCTCGAGATCTGGATTGTTATTATTACCGCCTCTCGCGACTGCTGTGTTGCCTGTTGCATTGGCCACGTACGCTGTTGTAACACGACCGGGAACGCGCGTTCCCGCAGCTCGCCCCTCGCCTCACTCACTACACCTCGCACACGCGCCGGGAGCCCGAGGTTGCAGATGAACAGTACTTTCGACTGGCGAACACCGCAGAGCTACTAGCTCCTGTATCTTGGCACTTCAACTGGCAAAATGAGTTCAGGGTGTAGAGGGGCCTCTTATAGGCTGGGGAACACGACTCGACACCAGCCACTGCGCCCCACCACTGCGGAACGCGCTCAGCCATGGCCACGAGCCACTACTCGCACCGGCCATGGCGGCTTCCTCCGCAGGACCCGCGCCACGCACGCCATGTACTCCATCAGACTCGGACTCTACTTATGAACCCGGCCGCAGCAACACTGTAGGCCCACACAACACGACCGTGGCGGAACAGATTCACGCACACACTAACCTGGACCTAGAACGCGTCGTGCCCGCACCCGACCTCACCCAGCATGCCTGCTGGTGCCTACGCGCACGGACGCGACACGATTTGTGACACACACGGACTCACGCACGCCTGGAACGCACTATGGCGTGATTATTCCTAACAATCTCCCCCTAAACACGACACAGCCGGTATATATATGGCGCCGGAAGGCCAGGTGCCATGGCAAGGGATGCCTGCCTCCTCCGTCTCGTCCACGCCACCTGCCATGGCTGGCCTTTCCATTTCCTAGGGGTCCCGGGCCGACCTTTCCATATATCTTCCTTCTCCAGGCGGACAACATTTCCTTTTAATTTGGCAGCAAGACAAACTTGGGGACGACGACGGATATCATGGTCAAATCCGAATCTGACTAGAAATGTGTTTTATTTTGGAAGGTATCGTGGCCCAATCCGAATCTGACTAGAAATCGAACGCCCACTGGTGGATATATGCACTCCAGAAGCATGTATGGTACATGTATAGGATCCAACACAAGCAAATCAAACACACAGGGCGCCCAAGATGACAAGTGCACCGGAGATATTCAAGCCGATCCGGGAAACGCTACGCGAGATCAAGAAACGAACCCCGAGGTTCATCACCCCTGTGCTGCTAGCGTTCGGGACCGAAGTCTCGTCGTCGCCGCCGCCGCCGGAGGACAGTGATGTTGGCCACCGACTCCGCGCGGAACGGCCGCCCGGCGCCGGCCTGCGTATGGATTGGGCGGCATGCGAGCTGCCGCTGCACGACGAGGACGCGCACTTCGGGCACGCCGAGGCCGGCTTCGTCGGCGTCGCGGACGGGGTCGGCAGCTATCGGGATCGTGGCGTGGATGCCGGTGCCTTCGCACGCGAGCTCATGGAGAGCGCTCTGGCGAATGTGGAGCTGACGGCGGCCAAGGCCCACCGCCTCAGCCCCAAGGAAGTGCTGAAGATGGCGTACAAAACGGCGGTCACCAAGTGCACGCCGGGGGCGTCCACGGCCGTCATCCTGTCGCTCGGCCGCACAGCTCTCAGGTGGGCGTACATTGGCGACAGCGCCTTCGCCGTGCTCCGGGGCGGCAGGATCGTGTACCGTTCGATTGCGCAGCAGCGCCGCTTCAATTGCCCGTACCAGCTGAGCTCTAATGGCAGTAGACACAGGCTCAACAAGGCGATGGTCGGCGAGATGTTGGTGAGGGACGGCGACGTCATGGTGGTCGGGACGGACGGGCTGTTCGACAACATGGACGATTTCCAGCTCGAGTGCGCCGTGAAGATGGGCACCCAGCTGGGTTTCTCGCCCAAGAACATGGCGGACATCATCGCGGCCATTGCTTACTACGTATCGAAGGACAAGCGAGCACTCTCCCCGTTCTGTCTCGCAGGCGTGAAGGCGTACGGGGAGGGATGGTCCGGTGGGAAGGAGGACGACATAACGGTCATCGTCGCGTACATTGTCTCCAAGGATTCATGATTTAAGGGAGTCATGAATCAACCGCTTTCGACTTTCTACGGATGTGTAAACTCTCTAATCTGAACCTCTAGTAATTGATCATAGCATCAGCCACCCAAGTAACATGCATGCATGGAGGACGCGACACGTACGTCGATGACCCCAGATCACAAGATATTATTATTACATCCTATATTTGATATACTAATAACCATACTAATAATCTTGTAAATAAATCGGACAACTCGACTCTTGACTCTTTAACTAACCTGTGTAGCGCGCACACAGCTAATTCTTCGCCGGCGGCACGATTCCCTCCTCCGCTTCCTCGGTTCCTCTTCGTCGTCGCCATCGGTTATCTCCTCCTCGACCTCGGCGTAGCCCTTGGAGCGGTACTGCTCGATGAGATCCGCATCACGATCCTCGATCATAATACTTCATACTGGCGACGAGCCTAGCCTGCTCCTCCCGGAACCCGGGCATCTCCAGCCTGTCGATCTCCTCGTCGGAGAAGATACACGCGAGCTGGCTAGGGGGCACCTTCATCACCCACACGATTTCCGACTGGCTCAGACGCACCATCCCAGTCCTCCTCGCTGTCGCCGCCGGCACCGCTGGCTTGGCATCGTCCACCGCCACCTTCGCCGACGTCATCTCCTTGCTCCAGCCGGCCTGGGCGGCATGCGGTCGAGCTCGAGGAGCAGAGCTCCGGCCTGACGGCACGTGGGCGTGCTCCCGGCCCGCGGCTCCTCTTTGGCAGACTCCTCCCCTGCGCGTAGCTCATCCCCGGTAGACTCGTCGGCAGGGATAGAGATGCACATGTGGTTACAAGAGCTCTGGTCTGGGTTCGACTCCCCATGGGAGCGAATTTCTCAGGATTTAACGGTGTTTGTGCTTTCAGTGGTAGGCGACATTCCCGTCGACAGCGAGGCGCCTATGGTGACTTTGTCAATCTTGAGGATTTGCCGGTCCAGTCTTCGAAGATACTCCCACTACAACATAACAGCACATACAAGGCGTTATCAAATGACTTTAGAAGTGACAAAAATGCCTTCAAAGACCTTTTGAGGCATTCCAAAAATGCTTGGGAAAAGCTGGACGCAAAAAGTCTTTTGAGGCACTTTTCTAAATGCCTTCAAAAATCAATAATAAAGGTATCTTCAGAATGCCCTGTAGTACTTTTAGAGGCATTTTGTGAAGTGCCTTTGAAGCTTCTTAGGGCCTTTTGTAGAATGCCATCAAACAAAGATGGAGGCATTTTTAAAGAAGCCTTCAAAACTAAATCACCCAAGAGCTTGCTGACAATACCAGTTAAAGATATTCCATTTGAAAATGAACCAACCAGATCACACAATCAAATTACATACATCCAAACACATAATATTTAAGAGACATGATTTATTATCCATATCTATAAGCAACTAAACACAATCAATAATGCTAGAAAGTAGCAAATGTACATCTCCAAATAATGTTCCAGCTCAAATGTTTTGTATCCTGACTCCTGAATGAGACAGGTTGCTTGCTCACTTGAAGAGAATAAAAAACCAGCTTGTTCATTCACAGATATACATTTAACCATAATTGTGGAATCAATAGATCTTGACCCATGCATAGTCTCCCTTCCTATCATCTCACTTGGCTGATGCTTCCTACTTGCAAGCAAACATACATGGATAAGTACAGAATGGATGAATACATCTTTACATGAAAGAATACAATTTTTCAAGGGAGTTTTATTTGCTAACTCAACAAATATCTTGCATCAATTATGGTAACAAATGTCTGACTAGTAAGAGCGAGAGACCTACTATCTGGGAGTTTTCTTTAGTCATCTTCCTTGCTGACTTGCTTTTAGTCACAGTTTGTGAAGCACCATGGACATTGAGTTTCATGATCTGCAGGTTGTTTAGAACAAAGCAAACTTGAGTTTCATGAACAAGAAGTAAGCAAATAAACCAAGTGCAGAGACCATACATTTTCTCAAGGCCATGCTATACAATGGGCAGTGGCATTTCCTAGCTTTTGAATCCTCCCATGCGCACGAGGCAACATGGTCATTTGGTTGAAAACAACACTGATAAGTACCTCAACACAATCAGCCAATGGATATCCATCACTACCTTTAGCTTTGCTATCTGTTCTCTGAATTGTTCCCATTGCCACCATTTTCTTACTGTTTGGTGATGCCAAACCAACCTTCATGCCACATTTTATACCTTGCATCTCATCCTACAAGGAAATTAAACTTCTAAGTGTGTGATCTATTTGCATACAAGAAAAAATATTAGTATGAGAAAAAAGTATACCTCACTCACCATATTAAGTGGAGTCTGAAATTTTCTTGGTTTCTTCACTTTCTTCTCAAGGCTTTGCGGACTTGGTTTTTCCTTCAATTTCTTCTCAAGGCTTTGCAGACTTGGTTTTTCCTTCAGTTTCTTCACTTTCTTCTCAAGGCTTTCCGGACTTGGTTTTTCCTTCAGTTTTTGCTGGACAGTATGTTGTGATGAACTGCTCTTTGTTTTATGTTGACTTGGTAACACAAGATTTTTTGTTTCCTAATGGTTGAAGAGAAAATAGTTAGCAATGACAGCTGATTATAGTAAATAACCTCAATAGACATAGTCTAGCTTGAAATCTGAACTTGTGATCAGCATCTAAGAATCTACGGTGGCCCATGTAACATCTTTTGTGCCCGTGTTGCAACTGAAGTGAACTTGTGTGAGTGAGACAGTGGGAACATGCTGCTATACTTTCCCCTGATAACATTCACCGTCCAGGCCAATCACTTATTGTCCAAAGTAGCGCAGCACGTAAGCGGAACTTCTGAGAACAAGAAACATCATAAGTCATCACCCCATCTTTCCATAACTCAAGAAGATCATCAATTGTTAACTGCATATAGACATCTATGTCCTTCCCTGGACCCTTTTTACCCAGTACAAGAACAGAGAGAATAAAATTCGATTGCTTCATGCAAACCCATGGAGGAACATTGTATGGAATCAAAATTATAGGCCATGTGCTATAAGACACATTCATGCTCCCAAAAGGGTTGAATCCATCTGTTGCCAAACCAAGCCTAACATTGCGAACCTCTGAGCTAAACTCTTGGTGCATGGGATTGGCATCAAAGTTCTTCCATGCTGGAGAGTCTGCTGGGTGCCGTAGCAGGTCATCCTTTGTGCGCCCTTCGCTATGCCACCTCATGTAATCTGTTGTTTTTGAAGACATGAATAACCTTTGAAGCCTCTTCTTCAATGGAAAATGGCGAACAACCTTTGCAGGTACTCTGTGGACACATCTTCCATCATCTCCACCTTTCACACTCTTCCACCTACTTGATTTACACACTGGACATGACTTAGCATTGGCATACTTTCCCCTGAACAGTATGCAATCATTCATGCAAGCGTTGATGCACTCATAACCTATTCCAATAGCCTTCACAAATTTCTTGGCCTCATAAAAGTTCTTTGGCAAGACCTCACCCTCTGGAAGTGCCTCCTTAATCAAAGACAGAAGGTCATCAAAGCACCCATTGCTTATGCCCCACAGATTCTTCAAGTGTAGAAGCCTAACAAGAAATTGCAGCTTTGAAAATCTCTTGCAGCACGGATACAACTATTGGCTTCCATCATTGACTAACTTGTAGTATGCTTCGGCATCAACATCTAGTTCATCATCTCCCTCTTCCGCACCTAAAGCACCAGCATCATACATCCTGAAACCCTCCATTAGCATTTGGTCCATCGCATCACCCCCATCGTTGCCTTCTTCTGATTGTGAGCTAGAGGAAACATTCGGCATAGATGACCACATGCCCTCTCCATGAAGAATCCATGATTTATATCCATCCATGAAACCCACAGAAATTAAATGATCTCGAATATCATCTGCCCCTAACCAGTAATTATTTCCACAATTCACACAAGGACAAAGTATCCTATTCTGTTGTGCTGATGTGGAAAAGGCAAGTTGTATAAAATTACTAAGTCCTTCATCATACTCAACCGACCACCTAATATGCAATTATGATGTGTGAAGGTCAGAACTATACTCAAATAAACTTGAATCAGTGAAGCACTATCTAACTTGTTACCTAGGTGCTCTCAGCCAACTCTTGTCCATGATGCTTACAACAATGTGTAAGTGTCACTATAGGTAGCGTTCAAGTGCTGCATAGAACACCTCATAAGACTAAATAAATTATACTCCTGCATAGATGGCTTTATGGACTGAATATATACATAGATAGACCATAGATAGATGATGCTACTATCTATATAACTAGAACACATCCTAAGCTTGTAGTATCTCTATAATTAGAACATATTGTCACAATTCCAGCAAACATATAGAAGCTGATAACCATACTTTAAAATTCACAGACCAGTTTGTGCAGAAAAAAATTGGCTTACACACATTGTACAGGCATATGAGAAAATTTTCCATGATCAATTAACATGCATAATTAAATAATTTCTTATAGGGACTAGTCATAGATCGATGGTAACAAACACATTCAATTCAGCAAGGCATATTGAGACAGATCAAGTTTAATCTAACAAATTGGTTACAATTTCAAATCAAGGATTCACTCAACTAGAGATTCGCAGTGCATGAGTGGGCAGAGTGGCCATGAGGATTTACCTCAAGATCCTGCAGCTGTCTGCTTGTGGTTGTAGATTTCGACACTGATGGCGTAGGGGCTTGTCGACGGAGGCAAGGCTGAATCAGCACCGAAGATAGGCCCGGTGGAGGAGCGCTTGGGGATCTTGGCACCCACGTTGAAGAAGCTCAGCGACAACAATGTAGTGTAAGTCTTGCTAGTGTTCAAGTGCTGCAAAGGAGAACACCTCTTAAGCCTAAATAACATACTGCACTATAACAAAAACATACTGTCACAATTACATCTATGAAAAACCAGTGAGTGTATAATTAACAAGACTAGTATCTCTACTGTAACTTAGTAATTAATTGGATCAACAAATTCAGAGATCAGCTTGAGCAGCAAAAATTGTGCTTACACACATCACATAGGCATATGAGATAAAACTTAGTTCTAACATCATGACCTACATTCAGACACCTGACTTATAAGATCTAACTCCATAATTATAACCTACTGCAATTTCCTTGATGCAAATACCAACACAGAATATTCACACAGGTCAAGTTTAATAGAACAAATCGGCTATAATTTAGAATCAAGGATTAATCTCAGCTAGGGATCCACAGTGTAAGAGTGGCCACGAGGATTTACCTCGATCTCCTGTATGTAGCACTTCGCTAGGGGTTGTAGAACTCAACAGTGGTGTCCCAGGGGCACGGAGAGGAGTGATTGACAGTCCCAGCTATGGATTCAGGGGCTCAATAGGTGACGGAGACAAGGGTTGGTGGAGGAGCGCTTGAGGTCTCGATGCCCACCGTGTAGCAACTCGCGGCGGCTGCAGCGTAGGTGACCACCGCGTAGACGAGGATCCGTAGGTGCCGCAGCAATCGATGAGGAGGTCCCGTGGTGGCGATTGGCGGCGCCGGGATGGTGGAGGAGCTCCGTGTCGACGAGCTCGCGAGCCCTATGCGGAGGAGGTCCGCATCTCAGATTAGGATCGATTGAGGAGGCCTCGGTGGAGATGAATGTTTTACTGGAGTTAGGTCACCGAGACAAAAAAAAAAAGAACGAGACCTTTGGTGGGCTGGTGGTGGCCGTAGTGGGCTGTTGGTTTTTTGCCAATTGGAGGATAGGCAACGTGGTGGTGGTCTGTAGAAAATAGAAAGCAACAGGGTCTTTTGTGTATATAGGAGAAGGATACGGAAGCATTTTAGGAAAATGCCTCTGTTCTTTGCAGGCCTTTTTGCAAAACGCCCCCAAATAGTTTATGTATTTAGGCGTTTTTCAGTTTCGCCTCCAAATGTAATATTTTCAGTGGCAATTTTAGAAAAGCGCCTTTATGCAACAACTAACTAAGGCATTTTAAGAAATTGCCTTTAAGAAAATGCCTTCAAATCTTGGTTGTGTTGTAGTGTCCTAGGGGTAGGGTTTGCACGCATGTGTTCATAGGGATGATTGTGCGTGCGTTGTGAGTATCTTCGATGTACTGTGTAATTCGCAAAAAAAAAAAAGAGAGATGCACATGTGGGCCGTAGCCGAGGAAGTGACAGCGAGGATAAGTGACATGGTGCCACGTATGTAAAAACCACCTCAAAAATACCTGATTTTAGGAGTGGGGGTTAAAACTCGGACGACACCGATAGTTGAGGGTTATGGAATTGGCTTTTTCCATGATGGAAGGAAGCCCACCTCTACTACATATCAGATAGTCGGTTGGGCTGCTATATATGGGCCGAACCAAACTGTGAGCCCGGAAAATCATATGCATGGGAATCCTAAATATCTTCCAGAAGGTGGGATGAAATGAAACTATAACGCAATAGAAGCCCATTAACAGTCCAAAATCTACCAACCCTATCTCCCCCACCCCTACTCTGCTCCCCCACCCTCTCCTACCAGCCGCTGAAGCACCACTGCGGTCGCCCCCGTGCACCGCCGACGAGGTTCCACGGCTGCCCCGCGTGCTGATAGAGCCTCCTCCGGGTGCTCCCAACGCCTTCTCCGGTCGTGGCCACCTCCGGCCGGTCCGCCGCCGTGACGTCCCCCAGAGCTCCTCGCCGCGACAGCCCCCCAAACTCCACTGCTCCCTGCCCCGCCAACCTCACCGCACCGACCAGCTACAACGCCTCCCCGAGTTCCTACGTTCTATTACGGGCGAGCAACCGCCACGCGCCGCGGCCTTGTGCCGGCTGGTCGGCCGCCGGCCACCACGCGCCGCGTCCCGCCGCGTCGTGCGCCTTCGTGGCGCGCCTGGCGTCACCACGGCCAGCTGGCTTGTCGTTGTGGTCGACCAACTTTCCAACGCTTCCTCCGGCCGCTGGAGTTTGAAGGGGAGAAAAAATGTTGAATTTTTTAATAGAAAAATATTGAAATGTTTTAAGAAAATATTGACGAACAGTTCCAGAAAAATGTTGGTGCAACCTCTCAAAAAGGTTGGATCCAACATTTTCTTCGAAGAAATGTTGACAAAATTGGTGAAAAATGTTGACAAATTGTTGGTCCATCATTTACTAAAAATTGTTGAAAAAATATTGGGTCAACATTCCTAAAAAACATTTGGTTTGAAAAATGTTGGTTCAACATTTACTGAAAAATATTGAAAAATATCAGTTCAGAAAATGTTGACAACATTTTTTTAAAATGTTGGTCAGCATTTTTAATAAGTTGAAAATGCTAAATGAATTATTACTAGCGGAATATTATTAGTGGGCAGGTAGTTTTGGTTGGCTCTCTTTAATTTGCTAAGTAGGTTTATAGTTTCAATGCTTATCCACCTTCAAGTAGGTATATAGGATCCCCTTCTTCCAAAGCACAAATTTCCAACATTGGAAGTTTCAGTGAAGACTCATCATTCGTGTAGGCGCTATGCTCCTCGATATGGGAGGGAGCGAGTTTTGCCTGGGCAGTCACTGCAAAGCGTTTCCATTGCCGAGCACAGCAAAGCTCTTGCCATGCAGCAATTGCTGCTGCTTTATTGGGTGTGACATTTTCTCTCAGCTATAGCAACAATGGAGACCTGACGACCGGCTAGACTTGTCACGTGTGATGCTACAGGGTGCCTAGAACCATGATCTTCAATTTCGTTTTGCCCATTTTTTCCTCTCCAAAACAATCAAAATTCACGATTTCTTGATTGAAATGTGGATTAAAAATGTGCCTTTTGGATAATTGTTTGGAAATTTCGGTTGAATAGTAATTTTGGTCACAACTGAAAAGACCAAAAAAATTCATGAAATTCACAAAATTTCGGCGAAATTTTTATCACTGCCTAAGGCTACCAGCGAGAGGTTCCTCCGTGCAGATCCCGTGCCTGGAAAATGGTACTAAAACCACCGTTGTGCGTTTAGATGCTTCCTTGCCTTCTTCATGTTCTTGGAATTGACATTTCAACTACTCTCGGATTTTGTCTAACAAATGTATGTATATTGTGTTGTGTAATGCTTCATTCGAATGGCTTTGACTTCGAAAGATGTTTTTACTCCAAAATGAACAACACACACACACGAAAAAAATAGCACAAAAATATAGCTTGTCCAACACACACACGTGCGTGAGTGTGCTCACATATATGTAACTAGAGAAAACTGCACCCACCACAAAACAACTTTGTAGGTATGTGCAAATTAGTCAAACACCTTTTAAAACGAACAATTTGGCATATAACTTGACATTTGGGTGCATATTAATTGGTTCAACAACTTATATGCTCATTATAGCCCAATAATTTGGCAAATTGGTGCACCTACGGTCCAAATGTTACAACCATAATGTATTAATTAAAGTATGTAGACATGTGATTTTTTTCTTCTGATCAATAATTATTATTTTTCTTAATAAAATTTTTTTGATCGAGATTAGGATGTCTGTACATAACCTATTTGATTATTAATTAAAATTGAATACGACTTTAAAATTACATCAGTGTCATTACTGAAAGACTAAAGTCCGAAAGATAGACCCTCGGGACCTTAGGTCTTTTTTGTGCATCTACTCTTGTATTCAACAACAATATAGAAGCATATTTGTTTCTACTATTTTATCAACTTTTCCCTTTTTTAATAACTACATGATACTTTAAAAAATATAAGGCATTATTTCAATTTCAACATAAGGCTCTAACTCTTGACCAAATAATTATTATTATGATATGAATACTAATGATAAAATAATGTTTAATAATTTGTTCTTACCAATGATAAAATACTATTTAATAATATGTTCTGACACAAATATACACTAACTTGATATTAGCAAATACATTGATCATTATAACATTTGGATTGTGAATGTATGAATTTATCAAGTTATTACACTAATTTGAGGATATTGCACGTTCTCGGACCAATTTGCACCCACCCATAAAGTTATTGTCTTAGGTTGACCATTTCTAAGGTAAGTAATTATACATGTTTGAGTCCCTGCCCTTGATCACTATAAGTCGATCAAATATCTTAGTGAAGCAGGTGCATTTTCTA
Source organism: Cenchrus fungigraminus (assembly GCA_036936925.1). Taxonomy (NCBI): domain Eukaryota; kingdom Viridiplantae; phylum Streptophyta; class Magnoliopsida; order Poales; family Poaceae; genus Cenchrus; species Cenchrus fungigraminus. The sequence continues at coordinate 4,815,103 of CM072769.1, forward strand.
GTTCCATTCTCACATGCCATGTGAATCCAGACTAGTAGGTACATAGTAAATGATATGTTGAAATTTTTCAGCACCATATACAACTATGTGGAAAATGTTGTACTCAGCAACATCCACAACCGCATACTTATCCTTGATGTTCTTGGAGCATGAAACATACTAGTTTATCCAAAAGGTTCTTAGTGCCTTAAAGAAATCCTAAGCGGCTAATTCAAAAATCATTAGGATGTAGTAACTTGATAAACTAAAGTGATGGAGTACAATTATTGTAAACTTGTTTGCATTGAACACGTTTCTCGCGTGGTCAGATGACTTTTTGTGCATTCTTTCTTTGATATCTCTTGATAGAATATATGACATGGACTTGCGCACTTGTGTTACTTCATTGGAGAATAAGATATCAATTAGAGGTACCTTCAAATGAAATCTTTTACAATTAGAATACCATGTTGGGGGAATGGCCCAACCCATAATGGAAATGGGCCTCAATTGAAAGCCCAGGATGGCTTGGTAAAAAATTTCCATCCCCTCCCTTTCCTATATAAAGGACCCAAGGGGTCTTGAGATGAGAGTCACTTGAGCTCTTCTCACTTGCTCCTATGTGGTTGTGCCTTCGGCCCTCTCATTTCTCCTCTTCTTCCCCCCCCTCTCTCTCTCTCTCCTATTTTCCGAGGAGTAACATCCCCAACATACCACAAAATTTGGAAGCATCTGTCTAATTTCATTACTATAAAAGAAAAGGAGAACAATAATAAGATAATAAAAAAATTAAATTAATAAAATCTTACTACAAAAGTAGAATAACACAAGATTTGTAATTTTAGTGGTAAAACCAATCTAACAAACACTGGGTACATAAGCATAAGTAACTTGAGCGTCAAAATAGTCTCATCTGAAACTAAAAGAAGTCAAGTTTGGTGCATAACCACATATAACTCACATGTACAACCCAGAATTACATCTGGTTAGCTATCAAATTTTATCTTGGACATAAAATGATCTCAAATGCAATGATAAAAGCAGACACACCTTACACAAACATAAACTCTTATCTTTATAACTATAATATATAAAAAGAGCTGAATCACACTCTGTAATTATAAGATGCATGATGGACGGATAAAAATTGCATGGACGAGCAATAAAAATGGCATGAAGGCACACAATGTGTGACAGAGTAACAGGGAATGTGTGAATATAATTGGCGGCCGCATAATTAAGCAGCCTGGTTGCCTCAGCGCCACTGGAAGAAAAGAGTACTACCTATACTCGCTCCAAGCAGGAGCCAGCCATATTGTTCTACCTTCCCGTCTAGGCTTGTGCTCACACCATGTCAGCACAGTGGTCGACAACCACTATGAGGAGGAGGTTGAGTTTGAGGCGATCACCGAGGATCTGTGTATCCATTTCATCGTTTTTCTATTGCCTGTGACTTTTTGCAACATCAAATTATAAGCTGAATAGATTTGTCTGTTACTCTGAGGATTTCGACCCCAGTGTCGGCGAGGTGAGGGTGATCAACGATTCCCTGCCAGGCTACTACAACAACCTGGCGTCGATGGTGAACAAGATTTGCCACCAAAGGGTGTGACTTGCCCTACAATACCATCGTTGGATTTTTTTTGAAAGTGGAGCGTAAGGAAATTGATTTGTGTTCTTGTGTAACATGAACACTACACAACTGTTGCATCTGAGCAAAGTGATTTGTATTTTTGTGGGCCTGGTGGCTGATCTTAGGGACATGAGGGATGGAGACAATGGTGTCCTGTCATGATTTAAGAACATCAAGAAGCTGCAAGGTGTCCCATTTGAGATGCCTACGGGCTACAGCGCTCAAGAACGCCCTCACCGATCTCCTCGGCACTCCCAAGAAAAAGGATGTAACAGACCTATCCAAATTAATTCCGTAACATTGCACAAACCATCCTTTTGGCCCTTACGCAATAAAAATGAGTTAACTTATCGTATCTGTCGGGACAAACCTGGTAAAATCACATACAGCATAGGAACGAAACAATATGCATCAAAACTCACTCAAAGGCGAGTTCTGAGATTACATCATTCAAATTATTACAAACATCCCATAGGGGTTCTTTTATTACAAACCAAGTTCTTGAATAAAATAAATTATTCAGAGTTTAAAACAGCGGCAAATAAACTACTCGATAAATGAGACATCATGGGAGGCCATCTATAGTGCCATTAAGCATCGTCTTCCCCCATTCCAACTCCCTGCCAGGTGGAAGCTGACTAGGCCAAGGAGAAACATCACAAGCATGCTCACCTGAAAACAACATGGATAGCAAGGTTAAGTATACTAATACTCAGCAAGACTTACCCGACAAGTGATAACTACATCACCAACCTCTAGACATGCAAGGTTTTTGGCTGGTGGGTTTGTTTTGCCAAAGAGCAGCTAAGGGTGGATCCTTACTGTTGGTATTTGTTAAGCCTACAGAAATATTATGATAGATAATCCGCAAGCGCACGGATACCGGTGAGCATTACACCCGGGAGAGGGTTTTAAATATCGAATCCACAGGGAGAATGGTAAAGAGAGTATTTGAGGTATATAACTAATCAACTGAGTAGCTATCAAGGACTGGACAGAAAGAGAGATAAGGAAAACTTAAGGATGTCTGGTTCTTATCCTCACAAGCTATGTCTTTATTGCTCTTATGGGGTGATTGTCTGAAGGCACACTTAGTAAAGGGAACCTCCCGAGAATCTATGGGGGAGTCCTACGGTTTCTATAGACGGGAGGTGGACTACGAAGGACTCAATGGTGTTGTCACCACCACGATCTACCACACAATCCGGAATATAGAAGGCATTCATAAGCTAGCTAGTCTAAGCACCATGCTTACACTAAACATGCAACTTTAATTCAAGAGCGACAGGAATTAAAGTACTCAAAGAGTTATGAACCGTAAGAACAATAAAAACAATGGTGCTCACTTGAATAAGAAGTCGATCTTTCCCGTAAGGTCTCAGGATCGGGCTCCAATGGAGTTCATCCCAGAGGTAGAAGATGAAGAGGAGACACCGACAGGTCCGGGCCTTCCTTCAGCTTCGCCTCAACCGCTCTCTAATCCTTTCGAACAAGATTAGCTAGGTCTAATTAGACCGTGGATCTAATCTCTCAACTTGATACTAACTCTCCAACTCTAATTCTAATCTAGAGCTCTAATCTCAGGTAGGCATGGAGGATCTGATAGAATGAGTTGCCCTTTGCCCTGGGGTCAGGGGGTCTGCTTATATAGTCCAGAGGAGATGACGTGCACCGTAGGATCAAACCAACCTAAACATGTGGTTTAGATTGATCTTCATAGGCGGTGGAGGAACATTCCAGAAGCCGGGCCCATTTGGCGCCAGGGGGTGGCCGACCGGCCCCACCACTGGGCCGGTCGGTCTGGTGTGGGCCCCATTCGGGGTCCACTTCGGCCAGGTGGGTCCTTGATCCTTCTAGATGCTTCTTTTTTAGGTGCTAAGTCACGTTGAGTTCCGGAGCCTTCTGGAGTCTTCTAGAGAGGTTTTCTTGCATATTTTCTGAATAGTCCCTACAAATTCATAGATTCACCAAAACTCGTGAAAATTGTTAATATAAACCCTAATAAGATGATCTAATCATATTTTAGTCCTTTTTCCAGTAAATGTGAGGGATAAAATTCATAGATAAAATGTGTCAACACTTACTTTCAATATTTTAGCTCAAGTTCTAGTTCTTTAACCATTCTAAGTAAGCACTTATTCAAAGCAAGCAGTTGATCAAATCAATTAATCAAGCATCCATATTCATCATCCATTCCATCATTAGGTGAGTGTAGCCTCATGTGGATAAGCAGTCTCATGTACTGCGAGAGACAGACGATCTGATCAATTTTATGACCTTGCAAGGTGGGCCTAAGGACACGGAAGAATGTATACCCCAAGATAGTCAATTAAAAGCGAATGGGGGTATACACCGACCAGGTGGTTCCCATCATTCTTCGAGCCGGGATCAGATACTACAGTCTTACGCACATGGTTTACTAGAATTGCGGCACTACGTCCGACCAGGCTCACACATGCACCACAGTTGGTGAGAAAGGGGACACATCCCTAGATTAGTAGTGGAAAGATCCTTTGTCGTGCCAATCGGGTACTAGGCTTATCGGTCTCATTCCCGACAAGTGCTTAGTACTTTCAAACGCAGCCAACAAGAGCTACTCGGCCGAAGTCGAACCTATGCTCTCTACCACTTAGCATATCCATTTAACAAATCTTATGATTCTAACATAAGGAACCTATAACTCGCGAGTGACGAACATCACTTGACTTTTACAGGATCCTTAGAGCATAGCAACTAGCGACCTATCATACTAGTATTTATGCAAGGTACCTAGGATCATGCATCTAGAGCTTCAAATCAACTCCTGGAACTTAAATGCACAAACATAGACATATCATAGGTGCATAAGTTAGAAAAGTTGGGTCATGCTCCGGTGCTTGCCTTCTTGAGCAAAGTCAGTATAAAACTCCTCCGAACCTGGGTTCGGGTCTTGATACACCTCGACGGCGTTCACTCCTCCCTCGGACTCTCCTTCCTCGTTCTCCGGCACTAGCATGTAGCTACCGTCAGGAAGTTCTACACGAGATGCACATGCATAAGCTTTATTGAACAAAAAAGAACAAGATTACATTTATGAAAACTGAAGTTAAGCACAGGGTGTATGAGTGGCTACATTCACCTAGATAAAGATTTAACATTATTTTCTTTACAAAGAAAAGGGGTGAAAGGTTATGCTATTGATTTCTTTGTTTGATGGTGATTGTGTGCACATCTATACATTATTAACAAATTAAACTTCACCAAAGCATGGGGTGCTTCTCAGGGTTGAAATTTGGTGAAGTTCAACATTTGGTTGAAGTTGCACACAAGGTGATCTTTGTTTCCCTTTTATTTACTTAATTAAAGCTTGTTTTACATAGAAAATTAAAACTGGAAGAATCATAAACATTCTGTTCATAAAACCTTACCGACATAAACATCAAGGCATAATTAGGCTACTGACAAAAATACAGATCCACATGAGCTAAAGATTAAGCATGAAAAATCTAACAGGATGCGTCTGCTGAAAATATAAATAAATCATACAGAAAGATCCAGACATGATATTGAATTGAAACTTTTACAGAAGCATGAGTAAAGCACATCTAGCATATACACCAAAAATTAGACCACAAGGTGCACTATAGCTTGCTCAACTAAAACTACTCAGATCTACAACATATATTTATTCGAGCAAGCTAAGCATGTCAAAATCCATCCTACTATTTTACAGAGACGAATCTAGCCATGAAAAATCTACTGAAAAAAGATAGGCTACTGCTACTGAACAAAATAAGCATAATAATTCATACAAGATATTACTGATAAAAACACAAATTAATCCATAACTAAACCTAGAGAATGAATCTTTGTACCATCTTTCTACACCGATCTAAACATGAGCATTAAAATTAGCTACATAAAGGTTCTATATTTTAAACTGTGACAAAAACATCTCAAACTGAAATTTAAACTTAATTTAAAAACTAAGCATCAAAAGGATACACATGCTTTCTATAAAAGGTAGAACTGCTCACAGGGATTCCAAAACATTTTAGTTTGCATTTTTCCGATTTGTCTGTGATTTATTAAGTATTTTAAAAGGTTCAGCATTTTAGATCTATACTGGAAGAACCTTCTTTTAGAAAGGTCCCTGGAAAGTTTTCGTTCTTCACAAACATGCCCTTAGATTTTATAGATAGGCTCTCAAAACATTCTCATCTACACAGATATGCCCTCTGGCGGTGGGGACAACCGGATTCCAGCGAGCTCACCGGCAGTATTGGCCCGGGAGCCATCCAGGGTGAACAAGATGCTCACTTGGGCTCGATTGATGGGAACGGCCGGGTCGGAAGCGGCTCCAGTTATCACCGGCGGTGAGATCGAAACAGGGCAGCCACCTCGGCTTGGGTTCCGGCGAGGTGGATGGCATTGTTGGGTAATGTGTGGCTTTGGAAGCTCTGGTGAGGTCGAGGGGAGGCTCTAGAGTGGTTTGTGGGCAACGGTGTGCGGCGCTAACGGCGGCCGACGGAAGGGATGCTCTCGGGCAGCTGGGCACTGCCCCCTTTTATAGGCAGTCGCAGACGAGAGAGAGTGTGCGAGGCTTTGCCCTTAAGGCTTGGCCAGCCAGCTGGCTCTCCCGTCCGCTCGACGGCCCGGTGCAGTGTCGATGCCGGCGGACGACACGTGGCACCCACCCCTGGTTTTGCCGGCATACAGGCAGCATGGAAGCGGCAGACTGGCATCCCAAAAGCGGTCGGGCAACATCGAAGTGATGACGCGACGTCATCATGGTTGTTGGCCGGCGGAGAGGGGACGGGGCGTGGGGCGGAGCTCCAGCAGCGGCGCGGGCGGTGACGCGTGGTAAGTTACGAAGCTCCCGAGGGATTTTTGGTCGGGTGACCTGGCGGATTCATTGATGACGCGCGGGCCCATGGCGACGTAGTGGTCTGTCATCTGGACACCGGCGGCAGAAATCCGCCGACACGTGGCGACGCGGTCTTGCTGGGCTCGCCGCGAGAGCGTGCTATAGGGACGCTTGGTCAGCCCGAGTTTGAGGTCACCCGCAATGGTATCGACGGTTCACTCTCTATAACAGACAGCAATAGCATGCAGAAAAGGCAATTAGTTTAACCGACTATCTTTAAGCACATTCTTCCAAAAATAAATAAATCGAGAACTACTCTAACTTCTCTTTCTTCAAGCTCTCGTTGCTAGATTATTGAAGCTCCTGGAGAGCACGTGCAGCGACCACACCTTCCTGTCCACTAGATTCGGCTTACACAGACAGCCGCACCCCATGGATCCCCTTTCTCTCCATCAGAGCCAACCTCGCTCCTGCCTCACCTCAAACTGGATCGGAAGAAGTTCTTGAAATAACGAAATCCAAATCGAACACAGGAACAAGCTTCCTCCTCCGTCTGACCCCCATCCGCTTGCGCTCCACCTCGCCCGCGGCCGGCGGCCCAGCGCAGCATGCCGACGGACATGGCCGCCTCCGCACTTGCCTTGGTCCGCGCCGGCAGACGCGCGCACCGTCCGCGACGGCCACGCGCCGCTGCCCGCGGCGGCGTCCGCACCGCCGGGCGACCCATGCCCCGCCGGACTTAGGGATGGCAATTATACCCGTGGATGCGGATACCCGCGGATACCCGACCCGACGGGCGCGGATACGGGCATAAAACTTCACCCGCGGGCAGCTAACGGGTAAGAAATTTCACCCGCGGGCAGTACCCGGTACCCGCTTAAACATATAAGCCCATTAAAAAGAAACATGTATTTCAGCCCAGCCCAAGAAGAAAACCTAGACTCCTGCTTGCCCCTGCCCCCAGCACACCTCCAGGTCCTGGCCGCCGCCCCCGTTTTCTCGTCTCTCCCGCAGCACGCACAACAGCGACGCACCTCGCACGAGCGCAAGGCGGCGTCACCTCGCATGAGTGCACGATGGCGTCACCTCGCGACCGCCGGCCAGCCGGCCGGATCTCGCGGCCTCGCCCCTCCACGACTCCCTGCCCTGGCAGCTGCGTCCCTACCTCTAGCCCAGGAGCTCGCGCGGCGTGCGGTGCTCGCGGCCAAGCTCGTTGCGGCGCGCGGCGCTCGCAGACGAGGCCGCGGCTCGTGAGGGAGGGGCCTGCAGCGCGCGGCAGTGAAGCGGCGGCAGCGCGTGGGCTGTAGGGGCGGCGGCGGCGGCGGGTGACGGGCAAACCCGTTACCCGCGGATATCCGCGGGCGCGGATACGGGTAAGGTTTTTCACCCGCGGGCACGTTCGCGGGTGGGTAAAGGACGGTGGCGCGGATATGCTCGCGGGCGGGTAAATGCCTTACCCGCACATACCCGACCCGCTGCCATCCCTAGCCGAACTCGACGTGGTTCGCTTTGTTATGCCTCCGCCTGCGAGCGCTCCCACCTCTCCGTGCGGCGGCGCTCCACCCCTTGCGCCGGCGGCGGCTCCCGCCTTCGCTCACCACGCCCGTCTCCTCGCTGCTGCGCCGGCGGCCATGCTCTGCTCCTCGCCTCCTCCACACACGCGAGGAAGAGGAAGCAAAGAGAGAAATGGACGAGGCTGTGGTAGAACCCACTTAACACAGGGACTCACGCTGGCGACACTCGCCAGGTTTAGCGACAATTTACTCTCTCTCTCCTCCTCCTCTTTCCTACCTGGCAGCTTGTAGAGAGTGTATCGGCAGCCATTGCTGGTGCCCTGACCGGCCAAAACTCGGAAATCTTGAATAATAGTTCAAAACTGCCAAAAAAGATAAATTGTAGATGGATCATAGGTCTACAACTTCTACAAAGGCTGGCATATGGTTTGAGCTATGGTTTGGCCCGGTCGCCGGAACATGTGGCAAAGTCTGCAAATTGCTCAGCCTGAAATTCCTGTTCGAAACAATTTTGACCAAGACTTCGAATGCCTTCCACTCAAAATTGAAATGCCACTAATTATGAAAGTTGTGTTCCTAAAAAAATTGAACAACTTTCATATTGGCAGATTTTTGAGTTGTGAAGAAAATTTTTGAGTTATGGCCAAGACACTAAAAATGATTAAGGGCTTTAGGGGCTTGACCAAGCTAATCAAGGGTTGAGCATAATTAACTTGGTGATTAGTGTTCAAAAACATCAGGGATGTTACAAATGCTGAGTCTGACACATAGGAGTAGCAGCAGGATGACAACGACAAGGAGGAGGGCAGCAGCGATGATGAGGACGACGAGGAGGAGGAGGACAACGACGAGGAGGAGGACATCGATGATGAGACAACGATGATGTGTCAAATGAATCGTATTAGTAAGTGACCATCTGCAATCAAAATGAAGAACCAATTTGAAAGACATGAGGGAAATAGGGTTGCAAGCTTGCAGATGAAACATGAATTATCTTCCTGCAATTCCCAGGCTCATATGGATCCTCAAATGGATATTTGGTGTAGCTATCCAGCATGAAAATTGCTTGGCACAGAAGAAGCAAATCAATAGAGGCACTATCAATTGACCTAACCAGCATGAAATTTGCTTGGCACAGAAGGAGATCAATCGAATGGAACGTTGATTAAACTGGGAAGAAGCAAACTAACTTATGGAGGGGTCAATTTTGAGCCATAGAGCATGCAGGAGCCCATTCCTACATAGAAAAAGATATAGGTCAGTAATACTTACATCGGGATAATTTTTGAAATAACAATATCTCAAATTCTTAGAACTTGAATAAAGGCCGATATGCAACAATCACTAAGTTTCATTACTGAAACTGTTTACAAAAGAGAAAAGTAATGAAAGATTGGAGCTAATGAAGCAAGTTGTGATTCACCTAATGCATGTGTTGCAGGCAAAATAAATAGTTACCACTAAAATTTTTTTTTGAGGGAATTCAGGGGGATCCCCACCTGCTTTCATTGATGGAGCTTCTTGCAAGCTCAATAAAACATAGAGTTCAACAATTTTACAAACCCAACACAACACATACAGGGGAGGAAGACAACACAGGGGAAAACAAAGCTTGCAAACTAATCAATGGTGAGGCACGACAAAGCTGAAAGACAACTAACGATCGCTAGGTAGTACCACCACCGAACAATGTACTCACCGATTTTGCCATGGCCATTGCAACCCACACCATCACCCCTCATAGTTATGCCGCTCCGTTGCCACCCTCTATCTGAGGAAGCAAGCAAAATGGAGACTAAAGGTGGTGAGGAAGCTCAAACCAAAGCGCATCGGATACAAAGACCGTCCTTGAAACTGACGGCGACACCTCCAGCACATCCGGACTCCACGTACCACCATCCAACGCCGCCCAAGGGGAGGAATCCTTGAGGGGGAATGGCGTAAGCAGTGGAAGCACCACCCGACAATTGATACTCTGTCACCACCCGACCATTTTGGAGTTCCTGCCCTTGATCACTGTAAGTCCATCGAATATCTTAGTGAAGTGGGTGCATTTTGTAGTTCCATATTCTCATGTTCCACGTGAATCCGGACTAGTGGGTAGACGATGTTTAAATTCTTTAGCACCATATACAACTATGTGAAAAATATTGTACTCAGCAACATCCACAATTGCATACATATCCTTGATTTTCTTTGAGCATGAAACCAACCAGTTTATCCAGAAGGTTCTTGGTGCTGGAGTGAAGTTATCATAAAGTTGTCTATGTTGAACACATTCCTCGCGTGGTCAGATGACTTTTTGTGCGTTCTTTGGTAAGGTATAGTATAACTATTTGGAAAATTGGATATCTTAACATAATATATGACATGCACTTGCGCACTTGTGTTACCTCAATAGAGAAAAGAATATCAATATAGGCACCTTCAAATGAAGCCTTAGAGCAACTCCAACAGCTTTGGTAAAATGTCTTGTATCAGTAAAAAAAGAAAAACAGTGCAAATCCTTGTTCCAACAGAATCACTATTCACCTCTGCTCGTGATCCCCCTCAGAATCCGCTCCCCTTCGCTCATCAAAGATTGCGAGTGATTTCGCTCGCAATCTTCCTCCAGCATGTGCTTCCGTCCTCCTCGTTGCTCACTCCCGCCATCCCAACCTTCCCCCTAGCGTCGCGACCTCGTGCCAGGGCCGCCGCGGTGAGGTCTGACATCCAAGCTCTTCACCGTCGCCGGCCCAATTCACCACTGTGGTGAGATCTCACCTCAATTTCTCACACTCATAGCACCTCCTCGAGCTCGCCCATCCATTTCTCCCCTCACATTTCTTCCTCCTCCACTAGACAAGGCACTCGTCGGTGCGCTCCATCCGTGGTTTCCCTACCGCCCCTGGAACTGTACAATGCCACCTCGTCTGTGCTGTAGGGCTACGGCTTCTAAGCTCCCGTGGACTCCGTCACTCAGGGCACCGCGCCCTTGCATCCCAGATGCGCCTTGTTGTCCCTCAGCCGTCGCCGGTACCATTAGCCAAGGCAGGGGCGGTCGACACCGGGAGCAGGGGTGGGGGCGGGTGAAATCGGGAGCAGGGGCTTGCGACTCCTGGCCCAAGAGCGGGCGGCACCGGGGCCAGGGACGCTGACGGTGTCAGGCCGGCGCAGTGCTGTGGTGAGCAGTAGGGAGGAGGAACCGACATCGGATGAGAAAGAAAGGAATTCTGTGTGGGAAAAAACTAGAAATACGAGAAAGAGAAGAGAAAGAGGATGGGTATTATGAGTAGGACCCACAAGTCAGTGTGTTATGAGAGGATGAGTGGAATGAGTTGTTGATATTTGGAGTTTGGAAAATGAAGAGTCTGTTGGAATGAGTAACTTAATATGAAGAGAATTTTTTATGAAAAAACAAATGAAGAGTCGAATAAAGAGTAAAAAATGAAGAGATTCTTGGAGTTGCTCTTAGACAATTAGAATATCATGTTGGGGGAATGGCCCAACCCATGTTGGAAATGGGCCTTGAGTGAAGTAAAAAAATGCCCATCCCCTCTCTTTCTGATATACTCCCTCCATCATGAAATATAAGGCATCCAAGGGTTCAAAATTTGTCCCCAAATATAAGACGTCATAGGATATTTTGCCAAATACTCAATTATTGATATTGAAAACTTGCCAAATATTTCCCTTGATAAGGAAAAGTTGCCTTATGTTACCATTAGCTAAGGGTATATGAGACATTTGCCCACCTCCTTAATCTGTCCTAAAAATCGTTGGAAGCCTTGTATTTCAGAATGGAGGGAGTATATAAAGGACCCAAGGAGTCTTGCGAGGAGACTCACTTGAGCTCTCCTCACTTGCTCCTATGTAGTTGTGCCATCATCCCTCTCATTAGAAAAAAAGGAGACCAATAATAAGATCCTACAAAAGTTCAAATTAATGAATCTTACTACACAAGTAGAATAACCAACATTTGCAATTTTAGTTGTAAAACCTACCTAACAAACACTATGTACATAATCATAACAATTTCCGTTGAAATAGTCTCATCTGAAACTAAAAAAAAGCAAATCAAGCTTGGTGCATAACCACACATAACTCAGGTACAACCCATAATTACATCTTGCTAGCTATTAAATTTTATCTTGAACATAAAATGATCTCAAATACAATGATATAAATAATACACACGTTACACCCCCAAAATATTATCTTTATAACAACAATATGTAAAAACATCTCAATCACACTCTTTATGCAATTAACAACATCCTACATGCCTAAAAGATTCATTATGGTGGAGGGTAATCTTTGACATTTTGTAGTTCAACACTGACTAGAAATAATATATTCTATATGTATACCAAGTAAGTAGGTTTGTTATTAATGCTTTTCTAATACATGATACTATATGGGTCCTTCACATAGCACCCATAAAGTTCCTTTGACTTGGGAGTCTCTTTGATGGGTTGAGGGAAGGAGCCAAGTCCCTTAGAGCCATAATCTCTTGCATTGTAATAAAAGATCTCCTTATGCAATTCTTCACCCTTGGCCAAATTCTTCACACAAGATCTTAGGCTTCTTACTTCCTCTCCAAGGGCTTTCACTCTAGCATGGTTAGTCTTGGAAGAGGAGGCAATATTCTCATCATTTAGCAAGATCTTAGGTTCTTCAATTAAATCATCACAAGAGGTAGAAGCATTTGTTTTAGTGATGTCTCTAGCAATTTTTTACCCACTAGAACAAATAGCCTCATAAGCAAGCTCAATTTCTTGATACTTCATCTCTAAGACCACATGATCTTTCTTAAGCATATTTTGACTTGACTCAAGTGACTTGTTAAGCACGGTTATATCATCATGTTTGACGATTAGCTCATTGTGCTTATCAAGTAACTTGTTGTGGTCATCTCTAAGTGACTTGTTAGACACTACCAAAGTTTCATGTTCTTTGCTAAGGCCATTGTGTTTCACAAGCAACTCATCATTGGATAGCTTAAGCTTCTCATGGGTCTCTTCAAAAGCCTTGAGCTTACTCTTTTGTTTCTTAATCATGTCGGTGTATTGATCAAGAAGTCCCTTAAGAGCATGAGGTGAAAGTTCATTATCATTATCCGAGGAATCACTATTTTTACTATCGCTCACCTTGGAGTGTTTAGCCATGAAGCACATAGGTGGTGGAGGAAGAGGAGGTTCTTCATCATCCATGATCACAAGACCGGCAAACTTCTTGTTTTTCTCATCTTCACTACCGCTTGATTCACTTGAAGTTTCACCATCCGTGATCCATTCATTTGCCAAGAGAGAACGATGACCACCCTTCTTCTTGTTGTAGGGCTTGCTAGAAGACTTCTTCTTGAATGAGTTCTTCTTGGAGTGCTTGTCATCTTTCTCATTATTATCATCATCGTCGTTCTTCTTGCTTGAGCTTGACACTCGCTTGTCGGGCTTGGGGCAATCATATGATAGATGATCATAGCTTTGACAATTGTAGCACTTCCTCTTGCCACCTTCACCACTTCTTCTTGATGAGCAAAACTTGTTCTTCTTAGGATCATAGTTGTAGTTTTTCTTGCCAATCTTGGAGAGCAATTTGGTAGTCCTCCTCATGAGGAAAGCAAGTTCACCATCATCATCATCACTTGAGTCACTCTTGTCTTCACTTTCACTTGAAGAAGGAGGAGGCTTTTGCTTTTGACTTTAGCTTGGGCTTGGTCTTGTCACTAGCCTTGAGTGCAAGATCCTTCTTGGAGCTTGATGTTGAAGAAGATGATTCATTTTGGCCCATCAAGAACATCTCATGAGACCGAATTTTGTTGACAACTTCGGTGATAGTTTGAGTTTCGAAGTCCTTCTCAAAGATGAGTGCCTTGACGATGTTGTACTTGGGCTTGGGAAGCGTTTGAAGAATTTTCCGAATGATTTCCTGCTCGGACACGTTAGCAACATCAAGAGCATTGATATTTTGAATAAGAATACCCATCCTAGAATACATTTCCTCTACACCCTCATCATCCTTCATCTTAAACTCATTGACCTCAACCTTAAGCAACTCATACTTCTCCTCACGGATTTTCTTGTTGCCTACATGGATTCTTTTGAGCTCCATCCAAACTCATGAGCGGTCTCCAAGGCAAACACCCTATCAAACAAATCCTCCTCAAGAGTCTCAAAGATAAAGTTTCTAGCATGATAGTTCCACTTTGTTTCACTTTCGGTGGGTTCATTTGGCAAAGGATACATGGTAGTGATCCATGCATCATGGTGTTGTGCTTGAAGATAGCTAGCCATTCTATGTGCCCAAAAAGTGAATCGTTTCCCCGCCAACTTGGGAGGGTCATTGTCACTGCCCTTGGCCATCTCTCTAGGTGGTTAAGCCACCAAAAAGAGAGCTAAAGCTCTGATACCACTTGTAGGATTGATGGCCTATAGAAGGGAGGGTTGAATATGGGCCTTCTTCAAATTTCTAGAGCAATAAACAAACCTTAACCTATATCTCTAGTGTTGCCCATCTAAAAAGGTTTCTTTCTACTAACTAAGCACACTAGCAACAAAGTTCCTTAGCAAGATTCACACTAACATGAGAAAAGCACCCTAGTCAAGATATACAACATGCAAAGCACTCAAGAGAAAAACTGGGACAAAGGAACTTAAGAACTGAAAGTAAATACGGAAAATAAGTGCAAGAAGGTAGAGCAAGTGGACAAGAGACAACCAAATTTTTTCCCGTGGTATCGAGAAGTTGACACTTCTCCCTAGTCCATGTTGGAGCACTCACAAAGAGTTTTGCTCCCCCTCAAGCCACTTAGACTTGAGTGCTCACTAAGAGTACCCGTTCTCCATCTCCAGAATGGTGGGTCTCAATCCATTTACACCAAGAACTTCCCAGGGCTCCCACAATCTCCAAGAGCTCACCAAGAACCTCCAATCACCGAGACCGTCTAGGAGCCGTCAAACTCCAAGAGTAACAAGCTCACACACTTTCACTTGACCAATGCACTCAGCTTGCCATAGAAAGCACCTTGAAACTCTTGATCACTAAGAAAGAATCCCTCTTGGCTAGGAATATGAAATCCAAATGATCAAAGCACTAACTCCTTCTCTCCTTGGCTGCTGTGGTTCTTCAGAGTGGCAAAGGCAGCTCAAGAGACGCTGGGGGGTCCTATTTATAGGCCTAACAAGGGAGGCTAGCCGTTAGAAAAGTTCCTCTGAAAAGTAGTACCGTCGGATGAACCGACGGTTCCCCCTGCGACAGCGTCGGTTCATCCGGTCACACTGTGTCTCGAAATATAGCCGTTGAACCTAACTGTTGTACCACTTCATCTGACGCATGCACCGCTGTTGCGTCGGTTTATCCGGTGCTGAAGCCTTAGCACTTAGTGCGTCTCTGTATGAAATAAACGTAGGCACCAGATGAACCGCTGGGTCTTCTGAGTAGCGTCGTTTCATCCGGTGCTGAAGCAACTCCTCTTGGTGTGTCTCTGTATGATTTAAACACATGCGCCGGATGAACCGATGCTCTGACCATCGTTTCATCCGGTGCTGAAGGCAGTTGTGTCCAAACCTTACTGTTAGCAAACCCTAGGTCACCGGATGAACTGGTGATGCACCGTCGGTTCATCCGGCGGTGCTTTTTCTCTGAGACAACCGTAGAAATCATCCAGCGAATCTAGGAAAGGGTGTGTCGGTTCATCTGACGCTACCTTTTGCATTTCAACTCATCCAATTCAATCGCCTTTGAGTTTTTCTTCAATTCTTTTGCTTCCAATGTAATTCCATGAGTACTTTGAGTTGTTTAGTAACCAAGAAGCTTGATAGTGCATGAATATAGCATAGCATATGGCATGGTCAAGCTACTAGTGTGTGAACCCCTCTTAATAGTACGGTCAAACACTACAAACTAGCAAATCCAAGTGTCCTTCATCTCCTTGTGACACTCGGAACTAACAATGTCCTTAGCCTTGTAGTCTTTCTCCATTGATCATCCAAAATTTCAAATTGAGGGGTATCATTTCATTTATATCTCATGACAATAACCCAAGATTAAATCCGCTACAAAACAAAGATTAGTCACAAGTATATGGTTGTCATTTATAACCGAAACACACCCTTACCAAAGGTGCGCTAGGGCCTTGATGCTTACAGCTTCCGCAAAAAAATACCATAGTAGCAACCTTCATCACCCTTCTCATAACATAAAAACAAGAATCGACAATATCTACAAGGGATGCTGGCTCACCCAAATCCTAAACAACACTACATGGCACAAACCACAAGACAAGATATTGAAGGTAAAAGGGGATGTCTACGCTAGAGCAAAACAAAATTTTTCTACCCCATAACCCAGAAATTGTTGTTGTCAAAGATCTCGGTGTAGACGAATGTGTCGAGAGTAGCAAGCAGTGCAGTTGCTCACACCACGTCCTTCATGACCTTCACGTGTTGCTCGTCCCAGCTCTCCAAATGTAGCACATCCAAGGTATCCACACGTACAGGGAGGAAGTGTCGCACGTCGGACTGCTAGGTCCACGAGCGCGACGAGGAGAGGGCGTGGGAGGTGCATCTGCTGCGAGGTGAATCAGATCCCCCTTAAGCCGTGCACCCACCCCTCAATATATAGAGGTCCCTGACGGGCCTCTGGTTCAAAGGCCCATTAGTTCCCCTAAACCTAGTCCAATTCGAATCCAATCCGAGTTGGGCTTCCAACCCTTTAAGTGTGCGACCCTATAGATTTATGTGCGCATAGATATGGCCTGAGTACTCCTACTCGGCCAATAGTGGGCATCAGCCTCTAGAAAGGCGTGCCAACTCCTATGCATACACAAAGATCGTATCAGACGAACCATCACAACTCTATGTACAAGCTATTCCCTTTGTCTCATGATATTTGGTCTAGCTCCAAACTGACCTCTCTTTCTCGATCATGTGACTCAGAATGCCTTACTAGGTTAACTCTTAACCTTATGTAGCACGACCATGCATTTCTGGATTCGATCACTCGAGCGAGGGGCCCAGAGATATCTCTCTCAACTAGAGAGGGGCAAATCCCATCTTGACTGACCATGCCTCATAGCATGCTTCATGACAAACCCAAGAACTACCTTTATGACCACCCAATATATGGAGTAGCATTTGATAGTCCCTAAGTAAGTCGATTCACATATTGAGTACATGCGACAACCTCAGGTCTAAGGACAAAGCGTACACATCATGTAAAGAGAGAACTATATACCTATGTCTCGTGTTGGGTCGGTCCTAGTACATGTCTCCACATGCACCCATATGATAAGTTTTACATCTCCATGTCCATGACCAGTGAAACATAGTCATCAACTAATCATATGCTAGTCTAATATTCATGTGTGTCCTCACACGGACTCCGACTAGGGACAATGTTTAGAATAACCATACAAGTAAAGGAATCTCACAAACAATTCACATAATTGTCAATCAATACAAAATGGATATTCAATGAACACAGTATGAATCATGGATACAAAGCACTCGGCACATATAAGAACCACTCAACCCGAGTTCATATGCCTAGAAAAATCACTTGGCTTGATTATCTCTAGGGCATATCTCCAACAGCTATAACATCTACACACACATCAAGGAGATAAATGCTTGACACATTCACAGATCAAATATTCACAAAATAAAACAAACAAAGCATCATTTCATCATTTACCAGCATCTGATGTCCATGTGCATTGAGTGCTGGAGAAGGAAACTAAAAAAAGAACATGTGTCAAAGGAGTTATTTTTTACGCATGTTCGAAGACGCTGGCGTAGTTACTGCACCATTGACCATGGGAGCAACCACGTGTTCAGAGATGCTGATGTAGTTGTGGGGCGGGTGGTGGCAGAGGGGACGCGGGCAGGCGGCAACTGAGGGCAAGAGAGAAGCGGGAGGCTAGGGTTTTGGGGACTTGGGGTATATGCGTGCGTGCGTGAACGCAGACTGTGCTTGCTCTACCAGCCCGTGGGCTGGTTAGGTAGCCCAAGAAACAAAAAATCATCAGATTTTCAAAAATAATTGTTAACACAACCCATCAGTTGATCTCTGTATTTTCTTTCGGAAGTTGAAGCAATTGTGTTAGCATCCATATGTAGTGTAGCTAAAGTCTTCTCCTAGTGGCTATACTGGTAACCAAGTAAGGGTACATACAACGGTCGTCATCGAATCTCGTCTGCAAGAGTTGCCACGTAGGCTCGGTGGTCGGTGCTGATGTGGAGTAGAGTTCATGTATAGAGGAAATAATCTCAATGACCAGGACAATATATTTCCTTTAAGAGAATGAAAAGTATAATATGACAAGTGAGTACAAAATAGAGTATGGGGAGATGAAATTGTAGCATCAAGATGAGCGCAACAACCACCCTTGTTTACATTTGTTTTGTGGTTCTCTTCCAAACCACAAAATGTTGATATGCATGCACATCTGACCTACATACTTAGTATACTATGCTAATAAACATTTTGAGTTGTCATTGTCTTTTAAGTTTAAGATTTAGTTTACACTTCTCACAATTTCTTTTGTTTTGATGATTTATATATTATTACCAGAAAGATTTTTTCCTTGGGACTTGAAAAATAAGTTTTCATGTGACTTATTTGAAGTCACAGTGCATTCTCTCAAACAAGCCACAAAATGGTATATGTAGATCAATTATCATCATGATTTATGGGTCTAATTAAGAGCTAATCAATTTGTAGATAGCCTAACAGGCAAGCCACATTAACTAAGTAGTTTGTGTTATTGTTTGTGTGTGACATAGCAAACACCGTCTACACAGTTGTACATGCCCTTTTAACACATCGTCGTGGTCTACAACTAGTGCCTCATATTGAGTCTCATTCGACATTATTTCACTCCCTTTTAACTTTTTCAATGCAAAGGAAAGGAAAGAAAAGCACTGCATATTCCGGAACTTTTTTAAATAGCGAATTTTTCATGACTTTTATAGTATTTTTAAATAGCAAATTTTGCACGGCTTTTATAGAATTTCCAAAAAACGAAAATATATATTATCACTTATATTTAGCTCTATGCATGGTAGCTCGCGCTAGCACGATTGAAAAACATTTTAACATATTTTAATTAGAATACGTAATTTTGTGAAACCTTGTAAAACAAAAGCATTTATTTCATTTATTACTTGTCAAAATGCGATTGAGGAGTATATAGCTTAATTTGGCGCTGTCAATTTTCCATGTGCGTCATGCAACAAGACATCACTTTGATGTATATACATATATATGTGTGTGGACTGTGGAGCCGGCCAAGCCATGTACTACCATACCACATAAGGGATGATGGAATTAATTAATGTGTGATAATCTTATTCAGGGCTTATTCAGGGTTTCTTCTACAGTATTTTTCTCTCACAACAAATCTGCCGACTTCTTCTGCACATATTATTTTTCTCACACAACAAATCTACTGTACAAATCTGCTAAAGATCTGTCGAACGCTGCCTTGGCAATCAAGTGGATCACGCAAACTGAATGTAAAACAAGGGAAAATGAGTGAGCATGATGTGTGAGACCAAGCCATCCCAAACCGCCCGATGCGTCACCGCATGTACGGCCCCCAAAAGGAATATGACTTGTGTGTAAACTAATATAAATCATTATCTTAAAAAAACTAATATAAATCATGAAGCGTGCTGCAATCAGCAACTACAAATATTTAATTTTTTTGCATTGTTTGTTAAGCGCTTGCCTCGGTATCAAAGAGCACAAGTTGCTTAATACAATAGTTTTTTTTCAAGAAAATGCATTATGTTCCTCTTTGGGCCTTTTGACTTGTGCCCACAGGATCGATGCATGCATGATACCTTCAACTTGCAGTAGCATATCCATGCGTGCGTGGCTATCAGCAATCCCAGTGAATGGAACGAAGTGGTGGTCGTCGCCGTCTGTCTTGGACCGGGAGGTCTTGTTCGTTCTCTTGCTGTCGTCCCTGCACTTTGCATATGGTGTCATGTTCCTATAGTCTCTCGAGAGCTGGATAGCTTCCTAGCGCATCAACTTCAGCTCGCGGCTTTTGATCTGGACCACCAGCATCAAATGTTCTCCCAACCAAGTGGCTTTGGATTCTCTCTTTTGTAGTTGTGTATATCATCACCCCCGTGTGCCAATTGCTCGTTCAGTGTTCAGATCCAAGGGACTCCATCAGACATATTCAGACATCAGGATCATATCAGAGATTCAAGGGACTCCATCAGACATATTCAGACATCAGGATCAGAGATCCACACATTTTTTTTCGAACAATATCGGGGGAAGATCCCCACCTACTTTTTATAAATTGATCGAACTGTGCAATTACAGGCTTTGCTCCTGCCACCGCAGGAGAGAATTACATGATAAAGAGGGGGAGAGAGGTGGTGAAGACAAAAATTAACAGCAAGTAGAAATGAAATCCCGTCATGCACGGACATGAGCAGATGCTCGTCGGAAGCGTGGGTTCCAGTCGTCAAGATCCTGAACAGACCGTTTGAGTACTTCACGGGGTGGGAGTGTCTCCTGCTAAAAAATTTTGGCGTTCCTGGCCTTCCAAACATGCCAGAGATCCACACATGAATGCTGCAGCTCTCTGCTTTGGCAAATACTACCTTCTTCCATCCCCTATGATCTGCAATAATCCCCAAATGTGTTGAACTTCTGAGTTCCAAAATGGTAAGTTCTTTTGTGTACTTGCCTCGGCATAAAAAAAACACAAGTTGCTTAAAATACAATCTCTCTTTTCAAGAAAATACACTATATTCCTCTTTGGGCTTTTTGACTCTTGTGCACACAGGTTCGATGCATATGGTACCTTCAACTTGCCCTATAGCATGCACATGTGTTGCTATCAGCTACCGCCCCAATGTAACGAAGTGGTCGTCGTCGTCTGTCTTGGATCGGGAGATCTTGTTCGTTCTCTTGCTGTCGTCCGTGCACTTTGCATGGTGTCCTGTTCCGATCCTAACACACTCTCTCTTCTTCCTCAAAAAAAAAACACACTCTCTCTTCCTAGCTCATCAACTTCAGCTCGCGGCTTTTGATCTGGACCACCAGCCTGCAGTTCCATCAAATGTTCTCCAAACCAAGTGGCTACGGATTCTCGCTTGTGTAGTTTCTGTCATCACCTCCGTGTGCCAATTGCTCGTTCAGTGTTTCAGGTCCACGGGGCTCCATCAGAAAAATTCAGACATCAGGATCAGAAAAATATCATCTTGCAAAATGAGATATCTTATGCCGCTCTAAAGATCAAGAAGGACTAGGAATTATCAACCTACAACTCCAAAATAGATGTTTGTTAAGTAAGTGGATTGTAAACTTACTTAATACACAGGGCTTATGGCAAACTATGCTTAGAAGCAAATATCTAAGTAACAAATCTCTAACACAAGTTAAAGCAAAGCCAACCGATTCTCATTTTTGGAGAGGATTGATGAAGGTTAAAGATAAAGTGTTAGCCTGTGGTTCCTTTCAAGTAAAGAATGGGACACAAACGAGATTTTGGGAGGATACATGGGCAGGCACTGGATCTTTCAAAGAGATTTTCCCTGCTCTATATAATATTGCACATTATCAACACGCTACAGTGGCAAATGTTATGTCGACTGTACCGATCAACGTCTCCTTTAGGAGAGCGTTGACCCAGGACAAACTCATAGATTGGCACAGACTGGTAACTTTGATTTCCAACTTCAGGTTACAAGAAGGAAATGATAGGTTCAAGTGATGGAACCTTCTCAGTGCGCTCTATGTACCTTCATAGATCGGATAGTACTGCGCCCTACCGTAACAAAGGGATTTGGAAATTAAAGATTCCTCTAAAGATAAAAATTTTCCTTTGGTTACTTAATAAAAGAGTAATACTAACAAAGGATAATCTAGCGAGGAAGAACAGGAAGGGCAGCCAAAGGTGTTGTTTTTGTAATAATAATGAGACAATACAACACCTTTTCTTTGACTGTTCTCATGCTAGGGAGATTTGGCGCATAGTTTTCTATGCTACAGGTTTATCTCCGCCCAGATCGGTATCACATATGCTGGGGAGATGGCTTTCTAACCAAGATCGTAACATTAAAAAGATGATTTTGGTGGAAGTCGCTGCTTTATGTTGGGCTATTTGGAGATGTCGAAATGACATGTATTTAACAAAATCAAGTATACTTCATTTTTGCAGGCTCTTTTCAGGGGAACTTATTGGTTGCGTTTTTGGTCGCAACTACAGCTTGACGACGACACAAAGGAGATGTTCCGGAAGGCGAGCTTGATGCTAAAGGTTACAGCCTTGGAACAAGCCAATCACGGATGGAAACATAATAATAGATTGGCGCCCTTTTGATCTCTTTTGATGTCTGTTGTCCTTTTTGTGTTCAGCAATGCAAGCAGATAACTTGTCAAACTTGTAATAAGGTGGCCGTATACGTTTCGTAGAGGTCGGATTTTAATCCATTATCTAAGAAAACGTACATGAATGCTGCAGCTCTCTGCTTTGGCAAATACTGCCTTCTTCCATCTTCTATGATCTGCAATCCCCAAATGTGTTGAACTTTTGGGTTCCAAAATGCTACTACTTCTTTTGTGTATGGATTTGTGCATGGCGGGACCCACATTATTCTAAGCCTGTCTGGGACATGAACCAATGGGGTAGCCGGCCAAGCATTGTGCTCTGAGTTTTGCGACAAGTTGAACATGGCCGGCTATAATAAATTAAAAGAATGTGCAAGGTCGGTGATGGCAATGGACAGGTATATGCCTACGTGTCAGATCAGGAGCTAGGTACTCGCTCCTGCCATGTCATGTGGGAGGTGTGTGTGTGGAGGAGGATCAGAGAGCTTAAAGTGGTCGGTCTTTGTTTAAGAACGAAATGGCAAAATGGGACAAGATCGAGCTCAAAGAATGGCCATGGATTGAGGGGGGCAGCATCATTCCAGTGCTTACCACCAATTAAAAAAAAACTTTACCACCAATTCTATGTAGCCACCCTGATGTGTTATGGCCACATGTGTATACATGCCCAGATGGATGGTCATGTGCATGGCGACTGCTGCACATCGTAAGTGTATGTACAGACCCACACAAGTGACTGAACAGAGTCCAGACTCCAGAGTGACCCCATTGGCGACATCCTGCACAACAGAGTGTTTGGATTCTCGCTAATATACTGACAGACTGACAGTGGAATTGTCTGGGTTATCATGTTAATAAGTGTTTGGAAATCATCGACAACTTGTGGTTGTCGCTGAGATGAGACTGTCAATAAGCCGGCCGGATGAGCACAACAAGACACCACCATTTGCCCCGGCTCATGACCATCATGACCCCACAGAATCAGATCACAAGGAAGAACATTGCAAGGTAGAAGAGACAGATGCCCGTCAGGCCAGATATGGTGCAAGCAAGATCTGACGCTATCCATGGCCAACCTATGTCTTTATTTACACAAATCTATCCTGATGCTATCTGTCTATCCATTATCTTTGTCATGCATACTTGTTGGGTTTTTTTTCTTTATCTCGTTTCGGGGCGAAACGATGGATGATGTGGCCGCCGGATCTGCATGGGCCGGCTGCATGGCTGTCGTCGGCGTTCCGGTGCGTGTCGCCTCGCCTCCGGGCGGCAGCGCCGGCCTGCATGCCGCAAGCCGCCGCATCATTAGTTTATACAGAAGGTTCTTAGTGCCTTCAAGAAATCCTAAGTGGCTGATTCCCAAATCATCAGGATGTAGTAACTTGATACACTAAAGTGATGAAGTAAAGTTATCATAAAGAGTTGTCCGTTGAACACGTTCCCCGTGTAGTCAGATGATTCTGTGCATTCTTTGGTAAGGTATAACTACTAGGATAATTGTATCTCTTAAGAGAATATATGACATGGACTTGCGCACTTATGTTATTTCATTAGAGAAAAAGAGATATCTATGTTATCCTGATGATGTAGTCCTCTATCTTTTTCATTAGAGAAAAAGAGATATAATGTACTCACCAGAGGCTTGGTAAAAAAATTACATCCACTCTCTTCCCTATATAAAAGACTAAGGAGTCTTGAGGAGGACTCACTTCAACTCTCCTCACTTGCTTCTATGTGGTTGTGCCTTCATCCCTCTCATTTCTCCCCTTCTACCCTCCAACCTCTCTCTCTCTTCTCTTTTTGGAGGAGTACATCCCAACATAACATAACATTTGCAAGCATTTGTCTAGTTTCATTATTAGAAAAGAAAAGGAGACTGATCATAAATCCTACAAAAGTTCAAACTAATCAAATCTTACTAATCAAGTAGAATAACACAATATTTGCACTTTAATGGTAAAACCCACCCAACAATCACTAGGTATATAAGCATAAGCAACTTGTGCATTGGAACAGTCTCATCTGAATCTAAAAGAGGCAATCAAGCTTGGTGCATAAGCACACATAACTTACATGTACATCACAGAATTACATCTTGCTAGCTGCTAAAATTTATTTCGGACCTATTAAAATGATATCAAATGTAATGATATAATAAGTAGACATACCATACATACTCCATGTAAAAACAACTCAATTACACTCTATATGTGAGAGACATGGGTACCTCTGGGTCCCCACCGGCCAGTGTCCCAGAGGTCCCTGACAAGTGGACCCGACCTTCCAGAAGCCCCGCCGACCTGCAAGTGGGCCCAGCGACCTTACCCACAACTCCTACGACTCCGGGCGACCTTATCAAGATCCCGGAAGACCCTAAGTACTTGGCGTGCAAGTCAAGGCAGTAGGACGCGGCGCGTCGCCGCCTGTAGGTCCGAGTATCACGGGATACTCCTTGTAATCCGGAAGATAGCTTCCCACATTGTAACCGACTCGAACATGGGTCCACCGACCTTGAATGGAAACCCTAGTCCGTCCTCCCCATATAAGGCGGCCTAGGGCTCCATTCAAGGGGACACCTTCATCTCTCTCGCATAATCCACCACCACAACTGGACGTAGGGTTTTACTCTCTGGGGGCCTGAATCAATCTAAACCCTTGTCTCTCCGCGTTCATCGCCATACTCGCCTTGTTCCGAGTTCACCACGTGCACTACCACCTACGCTCTTAGTTTCCGATCCTCTTCTTAACCTGCAAACTGCTTGGGTAGACCCCTAGCAGATCTGTCCAGGTCTCACCCCCTGACAGTTGGCGCGCCAAGTAGGGGCGATCGGGAACTCGCTGTGCAGCATGGTGGCCCGATCTGGTGTTGTCTTCCCGGCGAGCATGCCGGCCATCCTCGCCAACCCTGTGGAGATCTGCTTTGGATCCTTCACGACGACCTCTCCTATTCCGGTGGCCGCAGCTCCCTTAGCGGCTGCGGAGCAGGTGGCGACGGCGCCCGTCGCCACCCCCGTTTCCGATCTAGTGTCGGAGACCCACCCACCCAGACCCTATGACCTTGTTCAGGGGATGGAGCACGTCATCGACATGACAAAGGAGACCTTGGAGATTTGCGAGCGACCTCAACGCTCGGCGCAGATGGCGCTACGCCACGATACCTTCCCCTTCGGCCTGCAGTCTTCACCTGGCCTTCGCCTCATCTAGCTGTCCACGCCCTCTCAGATCCAATCTGGTCGGAGGCCATCTGGCGACCTAAGGCTTGTACCTCGCGCCCGGCGCGACCCTCTCGACGTGCATTGCTCCTACCATAAGGGTGCGAAGCACACTCTCCGCGGATGTCGCCTGCGGAAGAAGATCGACCAAGAGCACCCCCGCCGTGCTACATGACCTCCCCAGTCTCCGGACTGTGGCAAGTTCCAGAAGGTCCGGGTTCACATCTCCCCAAACGACTCGGACGTCGTCTTCCGCCAGGTGCTCGTAGTCTCTGAGAACGAGCCACCCCGTCATGGCGCGACAAACTCCGAGGAGGCGGCGCACATCCAAGGCAACGCCCTGCGTGCCCAGCGACGTGCAGAAGAGCAGCGCCGCGCAGTCCCTCCTTGCGTTCGAGATCTGCGCATGGAGTTCGAGGAGGCTGGGATCCCGACGTTCAACAGCCCCCAGCCCAACCTGGGTGCTGCCATCACGTGACTCCAGCAAGCTCAGTTGATGCCCGAAGCCGAGGAGGCTATCGCGTACCTCCCGGTCGCCAACGCCTTGGTGGAGGAAAAGAGCGCGACCTCCAAGTCCGCCACGTCTTCATCGATGCATCACTCGCGCAGTCGATCCCATCGACCTAAGCACAACAATCTCCCCTCCCCCCATCAGGGAGGAGGTCGCCCAGCACAACCCGGAGCAGCCTAACGCTGCCAACGTCAGCGACCTTCGCGACAACCTCGATGCCAACAGGCGCACCCACGACGCGCACGGCTACATCGACCAGTGCCACTGCGAGCGCGAGGAGCGGGAGATACGTCATCGCGCGGAGTACGATCGCGAGTACGGCCCCCCTGGCGCCATCCACCGCATCATGGAGCGTGAGCAGCACGACCGCCACAACTTCGAGAACAAGTGACGCGCCATGTATGAAGAGAAGTACGGTAACCTGGAGGTCACCCAGGGCAACCGAGATCGGCAACCGCGCTCCCAGGTCGTCGTCCCGGAGCGCAGCGTCCACTCCGCCCCCAGAGACGTCGCCCCAGCTAGAGGCACTGGTGATGACCTAGCTATCACCACCTTCCCCTGCGCTGGCTCCTCGACTCAGGTCGGTGGACTACCCCGAGAACTTCAAGCCCAACATCAAGCAGTACGATGGGCGCTCCGACCCTAACATCTGGCTTTCGACCTACTATGTCGCCGTCAAGGTGGCTGGCGGCGGCTTCGACCACATGGCGGCCTACTTCCCGTTGGTCAAGGGCGAGGCCCTGTGACGCCCCAGGTTTTTAATTAGCGTCATCAACGCTAATGGCTGAGTCAAACCTGTTGACTTAGTCAAACCTTGGTCAACCTGGGTCATCACCTCGAAAATCTCGCCAAACAATAACTAATGACCCTCTTAATCAAGTCCACACACCCTTGTGGTCAAACCCTAGTCAACCCTTGGTCAAAACCCCGGTCAAACCCCTATGTCTTTGAACTTCCTCCAGAACTTTTGCCGCGTTCTCCAAATTTCACCTAAACACTTCAAAATCTCCCAATATAAAAGTTGTCCAGTTTTTCGAGAGACACAACTTTGCTTTTGTGTGGCATTTCAAATTTTGAGTGGAAAAGGGTGAAAAACTTGGTCAAATGCAGCTTTTACTATTTACCAGCGCCATGAAAAGTCTCAACTTGGCGAGCTGTTTCTGCAAAATCCGTTGATCAAAACATAGGCCAGCCTTTGTAAAAGCTGTAGAGGGATCTTTGATCTACAACTTTGCTATTTACCACTTGTGGCACTTCTGTTGCGAAATTTTGAGAAAAACATGGTCAAAGACAGCTAAACGGAACAAGTTTGGGCGATGTCGCGCCGCGACGTCGTGGCCGCGCTCCAGAGCGCCAGTGCACGCCGCGCCACGTCGGCCACCGCCGTACGCCGCCGTACGCGCACGCCGAGGCGGGCCCGTGACTGCCGGTCCGTGCGCCGTGCCTCGAGCTCGTGGGCGTGACGTAGGTGGACCCAGGCCGGGCCACGCGGAGCTCCCTCACGCGCCAGCCGACAGCACCATAGCACCCGCCGGACCGCCCCCTGCCGCGCGTGCCTGCCGAGGCTAGGCCGCCGTACCCGCGGCATTAATGCCGGGGTATCCTTCGCGGCGAAGGCAAGGCATCCC
Source organism: Cenchrus fungigraminus (assembly GCA_036936925.1). Taxonomy (NCBI): domain Eukaryota; kingdom Viridiplantae; phylum Streptophyta; class Magnoliopsida; order Poales; family Poaceae; genus Cenchrus; species Cenchrus fungigraminus. Next base: position 4,842,766 of record CM072769.1, read on the forward strand.
TCTCCCACTCGCCGCCTATAAAAACAGCCGTTGTCCCTCACCTCGCGCGAGCACGCCGCCGCCGGACGCCATTGGAGCGCCGCCGCCGAGCTCCATCGTCCGCTTGCAACCACGGCCTCCCAACCACCCTAAGCTCTCCCCTGGACCCCGTAGAAGCTCGAGCCGTCGCATGTTGCCCGGCATTGCCTCGGCCTCGCCGGGATTGCAGCTCGCAGCGGCGGCCGCCGCCATGCGCCGCCGAGTCCCCTCGCCGGCCGCCTCTCCGACCCGTCCAAGCCACGGAATCGAGCCCTGGGAGGTCAGGGACGGTTTTCCCGCCCTTGCCTGGCCGTGAGCACCGGCGAGCTCGCCGGAATCCGGCCGCCCGCGCCGCCTGTCTCCCCGTGGACCACATTGCAAGGGTGTTTTCTTCCCAGGGGCTTCTGTGCAAAGAAAGGACTTATCTGTAAGAAATCAAAAGCTTCCAGGGACCTGTTCGAAAATTGATTCTTAAATAGTGTTTGCAGTTTTGCTGATTCTTGTAAAATCCGTAGAAAATCAACGAAAAATTGGAAAAATGCAAGACCAATTTTGTTAGATTCCTTGTAAAGAACCCTACAACTTTTGTAAAGCTTCACCCTACTTTTGAGTGATAGTTATTGTATGAAAAATAGAAGACTGTTAAACCTAGATCTGTTGTAGCTCAAAATCTACAAGTGCTCTATAGCTGAATTTTGGATATATTGTGCTTTATGTCATTTATAGCTTATTTACCAAAAATTGCACAAAGTTACTAAGTAAATCTTTTTATATTTTTTATTTTGTATTTATGATGAATCTGTCTAAATGATTTTTGTAGCTAAAAATAAATAGATTTTTGTGGTCAACTTCTGCATGTAATCACGTTATGCCTAAGCTCCCCTCTGGTGATTTAATCACAATTTTATATTTGATAGAAATATTTATTTTTAAAATATGCTTGATTTTCAATGTAATTGCATAACCCAAGATCTATAGTAGCTCTAGGTGTATATGTTGCATGCCTAGATTAGTTTTGGACCAGAGGACATGTGTGAGGAAGTTGGGATCCATTTGATGCTTATTTATTTTTGTATGCATTTATCTTGTTTTGGTAGCTAGCTTTTGTTATTTTTGGTATATTTAATTTCATAGCTCTCCTAAGTGTGTATGTGTGTGCAGTGGCTTTGTTTAGGTTTGTAGTGCTTCTTAAAACACCCCAGTGGTTTTTATTAATTTATTTTGTGAATAAAAGTAATGGAAGCTATAGTAAGCTTAATAGTAAAGTAAATTGGAAAATCACCAACCCCACCCCTAATGGCCCTTGTGTTGTGATGTTAATCTTGCTAAGAAGCTAAGTATCACCACCCTTGCTGTTTGTGAAATTTAAATTAATTTATTTATATAAATGTGTACGCAGTCACTATCAAAAAGAATAATTAATAAAGAACCGCATATTGTTCCTTTATCGGAAGAGTATGTTGAATGTATGTTTATCTAGGTGAATTGTGGCCAACCATGCACCCCATGGTTGTCATGTGTTGTTTTTAATTAATTAAATCAAAACCGTTAATTAAATCTTGCATTTGCATCCTCGTGTAGATCTTCCAGACGGTAGCTATACGCTCGTGCCGGAAGGAAGAGACGAAGGTGCTGACAGGGAGCTGCAGTACGTGGACGTAGCTCAGGACCTGGACTAAAGTCCAGAAGGGCCCAAGGCCAACCTTGCCAGCGAAGGCAAGCCCCGGATCATTAACCCTGTCTTTTAAAATTATGCAATTACCTTTGCTATGATTGTGCATTTACGTTTCAGGAGTTGAATTGAAACCCTAGATGCATCATCCCTAGGTACCTATGCTCTTTTACTAGTATGATAGGTCGATAGCTGCTATGCTATAGGACCGGTACAAGTCGAGTGATGTTCGTCACTCGCGAGAATAGGTTCTTATGTTGGAATCATAAGATCTTTTTAAATGGATTGCTCATGTGGTAAGAGCATGGGATTGGGCTCCGGTCCAATGGCTTTCGTGGGCTAAGCTTTTGAACGTACTAAGCACTTGTCGGGATTGGGACCGGTAAGCCTAGTACCTTAATGAGACGGTGCAGGAACTTACTATTACTAATCTCGAGTAATCACCTGCCCGGCTAGCTACCGGGAGAGGGGGGTACATGTGTGAAGCTGGGTGCCTTGCGGGGTACGCCAGATAACCGTGTACCCGGGACAGTAAGATTCGATCCCAAGCCGAGGACTTTTGGGAACCGCCTGGTGGTTGTCCATGTGAGGGCACCCTACCGTGTGTTTAGGTTTACCTTGCAAGGTTATAAATCAATCGATTGTCGGCCTCTCACCGTTATCTGAGACTGCTTAATTGTGACACCCTAAAATTCCATCACTAAAATTCACCTAAGCAACATGTTGTTATAGTTTTAAGGATTTAAATTTGCCTTGCTAATTAAATTGAGCTCTAAAGTATTTAATTTAATTTAATTAATTTAGAGACAACAAGTGTTTGTGCATCATTATTTTGGCTATGCATGGTTTTTGGTTGCTTGTGTGAGGTTTAAAAAGTTTATAAAATTTTGTGAGAAAGTTTGAAAAAGTTTTGAATGGTTTTGAGTTTAAAAGGTTTGTTTTAAAAGAGTTTGAAAAAGAAAAAAAAGGACCTCCTTACCTTTCAGCCCGCAGCGGCCCACCGGCCCACCTTCCTTCTCCCGCAGCGGCCCGCCTCCCCGCCTTCCTTTTTCTTTTTCTTTCTACCGCTGACAGGCCGACCCCACCCGTCAGATCTTCCTTCCATCCCGCGCCCCTCTCCTTTCCTTTGCCCGGCTGCGCGCCCGCCGGGATCCCCGCCGCGCCTGGCCGCCTCCTCCACCTCTCCCTTCTCTCCGAGCAAGCCAATTAAGGCAATAATTCTCCCCCTCAATCAATCCCCTCCGTTACTTGCCGTTTTCGCCCCCTTCTCTTGCTCCTTTGCGCCGCGTTGCCCGCCGGCCATCAATGGCAAGTGCGTCGGCCGCCGCCCCCTTCCCCGCTTCCCCTTCCCCCTCTCTCTGCCCGTATAAAATCCGGGCGACTCCCTCGATCCTTCCCTTTCGCCCTCGCCCACACACACTCCTGCGCCCGAGCACCGCACATACACCCAGCGCCGCCGCCCCTGTCTCCGCCGCCGCTGGAAGAGCTCACCGCCGGTGAAGGGTCCCTTTCTTCTTCTCTTTTTCCTCTCGGATGATGCAGCCGTGGCTCAGGGAGTCTTCTCTTGTCGTATGGACCTCCCTGGGCCCACTACCTCGGTGGGTACCAGGACCGACTACTCGGTGGGCCCTTGGGACTACTCGACTTGCGCTGCACGGCACCTGATGGCATGAAGCACAAGGGCTACAGAGGAGACGTACCCGGATAGGAAGCTGTACATGTCCCGCACTGTATAGAGGACTCCTAGACGTACTCGACTAGTACTCTCTCCCTGAACCGACTTGTAACCCTGCCTCCCGGACTATATAAGGCGAGGCAGGGACCCCTCTCTCTCTCACGGCTTAAGATTGCATCATCTTGTAATCGCACCCAATCAATCCAGAGCCACGCAGCATACAGGACGTAGGGTATTACGCACCTCGCGGCCCGAACCTGTCTAAATTGTGTGCTACGTGTCTCTTCCTTCGAGTTACCGATCTCGGCGAGGCCACATTCATCTAATTCGGGTACTCCCCTTAGTAGGTTGCCGGTCTAAAACACCGACAGCTGGCGCGCCAGGTAGGGGATCTCGCCGAAGATCTCATGGCGAACTCGACGGCTTCCGTCTACATCAAGCCAACTGTCGCCTTCAACCGCGGCGACACCTTCGTCTTCGGTGCCTGGGTCTGCACTGCTGACGACACCGGATCTTTCCAACGCCGCCTCACCATGCCGCCCAACCCGGAGACCGGCCCCGTGACACTTCCCGGAGTAGTCACGGGCGAACTCGCCGGCAAATTCGGCGAAATTTCACTTTTCGACCAACACGTCGACTTCGAGCTTGGATCCGCCTCCAACTTGGGCTCGACGTCCCCGTGGGCTATCGTATGCGAGCCGGCAACTCAGCCATCACATGTGGACTCCCCACCCCGCAAGCACTTCACGCGTGGCCCCCGCAACGTCAGCAGGGTCCACACAAAGGCTCCCACTACACGCCGGGCCGGCAAGGAGCCCGTACCCGAGTACGACTCGGACTCCGACACCGCTCCCGGCCACGCCTCGGACTCCAACCCCCTTTTCGGCTTCTACTCGGACTCCGCGTACGAGTTCGACTTCGGGTCGGACCCTGAGGATCCCGAGTCCGAGAACAACTCCACAGAGCAACCCTTGTCAGGACCGGCTTCCGGCTTGGTCATAACATCTACACCCGCCGGAAGATTTGTCTACTGGCCAGACCGCAAGCCCGCTGACCTGACGAACGGGAACTCACGCTACGTCGCCTACCTCGACTCGCTTCCCTTCCAGGAGGGAACGCCACTCGCTCGAGCTGAGGAGTACACCCCAACGGAGGTGGTGAGTTCTGACTCCAGTCTTGGCAACCCCGACCGCCAAGTCTTCATGGCTGCCGGTGATACGCCAGGACCCTCAGGGACAGCAAGCGACCGATACCTCGAAGACATCTCCGCAGACGAGCTGTCTGCCGACGCACCCGCGGATGAGACTGACGCCAACAGGGACGCTCGACGTGAGCGTAACAGAAAGCGGAACGAACGACGCCGGCGTCTTCGAGACAACCTCCCCATCCGCAACCTCGCAGAGGCTCTCGACCAAGTCGAGAGTAGGGTACACACTACCCCGGAGCAATGCCTCATGTCGATCACAGCGATCGCACGCCAAGCTCAGGGGATGCGTGCAGGAGAAGTCATCGCCAAGCTTGCAGAAGACGCTTACTTCATGCGAGCTGACAACAGGGTCGCTCAGCCGCCCCCCGCCAGGAATCGCGATAACGAAGCCACAAGTCGCAGCGCGGACCTCGGTCGTAACCGTACTCGAGCTGAGCTGCCGGCCAATCCCAACCATACTCGTGCAACGGTTGGCGGACCCTCTCAAGGTGGCAACAGCGCTGCAGCTGCTGGCGGCGATCGTGAGATCGTCCCTCATCGCGACCCTGGCGGCGGAGGCTGCGACGGCGGAAGCTCCAACCATGGGGCCAATAGAAGGGCCGGTGGCGGAGGCGACCGCGGCGGCCGACGCCACGCGAATAGCCACGCCTCCGGAGCCTCTCAGGGCGGCTTCGACGCCCGCCAGAAGATTGAAGAACTACGGCGCAAGAAGGCTTCCACGTCAGGCGACAACAACGGCTTCCCTGCCTTCTCTGCGCGACTTCGTAACCTCCTCCTCCCAGAGAAATTCAAGCCTCTGGGAATCACCAAGTACGACGCGAAGCAAGATCCTGTGCAGTTGCTCAGATGCTACGCCCTCTCCATCGAGAACGCTGGTGGCAACAACGACACCAAGTGCCTATATTTCCCCTTCTGTCTGGACCAGGAACCGCTTACATGGCTCGAGTCACTTGAGAAGTACTCGATCGACAAGTGGGACCAGCTGAAGGAGCAGTTCACCAGCAACTTCGCGGGCGCTATGGGCCGCTCGGGTACTCGCATGGACCTAGCTATGGTGAAGCAGGAACAAGGCGAGACCCTTCGCAAGTACATGCGGTGTTTCTTCGACAAGCGCGCCACAGTAGTCGATGTCTCTGACAAAGAAGTCATCGACCTCTTCCAAGACGGTCTCTACCACCGTCGCACTTTCGAAGACTTCGGCCGTCGCCGCCCAAGCTCCATCACCCACCTCAAGGACATGATCACGTCCTGGGCCGATGAAGAAGACAAGGCCAACGCCAAGTACGATGCCATCCGTGGCAAGAGCAAGCAGAACACGGGCGGCGGCAGCAGCAACAACGGGAACCAAGGCGGTCGCAACAACAACAACTACTCGGGTCCCAACCGCAAGCGCAAGCCAGACAACACTGTTGCGGCTATCCAGCGCCCTGCGAAGGAGAACTCGAAGAAGACCTCCGGCGGCTTCAAAGACTTGCTGAAGGAGAAGTGTCCGTGGCATCTGGACGGCAACCACACCACCGAGCAGTGCTACCAACTCAGGCGAGCACTCAAGGATACTCCGGAGCCACGGCACCCTCATGACAAGAAAGGCAAGAAGAAGAACGACGAAGGCAATGGCGACTTCCAGGAACCCGACAAGACGGTGAACGTCCTCTTCGGCGGGCTACCCAGCAGACGGGTCCAAAAGGCTACCCGTCGAGAAGTCATGAGCATTGAACCAGCGGTCCCGACCCCCCTCAGGTGGTCGGAGGTACCCATTACCTTCTCTTGCGCGGATCAATGGACTAGCTTCTCCGAACCAGGGCGGTTCCCACTCGTCCTGAAGCCGGTGGTCGCGGGCTCCAAGCTCAACAAGGTCCTCATCGACGGTGGAAGCGGGCTTAACGTCCTTTTCACCAAGACCTTGAAGAAGATGAAGCTCGACATCACCCACATGCTCACCAAGAGCACCTCGCCCTTCTACGGCATCGTCCCCGGAAACGCGGCTATTCCACTGGGCTCAGTGGTCCTGCCAGTTACCTTCGGGGAATCTCGGGACAACTATCGTACCGAGTACATCAAGTTCGAAGTCGCGGACTTCGAGACGTCCTACCATGCCATCCTCGGCAGACCGGCCATCACCAAGTTCATGGCGGTACCCCACTACACCTACCTAGTACTCAAGATGCCGAGTCCAGCAGGTGTACTCTCGCTGCAGGGGGACTTGAAGATATCGCACGACTGCGACACGGAAGCTGTGGAGATCGCCTCCACAAATCAAGTACCCAATGCAATGATGGAGATCTACGCTGCGTCGAAGAAGCTTGCCCCAAGCGAACTCGACATCCCAGAGAAGTCGGATAAAGCTAACAAGCCTCAGCCAGCCGAGGAGGTTCTGGTCAAGATAATTGACCTCGGGACAGGCGACAGCAGCAAGACCACCACCATCGGGGCGGGCCTCGACCCCAAATAGGAAGACGCGCTCATCAACTTCCTCCGGGCTAACCGCGACATCTTCGCATGGAAACCAGCGGACATGCCAGGGGTGCCCAGGGAGTTGATTGAGCATTCACTCAACGTCGATCCTAAAGCTACCCCGAAGCGACAACACCTCCGCCGCTTCGCCGACGACAGACGGGACGCCATCAAGAAGGAACTCGCCAAACTACTCGCGGCTGGCTTCATCAGAGAAGTTTTCCATCCTGAGTGGCTCGCCAACCCCGTCCTCGTCCGCAAGAAGAACTCGAACGAGTGGAGGATGTGCGTCGACTACACCGACCTCAACAAGCACTGCCCCAAGGACCCCTTCGGGTTGCCGCGGATTGACCAAGTCATCGACTCCACGGCGGGCTGCGACCTGCTCTGCTTCCTCGACTGCTACTCCGGGTACCACCAGATCGCGATCAAGGAAGAAGACCAGGAGAAGACCGCGTTCATCACCCCGTTTGGCGCGTACTGCTACACGACCATGTCCTTCGGGTTGAAGAACGCCGGCGCTACATACCAACGAGCTATCCAGGCCTGCTTCAAGAGGCAACTCAACAAGAACGTCGAAGCCTACGTGGATGACGTTGTCGTCAAGACCAGAAACTCCAGCACGCTCATCGACGATCTTGAAGAGACTTTCGCATCCCTGCGCGAGTACCGCTGGAAGCTCAACCCGAACAAGTGCGTCTTCGGCGTGCCGTCGGGCAAACTACTCGGCTTCATCATCAGCCATCGCGGCATCGAAGCCAATCCCGAGAAGATCTCCGCCATCACCAGCATGAAAGCTCCCACGTGCATCAAAGACGTGCAGAAGCTGACCGGGTGCATGGCGGCCTTGAACAGATTCATCTCGAAGCTTGGAGAACGGGGGCTCCCCTTCTTCAAATTACTCAAACACCAAGAGAAGTTCGTGTGGACTCCAGAGGCGGACCAAGCCCTTGCCTAGCTCAAGGACTTCCTATCGAAGCCACCAGTCCTCACAGCTCCTCGTAAAGGCGAGCAGCTACTGCTCTACCTCGCTGCGACTACTCACGTGGTCAGTACTGCCATCATCGTCGAGCGGCAGGAAGACGGCCACGCCTATCCAGTCCAGCGTCCAGTCTACTTCGTCAGCGAGGTCCTATCAGAATCCAAGGCACGCTACCAGCCAGTACAGAAGCTTCTGTACGCAGTGCTCACCACCTCGCGGAAGCTACGACACTACTTCCAGGAGTACTCGATCTCCGTCGTCACCGACTACCCGCTCGGTGACATCTTGCGGAACCAAGATGCTACTGGAAGAATCTCCAAATGGGCAGTCGAACTCGGCGCCCTCAACATCGACTTCAAGCCACGCACAGCCATCAAGTCGCAGGCACTAGTCGACTTCATGGCGGAGTGGCGGGAGAATCAGCTACCTACTCCAACCAAGCGCCCAGAGCACTGGGTGATGTACTTCGACGGCTCACTCAACCTCGAGGGCGCAGGTGCAGGAGTACTCTTGATCTCTCCAACGGGCGAACAACTCAAGTACATCCTGCAGATCTTCTGGAAGGTCTCAAACAACGAAGCCGAGTACGAAGCTCTGCTACACGGGCTCCGCCTCGCGGCTTCACTGGGCATCAAGCGGCTACTAGTCTACGGCGACTCCGCAGTGGTCATCAACCAAGTCAACAAGTCCTGGGACCGCAACAAGGAGAACATGGACGCCTACTGCATAGAAGTCCGCAAGCTCGAGAACAAGTTCTATGGTCTCGAGTTCCACCACGTCGTCCGCGACAACAACGTTGCAGCGGACGTCCTGTCGAAGCTTGGTTCTACTCGCGCTCAAGTACCAGCGGGTGTCTTCGTCCACGAGCTTCACGCGCCATCCATCCCGGAGCCGGCGCCACCGACCATTGACCCAGCGCATCCCCCGGCTGGCCAGGAGGTCATGATGATCGACGTGGACTGGAGGCAGCCCTTCATCGACTATCTCAGCGAGCAGAAGGTTCCCTCAGACAAGAACTTGGCCGAGCAACTCATCCGCCGTGCCAAGTCCTACGTTCTCGTCGGAGACAAGCTCTACAGGCGGGGTGCATCTTCCGGAGTACTCATGAAGTGCGTTCCCAGACAAGAAGGCAAGGACATCTTGGAGGAGATCCATAAAGGCGTCTGCGGCAACCACGCGTCCTCACGCACGCTAGTCAGCAAGGCCTTCCGACGGGCTTTCTATTGGCCCACAGCTCTGGGTGACGCCGAAGAACTCGTCAGAAGGTGCCAAGGGTGCCAATACTTCGCCAAGCAACAACACGTCCCGGCCTACAAGCTAGTCACCATACCGCCAACCTGGCCTTTCGCCTGCTGGGGGCTCGACATGATTGGGCCACTTCCAACTGCGCCAGGTGGATTCAACCGAGTATTGGTGGCCATCGACAAGTTCACCAAGTGGATCGAGGTCAAGCCGGTTACATGCCCCAAGGCCGACAGAGTACTCGACTTCCTGGATGAACTCGTGCATCGCTACGGACTACCCCACCGCATCATCACAGACCTGGGCTCCAACTTCAACAATCACCAGTTCTGGGAATACTGCGAGAACAGCGGGATCGACGTCCGATATGTCTCAGTTGCCCATCCTCGGGCCAATGGACAAGTCGAGCGCGCCAATGGGATGGTGCTCGACGCTCTCAAAAAGCGGCTACACGATGCTGCCAACTCCAAAGGAGGCAAGTGGATCAAGGAACTACCCAATGCTCTCTGGGGGCTGCGTACTCAACCTTCCAAGCCAACGGGACAATCCCCGTACTTCCTGGTCTACGGCTCCGAAGCAATCCTCCCTGCTGATGTCATGTGGGATTCACCAGCAGTGGAGCAATACGACGAAGGCATCTCTGAAGACAGCAGACGAGTTGACATCGACGGACTCGAAGAAGCTCGCTGTGCCGCCCTCGTCCAATCAGCAAGGTACCTAGAGGGTATCCGACGCTACCACGATCGCAACGTTAAGGAACGCTCCTTCAACGTTGGTGATCTTGTCCTCCACCGCATCCAGAACACGGAAGGACTACACAAGCTCAGCTCGCCCTGGGAAGGTCCCTTCACAATTGCAAAGGTGACCGGACCGGGCTCCTACCGCCTCCAGACGCTTGAAGGCGAAGACATCAACAACTCGTGGAACATCGACCAACTCTGTCGATTCTACGCCTAGTCTACACCGGGGGCTCCAGTCTATACGACTACTCAAAGACCCCTTCGCCGTAAGCGGCCTCCAGGTCCAGGCCCTAGTCTCCGGACTACTCCTCTCCAGGATCCAGCCCACGCGGCTACTAACGGATCTTGGGCTGCGACGAGCGACAAAGGACTCCAGCAGCGGTCTACTAAGAGACCAAGCACTCCTAGATCCAGCCCATGTGGCTACTAACGGATCTACTGCTGTTAGCGGCCATACGCCCTAGCACTACTTAGCCGTAGGCGGCCTCCGGGTCCTGGCGACTACTCTGTAACAACGGCCCTGGCCATCCAGGCGTACTTCTTCAGTAATAAAGTTTGATTACCTATCAACTGCTTTACTGTCCCTTTTCCTCAACGGGACTACTGGCGAGCATGATTACTCGTGATGACTCCATGATGGGACTCCGCACTCACAGATCGCGATAACGAGTACTCATTTATGGAAGTTTCCTTCATTCATACTTAAACAAGTTCATTACAACTTTGTTTATACACAACTACTGCTACGAGCTAACTTTACAGGACTACTGGAGATTGAGCTTCTCGGCGACTTGTTCAGCAATGGGCGCCATCTGCTCCAGCAGCACCGCGTACTGCTCGTCGGTGTAGTTGGCGGCTAGTCCGCCGGCGACTACTTCAACAGGAGCCTTTGGGAAGTACGACTTCATGAAGGCCAGAACCTGGTTGGGGATCGACTTCGCCAAGTGCTTGACGTACGTCGCCAGGTGGCTGGGGGCTTCCCTCAGCCGGTCCACCAAAGGAGCTATCTTCGGACCGCCGGGGTGAGGCACCAGTAGCCTCGCGATGGGAAGCGCGGCCTCCTCAAGTTCCTTCAGCTGGGCCCGCAGCTTCTCGCAGTCCTCGTTCAGCTTCTGCAAAGATTTGTAGCAGTTGACGAGGTCACGATCCGATGCAATGCGAAGCTCCATGTGCTTGTCGCACTCGTAAGCAAGCTGCTTATAATCATACTCCAGTACCTCGCGGGCCTCTTGCTCTCGGTAGAAGAGGTTCTTCATGTCGGTCTCTGAAGCCTTCAGCTGGTCGACGCGGGTCTCAAGCTCTGCAATCAACAAGCCAAAGCGGGTCAGACTCCTCCAAGACACTACCAATGGGTACTCAGCATGGCAACGGCGTACCTTTATTCTTGTTGCGGAGAGACTTGTTCTTCCGCACCAGCTCGTCGCTCTTCGCCTGCATATCTTGGATTTCGTTGTGATACTGGGCGAAGGCGGTGTCCAGCTTCGACTGCATCGCGGCGGCGTGCTTCCGGGCCTTCACGAGCTGTTCTTCTAAGGCCTCAGCCCGGAGCACCGTGTCGCCGTACCCTTGAAGCATGTCAGACTTCTGCCGAGACCGCTCCGCGACGTCCTGCCACAGACAACACATGTCAAATGGGTACTCAACACTAAAGGATTAACTACTCAAGGGTGTCGACTACTCACCTTCATCCATTGCTCGGCCTGGCGCATCGCCTCCATGTGCCGAGCTACCGTCGCTGGATCGACTAGGTCATCCGCCAGCAGCTCGATCCCGCCACGACTACTCGTCGCGGCTTCGGACATTGGCGCCGGCGGATTGGCTCCGCGTCCTGGATCTCTGGCGAGCGAACAACTACTTCCAGAGCCGGTTCTGTATGCACGTCGTTGCGCCCCCCTCCAGCTGTCGCGGTGGCTTCTTCAACCGCCACCTCCATTTGCTCGGGGGCTCCTTCGGCAACTCCCTGGGTCTCTGGTGCCAAATCTTCAACGGGCACCGCCGACGGAATAGCACTTCCCTCAGCTTCGGCACCTGTCAATAAAAGGACAACTGGATCAGTCATACATGGCGGTTACGACTACTCTTCGGGATTACTTGCACTTGAGCAAAGTACTCACCCTCTACGATGCTGGCCTCAGGCAAGGTAGCTTCCACGGCCGGCGCCCCGGATTCTGCCTGAGGGGCGGGAGCGGACTCCTCAGCGGGCGGTGCGGTTTCCTCTCCAGCCACCGCTGTGGTGGGTTCATCTCCCTCCCAGGTCAAGTCCGTCGATTTCCTGCAGAGTGCACAAGCTGGTTGTCAACCCAGTACGACTACCAAATCTAATGTACTACTCGGGAAGGATCACCACTTACAAATTCGACCGGACTACCGTCACGGTTGGGGCGCCGAGGATGCTGGCAATATCTACCAGTCCAGCTTCGGTAGGCGTTTCCTCTTGCGCCTCAGTAGCCGCCGCTTCTTCAACAATAGCAGCGGCCGGTTCTGTGCTCCCCTCAGCAACTGGGGGCTGGCGCGACAACTGCGCCAAGAGCTCCTCTACGGTGGGGGCTGGGCTACGACTACCCCCAGCTGGCTCCTCCACCGTATCCCAGTTGCCTTCATCCCCCTACTCTACAGGGTCGGAAGGCGGCATCTCCTGCAAGCAAGGGAATTTCGTCGTCAATGTACAACATCGAGACATAAGTACTCGACTACCCTATTCAAGACGGCTTACCTCCTGGGACGTGGTCTCCGTGACCTTCAACTTCTTGGCCACGCGCTTGCGGGCCACGTTGCGCGGCCTCCTTGGCGGCGCGGGCAAACTAGCCTCCAGGCTAGTCGGCGGATCCTGAACGAGAGGAATATGAGGCAATCCAGGGCGGCTGAATCTCGACCGCAGCTGGAAGCGCTCCTGCAGTGTCTCCTCATCGTCGTCCTCTTCGGACGTGTCTTCGACGACTACTGTGTCGTCTCCCTCACCAACCTTGCACCGCTCCTTGGCCTTGGCTTTCCCTTCCTCTGGGACCTCGACAAGTTGAGGAGGCGACGCCGGCTCGGAGACGAACTTCACCAAGTCATCCTGAAAGAAGCACAATACGTCAGCACGACTACTCTTACGTAATGAGTACTCGACAATGGGTATGGCTACCGACCTCATTTGGCGGGCGCGCGGCGGAGTACTCGGGCACAGGGCACGGCGTGTACGCCGGCATGTCTTTGAAGATCCTGCCCAGCCTATCAACAATGTCGTCATCGTCGACTTCATCACCGGGCATCCGCGACGTGTCGTCGTCGCCGGTGTACTGGTACCCTAGGGTGTCGCGGGCCATCAGCGGCTGCACCCTTCGCTTCATGAAGCTGAAGGCCACATGTTCGGCCCTCAGTCCGGCTTCTCTCAAAGCCTTGATTTTCGCCAGCAGCTCGGGCAACTGGATACCTTCCTGCATTGTTGGCTCCGAGTTCCACCATGGCCGGTGCTTCGGCTGCTTCCCGCTTGGCTTCGGCAGCTCCGGGTGGTGGTTGGTGATGTAAAACCATTTCGACTTCCAATCTTGGTTGGAATCGATAAGCTTGTACGAGAGGTACTGCTCCGCGGTGTCTTCTCGCATCTGGATGCCGGCTCCTCCCACTACTCGAGGATTGTTGGCGCTGGGCTGGGGCTTGACTCGGAAGAATTTTCGGAAAAGGATCCAATGGGGCTTGATCCCCAAGAAAGCTTCGCAGAAGTGTACGAAGACTGAGGTGTGGAAGATACCGTTGGGGTTGAGGTTGAGGTACTCGATGCCGTAATACCCCAGCAGCCCCTTGAAGAAGTCGCTGGCCGGGAGAGACAGCCCTCGCTCCGCGAACCGGGTGAACATAGGGATCTCGTCCGGGCTTTTCTCCATGGGGTACGGATCCCCTGCAGCGGCTCTCCACATGTCAACCTCCTTCTCCTGCAAGAATCCACTGTTGAGAAGCACCAGCAGATCTTCGGTCTTGGCCTTGGATTTCTTCCATTCTTGATTCGGATTTGGTCGCGGCGGAGACACCGGCGGCGATGTCCCCGCGGCGAATCCGGCGGCCTCCTCGCGAGCCCTTTTCTTCCCACCGGCAGCCTTCGAGGTCTTCGATGGTGAGGGCTTCATTCTCCAAGTGCACGGTGTCTTCACTCGCATTCGCTCGGGGGCTACGGCGGTGGCTTTCTACGGCGGCGCGTTCGGATCTACAATCCTCTCAACGGTGGCAGTGCGCACTGGCGGTGATTTCTGGCTCGATCTGCTAGGAATGGCTGCGAATGCGTGGGGTGAAAAACCCTAAGGGTTTCGGCTTCTATTTATAAGTCAACAGCGGCCCTTCCAACGGCCGGATGGATAAGTTTTGTACACGGCTGACTCAGCGGCGGTGCTTGACTCTCCAACTTCTACTAGTCGACACGCCTCGTCTCGGGGGCTCGGCTACTTCTACTCAACTTCCTGGGTAGCGACAAGATTCAAGAGCAACTCAGGACACATTCTACAAGATGACCCTTCAATTCGAGAGGAAGTACTCGACTCAAGGCTCGGGGGCTCCGTGCCACGTGTCCTTCGGTTTTTTCTCTGGATTTCACAGGATATTCTTGCCAAAACTTCAGATGGACCCTTAACCAGAGTCTGCAACTCAACCTAAGGCTCGGGGGCTACTCCATATGGAGTGCGATTTTGCAATCGCACTTCCATATCAGTTTCGGCTTCAAGACAACACGGGCATTGTTGAAGACCTTCAAGAGCAGCACTCGAGGACGCTTGGGACTACTCGAGAAGACTTCAGGATTGCTCAAATATCAGCTGGAGTACATTCCAGCCTCGGGATGCTTCGACTACTCTTGAGGACTTTTGACTTGTAGCGCTCAGGGACGCTTGAGGACTACTCAAGGCCATCAAGACTACTCGAAGCTATCCTTCTCGACTACAAAGTACTCGGGGGCTTGTCGTATGGACCTCCCTGGGCCCACTACCTCGGTGGGTACCAGGACCGACTACTCGGTGGGCCCCTGGGACTACTCGACTTGCGCTGCACGGCACCTGATGGCGTGAAGCACAAGGGCTACAGAGGAGACGTACCCCGATAGGAAGCTGTACATGTCCCGCACTGTATAGAGGACTCCTAGACGTACTCGACTAGTACTCTCTCCCTGAACCGACTTGTAACCCTGCCTCCCGGACTATATAAGGCGAGGCAGGGACCCCTCTCTCTCTCACGGCTTAAGATTGCATCATCTTGTAATCGCACCCAATCAATCCAGAGCCACGCAGCATACAGGACGTAGGGTATTACGCACCTCGCGGCCTGAACCTGTCTAAATTGTGTGCCACGTGTCTCTTCCTTCGAGTTACCGATCTCGGCGAGGCCACATTCATCTAATTCGGGTACTCCCCTTAGTAGGTTGCCGGTCTAAAACACCGACACTCCTGCGCCCGAGCACCGCACATACACCTAGCGCCGCCGCCCCTGTCTCCGCCGCCGCTGGAAGAGCTCACCGCCGGTGAAGGGTCCCTTTCTTCTTCTCTTTTTCCTCTCGGATGATGCAGCCGTGGCTCAGGGAGTCTTCTCTTGCCGCAGGTTCACGTCCTCGACGTCTCCTGGAGCTCCTACCCCGTCTGCCGGAGCGCCGCCCCGAGCTTGCTGCCGTCGCTGAACTTCGTCCCCGTCATCTCTTCCTCGCCGGCAAGCTTGTTTTCTCCGTCTCTGGGTGGTAAGCATCACCTCCCCACCATTCCTTGACCTTCACGCGCACCGTAGCACCGGCGCCCGCACGCCGGCGAGGTTCGCGCCGCCCCCTTCCGGTGTGGGCCGTCGTGTTCGTCGGAACCGCCGTCTTTTTGGCTCGGCTGCGTGCGCAAATGCTCCAGCTGCACGTAGAGCCCGCCCGTGGTCGTTTTGGTGCTCTGTAGCACGATCTAGGGCCGCGCCGGCGAGCCCTCCGCCGCGCGCCGCCGCACTCCGGCGTCCCCGCCGCCGCTCCCCGCTTGCACATCTTTTCAGCCGCCGGATCTTCGATCAACGGCTCAGATCGACGGGCTGCGCGAGTCAAATTCAGTTCATACCGGTCAGCGCCGGCAATCTTGTTAAAGAGCCCCTGCGTTTTTACCTATTTGCAAGCCGGTCCTTCCACCTATATAAACCTTCACAAACAGGTCCTGAATCTTATGCTTTAGCCCCTGCCTTCTCTGTTAAATAAAACCCGAGGTCCTTTTTACTTGTTTTCACATGTTAGCCCTTCTGTTTCTAGGTAAAATTATATTTTAGTCCCTGGTTTTATTCATAACAGTCCTGTAGTCTTAGTTTTCTTACAGAAAAGTCCCTATAACTTGTTTTAATCATATCTTTCATGTTTTAACTCCGTTTTTAGCGTTCTATATACCGAAATGATCGTCTCAGCGAATAGAATCTTTTAAACAGCGTGTTTTTAGCTTTTGGAACTGTTTGGTGTACTATTTATTTATTGTTTGTTTGTATATGCTTGTGCGTAGATATCGTGCCTGTTTCGTCTGAGCTCCCCGTTGGAGACGATCAGGAAGAGCCTGTCTACGAAGAAGAAGATACTCAGTTTGTAGAGGAAGGCAAGTGGATTTCCCCCCCCCCCCTCTGCATATTCTCTTTTGAACCTATATAACTGCATGCTGTTACAATGTTTACTTTACTTGTTGCTATGCATTAAATTGATGGGCAAACACCTTTTTAAGGACTTGACTAGATGTTTCACCCTGTTACCTTGATCAACCCTGTTTAACAAATGCTTTGGGTAGATAATTGCTTAGTTGCTAAACTTGGGCTGGTTATGTGGGTTATGTATTGCAATCTGTTATGTTTATGAAATGTTGTTTAAGAATAAGACAAGATCATATATTTTAAATGGAACATGGAGAACCACCCAAGAAAACAGTACAACCACAGTCCACATGGCTCTGGCTTAGCCAATTAATTAGGAGAGTGGGTTTATCTGATAGCCTTTTTCCGAGAGGGGCACAGGGGGCTCGGGGTTGCAGGGGTATAGCCCGGTTCTTCTGGGGTAGCAGCCTTTGCTAAGGTGTTGACCATTAGGGAGGGTTATGGTCCGCCCTGAGCTGTAACTGTCGCGGGCTGTTGGTTTCTCTGCTTTCCTTTGTAAAGGCTTCGTAGTGGACCCCTAGCCACTCACCTTGGAAGTGTTTAAGGGTCTAGCTAACCCGGGCAATGTGGGGAACACGAGCTGTGGGTAAAGTGTACAACCTCTGCAGAGTTAAAACTGATCGATCAGCCGTGCTCACGGTCAAGAGCGGCTTGGACCCTCACATGATAATCAAACTTAAAGATGGATGTAAATCGTGGATCTTGTGGGTCTTTGGGCTTGGGATGTCTTTTAAAGCTTAAGTGGGTTGGTATAAACTTACATCTAGTAACTAGGTGCTGTTAACTAAAATTTGACCAACTTACAAAATGCTAACCGCTGTAAACCATAGCCTATCCTTGGTAGCCTTGCATGTTTCCCCCACTTGCTGAGCTCCAACCATAAGAGTGCTCACCCTTGCTTACCGCTGTTCAGATGAGAACAACGGTGAGGAGTACTGGAGCGACTTCGAGGAGTTCTAAGGCATGCGGATCCCCCAGTCATATGCCTGTGGAAGATGAAGCTGAAGTCACTCGTTTAGTTATCGTTTGTTTTGTTGGACCTTCGTGTCCACCGTCTGAGTGTAATAAATGAATATTGTATCGGTTAAACTCTTGTACGTTTGATTACAGTTATGGTATTACACTCTTTTGTCTATCGTATGTGTGTAATCTGATCCTGGCGCACATATGAGATGCATTCGGTTTTCCTTGTAAAATCGGGTGTGACATTAATCAACTGGCCATGATATCCCTTAATGATGGAACTTTGTGAATATTACTGCTTGAATTAATTGTATTGTACAATTCTTGATTGAATTAGTTGGCACACTTAGAAATGGTAATTAACTAGAATTTGAGCTAAAACCTTGAAAGTAAGGACATACTCTTTGTTGCTTTTCAGCAAAAGAACTCCACCGGCCAAAAAGCCTCTCATGTCTAGAGTTTGGTGATGTAGTTATCACCCGCCGGTTAAGTCTTGCTGAGTATTAGTATACTCAGCCTTGCTTTAAAAATGTGGTTGCAGGTGTTGTTTGACCTGGTGAGATTCCACCCGGCTGGGAGCTGGAATGGGTGGATGACGACGAGTGATGACATCACGGACGGCCTCCTGTGATGTTTATCGTTCCGCTAGTTTATTTATTCCGCTGTTTTCGAACTCTGAACCTTTACTTATCATGTCATGAACAATGGTTTGTAATAATTAAACCCTTAGGGGTAATTTGGATTTAATTTGTGTAATGTACTCTGGACTCGCCTTCGTGTGAGTTTTAATGCATATGTTCGATCCTCTGTGTGAAATACAAGTGATTTACCGGGCGTTAACCCGGCAACTAACGACGGGATGATACTTTACTGTCGCTTAATGACCAAAGTGGATTGATTTAGGCAATAGTACGGTATTTTCTTGGGAGGGTTGTCACAGGCCCCCTCGCTATGGCTCAACAGCCTCGAGGCTGGCAGCATCAAGTCCTAGGCCGACCTGTCTCAGGCCTTCACCTCCAACTTCCCGGCGACCTATGATCGTCCTGGGAACGCCTTCAACCTCGGGAGGGTCGTCATGAAGGCCAAGGAGCGACTCCACGACTACAACAACCGGTTCTTCGAGAACCGCAACAAATGCGTCGGTGTCAGAGACGACCAGATCGTCGAAAGCTACAAGAAGGGCATCAAAGACCGCAAGCTCTTTGAGAAGATCCACGAATCTGGTGCCACCACCGTCAAGGGCCTCATGAACGTCGTCAACAAGCTCATGGACACGGAAGAGGTGATGGTGAACCAGTTCGACGCCGACACCGCCGGCACATCTGGCGCAGCAGAGGACTCCAGCTCCAAGTTGCGTAAGCGACCTTCCGAGGTCCTAGTGGCTGAGGGACGTCAACCTTCGATGTTCAACCAGGAGGAGTTCGACGTGACGCTCGACAGCCTCTACGGGTTCCATGAGGGATCCACACACACCCTCCGCGAGTGCTCGCAATTCAAGAAGGCCTTCAGCACCCCTACGGACCACAAGCGCTCCAGCCAAGACGGCGGTCGCCGCGACAACCGCCGCTACAGCAACAACTTTCGCCGTGACGAGCGCGACCTACCGCCTCCACCTCCGACAGGCAACCCCAACGGGCCCTTCCAGCCTGCGACCCGCACGATCAACATGATCGTTGGAGGCCTCAAGTCCCACGTCAGCAGGAGGTGCTACCGCAAGGACAAACGTGAGGTCCACCTCGTCCACACTCAGCCAACTGAGCCTCTGTGTTGGTCTGAGCAGTCTATCACATTCTCTAGAGCTGATCACTGGGTCCACATCCCAGATCCTGGGTCCTACCCACTCGTCGTCGAGCCCACGGTGGACGGGGCCCTGCTCTCCCAGACTCTCATTAATGGGGGGAGCGGGCTCAATATCATCTTCGTTGAGACCCTTAAGAAGATGAAGTTCGACTTTGACAAGCTCACGGCGTGCGACGAGCCCTTCTACGGCATCGTCCCAGGGAAGGCGGCCTACCCCCTCAGTCGGGTCTCCCTCCCCGTCACCTTCGGTACCGAGGACAACTTCCGCACGGAGTACCTCAACTTTGAGGTCGCTAACTTCAAGTCCCCCTACCACACGATCCTAGGTCGCCCGATGTTGGCTAGGTTCATGGCCACCCCGCATTACACCTACTTGGTGTTAAAGATGCCTGCTCCAAACGGGGTCCTCCCCGTCCTCGGGGACCTCATAGTCTCCTTCAAGTGCGACTCTGAGGCCCTGGACATCGCTGTGCACTCCGCCTGCGTTGATGCCTCCTCAGTCTTGGTCGCTGAGGCCAAGAAAGTCGCTCCGAGCGACCTAGCCATCCCGGAGCAGAAGCGCACCAACACCGCCTTGGACGCCGCACCCTCCACGAAGAAAGGCTGTCTCGGCCTGTCCGACCCAGAGAAGACGGTGGTGATCGGTGACGGCCTCGACAAGAAATAGGAACTCGCGCTCACCAGTTTCCTTCGGGATAACGCGGACATATTCGCATGGAGTCCATCGGATATGTCGGGTGTCCCCAGGGGGCCGGCTGAGCACTGCTTGGATGTAAGCAAGACGGCCAAGTCTGTTAAGCAGAAGCTTCGCCGCTTTGCGAAAGATCGCAAGGAGGTCATTAGGGTAGAAATAATAAAGCTCCTAGCTGCTAGATTTATCCGCGAGTGTAAAAATCTGGTTTGGCTCGCCAAACCGGTGCTTGTACCCAAGAAAACCGGTCAATAGAGAATATGTATCGACTACAGCGACCTCAACAGGCACTGCCCTAAAGACCCCTTCCCTCTTTCGCGCATTGACCATGAAGTCCGGAAGCGTCCTCCTATGCTTTCTCGACTGCTACTCAGGGTATCACCAGATAGCCCTGAAGGTCTCCGACCAAGACAAGACGGTGTTCATGATGCCGCGCGGCATCTACTGCTACACGACCATGACCTTCAGTCTCAAGAACGCTGAAGCGACCTACCAGAAGGCCATACAGAAATGTCTGGAATCTCAGATCGGCAAAAACGTAGAAGCCTACGTCGACGACGTGGTCGTCAAGACCACCCAAGAGGACAAGCTCATAGCTGACCTCGCAGAGACCTTCGCCAACCTTCACCACTATCGCTGGAAGCTTAATCCAGAGAAGTGTGTCTTCGCTGTCCCGTCTGGCAAGCTCATGGGCTTCATAGTCAGCAACCGGGGCATCGAGGCGAACCCCACCAAGGTGGATGCCATCCGCAGGATGAAGCAACCTACCAGGAAGAAGGACGTCATGAAGCTCACCGGCATGATGGAAGCCCTAGGTCGATTCATCGGCAAACTTGGAGAGAAAGGTCTGCCCTTCTTCAAACTACTGAAGAAGGCGGACAAGTTTGTCTGGACAGAGGAGGCGGACCAAGCCCTGGAACAACTCAAGACCTTCCTTACGTCACCCCCGGTGATGGTGCCCCTGGCGCCGAAGGAAATGTTACTGCTCTACATCTCCGCGACCACCCTTCTGGTAAGTTCGATTCTGGTGGCATAGCGACCTGAAGAGGGCAAACCCTACCCTGTCTAGCGACCTATCTACTACGTCAGCGAGGTCTTGTCAGACAGCAAGACTAGGTACACCCAGCCACAGAAGATGCTCTACGCCCTCCTCGTCACCTTGCGCAAGCTCCGGCATTACTTCCAGTCGCACAAGATCAAGGTCGTCTCGGCCTTCCCCCTTGGCGAGATCCTGCGCAGCCGCGACACCACCGGACGCATCGTCAAGTGGTTCATCGAGCTAGGCGAGTTCGACCTAGAGTTCTGCCCACGACAGGCCATCAAGTCCCAGGTCATCGCTGACTTCGTCTCGGAGTGGACAAAGATCCAGCAGCCTCCACCACCGGAGCGACCCGAGCATTGGAAGATGTACTTCGATGGTTCCCTGAACCTCGAAGGGGCCGGCGCAGGCGTGCTTTTTATCTCCCCCCAAGGCGATCACCTGAAGTACGTCCTGCAGATCCACTACAAAGCGTCCAACAATGGCGCCGAGTATGAAGCCCTCATCCACGGGCTACGCATCGCCATCTCCCTGGGGATCAAACGCCTCATAGCATACGGTGACTCCAAGGTCGTCATCGACCAAGTCAGGAAGGACTCCAAAGCCAAGAAGGATACAATGGATGCCTACTGCATCGAGGTGCGCAAGCTCGAGGGTCACTTTGAGGGACTCGAGTTTCATCACGTCTGTCGCAACAACAACATTGCGGCCGACATCCTCTCCAAGCTAGGCTCCAAGCGCGCGCTGGTCCCGGTCAGTGTATTTGTCCAAGACCTATGCAAGCCTACCATCAAGCTTCTCTCCGACCTAGAGTCACCAGCCGATGACGCGACCCCGCCTGGAGGTCGCGATGTCCTCATGACCGAGGCTAAAGACGACTGGCGCCTTGACATCCTCGCCTTCATCCTCGAGCACTGAGTCCCTGAGGAGAAAGCGGAGCATGAGAAGATCACGAGGCATAGCACCAACTACGTCGTCGTTAGCACCGAGCTCTAGCGGAGGTCCGCCTCCAACGGAGTATTGATGAAATGCATCCTGCGATCTGAGGGCCTCAGGCTCTTAAACGAAATCCACGGCGGCGAGTGCGGCAACCATGCCGCTTTTGCTAACCTAGTAGGAAAAGCCTTTAGATATGGCTTCTACTGGCCTACTGCTATGGCCGATGCTTAGGACCTTGTTTGACGATGCAAGGGGTGCCAATTCTTTGCCAAACAGCAGCACGTGCCGGCTCAGGCCCTGCGGACCATCCCTCCATCCTGGCCTTTCGCAGTGTGGGGCCTTGACTCCGTGGGACCTTTCAAGACTGCCCTTGGCGGGTACAAGCACATCATCGTGGTGGTGGATAAGTTCACCAAATGGATCGAGGTCAGGCCCGTATCCAGCATCATGTCGAAAGAGGCAGCCAAGTTCATCGATGAGATCACCCACCGCTTCGGGGTCCCCAACAGGATTGTCACCGACCTTGGCACAGCCTTCACAGGGGCTGACTTCTGGGACTTCTGCCAAGACAACCTAATCGACGTATACTACTCCTCGGTGGCGCACCCACAGTGCAACAGCCAGGTCGAACGGGCCAATGGCATGGTACTGCAAGCCGTCAAGGATCGCATCTTCGACGACGCATCGCCCTACGCAACCAGGTGGCTAGCAAAGCTCCCTCATGTTATCTGGGGTCTCCGGACTCAGGTCAGCTCGGCCACGGGATATTCTCCATTCTTCCTAGTATACGGGTCAGAGGCCATCCTCCCCACCGACGTCGCCTTCGGGGCCCCTCGCATCCAGCACTTCAACGAGGACGAAGCAGAGCAGACGCGCAGGGTCGACCTCGACAGCCTCGAAGAGCATCGCGTGGACGCGCTGTGACATCCCGACCCAAGGCTTAATAAGATTGATAAGGATACTCATATCAACAAGTTGCAACTTCTTTTCCGGAAGCCCATCTCGAAAGAACTCCAAAGTTAAGCGTGCTTGGCCTGGAGCGATGGGTGACCGACCGGGAAGTAGTTCCCGGGTGCGCATGAGTGAGGACAAAGTGCGTAGAAAAGACATGTGTTGGTCTGTGAGGATATTCTTGGGGTCCTAGAGAGCTGCCAGGGGTAGGCGAGCCCGGCCTCGCGGAGGCGGGTCGTTACAATTGGTATCAGAGCCGACTCTCGCGGTTTCACAGGCGCGTGCGGTCGCAGTTGCGCAGGCATGGTGTGCATGGCTGGTGTGGGCCCTGAGTGGTCACACAGCATGGCACATGCGCTGGCACTGGGCCCACGGACGTGGCCAAGAGAGGACGTTCCTGGCTTGGGGTTGATTGACGAGGACGTCGATCTTCTAAGGGGAGGTGAATGTGACGTCCCGACCCAAGGCTTAATAGGATTGATAAGGATACTCATATCAACAAGTTGCAACTTCTTTTCCGGAAGCCATCTCGAAAGAACTCCAAAGTTAAGCGTGCTTGGCCTGGAGCGACGGGTGACCGACCGGGAAGTCGTTCCCGGGTGCGCATGAGTGAGGACAAAGTGTGTAGAAAAGACATGTGTTGGTCTGTGAGGATATTCTTGGGGTCCTACAGAGCTGCCAGGGGTAGGCGAGCCCGGCCTCGGGGAGGCGGGTCGTTACACGCACTCATGCACCACACCCGCCACGAGCAGCAGCTACGCCACTACCACAACCGCAATGTGCGGGAACGTTCCTTCAATGTTGGCGACCTAGTCCTGCGGCAGATTCAAAACACCAAGGACATGCACAAGCTCTCGGCACCTTGGGAAGGCCCCTTCGGCAGTTCTTCTGTCGACCTACTTTTTGGGTCTCTCTTTACTTTCTGTTCATCCCTCCCCCTCGACACGCTCGGGGGCTTGGTTTAAAGCCAGACCCGACGTGCTCGGGGGCTTGGTCTTAAGCCAGGCCCGACACGCTCGGGGGCTTGGCTTTGCCAACTTAAGGGTCGTATGACTTGAGGGGTTTTACTTTTCCTTTTACCAAGTGTTTTCCTTACCACAGCTTTTATGCTTTTTATGAGTATTCCTAAGTAATGTGGTTGTGAGACCTTGGGTCCAAGGCCCCCCTCCGCACGCCGGCTGCATGTAAGCCTCCACGCTGAGCCGTGCAGTCGGTAAGCCGTTCCTCCACTGAGTTGGGTTAGCAGAGGGGAAGGGTTTCGCAGCTTCATTACTTTTGCATTCTTATAACAAGTATCTTAGCCAAATAAGGGACCATGCTCTTTAATTAAAATGACCTTTTCGTTCATGCAAGCTTTTTCTTACATCATCAAAAGGGTCCACGACCTATTTACATTGACAGACTAATACATTCTAAGTTACAATTTCAGAGCTCCAGCTTCTTGACGACCTCCTCTGCGGTGGCCTGGAAATCCTCAGAGCCCACCAGCGGTGCCAGGTTTATTTCTTCCGCGACCTTCCGTAGGTCGAATGCTGGCTCGTGGTGCTTCACCATGGCTAGTGCTGCGGCCGCGGCGAGCTTGTCGGTGTCCAGCAGCAAGGTCTTCATCCGACCCTCCGCTTCCTCCAGGCGAGCAACGAGCTCCTGGGGCTCCCCTTCGACCTTAGGGACATAGACGTCCATAAGGTACTCAGCGGCCTCCTCGAGGTCGCCCAGCTCCTTCTGAAGATCTGCAGTCATCTCTTGATGGTCAATAAGAGTTTGGATCGCCCGGGAAAGGTCGACCTCCAGGTCCCGACGTACACCAAATTCATATGCAGCCTTCAGGTATAGTAATACTCACTGTCTTGAGCCTCCTTGGTCTTCTCCTTGAGGCTCTTGACCTGCTCCTTTGACTCTTTTAGCGCCCTGTTCAAGGCGGCCTCCTTCTTCTTGGCATCTGAAATAAACGAAATCAAGGTCGATACGCGCCGCAAACTTTAGAAATCAAGGTCGGAGGTATATCCAGACGTACCTACCATGACGATCTTGAGTTCGTCTTCAGCATCCTTCGCCTTCACCTTGGCGGTTTCAAGCTCCTCCTTTAGGGCGGCCATTTCCCTGTCCTTCTGGGCCATGTCGTCCTTGAGGCGCCAGATCTCCTCTGCGGCCTCGATCTTGGCTTGCAGCATGGCCTCCCGGGCCGCGGAGGCCTCTGCGTGAAGCTTGGCGCCTTCCTTCAACCGGTCCGCCCTGGCTTGAGCTCGCCCAGCGAGCGACTGCATCAACACAAGGTCAAAATCAAAAAGTTGCCAGAACAAGTTGAAGACCTAGCCACTGGGCAAAAGCGACACTTACAATAAGCGTCCTCCCAATCGTTTGCTGCGCCTCCTTGAACTCAACAAGGTCGCGGCGGTCCGCAAGAATGTCATCCTCCCACGAGGTGCCGGAGTAGAGGCAACTGTCGTTGTCACCAGGTCCGCTCCCTCCTCCAGCCTCCGCCTCCTGCGTCAGCGGCGAGACCTGACTCGGGCCGGTCCTCTTGTTGAAGACCTTCGACCTGTTGGGCACTATCAGCAGCGACCTTGGTCACCGTCGATGTTGTCGTTCCCATAGCCCCAGGTGCCTGGCTCGTGACATCTCCGGCTGACGTCGCCGGTGACTGTCCCACCGGCGTCTTCTTCGCCTTGTGCCCAAAGGCCTCCTGGCCTGAGGCATTTTTGTCGCTCTCCGAAGTAGCAGGGGTCTCCCTGTCAAAAAATGGATTTTGTCAACAGCAACGTACACAGAATACGCAAGGTCGAGCATACAAGGATCAAGTTCGATGACATACCTACCACCAAGCTTCAACCCAAGCTTTATCGGCCTGGGCGGAACCCACCTCTGCTTCTTTGGCGACCCTTGGTCGCTCACCCCTTCAGCACTTGGCTTCGGGTGCCCTTCATCAACAACCCCGAGGGGGGTCTCCTCTTCCTGCACAGCCGGCGTGTCGCCCGACCTTGCGTCAGCATCACGCGACCTTGCGTCATCATCCTCACTAGTGCTCGTCCCAACTTCAGCGCTGACCGTCGCCGTCTCCGACGATACGGTGGTATCCTTCCTCTTCTTCTTCTCCGCCACTTGGGTGGCGGTGACCACTTTGGCGGCCTTGGACGCCACCATCTTCCTGGCGATCTGCCGCGTGCGCCAGGTCGCTGGCGCGGAACCTCCCGCAGAGGGATCTTCGTCATCACTACCTCCCACAGACGAGTTGGAGAGGTAGTCGTCAATGTACTGCTGGGAAGGCACCTGGATGTCCTCCGCAGCCCGGACCTTGAAGCTTCACTCACCCTCGTCAGGGAGGGGAGCTGGGCTCCAGTACACGCCCTCACGACCCTGCATCAGGCGACCTTCGTCACAAACTAGCAGAGATATTCACAAGCAAGAAATCAAGGTCGATCTGGCGACAAGTCACTTACAGCTTCGGTGGGGCGCTTCAGGCACAGCGCCTTGGGGCATGTCCAGTTCCGGATCTGCCTAGCGAACAGCTCCTTCACCCGCGACACCATCTTCTCCTTGGAGACCTTGCGCTGCGCCACACGGGTAGGGTCGGCCTGGCCCCACTACTCGTAGGTCGGATGCACCCGATCTTGGATCGGCTGCAGCAGCCTCCAGCTGAAGCTGCTGGCCACCGCGCCGCCCGTCAGCCCACCCACCTTCAGCTGTGCCAGGTCGTCCAGCAGCGGCTTGATGGCATTAGCCTCCTGCTACGTCAACTGATGGTTCCACTCCGGCACTAGGACCGGCGCGAACCCCGACCTTGTCGTCAGCACCTGCTTCGGGTGGTCGATGTAGAACCACCATTGCCTCCAACCTTGGGTGTTGTCCGGCAGCACCATCTCAATGTACACCGGCTTCATGTGGTGACGAAGTATGAAGCCGATGCACCCGACGACCTCTGACTTCCCTATCTTCTTTAGCTCGAAGAAGTACCGCCACAGGTTGAAGTGTGGTGGTATCCCCAAGTACGCCTCGCAGAGGTGGACGAAGGAGGAAACGGTGGTGATGGTGTTGGGGACAAGATGTACCAGGTCGATCCGGTAGTAGTGGAGGAGCCCGCGAAAGAAGTCGCCCGTGGGGACTCCGAATCCACGCTCGACATGCGCGATGAAGGCCACGGTCTCCCCGGTCCCCTCGGAGGGGAAGGCCTCGCCGGCGGTCGGCCTCCAGCCCACCTGCTCCTTGGGCTTCAGCAGCTCCCGCTCGACAAGACCTAGGAGTTGTTCCTCGGTCACTGTCGAGGGCTCCTAGATGCTCTCCGGCGGTGGCGCAAGCTCGAGAGCCATCTCCTCTTCTTCGAAGCCGGTGGATCTAGCTCTAAAAACCACTAGGGATTTCGTGCGCATGTGGCGGTGTGCGGCACGGCGGATCTGAGCACGGCGGCGCCGGCAGATTCGTGTGGAATGCTCTAGGCGGCGGTAGTGAAACCCTAAACCTGCGCGGAAATGAATGTGAGTGGGGTCCTCGGCTCTTCACTCGGCCTTTTTATAACTGGGCCTCAATGGTGCTATGGGCCACGGCGCCCAACGTCTCTAGGGTTCGACGATATTTTCGGCAACCCAACGGATCTATTGCCCAACGACTATTTTGGTCTAACGGTCACAGGCAGTAACGGCTCGCGACGTGCGGGAATCTATGCCCGTTGGCTCTCTGGTCGACGGCCTGGCGTTCATAGACTCGTTATGCCCTACATCAAGCCTCCATACTTCACTACAACTGACATTTGCTTCAAGGTCTTTTGACCGCCGAACGACCTTCGGGTCCATCATGTCACCTTCACAAGGTCGACAAGGCCCCACTGCCTGCTAGGTCGCCTTAGCCTACAATGGTGGATTTACATCGACAGCTCCGTGCTTAATGGCTCCACTGCTCGTTGGCAGCTTCTTGTCCATGATTACAGCTCCTCCCCAAGGTCGCAAAGGCTCCACTGCCTCCTAGGTCGCCTAGACGTAGGATTTTTAGGTTGACGACCTGCGTTATGTCACTGCATAACGGTCGTGTTGATCCAGGTCGACACGGGCTAATTGTCACTTCTTCAGGCCTTCCAAAGGTCGGCGTGCTACTATAGCCCTGATGTGACCTTGGTAGCCATACCATTGCCGCCCGTACGCCCTTACACCTACTTAGGATGCACCATTTATCACATAAATGTGTATATACAGCTTCATAAGCTACAAGGAGTCTAGCCCTTGGCCAGTTACAATATACAAAGACATTAATGGTCCTGAGATACCCTATATAGTGCTTGCGACACAGTCTACACTAATAAGGCGCGTCACAAGCTTTCTTCTAGCTTCAGGACCTAGTTGAAGACCTCTACAGCCACTGTGGAGGCAGCTGCCACACAGCCACCTCTACCCGAGCTCCAGCAGGTTTCCTGTGGTGCACAACATTACCTCGGGTCTCCCCGGGTGGAGCGTCGTGTTCTCCAGCATCACATCAGGCCTTAGCATGTAAGGCCCGGCGATGCATGTACTGTCCATGCTGCACCTGGGTTCCTCGCTGGGCGCGGGAGAAGAGGCTGATCGAGTTCTTCGAGCTTCGCAAGCATTCTTCTAGCTCCAAGCATGAACGACACTAGCTCTATGCTCTGGTGGGCGGACGCAAGTCCCTGGCATGGAAATATTACTACACATCTTCGCCATGGCTCTTCCAAGTAGCCTGGGTGGTTTGCTCCATGGTGTGGGCGCCTATTTATAGCCGCAGCAACTGGCCTCTGATCTTATCCGCAACTCAGCTTGTGTGGCGTCCTTATCCTCAAGGTCACTGTTCCCACGTGGAGCACGAGGTTACTATTCACTCGTGGGAGGCATTGGCGCGCCTTTCCCCTACCTGACTACCTCTGGTGCTTTTTGTCTCTTGCGGGTGGATAGCGGCCTGCATCAAGTGCAACGATAGACTCATGACCGTACAGTGGACTCGTGACTCTGGTCACGGCAGCTTTTGGTGTCTGGTACCTCCTACAAGATTCCATATGTTTTGTCTTATTGGTCTGCTTCGTCAGAGCACCGTGCTACTCCAACAGAAGGCCGTAGGTTCTCCTTTTTTTTCTTCTTCAGAGCATCAAACCGGCTATTCTGGTCACTTTACTACTCGGGGGCTACTACACTAGTGCGTCTTGCGACACCCTATTCCCCCTAGGTCGCCTCGACCTACTGGAAGCCTACTTCCACTACTCCTCTGCTCGACCTACCTACGGTTGGCATGGCGACCTTTCTGAAGGTCGCAGAGGATACTTCATCATACCTGGCCCAGGTCAGGTCGGCGGTCTTTCAAGATCGACGTCTTGCCTTCACTTCGACCTTCTGGCCTTATATTCCAGGAGCTCGATGTTCGTCTTCGTGCGCGCATTAGAGGGGTTTTTCTTTTTTGGATCCCCTGCACCCTACCCGACCTCGACGGTGTCATGCTTTCGTCAATCTTCGACACGACCTCGCCTCGGCCGCTATGCCTGCACATCGATTGGGGGCTTGAGAGACATGGGTACCCCTGGGTCCCCACCGGCCAGTGTCCCAGAGGTCCCTGACAAGTGGACCCGACCTTCCAAAAGCCATGCCGACCTGCAAGTTGGCCCAGCGACCTTATCCACAACTCCGACGACTCCGGGCGACCTTATCAAGATCCCGGAAGACCCGCAGTACTTGGCGTGCAAGTCAAGGTAGTAGGACGCGGCGCGTCGCCGCCTGTAGGTCCGAGTATCACGGGATACTCCTTGTAATCCGGAAGATAGCTTCCCAAATTGTAACCGACCCGGACATGGGTCCACCGACCTTGAATGGAAACCCTAGTCCGTCCTCCCCATATAAGGCGGCCTAGGGCTCCATTCAAGGGGACACCTTCATCTCTCTCGCATAATCCACCACCACAACTTGACGTATGGTTTTACTCTCCGGAGGCCTGAACTAATCTAAACTCTTGTCTCTCCGCGTTCATCACCATACTCGCCTTGTTCCGAGTTCACCACGTGAACTACCACCTACGCTCTTAGTTTCTAATCCTCTCCTTAACCTGCAAACTGCTTGGGTAGCCTCCTAGCAGATCTGTCCAGGTCTCACCCCCTGACAATATGTAAGCAACAACACTCTACATGTCTGAAAGATAATAGCTTTACAAGTAAAATAATTAATCTTCAATTCGACTAAATATACTCCACTATGGACTGACGCAATTGTGTCATATCATTGGAGAAAAACAAATCAAGTACATGTACCTACAAAATTTCAACCAAATGAAATCTTAACCAAATAATTCATATGCCAAAAAAAGTGACACACAACTTTATTTCATTATTACATGGATTAAACAAAATATGACATAACATTTAAGAGGAAGTTGATATCTAATCCAATGTATGTAATAAGCAAAAATTTAGAGGAATTAAAATTTTGTATAGGTAAGTGATTGCAACTGTGTTAGTTTCATTCTTGCTAGCGTAGTTGCTGCAGCATCTACCGTGCGAGCAACTCAGATTGGCTGAGCAAGATTTGCTCACCCTGGTGCCTCTTGCAGCTACACCATTGTCGTGTGTGTAGCATTACCTCCTTCAAAGAGTCAGCAAGCAAACGGGGCGGGACCTTTGCACTGGCATGCCTACAAGCCTGACGCAGCATCATTCCCAATCAGATGCAGGGCGAGAACGAGCATAATGCAGAGTTGAGAAGCAGGATAAGTCGACGGTGACTGAGAGGCGGGCGGTGGCTCAGGGGATGCGGGCAGGCGGTGACAGAGGGCAAGAGAGAAGCGAGAGACTAGGGTTTGGAAAATTATGTATGCGTGCGTGAATGTGGGCTGATTAGTGTAGTCTAGGAAACAGAAATACCATCATATTTTCAAAATCAATTGTTAACACAACCTATCAATTGATCTCTGCATTTATTTCGTAAGAGCAATTGTGTTAACAACCATAAATTTCAAGGTATGCTCTTGGGTTAGTTGCATTTCCTTTTGGACTCAAAGTTGTTGCTAATGCACAGTTAACAACACCATTACAATAGAAAACTTGGAAAAATATCAAAAAAAAATTATTCGTTCATAATTTGTGTCGGGGAATCTCCAAAAGTCATTACTACGGATTTAAGAGCACAAATTAGTAAGATTGGCTGCTAAGCGCCTTGCCTTAGCTAGACTTTGGTTACAAGTATAGACACTAGGAGAAGACTTTGGACGGGTGTATGTTCTCCATCCATTGTCGATATGCGTGCACAACTTACCTAGATTACTTAGTATTCAGTAACTTTTATTAAGTTTTATATTTGGTTTACACTTTTCATAGTTTCCTTTTGTTTTGATTTGATGATTTCTATATTGTTACCAAAAATATTTTTCCCTTTATACTTACAAAAGAGTTTTTCATGTGACTTATTTGAATTCACGATGCATTCTCTCAAACAATCCACAAAATGGTATGTGTAGATCAAATTCATGTTTGATCACCGTGATTTATGGGTCTTTTTAAGAGCTAGTAATCAATTTACATACAACTAGGCAAGCCACGGTACAAATTTTCTCGTTATTGTTTGTGTGTGATATGGTAAATGCTTACGGACAACAACCATCTAAATAGTTGTACATGCCCGCATAACGCATCGTCGTGGTCTACAGCTAGTGGCTCAGGATAAGCTCAACTTTATTTCACTCCCTTTTGACTTTTCAACTGCTAAAGGAAGAAAGAAAAGCTCCGCATATTCCCAGAACTTTTTCAGATAGCAAATTTTGCATGGCTTTTATATAATTTCCAAATAATTATAAAAATATAATCACTTATGTTTAGCTCAATGGTAGATCGCGCTAGCACGATTGGATAATATTTTTACATATTTTAATTAGAATACATTAAATTGTGAAAGCTTCTAAAACAAAAGCATATATTTCATCTATATTATTACTTGTCAAAATGCAGTCGAGGAGCATATAGCTTAATTTATTAGCACCGTCAATTTTCCATGTGCGTCATGCAACTAGACATCACTTTGATGTATACATATATATGTGGTAAATGTGGAGCCATGCCATGTCACGTAAGGGATGAAGAAATAATGTGTGGTAATGTCATCAATTAATAAGTTGATCATAATCAAACGGAGCACGCAAACTGAATGTAAAACAAGGGGAAATGATCGAGTGAGCATGCAGGATGTGCCATCCCAAACCGCCCAATGCGTCACGTACCTCATGTACGGCCAAAAAAGGAATACGACTTGTGTGTAAACTAATACTCCCTCCTTTCTTTTTTATTTGACGTTGCATAGTTCATTTTTGTACTAATCAGCGATATGTATTTGAGAACAGAGGTAGTATAAAACATGAAGTGTACGTGCTGTCAGCAAGTACAATGATATTTTAAATTTTTTTTGGGTATTTTATTTGTTATAAGCACTTGCCTCGGCGTAAAAAAACACAAATTTCTTAAAATACAATCTCTCTTTTCAAGAAAATACGTTATATTAATTCCTCTTCGGGCTTTTTGACTTGTGCACAAGTGTTCGATGCATATGCCATATGGTACCTTCAACTTGCATGTACATGTGTTGCTATCAGCTACCGCCCCAATGTAACGAAGTGGTGGTCATCGTCTGTCTTGGATCGGGAGATCTTGTTCTCTTGCTGTTGCTGTCCTCTCTGCACTTTGCATATGCTGTCCTGTTCCTAACACACTCTCCCGAGAGCTAGCTTCCTAGCGCATCAACTTCAGCTCGCGGCTTTTGATCTGGACCACCACCAGCCAGCAGCTCCATGAAATGTTCTCCCAACCAAGTGGCTATGGATCAGAGGTCAATTGCTCGTATGCCAATTGCATCACCTCCGTATGCCAATTTTTACATCATCAGTCATCACCTCCGTATGCCAATTGTTCGTCCAGTGTTTCAGATCCACACGGGACTCCATCAGACAAATTCAGACATCAGGATCAGAGGTCCACATGAATGCTGCTCTCTGCTTTGGCAATTGGTAAATGTGTTGGGTCTGCAATCCCCAAATGTGTTGAACTTCTGGGTTCCAAAATGGTAAGTTCTTTTGTGTATGGATTTTGTGCATGGCCCCCACATTATTCTAGAGCCTCTGTCTGGGACATGAACCAATGGGGCGGCCGGCCAAGCATTGTGCTCTGAGTTTTGTGCATGGCCGGCTATATAAATTAAAAGAATGTGCAAGGTCTCGGTGATGGCAATGGACAGGTATATGCGTACGTGTCAGATCATCCGCTAGGTACTCGCTCCGATCCGGCCATGTCATGTGGAGGTGTGTGGAGGAGGATCAGAGAGCTTAAAGTGGTCGGTCTTTGTTTAAGAATGAAGTGACAAAATGGGACAAGAGCTCAGAGAATGGCCATGGATTGAGGGGGACAGCATCATTTCCAGTGCTTACCAACAAGTCTATGTAGCCACCCTGAATCCCTGATGGCCACATGTATGCATTGCCCTGATGGATGGTCATGTGCATCTCGCCACTGCTGCTGCACACTGTATGTACAGACCCGGGTATGAGCTAGTGTGTGAGGGATTGAGCAGAGTGACCCTAGTGCTCCACTACTTTAATTCGCAAAAAAAAGTCTGGGTTATTAGGTTAATAAGTGTTTGAAAACCATCAACAACTAGCTTGTAGCTGATCTGATGAGACTGTGAATGGCCCGGCCGGATGAGCACAAGAAGACACTAGCTACCATTTGGCCCCGGCTGCAAAGTAGGATCAGGATGATCAGGGTCACAAGGAACACTGCAAAGTTCCAGAAGAGACAGATGTCTATTAGGCCAGATATATTCTGTAAGATCTGACGCTATCCATGTCCAAAAGCAAGTTATTACGTTGCCTCTCATCTCTTTGTTTACACAAATCTATCCTGATGCTAGCTATCTGTCCATCCATTATCTTTGTCTTATTACTTGTGTGTTTTTGTGTGTGTTTTCTTTGTCTCGTTTCGGGCGAAACCATGGATGTGGCCGCCGGGTCTGCATGGGCCGGCCGCCTGGCTGTCGTCGGCGTCCCGGTGCGTGTCGCCTCCGGGCGGCAGCGCCGGCCTGCATGCCACCGCCACCTGTAGTGATTAAACAAGAGCAAAAGAGAATCAGAGAAAACAGAGTGACGTCATTTTCAGATACGTATATCTGTAAGTGGTATAAAGATGTAGGGTATACCTATACAGTATACACCATACTTGCTTGGGATGTACTCCTACTACTCATTCAGTTCCTGTCGTGATGCTGATGCAATTAATAATGGAAGAGTCTTTATAATTTGTTTGACATTTTTGCACTTACGCATGGACCATGGCACTTTTTGACTTTGCTCTTTTTTTCATCGGAAAGTCCAAAAACGATGCATCATTCAACAAGAAAACTGATGAAAAAAGCAACCCAAGCTCCTTTCTTTTCAGAGCAGTTAATAAATAACATTGTGTAAGATTATACTTCATCCGCTCCAATTAGGTTGTTTTGGTTTTTTTAATCCAAAACAACCTAATAACATTTGGACGGACAATTTGGAACAGAAGGAGTAGTTTATAGATGAGGACCTTAATTAGTTTATCGATCTCTAGCTAATAGCTTCCTTGCGAGGAATAAAACACTAACTAGCGATGATTGCAGTTTCTGGCTGTAAATTTGTGATATGATCAACGACGTGGACAGCACCATTAGGTGCACTGCCAAATGGCTCATTGGTTCATCAGCATCCACTAGTATTTCTTAGGACACAAGGTAGTATATCTTCTGCAGAAACTGATGAATGTTGATCAACACGAACAAGAAATCCCCAAAAGGAGAGACAAAAATGAAAGAAAAAGCTACCTTTAATTTGGTGTGCTAATCTTGCACACCAAAGTCAGATAGTCCAAAGTCCAAATACTCTTGCACACAGTCCCATAAGATACCACATCTATCCTTGGGCTATAGCTCTGTACTTGTTGACAAATCCACAGTGTCGATCAGCAGGTCGTCGATCGTGGCGGTGCAGGTGTGTACACTAGCGCTAGTGCGCGCTGACTTTTGGGGCACGCAGCGTCACACACGCCTGCAGCGGTTGACATCGCCTCACGCCCGCACGAGGCAAATTGGGTGGGGTACACGACGTGAGGAGTGGGTGCTTCTTGGAGTTTCTTTATTTTTTTCAACGCACCACTTGGGTTGGGTGCTGCGCGCAGCACGCGGGTGTAGCGTCGCTTTCCGTGGTTTTTGGGATTTTTTTCTGACCGCGGAAAATGGGAGTAGATCGATCGTGATGTAACTGTATAATTAAAGTGAGGGATAATGATGATTATATTACTCATTTTTAGTTGGTCAAAATTTTTGTGAAGTTTGGAAATTAGTTTTCGTGTACTTGTACATGTGTGAAACACGCGGAAAGAAGAGAAGACGGAGATTTTTATTAGCGTGTTTTTGGTTTGGATAGTTTCGCTAGGGATGGAGTTGGACGAAGATATATAACTTTAAGTATACTCGTGATATCTGTGCGAATCAGCTTGTCCTGCATTTCTTTGTGCATAATTTAGCTTAGTTATTATAATACTCCAATGGACGTCATATAATCAACAATCTATTTGTTATTATCCATGATGAAAAGTACGGATTTGGTAAATCAAAATACTCCCTTTGTTCTTAAATATATGACAACGTTGACTTTTTACTCCAACTTTGATCACCAATATATACTGAATAAATTAGTTAACTAAAGTAAAATTTATATCGTTATATCTATTATCCAATGTACTTTAGATTTAACTTGTTAGTTTATCAATTTGCAAAAATATTTATAGAAAAGACGAATAGTCAAACGAACGAAAAAGTCAATGATGTCATATATTTAAGAACGAAGGTAGTATGTATTCGTTATATTTAGTCCCCCACGTGGAAAACCATTTCTTTTCTTTTAGGAGCTCGAGGTACAGAGACATGACATGACGCTATATATCCAAATGAGTAAAGTGCACCAGCGGTCCTCAAACTTGCGCGTCTGTGCCATCCCGGTCCACGAACTCACAAAGTGTGACATCCCGGTCCCTAAACATTGTTCGGGTCTTACTAAGGTCCAAACATGTCTCATTAAGGTCCTTAGTGCTGACATAGAACGCCAGCGTGGACAGTGACATGGACAACAAATCTCGGGTTGGATCTGTTTGAAAGGATCTAAAGGTTCTAGCAGGTTATTTATAGATCGGTCAAGACACAAAAGAACTAGCAAAGATTACAGGAAACCAGGGGGACCTAAATGCAAAACAGGGAGGTCTTTTTCTACCTCTGTCCATGGCGGACAGGGGCTCCTGGGCGTCGACGGCGATTGGGACCTCTAGGGGCTCGGGTGGCGCGAGAAACGGAGAGAGGAGGTGGAAGGGATCACGAGGCTATGCTTATCAACAGCGGAGACGAAGGGAGACGACCAGATTTCGGCGGCGGGCCGAGCTTGGTAGCCGACTCGGCCTTGCGCGGCGGCGCTCCTACGTCGAGTGTCTGTCGACGAGTATGGCCGGAGGAGATGCAGATCGGCGTGGGCATCCTTGCGGTGATGTCCCCTTGCTCCGCCGGTGTTCCAACACGACGAATCGGGTTGCAAGGCCGGCGGCGGCGGCTCTGTTCCGCGGACGACACGGCCGTGGCGGTGCAGTGCGGAGGCGGCGGTGGAGGCAGCTAGGGCGCGCAGGGGCATTGGGAGACGGCTTTATAGGGGCGCACGGTGGCGGCCTGGCGTGGCACGCACGCCAAGAAGGTGGCGGCGTCGACCTAGCCGCAACCGCCGCGGGCAAGCTCCGTCTGTCTGCAACCGCGACCTGCAGCTCCACGGGGCCCTCTCGACCTTGTCGTCCTGGTGTCGTCGGCACGACCTGCTACAGCTGCGGCGACGACTGCGGCTCCCCTCGCCACCTCTGCGCTTGGGGCCGACTAGCCTCCACGCGCACCGGCGGAGGAGAGGGTTGCCGGGGGACGGCGTGGAGCCACGCGAGGAGGGAGACGAGTGCCACATAAGTATGCCACGTCATCACGGATCACGGGTCTGGACCCATTTGGACCTGCAGTGAGACCCGAACAGCGTTTAGGGACCGGGATGACACACTTAGTGAATTCGTGGACCAGGATGACACACAGGGCCGTCCCTGGGGGAGGGCGAACAGTGCACTTCCCATGGGACTCATGAGGCTGGGGCCCCATGGGGTATATAGATGTTTCTTGTGCATCGTACGGTATTACCGTATACACAGCGACGCCCGGACGCCACGAGGTATCACATCTTGTTCGCACGCACTGCAGACGAGATAGAGAAGACGAGGAGGGCCGAGCCGGCGAGACCCCGAGGGCGACGGGCAGACCGACGGCGTCACAGCGAGCCGGCGACTAGGGTATCCTCGAGGACTTGACGCCTAGTTTGTTTCCCGTCTCGGCGTCTCCCAGTCTCCCTCTCTGTTCGTACTGTGCTGGCGTTCAAGTAGGAGGCCATCAAGACATCAAGTTTGCTGATTGGGATTTGAGAATTGAGATAGTTTGTTTTGGGTCGAGATCAGGACTCGGGAGGCGGTTGTTTGTTTAATTGTTTCTCGATCGTAAACAACGAGGACGGCCACCTCTAATTCTCCACGACGAAGGTATGGTCTGTATGGATTTGATTGCTGACTTGCAATTTAGTACTAGTGTACAGATCGATCGTGCTTATAGGGATAGAGCATAGAGGTTGAGATTGATTTCTAATTTAATATTTTTTATTATGTTAGATGTTAGGAAAGTGACACAAGTATGGTGTTCTTGAAAATTTTGCATCAAAAATTGCTCAAAACGACTTTTTAAAAGCACTGTGCTTTTATTTGAGGCAAATATCATAGTTATTTTGTTATTTTTATTTTCTTTGATGTACTATTACTTTTACGAGAAGAATTAAATATATGATACAAGTTATCTCTTATCAATAGTATTATATAATGTAATTGTTATATTAAAATATTAGATTGTTAGACCTTTAGTGTCTTACTCGTCTAAGGGTTCATAAAACTTGTGAGACGGTCCTGATATTGACACAGACGCGTAAGTTTGACGGCCGCTGGTTCCAAATTAAAGATGATTTGTATATATCTTATCTCGAGCCATACGACCAATTTTGCGTGCTTCCAACTACGACGTTGTAATGCACACAAACACAATGCTGCATCGCTGGAAAATACTTGCAGTCACGTACGCTTGGGGAAATTCCCCTGCTGCCACGGGGGGATTGCTTGCATTTGCAGCGCTATGCGCAGGCATATTCTCTCCATCTCGTCTATCGAGCTGGCTGGGTTGCCCAAGGGACGAGAAATTCTTCTGCTCACCGCACATGGCTGCCACCCTAGCTTTAGCATCTCTCATCGCGTCCATTGGACCATCGGACAACCCCATATATGCATATATGCATATACATGGAGAAAATTTACTACTTGCACATTTTACTTCCTTCCTTTCTTCTTGAAACCAAATTCATTTTTCCTCTTCAATTTCTCTTTAATTAACTAAGGTTTATAAACGAAACGGAGGGCAACTTTTCGATTATCACCACCTTTTGACCATTGCTTTTAATTAGTTTTTACGGTCGTTAGCGTGGTGTGGCTAATAGAATGTTAATGTAATCCACGCTCTCATGCTCCCCTAGAGCGCGTAATCATTCCAGGTCAATCGATGTGTCCACCAAAAAAAAACTTGTGATGCAATATATATGGAGTAGTTTAATGGCTTGTCTTGCATTGGGCAAGATCACCATCAAGATTAGGAGTAGCGCAAGACGTATACAAACAAGCACATAGACACGCTTTGGCTTTGAATAATGCCTGGTCTTTTGGCTCTTTGTGTGGACACACTTTGTGGCGCCATGATTGATTGAGAAACCAAGCCACAGTAGTGGTTGCACACATGATGCAATTTAGTTATATATGTGACCTCTCCAGCCTTTTTGTCTTGCTCCAACAAGGTCTTCTTCTCTTGTTCCTTCATGCAGTGGTTGTGTGTGTGCACTCCCATGTAGTTGCAGGTGTTGAGTTATTTCCATGAAAGTTATCAATGAATTATTTTGAATCTGCATGGTGATTTCTCTAGCAATTCTAGCACCTCGAAAAACTAAATGAATTATTTGAATATGCTAATAAGGTTACAATCCTACCTACTCCTATGTCTGTGATTACTAAGCATGGGTAAATTTCACTTTCACATGAGTAAGTATTAGCAAAGGCCATCATTTTCTATCATAAAAAAAATATTAAATGTTTTACATTTTTTGTGGTGTGAACTGGTCACGACTTTAACCTACCCAACCCCAACAAAACCCACGAATGACGTCATGCAGCATCGAGGCATCCTCGGTCAATTCAATGATCCAACGGCTCTACTTACAAGTTACACGTAGCACAAACAAGAAACCGGATCAAAAGTTATCCGGAAAATTAGCCAAAGCAGATTAAAATACTAGATAAACAAACACTCCCACGATTAACAGACTTAACTAACTCAGAATTATCCGGAAAAAAATAAAATCCACAAGAATTAAGCGAGGCCGGCGGGTGGGCCCTCTCCCGCGATAGCATCCATCATCCACAAAATTCCAAAAAATTAAACGATAAACAAATGAACAGGTGAAGCCTTTTCTTGCTCCCCCTATTTATTTCCTCCTCTCTCCTCTCCTCACTCTCCCTCCTCGTGCTTCTCTCCTCGTATATTCCCGTCCCAATCGCCAACCCCCCCTTCCTCCTCCCTCCTCAATTCCCGTCCCGACCTGCCCCGACACAAATCCGCGCACCGCTAATCCCGATTCCGGCGCCAAATTCCATCCTTTGCGCCGTCCTCTCCCCCTCGGATTCGAGGATTGGTTTGGGCGCGGAGATCGAGTCTTGGTTTGGCGTCGTTCTTGGAGCCTTGCTGTGGAGATTGTTGGTTGCAATTGGGTGCGGCGCACGATCTTTCTGTGGAGGTGTGGGATTTCGGTTGGGGGTTGTTGGTAAGTCCGGTCGCCGGGGAGGTTTCTTGCCGGAAGGCCCCGTTTTTTTCTCTTTCGCCGGAGGAGGCGTCGGGTTCTTTGACCGCCGGTGATGGTGGCGAGGATGATGCGGTGGCCGCGGCCGCTGCCGGCGCGGGATTTCCGCGTCAGGCTGGTGGTGCGGCGGGCGGAGGGTCTGCCGCCGCCGCCCGCGCCCCTCTCCCCCGAGGGGTCCCCCGAGGCGGAGGCGAAGGTGTTTGTGGAGGTGTGCTGGAAGGGCCCCAAGATGTCGCCGCTCAGCTCGCTGCGCCGCGCCCAGCGGCCGCCCAGGAACCAGACGCGGAAGGAGGCGCTCCCGGCTGCCGGAGCCGCGGCCGTCCCGCCCGACGTCGAGGATGGCGCCGCCGCCGCCCCTGCGCCGGCGATGGTGGCGGTGGCCTGGGAGGAGGAGTTCGAGAGGGACGCGGCGCTCACGGCGACGTCGCACCGTGAGGCCACCGCGTTGCAACCGTGGGACATCTCCTTCTCCGTCGTCAGCGTGAGCATCTCTCCCTTCTTTCTGCTTCGTCTTCCCTGTGCATCTGAGCTGGATTAAATCTGTTTGTGAGCTTGTTCTTGTGACAGAACGAGTAATTTTTTATGGTTACATATGCTCCTCTTCTCATTATGATCATTGGCCTGATGGATTTGATGTTTGGGTTGATTGTAACACTGGATTAATTGTTCCATGTGTGTTACAGTAATTCTCGTTTGGATTTGTAAGCATTTTGTATTGGTCGTATTGATGGTGAAAGTTTTGACTTTTGTTTGGAAAGGGTCAAGCCTAATTGGTTATTTGTTGGTACCATAGAAAGCTATGTGTTATTAAAATTCTTGTGGGTCTTTGTCTTCACAGGGGGAGAAAATTCAAGGGAATCAAAATGATGCTAGAACTGAGGAAGGCATGTAGATGGAATTAGTCCTTTTTGCATGTATACACACACCATCATTTTAGGAGGTTTAGCAAAATTGTGCCTGTAGCCCCGAATCTACATATGTGTACTGAAAGTTGCTGCTGGTTTTAATTCTGTTTTCTGTTTAATTTTTTGTTGTTAGGATGTTTGACTAGCCTCCTTTTATTTATTTTTCCATATAGATGTCACTAGATGGTGTTATTTTTTCTATTTCCCTTTTATTTGGGTAACTTAATTAGGAAGAAAAGTATGCCGGATTTGAAATCAGAGTTATTTGAATATGTAATTACCAGCTGTCCAACTAATCTGACGAATAATCCAGCTGTCAAACTAAACTGACAAATAACCCTGTTGTTGATTAGTAGCTAGTCTGGCCTGGCGTAGACTGGCTCAACGTGCAGTATTATCTGTTAGAAATTAGAAGTAGAGATGACAGACAAGGAAGCACAGGTAGTTTATGCTCCTGTTGCCCCGTAAACTCAGGAGAAATTGGCTCTCATGAATTGTCTGGTTTTGCTGTCCTTGTCTTGCATTGTTATCTTGTGCCCCTTGACACTGGAGACAGCATAAAGGCATTAACATTTTTTTACAGTCACAAGGATACTATTTTGTCGTTTTACTTTGACATGTTCGCAATCAATGGAACTATAATTTTGCTGTCATTCCTTTTGGGTACTTTGTTGTTGGTGATTCACTGTTGTATCAGCTATTTTCTTCTAAGTACACTATGATTCTTAGTAGAGCTTGTCACCCAAGTTCATGTAAACAGATCAGAGAAGCTAAAACTGGGGTCGTTAATGCCACTAGCTTATTTCGTGAAAGATATTTTATTTTTTATTATGGGAAAGACAATCAATTTTTTATGGTCTTTAAGCAAGAAAAGAGCTAGGGAAGAATGTATGTGACCTTGGTGTTTGGATTAACTTCTGCAGTTTTTTTATTAACCTCCTTTTCTTGACATTATTTTTCTCGTTCCTGCAGGAATCGAGTAAAATGTCAAAGAGCAAACTTGTTCTAGGAACTGCTTCACTAAACCTCGCAGATTACGCATCTGCTGCTGAAGAGGAAATTGAGATAATCCTACCATTGTCAGCACCTAGTGGTTCAACTGACTTGGCCCCATCACTCCATGTAAGTTTCTTGTCAAATATATGGCTCCATGTATTGGAATACCAATATTTGTTTTGGTTCCTAATTCTCATCTGATAGTAAAACATTGTATGACATTTGGTGTTATTTTTCTTTCCAGCTGGCCTTGAGCCTGGCAGAACTAAAAGTTTCTCCACAATCACCTGGTGCTTCACAGCGTTCTGTTGTTGTTGCTCCATTGTCACCTTCCTCTGGTGACTCGGTTCCTTCTGGAAAAGATGAGGGTTCTGTCATTAAAGTGGGGCTGAGAAATCTGAAAATCCTAAGAGATCTGGTATCGACACGGAGATTCAAAAAGACTAACTGCGATGGCACTGAGGAGAAGTACTATGTTCATAGTGATGGTGCGGAGTTTTCTTGTGATACTGACTCCCTAGATGATGATCTGGATGACAGAGAGCAGGATGATGACTTGGAGGGTTCAACAGTCAGGAAATCCTTCAGTTATGGCTCACTTCAGACTATGAATGTCGGTGCCTTACTTTATGCACCTAGGCTTGATGGAGATGATGAGGGTTGGATACATTACAGTCACCGAAATTCTGATGCTAGTTATCATGTTGAGCAAGTGCCATCCTCCACTGCTGAGGAGTATGCTTCCATCCCTGTACGGCGAAAGAGGAGCATACTTCCAGTTCGATGGAGAAAGACAAAATTGCCAAAGGCCAAAGGGGAGCCTCTGTTGAAGCCATACGGAGAAGAGGGTGGTGATGATATTGACTATGATCGTCGGCTGTTGACCCCTTCTGATGGATCTGTTTCAGAGGTATGTTTTCAGTATCTCTAGATATTTTTAGTTCTGTTTCTTTTTTCGCACTGTGTTACTGTTGGAGGTTAATTGACAGCATATCATCTTTGTTTTGCAGGGATCAAATGGCTCTAATAGTATGGTGTCAGTATTTGGTGATGACGATTTTGTTGTGGGGAACTGGGAGTTGAAGGAAGTATTTAGTCGTGATGGCCACTTGAAGCTTTCTACCCAGGTCTTCTTTGCATCAATTGACCAGAGAAGTGAACGAGCTGCGGGGGAGAGTGCCTGCACAGCACTTGTGGCTGTTATTGCAGACTGGTTCCAAGCAAACCAGGACCTGATGCCAATCAGATCACAGTTTGACAACCTCATCCGAGAAGGATCTCTAGAATGGAGAAAACTCTGCGAAAATGAGACCTACAGAGAGCGCTTTCCAGACAAGCATTTTGACCTTGAAACAGTCCTGCATTCAAAGATCCGCCCACTCACAGTTGCTCCCAGCAAGTCGTTCATTGGGTTCTTCCATCCTGAAGTTACCGAGGGTGTAAGTGGATTTGATTTCCTTGATGGTGCTATGTCATTTGATAACATCTGGGATGAGATAAGCCGAGCAGCAGAGTGCTCCACTGGAAAACCTACCCTATACATTGTCAGTTGGAATGACCACTTTTTTGTCCTAAAGGTTGACACCGATGCTTATTACATCATTGATACACTTGGTGAGAGGCTGTCTGAAGGTTGCAACCAAGCATACATCTTGAAGTTTGATGACAACACCACAATTCATAAAGTACTGGCTGAAAAGAAGGAAGCTAATCCTGATTCCAGTGGACGCCTCAAGGATTCCTCAGAGAGCTCCTCCTCAACTGAGCAGGACAGTGGAACTGACACAGAAGAGTGCGAGCTTGTGTTGAAGGGCAAGGATGCCTGCAAGGAGTATATCAAAAGCTTCTTGGCTGCCATTCCGATACGTGAGCTTCAGGCTGACATCAAGAAGGGTCTCATGGCATCAACTCCACTGCACCATCGCCTCCAGATCGAGTTCCATTACACAGAATCATGCCCAGCTGAAATCACCATGCCTGCTCCATTCCCCACTTTTGAGTTCTGTTGGCCTGATCCACCATCACCAACACCTGCCATGGAGGCTGTGGTAACCCATCCACCACCCATGGAGATTGCAATAACCCGTGCTGTTGCCGTTGTATAGCGGGCCGCCGTTGTATAGCGGGCCGCAGCTGCTGCTGAGACCTAGGGCACCGGCTGCTTAGTTTAACATATAGAGCCCCGCTTTTCAGAGCAAATTGTGAAGTGGACCAGATCGAAGATTTGGCTTCGTTTCTAGTTTGCTCCGTTTGCTTTCTAATTAAGATGGAACTGACTAGTATAGCTTAACTGTCTCTTGGCATGCGTGCGTGTGTGTGTTTGTTCACTTCTTCCAGGCTTTTGGGAGCTTCCATCATTTTGTAAAGAGAGAAATGGTGTTTGCTCTGCACATCTTTACCTGTGAAGTGAGTTTGCTGGACTTGTAATCCTACAACATTATGATTATGTTAATTATCTCCTATTCTGCTCTAAACATGTGTATTCTGGTCTTGTTAGTTCGGAGTTATTTGCAATCCGGCAGTTTTTGAAATGTGCAATGTGTGCTTGAATGAAATGGGTTTTGAAATACACTGTAGTTGAACTAGGACAAGATCACAAAGTGTGTCCGCACAAATGTATTAATAGTCTCTGAACCAAACAAAATCGTTGGAGAACGAATGGTTGGATGTCTCCATCAGTGAAAAGGTTTATGCCAAAGCTGACCT
This sequence comes from Cenchrus fungigraminus, assembly GCA_036936925.1. Lineage (NCBI taxonomy): Eukaryota > Viridiplantae > Streptophyta > Magnoliopsida > Poales > Poaceae > Cenchrus > Cenchrus fungigraminus. The sequence continues at coordinate 4,887,341 of CM072769.1, forward strand.
CTCACTGTCAAGCCCTACTTTTCCGGCGCCGATCCACCACAAGCAAGCTCACACACTTTTTTTTTGGACAAGAACACATAATATATTAAGGCAGCAGCCAAATTACATGAAGGCCCTCCAAAAAGGACCGAATTACAATATAGTTCTTCAACTTAAACTGCCAAGGGAAACTAGTAGGACGTTGGAGCCGGAGAAGACGAGGTCGCCGGCGAAAGAGCGCAGGGGCGTCGGAGACGCGTACACTCGGGTGGACGGACCGCGCAGAGCGTCGGTTGTAGCAGGGACTGGAGAGGAGCTCGCATGGGCAGCTCACACCGGCGGTCGACGGATGAAGTTGGAGAAGTCGTCGGAGGTTGAAGAAGCCCACTCCAGGATCCCAGGGGATGGCTGGCCTGGCAAAACGGCACCGGGTCTTGAGCTTCCGGGTTGAAGAGAAGAGCTGCAGATCCAGAAGCAGCTGAAGACTGCTGCACCTTGATGCGTTCAACAGTAGCAACAAAGCCAGTGGAACAACCACCATAGTACAGCGGCGAGGGCGAGTGCTCAGCTGCAGCAGAGACAAGGGAAAGCGAAGCAGATCTTGGGACCTTAGTGCGTTCAACGACAAATCAAACACCTTAACATGAAGATGCAAGCCCATCGGAACAACTGCCAGGGTACAGCGAAGGGGGAGGGGAAGATCTGCCGTGGAGGAAGGCGAAGGTGGAAAAAATGGATCTAAATCTGGTGTATAGTAAAAGGCTACCGGACATGGGCGGAGGCGGAGGTGAAGGTGGTGAAGGGAAAAAACCGATGCGTTCAACGACGGCAAACACACCGTCGGAACAACCACCGATGTGCGACTCCCAACTCCGGCCGGATCTGAATCGACTGCGAAGGAGCTCCAACAACCAGGGGCGGAGGGCGAAAGGGAGATTGTTGGAGTGTGAAGCGGAGGAGCGATTTTATTGATTCGTACCTCGAGAGAAACAACACCGGCAACAAAGAAGCCATGGATGACCATGGCGACGGCGATAAGGACGGCATCAATCTTCGGGGAACGCGCCATACGGCGACCTACTACAACGAGCTATACTACCAAAAAGAGCTAAAAAAACGAGGACGGGGCCGTGGCCCCTCTCCCTTCCCAGCCGCGGCGAGCCGAGCTCGCCGGAGCCGGGAGGGAGGGAGCCGGGAGGAGGTGGAGCGAGGAGCGAAGGTTGCGAGGCGAAGGCTTCGAAGCGAAGGCTCTTAATCTCGCGGAATCACACACTTAAGAAGGCCAAAAACTGTCGAACAAATGAATGAAATTGTTGGTGAGCATATGTTTTTGGTGAATGCGACAGGTGACCTGCTCTGCCACTGAGACACACCCATCCTTTGGGTGCATGAACTGTGGGTACAGTATGTGTTTGTGTCATGGGTTCATGGCAGGTCAAAAGATGCATTTGGATGTAGCCTAGTAGCCAATCAGAGCCATATGGATAAAGTCTTTCATATTTTCACTTTTTTTTAAAAAAAAATTGGTCTTTGTGATGTAGACATGCTGTTTTATTGCAAGTGTGAGTGGACACTCCCATAGTCCCTTCCCTTTCCTTGGTCAACGACGACTTGTATACGTTCATCAGATGGCCTGGCCCACAAGTGAGGCGATCAAACAAGATGGGATAATACTGCAGAAAAGGAAAGAAAATGACAGCTCAATTTTTATCGTGCTCTAATTTTAAAGAGGGAGTGATGTATATGATTTATTTCTTGAAATTGCATAAAACGGTAGTGACAGAAAACAAACAACACCTTGCACAACTTGACTCGGTTAAATTTACCCTTTCAGTTGAACCAAACCAAACGAAACCAGGTTATGTGTTCATTTGACTGCCATTCCAGGCAGAAAGGTTCAGAGCTTTACCAACCAAAGATAACACCAATTCACACCCTTCAAGTATCCATCCTAGATTCTCAAACTTAAATTTCAGAGTTGTCTGATGAAGAGATGAAAAATTAAGAATGATAAACAGAGCCTTCCTTCCTTTGACCCTGATTTTGAGAGTCTTGACTGCACATGTTAATAGAATCAATCACTGAACCTTTCTGCTAGTTGTTTGTATTAAGTCCTTTGAGGCTTTGACCCTGATCTGTGTGCAGGTTTGCAGACATGTTCAGAGCATCACCAACCAGCCAAGCTGCACCAAACGCATGGCACTGAATTAAATAAAGCGCTGGAGTCGTAGTACTTTGCCATGGCCATTGCAGGACTGAAAAGCTATTACAACAACTGCAATGCAATGCAAAGCCCTTTTTGCTGACCAATGGCTGCTCTACTGAGAGCCTCAATCCATTTGGGTTTGGGGGAGGCAGAAGCTCTCAGAAATCAAAGTGGGTTCAGTACCTGCTTCACCACCGAATCTTTCCCTTTGAAATCTGCTGTGGATCTCTGAATCTTGGCAAGATCACTCATGATTCATGAAGACTAGAGAGAGCATCATGATCTCAGACAGAATTTTTCCACTAGTTGTGCTGTACAGACACACACACACACACACACCAAAAGACAAAAGTATTTTTCAGGACGACGATAATTTGCGTCCTTGTGCAGGTGCTGAAAAAGGAGAGGTGGTGGCCTTGTAGTACGACAAACAGGGACAAGAGCTGCTGCTGCTGCTGGTAGCTTTCCTGGGACAGGCAAAGGAGCCTCCACGCACGCTCTGAAACTCTTTTGTTGCTCCCGTCCGGAGACAACAGAAAGGAAAACCTGATCAGGACAGCACCAGGCATGTAGTTCGCTGCTCCGTTTGTCTCTGCTCGGCTTCTTTCTCGCCCTTTTTCAGAGCAGAGGGACGTTGTGCTGCTTCGATGTTCCTGGTACCCGCTGCAGTTCCAGCGACCAACCATCGTTCAGACAGAAGCACCGTAACCATGTTCTTCACCACTGAGGGTTTTCAGTGAGATTCTGTTCAGAGTTTTGAGGCATGTCTGAACGGCTGAACCTGTACTACTCAGGAACCGAGTTCTCAACTCTTTTTTGCTTTTCCCAAAAAAAAACTCTTTTTTTGCTGAACTGAAAGCAAAGGAAAGAGAGCAGCCGGGGTATCTCCCTTCCGGAAGATAGGAAGCCAACATATCGCACGGCTCAATAAGGCTCATTAGCCGTCATCTTCAACCTCCAGCTTCGGCCGACGGACACCTACTTCCTTCCACCACCGCTGGCGCCTCCTCCCACCACCTCCCCGGCCGGCGGCTCCCCGCCGCCGTCCGCCCGCCCGCGAACCGCCGCCGCCCGCGATCCCGCCCTTCCTAACCCGGCGCGCCTCGCCGCCCCCGCTGCCGGTCACCGGCCCACCGCCGGTCCAACCCCGCCCGGCCGGCGGCGCTATCGCGCCGCCTCGCCTCCGCCGCCGACGCTATCGCGCCGCCTCGTCTCCACCGCCGGCCGAACCGCCACTGCCGCCGGTCCTCGACTCCCCCCGACCTCCTCTTTTCTATGGTCCGGGGACCATTGGAGCCTCCCGAAACCCAAACCCCGAAACCCTAACCCTAAACCGCCGCCTCTACCACCGCCGGCGGCCGACTGCGACCCGCCGCCGTCCGCCCCCGCCCACCTCCCACCCCTTCGGCGAGGACCACCCTAGGCGGCAGCGACCCGCCAGAAAGCGCGACGAGAGACGAGGGAAGAAGAAGAAGGTGATCGTGCGGCTCCCGTATGCCGCACGAATCTCAAACATCGGAAGGTCAAACGGGAATTTTTTTATATTTTTTCTCTATTTTGCAAAAATAAATAGTCCGCCAAAAATTTAACAGATCTATACATCTGTCGCCGTACCCCATGGCGGTAGGGTTCCTACCGCCGTGCGGCACGACGGCAGTGGCCGTGGCCCACGGCCAGACGTGGGCCCGAACCGTCCGACGGACATACCGCCGTACCCCACGGCGGTAGGGACATACCGCCGTGGGGTACGGCGGCAGGTCCTAGCGCCGTAGGCCACGGCGGCTGCAGGCCTGGTACCGCCGTGCCCCCACGGCGCTAGGATCTGCAGTCTATATAAGGCCGAAATTCAGCCGAAAATGTCATAATAATTCAGAAAAAAAAGAAAGAGAGGTGGGGGGAGAAGAGAAGGGAGTGAGGAGGAGGTTGCGAAGGTGCGAAGCTCTGCCGATTTTTCGTCTCGTTAGAGGTAAATACTCTGGTACTTAATATTTTGAACTGTGATAATTCATATTTTGAAGTACTGTTGTAGTGTAGATCTGCTTAGTAAAAATATAGTTTTAGTGTAGATCTGCTTAGTAAAAATATAGTTTTAGTGTAGATCGATTAGTAAAATTATAGTTTTAGTGTAGATCGATTAATAAAATTATAGTTATAGTGTACCTCTGAGTAGATATATTTTGTAGTTACAGATCCACTTGTTAATAGCGATTTTTTTCATGCTGTCAGACATGTCGGATGCAGTTACTGTCAAGTTGTATTTCGGTAATGGCCAGATTAGATATGGTGAACATGGAATTGACTTGTCAGAATTTGATTCGGTTGACCATTTGATTAGAAGAGCAGCCGAAAGAACTTGGGGGTCCATAACCAACTTTTTTTATAAGGCATTCCATGTAGATGTAAAGCAGCATGACTTGTCCATTATGGCTCTAATCAACAGGAGTGAGGCAGTATATTGGGAGCTTATGCCACTTCAAGGCACTGAACATTGGAGGAGTTATATCAGAACAGCATGTCAAATTGGTTTGCCTGTGATGTTGTTTATCCAAGTTGTTCATAAAGCTGGGTCTAGTAGTCAAGTGCATGAGGAGGGTAGTGGTGCTCACCAGGGTGAGGCTGAACTACAAGCAGGAGATGGTCCTGCAACTGAGGCATAAAAAGGAGATGGTGCTGTCACTGAGGCAGAAGAAGGAGATGGTGCTGCCACTGAGACAGAAGAAGGAGATGGTGACACACCCTTTGAGACCCGTGGTGAAATTGACGAGGGGGAAGTTAATGAAGAAGTACTCAGGCAGTACGAAATGGAGGCCGGTGACGATGAACGTGGGTTGCAAGAGGACTCCTCAGATGATGAGGATGACCCGCTAGTGCCAAGGGACTGGGACAGTTACAATTTCTCACAGCTATCTGTCAATCCTGGTGAGAATGTGTCTTGGGAGTATAGAGAGAATCAGATTTGTGTTGGCGCCATGTATAAGAGTGCAGTCGAGGTGAAGGATGCAGTGAAGAGGTGGGCCACCCTTACTCAGCAGAGAGAGTTCAGGGTAGTGAAGAGTTCTCCACACATATATGATGTACAATGTGTGAAGCCCGACTGTCCTTTTCGAGTGTATGCTTCCAAGAGCAAGTGGAAAAATTATTGGGAGGTCAGGTCTGTTGTGGATCACACTTGTGTACTTGACCAGCTAGATGCAAGCCATCGTAATTTGTCAGCCGGTTTTGTAGCCAGCCAGATGTTTGCTAAGATTGTGGAAAATCCTGCTTATGAGCCCAAGTCTATTATCTTGGCAATTGAGGAGAAATTTAAGTACCTGATAAGTTATGGTAAGGCATACATGGCCAAGAAGAAGGTAATGGAGTTGAGGTGGGGTACTTACGAAGCATCCTACGACAATCTGCCTCGATTGCTGAACACAATTGTCACGCTCAATCCTGGTAGTTATTATGATATAAAGACTTATAATCTTGTATAAGGCCAGGGAAGCAAGTCTTGCAGCGGGCATTCTTAGCATTGGGTCCAACTATTGCTGCATTCAAATAGTGTCGACCAGTCATTTGCATAGATGGCACATTCCTAACAGGAAAATACAAGGGCACAATCCTTACAGTTGTGGCTGCAGATGGCAACAATCAGTTGTTGCCATTGGCAATTGCTTTTGCAGAGGGAGAGAATGGTGATAGTTGGTATTGGTTTCTGGAGAGATTGAAGCAGATGGTGGTGGGAGATGTGTCAGACGTGTGTGTGATACACGATAGACACAAAGGTATTTTGCAGGCGATTAATGACATCAAAGAAGGTAGTGAAGAACGTCACAGAGCAGCACAATGGCCAGATGTGCATAACAGGTGGTGCATGAGGCATATGGGAGCAAACTTTCATGCCAGTTCAAGAACAAAGAACTTACACAATTGTTCAAGCGGTTATGTTCGACGAATCAGGAGAAAAAGTTCTACGAGCTCTGGCAAAAATTAGATGATCTGACGAAGAAAGCATCAGAAGAGATAGCTAAGAAGCCAGTAAGTACTGAACCCGGGGAAGAGCCAGTTTCTCTGGAGGACGTGGGGCTAGATGCTCCAAATGTCAGAAGGAGAAGGAGACGTGCTGTGAAGACCTTTAGCCAGTGGATTCAGAATAAGCCTAAGGAGAAATGGTGTCTCCTGTTTGATAAGGAGGTGTGAGGCATGGGATAATGACAACAAATTTTGCTGAGGTCTACAACGCGGTTTTGCGTGGTGCCAGAGCTCTCCCTCTTGTTGGTATCATTGAGTTCTTCTTGTACCGCACAATGAAGTACTTTCTTGAGCGTGCTACTACAGCACATGCAACTATGCAGGACTATCAAAAGGTGCATTCAACATGGATGACTGAGTACTTGGACAAAAAACAGAAGGCTGCTCTTGCTCACAGAGCTTACCCACAACTTCTACGTCGTGATCCTGGTGAGGAAGTTCAGTGGAAGTATCAGATAAGTTGCCAGTCCAAATCACAAAAAGCGAATGGTGAAATAACAATACAACAAACAGTTATTGGGAATCAGACATGCTCATGCTCTTGCCAGAAGCCACTGCTGCTACACTACCCCTACTCACATGTGATCGCTGCATGCCTTGCAACAAAGAATAACCATTGGGGTCGGTACGTGCCTAAGTATTTTTTCAAGCAAACCATTCTAAACACTTGGAACCACACTGTTGAGGGCTACCTGCATCTTGGTACTTTCACTCAATACCCCAAAGACAATGCGTTGTACATACCAAATCCAGATCCAACCATGTGCCAAGGTGTTGGTCGACGCAAGAAGAAGAGGATTAGGAACAACATGGACGAGGCTGAAGCTGGTCCTCCGGTGCAGATATGCTCTAAGTGCAACAATCCAGGACACTCCTACAAGAAATGCACCGAAACATCTTACTTTTCCACTGCCACTTCTCCAGCACCTTCAGCTAGTGGACGTGGACGTCGTTCACGTCGCTACACCGAAGGAATGCAGTGGTCGTACTTGTAATATTTGAACCATTTAATTTGGCAAGGTCTTGTAATATTTGAACTTATGCATGTTATCGTGTTGTAATAATTGAACCATTTAATTTGGCAAGGTCTTGTAATATTTGAACTTATTCATGTTATCGTGTTATAATAATTGAACTACCTTTTTATTTGCTTGTTGTTTTCTTGTTGCCTACAAATTTATTATCATATCCTGTTATGTATTGTTCTCTAATTTCAAATGAAATAAATTATCATATTTCTCATCTTTTTTGTAGGTTTGTAATGACTACCTCGGGTCCTGAGTTGAACTTGGAGTTGCTCACCAGTAGGAAGGACAAGGTTGCGGTGCCAAAAGGGATCCACACTCCTATGTGCTACTGTGGTGACAACTGTAAGCTTGTCAAGTGCAACGTTCTCGGCTACACCTACGGGATGAGGTTCTTCATGTGCGTGAACTACGAGCATGACCCCCTCCCACCATGTCGCAATGTTAGACCAAAAGTAAGAACAAACTGCATTACTAAATAAATAATATGTCATTGCTATTTTATTATGTGCTAACTTGTCTTTGAAAAAAGACTCCACCTCCTCTCTGTGATTTTATGCAGTGGCTAGATTGTGAGCAGTCCGAACAAGACAAGCGTTACGTCGAGGCGATGGGTCGCTCAGCACATGAGAGGTGGCAAAGGATGGTTGAGGCAGAAAAACAAGAAGAAAAACGTAAGGAGCAGCAGGAGGAAATTCGCATTCGCCGGGAGATGAAAGAACGTGAAGCGGCCGCGGCCCGTGAAGCAGATAGAGAGGAAGAGGGAGAGAGCTCGCCGGGCTAAGGAAGCTGGGCCGGATGCCATGAGGAAGGGGAAATACCCCCGCTGTACTCAGTAGACGTAGAGTAATAGACGCAGAGTGCTACTGTATCTCTAAAAAATTATGATTTCATTTCATCATCCTCTAGAGTCGGCTTGTATCTTTAAGAACGTGATTTCAGATGCATTAGAGCATGTTTCCTCAAACAATAAAACTCGTACTAGGGTGTGTTTCCTGTGAGTAACTGCGTCAAACAGTGAACACATAGGGTGTGTTTTCTGTGAGTCACTACACCAACCAGTGAACCTAGTACTAGGGTGTGTTTCCTTCGAGTCACTGCCCGTTTTTCTTGCCTCGGATCGAATGTCTACCGTCCAGTCTGCTTCATTACCTACATATATGTGAGCACTCTTCTCCAGTGTCACTTCACAACACAACAAGCACAAATGAGTTCCTGGACTGGGGATGATGATGGCTCCCTCGGTCCAGCACTATGGAGCCAGCAAGATCCAGAGTTCAACAACAATTTTCCAGTCTTAGATAAGAGAGATTTCAAATTCATGCGTGATGTTAGAAAGTACGCACCAAATCAAACGGTGAACTGGCCAAGGTGTGCACACGGTAAGTCCTGTGTGATGCAGGTTTACCAGGGATGGAACAACTCTGGTCGACGCTTCTGGCATTGCTCACGAGCATTGGTAAGCAAAACTACGTGACCTTTGTCCTTCATCATTTTATGATTTACTAATGTAATCACGGTTTCTGCAGTACTCCGACCAACCAGATAACTGCGGTTTCGTGCAATTGATGGATCCCCCAGCTATTCACCCGTATCAACAGTACATCGACTACCTCGAGGATGTTGTCATCTTCAACCTGAGGCAAGAGCTCGCGTTGGCATTGGCTTCTCTAGATCCGACATCTACCAACGACGATGACGGACCGGTGACCGGACCAATGGTGGTGAAGACGAACACCGGCTGTGAGGACGAGTTCTGCTGCTGTCCATGCCACGAGAAGAAGGACAACACTCCACCAGCAACTCCACCCCCGCCACCGTCTGATACAACTCCACCCCCGCCGGGGTACGGGTAGTACATGCCCTCCCAGCACTCCGGCGGGTCTATGATGTCCGGATTCTCCGGGTACTACTCGTACAACTAGACTACAAATGTTGTAATCGTTTATCTAAATTCCCTAAGGCACGTTAGGACTAGCAGCGGCACAAAGTTAGGGTATTTGTGTCGTACGTGCCATTGTTTGTTTATGTGATTCATCGTTAAGTATCAATGCTTCAAAAAAACGAAACTTACCAGAAAAAAACCTACCGCCGTGACCTACGGCAATTGCTGGAGGTCACGCTGCCGCGGCGGTAGGCGCCTACCGCCGTGCCGCACGGCGGTTAGTCCTACCGCCGTGTGCTACGGCGGTAGGTTCCCTTGCCAGTGGGCCACGGCCACTGCCGCCGTGCCGCACGGCAGTCAGATGTATAGATCTGCTAAATTTTTGACGTACCATTTATTTTTGCAAAATAGAGGAAAAAATATATTAAAAAAATCGTCAAACGGTTCCGGAAGACAGATAGGATTTCCCGAGCAGCCGAACCTGCCTGCTTGCTGCAGAGCAAATGGGCCCGCCAGGGAATCCAACATTCATGTGGGCCGAAATCGTGATCGTTCCATGCTTTAGGCCCATACCAAAATTATCGGCCATTTTGGTCTCGAAAACATACATACAGCCCACCAACCTGCCTCCTCAAGCACGTACATCCATCCATCCATTAAAGAATGGGCCCAGCCCAGCCCAGCTTAAAACACGAGTCCGACCGATCTCAGTCCCTTGTCAGTAGGTATAGGCAGTCACTTATCAGTTATGCAGGGCTGCAGACCCCTTTATCTCCCGAGAAAAAAATAAATATATAAATAAATATTACTACTTATATGGCACGAGAGCAAAAATCCGATCGAGACGGATCCGCGTGCGGGCCGCTCGCTGCTGCGGCGCGTCCACGTCTGGCCGGCCCGCAGCAAACCAGCCCACTCATCATCAGCCGACCACCCGCTAAACCGCAGCCTGTCACGTGCCCCGCACGCGCGTCGCCGCGTCACTCCTCTCTCTCTCTCTGCGGGCGTTATCCGCCCCGAGGTTGCCACGTGGCGCCCCCGCGCTCCCTCCTCCCCTCGAGGTGGCTGCAGCAGCCTGCAGCCAGAAAACTCCGCGCACGACGGCTCACGCGCGCCGGCGCAGATCCCGCGACAGACACCTCGGGCCCGCTGCACGTGGGTCCCGCTCGTCATGAGCTGGTGGGTGACACCTCCTCGTCCCGACCGCGCGCGGCGCGCCGGACGGACTCCAACGGCGCGGAGTGCAATCCGGTTTTGCCCGCCCGCCCGCCCCGGCTTCTATCTCAGTCCCGCACCTCCCTGGCTCCCTCACTCCCTACACCCGGTCCATACACTCCTCGTTCCAGCCAGACCCCAACCGTCTACCGGTGCATGATGCACCGCGCCCACGCGGTCCCCTCCCACTCACCACCCCCCACGCCGTCGGCAGCGCGTGACGGCTCCCCGCCCCCACGTCCGTCACGTCGCCGCTCGTTCACCCCCACCGTCCCACGTCTCCCACCACACTCGCTGACGCCTCGGTCCCACGCACACTACTCATATCGGGCCCCACGCGTCGGCGACGGTGGTAGAGCAAGCTGGCGGGGGTGCAGCGGCTTCTCCTCACGGCCTCCGGAAAGAAGCCGTTATCCAGATTTATCCCCGTGGGAAGGGATATAAAAATGAGCCCGAAAATCCCCCCACGCGCCCGTCGCGTTCCCCCTCCCCCCATCTCCAACTCCAAGCGGCGAGAGCTCGTGACAGCGAGAGAAGAATAGAACCAACATGGCGACGGACGGCGAGCAGCAGCAGCAGCAGGCGCCGCCGGCGGAGGAGGTCGTTTCCGTCGAGATGCCCGCGCCTGAGGGCTGGACTAAGAAGGTGGAGTACCACTTGTACCAGCTGTGTGTGCTTGCTTATCCGTTCCGACCCGCTAGGTTGCGTTGCTCTGCTCCGCCCCGTCCGCGTCGAATTCCGCTGTCCCGGAGTGGAATTCGCGGGGTCGAGGGTCGCCGGCGCGCGGAATTCGGGTTCCCCGCCGCGAATTCGCGCCGAATTCGTAGGTAGGGTCTCGGCGGTAGCTGGTTTTCGCTGCTCGGGAGGTTCCATTTTTGGGTTTGGGGGTGCTAGGGTTTCTCGAGTTGGGGGCAACCGAGCACGCGCGATTCGTCTCGGATTGGTGGTGCTGGTGGTGTCCTCGTGAGCCTACGGAGCTCGATTCGTGCGCGGGAGTAGGTGGCTCGAGTGCTCGGCGGGGAGTGTTCCACCTCTCCTCTGGTATGGTCGTTGTTGTAGGTCGCCGCTTACGGCCTTTAGCTGCTGTCGCAGTCGGCGATTCCGAGCGCGTACGGCGATAATTCTTACTCCCATAGCTCGATTAGGCGCTATGCTAGGTCTTGTCGAGGCAGGCCTGGGGGAAATCGAGATTCCCAAATCTGGCCGAGTCCTGTAGCTGTTCATGTATCAGGATAGGTGGAGTCAGGCTTCTCCTAACCCCAGGGCTCTGTTGGTCTGGCTTGGAGTGGAAACGCCTGACCTTCGACCTTGGATTCAAGCTGTTGACTTGCTTCGTTTGCCTGTGGTACACTGCATTTGTTGGGAAGCACGAATGGGGAATGTTTTGCAGGTTGGGGGGCTTGGGGCTGTTGCACTTGGGGGTGGTAGGGTTTAGGGTCTAGCCCAATCGTTTCTGATTCAGGGTTAATTGTTTGAATGATGGGTTTGAGTTTTTAGAGCTTTGGTTGGCCTGAAATGGTTCGGCTTTTTGTTCACTGTATTTGTAGTGAAGCTTGAATGGGGGAATTTTTTGTAGGTTCCAGCTTGTCAATTACTGCTTTGTAGGACTTTAGCATACCGATTTCCAATTCGATGTTGGTTATTTGATGATAGTGTATTTGTTGTGAAGCTCGAATGGGGGAATCTTCAGCAGCTTGTAGCTGTGTCAATTATTGCTCAATAGGACTTTAGTCTAGCCATTTCTAATTCGATGCTGGTTATTTGATGATAGGTTAAAGTTTCTACTTTCCAGTCTAGGTTCAGTTCTGTCTTGAAATGCTTCATCTAGTATTTAAGATTCAGGTAGTTGAAATTATTTGAGCATAGTCTTTGTAGTGAATCTTTATTGGGGTATATCCTGCAGAGCTATGGTAGTTACTGTTAATAGGGTTTTAGCTTACCTGTCTCCCATTCAATGTTGATAGGATACGATTTCCAATTTTTTGCTCTGTTTGGCTTGAAATCCGTCAGCTATTACTTAAGATTCAGGCAGTTGATGTTACTTGAGTAGTATTGTATTTGTAGAGTAGATGGAATGGGGAATGTTCTGCAGCTTGGAGCTCTAGCAATTCCTGGTAATAGGGTGTTGGCTTACCCATTTATAGTTTGATGTTGATTGTTCGATGGTTTCTGCTTTAGCGAATCTGGGCATGTATCGATTCATGGGTTTGATTTTGCTGTCATAGTACTTAAATTTGTAGAATGAGTGCCGATTATGCTGAGTCACGCAAGAAATGAAAGCACGCTGCAACAGAACAGGGCGGTGCTATGCTGGTATGAGTTACTATTAGGTGTTAGGAGGGTTTACGAAAACCCCATCTGCTCAGATGTTCTTGTATTGCATTATCACCCTCTTGAAAGTCTTGAAGGTTCAAGATTTGAGTTTATGAATATACTGTTAGTTTATTATCGGATGTGCTTATGGTGGTTTCATTATCCAGTTTTTGAACTGGATAACAGAAATCTGCCTAACTTACTTAATAGCCCGCGAATTGCTTCTACTGTGTAGTCTAACATGGTTGGTTTCTATTTTAGCTGGAGATTAATGATGCTTAAGATTTGCTTTTGGAGGTCTTCATATTGTTAGTTAGGGTACACTTTTTCATGTTATTGACGGTTGGAGTATCTAGTGTTTCTATTGGTGGGAAGCATTGAATAGCTAAGGCAGTTGATATAATGATATGGCTTGTCGTCTAGCAGGATTTATTTTTGTTTTTAGCTGGGGAAACTGACACTTGAATGCCTGATAGAGTTCAATCTTGGAATAATCCAAAAAGAGTTCTTTGAGCTGGACATAGTTGTTGTGGATTGAGGATTTTGCCTTTAATGCCTTGACGTTCTACTTCATTGTTTGTTACCTATTTTTGCGATTTGGTTATTAACTGTATGCAATTTGTCATGCTCTAGGGCAGCTAGGGTACAATCTGTTGGCCACATAGCAACCAGACACATGGTGGTGCTAACCTAGTCAGTAGCCACTACGTTTCTTGTTGTCAGTTGTCGCGTTGCATTGTTTTTTGTGTTCAAAAGTGCAATTATGTTTTCTAATATGAAAAGGTAATATGTGCATATGCCTGTATAGAATTACCTTTTGCATGTTTCCCTTTTTTTTCTGGTGGTTTGCAGCTTTCTGTTGTGTTTGTGTTATTCAAAATTGGCTGCATATATGTGTTGATGGAATTTTATATCAAGTGTGTACAAGGCTGTTATCCTCCTTTGAAGTTTGCGATAAGGGTTATCAAATATCTCATGAAACACTCTGTCACTTTCCTTTTGGAGTTTTCTATGGTTTTCAAATTCCCCATTACAAAGGCATTCATTTATTTTATTGATAACCTTTTAGGAATCTTACTTTAGTAAGTAGATATTCAATGAATCTGTACCACTTATATTAACTTTGTGAAATAACTGTTTTTCTCTTTCATGTCTATCAATACTGTGCAGAGGCAAAACTGCTAGTAACTATAAAAGCTTATCCAGTGGCACTTTATTTCTGCTGGGCTATTCCTAAAATTTCACACCCAAAATTTATATGAAATCTATCTTGTCGTTTTTTGTTGCTGAACATGTGGTTCAAAATGGGTTTCTGGCTAATTATGAATCTTGGTACTTTGCTACGTTTTTGCCAGGTTTCAGTCACCATTGATGGTAATATGAAAATAGTATATTTTTTCCTTCTTAGGCACTAAGTTTGATAAGTCTCCTTTTGAGGCTATATTCTGCCTGCTTTTAAGTTTTATTCCTGTGAGGGTCAGTAATTAGTTAGCATACTTCACTCTTGTTCATGTGAGAGGAGGATGGCACTTATTATGGTGGTGAAGCTAACAGCAAATTTTGAAGCTAAAGTTCTGTACTATCTTATTTGTGTAACAGTGAAATTCTTCTTTATTGATAGTGGTCTGAGGGTAGTTTTGAATTTTTTGGGTAGGATTTCCGTTAACCATCTAAACCTAACAGTAAATTGGCAAGTACGTGTTCCACTGTCTCCAAGCATCCTGCCCTTTACTGGCTTGCCTCTCTAGTTCTTCTGTTTCTCATTGTTTACACCACGACAGTTTTCCGAGTAGTCTTAATAGCTACATGCTGGTTCAGCCAGCAATTTCTCAGTTAGTGGTGCCTCTGCTTATAATTCTCTGGAGATAGATGAACAACAAAGCATTGGATGACATCAAGGCTTGTACTGTTGCACAAAAATATTTTCCTGAGAGCATGTTCATGTGTGCCTTCCCTTTTCTGATGTTACAAAGAAATGCTTCTTTTGGTTCTTTGTGCAAGGAATTACAAAGAGCTGTCATTAGGCTTATATTTATTTTACTATTTGTTTGCATTTTATTGTATGTGCTAATATCCTTTCTTTTTCAATGTTACAGTTTACTCCCCAGAGAGGGGGAAGGTCTGAGATTGTTTTTGTTTCACCAACGGGAGATGAAATTAAGAACAAGAGGCAACTAAGCCAGTATCTAAAGGCACACCCTGGAGGCCCTGCTGCTTCTGAGTTTGATTGGGGAACTGGTAAGATACCTTTCCTTATTGCTTCTTTTTTCTTTCTTCAGATCTTCCTTGGTGTTGTAGTACTGCATGGACTTACAGGTCTTGCCTTCTCCATCTAAAATATACTCTGTAAACAGGTGACACCCCAAGACGTTCTGCTCGCATTAGCGAGAAAGTCAAGGTTTTTGATAGCCCAGAAGGTGAGAAGATCCCGAAACGCAGCAGGAACTCGACTGGCAGAAAGGGCAGGCAGGAGAAAAAGGAGGAGGCCCCTGAAACTGAAGAAGCCAAAGATGCTGAAGCTGGCAAGGATGCAGCAGAGGAGGCCCCTAGTGAAGATGCAGTGAAGGACACTGATGTGGAGATGAAACCTGCTGAAGAGGTGAAGGAGGCTCCTACTGAAACTGAAGATGCAGAGAAGCCTGATGCTCCTACTCCAGCACCAGTGGAAGAAGAGAAGAAGGAAGCTGAAAAACCTGCTGAATCTGATGTCGCTCCTCCCGCGCCATCGGAAGAGAAGAAAAATGTTGTGGAAGAGAAGAAAGATGTGGAAGAGAAGAAGGTAGATGCCAAGCCAGCAGAGGCTGAAGTTGCTCCTGCAGCTCCAGCTCCAGCAAGCAACCCTACTGAGAACTCGGCCCCTGCTCCCGCCGAGCCTGCTGCAGCTGCTGCTCCAGCGCCTGAAACCAAATCTGACGCTGACACTGCCGCTGCCGCCCCAGCGTCTGGAACCAAACCTGACGCTGCTCCAGTAGAGAACTCTGCTGACAAAGGCACTAGCCAGGAGAGCCAGCAGAACGCCGTCAACAACGGTCAGCTGCCGCCATCCGCGGTGAAGTGCAGCACCTGAAGCTGGATCCGGAAGGAAGCCTTCCTTTCCGGCACCGTGTATCTCATTTAGGAACAAATTGCATTCGCATTCCGCATTGTAATCAGTCAGTCAAAAATCGATGGACCGGTAAGCATGTTAATTAGTCAGTCTGACGCTGCTGGGTGACAATCAGGTAAGTTAAAAGTAGGCTCTGCATTCTAGCTATTTGTATGTTTGTATGGCTGGTGTCGGCCACCGTCCATGATATCCTCTTCGTTGCATTGTATACCTAACTGTGTAAGCATATGTTAATCTTAGGACATGTATACTGTGTAGTCTGTACTCTGTACCTGTGCTGGATGCTGTCACTCAAAACCTGCATAACCAGTTGTGTGTTATCTATGAGAAATAAAGGCCGCTGGCTGGCTAACTTGGCTGTGGATGCCCCCATCCTGGTCAGCAACCACAACGATGCTATCTGTTATGCTCCTCTTGATCTCATCCAAACCTGATTCTATTTCTGATGATGTCATGTTTTGTGCTCAATTACTGGGGTAGCTCCTCTATTCCATATGCAGATATGCTACAATGCTTCTACTTTACAGTTTACACTTTACACACAGGAGTGATCTGGGAACTAGCAATCAGCTAACTAGCTCTGTGTGGGCGCTGCCGGCGGCGTCGTGGCATCGGCGACGTCGCGGCCGGGTTGCGCACCGGCGGCGAGCGGCAGACGGGGCACGTCGGGTGCAGCCGCAGCCAGCGGTCGACGCAGCGCTGGTGGAAGGCGTGCGCGCACGGGGGCAGCACGCGTAGCACGTCGCCGCCGGCGTACTCGCCAAGGCACACCGCGCAGCACGCCGCCGCGGCGTCCGCCTGCTTCTTCCCCGCCTCAGCATCTTCCTCCTCGTCGGCGCCGGCGCCGGCGTCGCCGAAGAAGGCGGTGTCGACCGTTCGGTGGCGGTCCCTCCGGCGCGGTGGTGCCGACGCCAGCGCGGCGCGGCGCGAGCACGCGCGGAGCAGGACGGCGATGGTGACCACGGCCAGGACGCTGAGGACGGCGAAGGCGGCCTCCGGCTCCACCATCATCGGGGGTGAGGTGAGGGAGCTGATGAGCGGCGAGTGAGCTGGAGCTTCGTTGCGTGTGTGCGAGTGTGTGTGGTGTGACGTTTGAGGCGACGAGCTGACGCCGAGCGGTGGTTGCTTGTGTGGATGGAGTAGTCTTTTTAGCCTGGGCCCTCCCCGGGCATGCCCTGCCGACGCTGATAGCACCGCGGCGACGACAGTGATGTGGCGAAGTGAAAGTGACACAGAATCTCTGACTCCCATGACTGGTAGTCGGTCGATCCTACCCACTTCAACTCTCAAGCTTTTTTTTCTCTCTTCTAATAAATTTGCAACAAAGCTTTTGCTGTTGTTAAGAACTTAGATTTTGGGTTTATATAGCACATTAAAGTTCGAAAAGTCATCGCTGTAAAACAATGTTTTCTTTTACAACCCGCAAAAAAAATGTTTTCTTTTACAAACATCATCACAGAAAAGGAAACAAAATCTGCACAGACGCAGCAGATTTTACATTATGTACTACTAGCAATTATACCTGTACATTGCAACGGGAAAAAAAATTGCTCGCATGGGATCCGCTCTCCTTATGACATCATCCTTCACCACACCATCATTCTCGCCACCTCGTGCCTCTCCAGCCTCGTCGTCATCTCTGTTGCGCCGCGCCATCCTGCTATTGTCTGCACCTCCCCAACCTCCCAGCCACCCCAGTCTCATCATCATCTACTCCTCTGTCTTTCCGATCGTGTTGTTGTTACTCTTACGCCCACACCACCTTGACCTCACTCACCGTCATTCACACCTCCTCCAACTAACATCATCGTCGTTTGCCTTGGCCTCATCATCGTTCCCATGCTACCCTAACCACGGTTGGCGTTGGAGAAAACATTGCTCGCTTGACTAGGGACAGCAAACAATACCAGCGCTCCCTCCCGACCCCTTCGAGCGCCGCTCGCGCCCGCCCGCCTGCCACCGTCGCCGGCGGCCCCGGCCTGCTCCGGCGACCTCCGCCCGAGCCGAGGCCAGATCCGCGACCACCTCGACTCCCTCTCTCCGTTCGTGCCCCTCTCGTGCCTCCTCGTCAACCGTGCAGGGAGATCGGACCGGGGCTCTTCTGCCCGTCGGCCGGTCACCCGGCGCTCCCCGCCCCCATCCCCCTCCCCTCTCCCCATGGTCTGCCTCGAGCTCCAGGAGGCCGGGGACCCGTCCCCCGACCCCGTGCCCCGGGGCGTCCCGGCGCCGGACCTCCGGCTCGTGGTAGCTCGCGACCGCCGCGGTGAGGCCGCGCCCGCGGGCTCGCCGGCCGTGGCCGCGCCGGCCGCCGCTCGGTCCGCCGAGGGCTCGCCGGCCGTGGCCGCGCCGACCGCAGCGCGGGGCTCGCCGGCCGCCGCTCGGCCCGCCAGGGGCTCGCCGGCCGCGGCCGCACCGGGCGCCGCCCCGCCGGGTTGCCGGCCGCGGCCGGCCCCCGCCTGCTGCGCGGCCGGCCGGCACCGGGGCCTGGCCGGTCGCGGCTGCCCTGGACAGGCCGTTCGCTGCCACCGTCCCGGTTGCCGCCACCCCGACTGCCTCTTCCTCGTCTGCTTCGACGAGCTCGACGATGGTCTCGACGTGGGCTCGCCACCGCCGGTGGAGGCTGTCCCCTCCCCCTCGCCCCTACTACTCTTGGTCGCTCCTCTACCTCCTACCGTCATGCAGGTAGGCTCCTTACGATGGTGGCGCCCGTGGGTGCGGTGGACGCCCTCGCCGCACTCTCCGCCGTCCCGGGCCTCTCCCCCGCCACGGCCGCCGCCCTCACCGCCGCTGGGCCGGCCGCGGTTGCCTCCGCCCTCCGCGTGCTGGAGGCGTGCGCGGGGCTAGGCGGCGGCAAGGTGCCGCCACCCCCCTCCACCTCTGCCTGGCCGCGTCTCCTCCGCGAGCTGGAGGCGTGCGCGGGGCTTGTCGGCGGCAAGGCGCCGCCCTCCCCCTCCACCCCCTCTGCCTGGCCGCGTCCTCTGGAGCCGGCGGGCACCGACCGCCTG
The DNA here is from genome assembly GCA_036936925.1 of Cenchrus fungigraminus. Classification (NCBI taxonomy): domain Eukaryota; kingdom Viridiplantae; phylum Streptophyta; class Magnoliopsida; order Poales; family Poaceae; genus Cenchrus; species Cenchrus fungigraminus. Next base: position 4,906,086 of record CM072769.1, read on the forward strand.
CCGCTTGTCTCCGCTGCAGGTGCTGGGGCGCGTTCTGCTGGGCCGGTGGATGGCGGCCCCTCTGGCCTCCGTATGCCTCCGGTCGCGCCAGTGGAGAGGTTGGAACCTGGCTCGGCGGAGCCCGGCCCCTCCATTCCCTCCTCCCGGGAGCTCTGGGACCTGGAGGCTTCGGGCTCCTCCGCCTCGGGTTCGTACTCCCCGGTGCCGCGCGGTCGCTCCCCCTCTCCCACCTTCTCGGAGTAGGTGCGGGCGGCCGGCATCCTGGTGCCCGGGCGTACCCCCTCACCGCCTCCGTACCCGTCTCGGTCGCTCGTCCGTGCTCCCTCTACCCTGGTCACCTCCGCCGTTGCCGAGCTTTCGTCCACGACCACACCGCGGCCCGTGGCCACTTCCGCCAGGGGGATCCTGGGCAAGCGGCCGCTGTCCCCACCTCCACCGCCTCCGCCCCCTCCTCGTCGACGTGCCAAGGCGGGGGGGGGGGGGGGGCGGCAGTGCTGGCCATCCTACCGGGACGCCCGCGGCCGTACCTCGCCGTGCTGGGGGGCAGCCGCGGGGCTGCCGCCGCCTACCGGCGGGCACGCCCGGGGGTCCCGGGTGGACGCCGACGGCTTCGTCGAGGTGCGGTCGCGCAAGTAGTTACGTGCTGAGCGGTCGCCGCCGCCTACGCCGCCTCCGGCTCCGTCCTCCGTCCTCCCAGATCTGGTGGGGAAATGCTTCAACTGCTTCGGGGAAGACCACATCGCCGCCTCCTGCCCTCACGCACCGCGCTGCTTCTGGTGCCACCAGCTCGGCCACCACGAGAGCTCGTGTGGGCGCCCGAAGGTTTGCCTGGTGACGGTGGAGGGCGCCCGTCCTCATCCGGGAGGTCGCATCCCCTCCCCACCCCTGGTCGCTTCACGACCGGCCGGCCGCTCCCCACCCCCACCTCTGGCTGCGTAGGGGAGGGGCGCCCGGCCACCTCCGCCTCTGCCGCTGCAGCAGAGGCGGGAGGCGTGGCCGCCGCCGCCCCCGGAGCCCCGTCGTCGCCCTGCTCCGGTGGCCCGCGACCCTCCGCCGCCTCCTTGGCCGGAGGGGCGTCGTCTCCCCCCTCCGTCGGCCCATGACGCCTAGCCTCCACCGCCGCAGGTGGGCCACGGGCGTGCCCCCCTCCACAGCGCGCCACGACGCGGCGCCTCGGGCGGGGGCACCGCCGCCGCCTCGTCGTGCCGCGGCCAGGGCGGGCGAGGTGGCCTGGGGGGCGCCGCCCCCTCCTCCGCTTCCCGCGGGGGCCTCCGCTGCGGTCCCCAGGGCGCCGCCCCCTCCTCCGCTTCCCGCGGGGGCCTCCACTGCGGTCCCCGCACTCGGTGCCGCGGACCGCCGCCCTCTCCCCCACCTGCGCCCCTGGGGCACCCTCGCGTCGCCCGCAGCTGGAGTCGTGCATCGTAGCATGCATCCCTAATGTCGAGGCCAATGAGGTCGCTTTGGAGTGAGCTCTGGTCGCTATGGTCGTGAGCATTCGTCCATCCGCCTCTACGACGGACGTGGTCGCCTACCTCACCGATCGCTTGGGCGTCCAGTCGGGGACGTACATGCCCTACCCCTACCACCCTGAGGACTTTCTCATCGTCTTCCAGGACCCCTGTGAGATGCTGCGGGTTCTTCAGGCGCCCACCCTGGATGGGTCCTTTCGCCTCACCTTCCGCTGGTGGCGGCGGGAGAACTAGGTGATCGACGCGCTGTTACGCTACCAGGTGCGGGTGGGCATCAAGGACGTGCCCGCACACCTGTGGCTGCGTACCACGGCGCAGGATGTCCTCGGCTCCTCCTGTGCGGTCATCACTCTGGCTCCTGAGTCGGAGTCGAAGGCCAACCTCAAGGAGCTCATCGTCCTGGCCGGCTGCATCGACCCGGACCTGATCCCGGTGCAGAAGGACATGCTGGCACCGATTGAGTTCCCCGGGTTGGGTGCCGCCCAGCCCTGCCTGCGCTACCGGGCCACGATCGACATCGTCGAGATCATCGACACTCAGGCTCCCCCGGTTGACAGTGCCTCCGAGTCGGGAGGGCCGGATGGTGGCCCCTCTGGTGCTTCTAGTCGCTCTTTTGCCCCTCTGCAGCCGGGGCCCTCGGCCGTCGGGGGCGCTGTCGCGCCGTCGCAGGCCCCGAGGGGGGGGGCCTCCACCCGCGTCTGACAGGCAGTCTGGTCATGCTGCAGGGGGGTGTGGACCTGCCTGCTGGGGTGCCCCCACCTCTGCTCCTCCGCCGGTCCCTCCGGCTCCCTCCTACCCCTACTGGGCGCTGCAGGGAATTCACCGCCCACCCGTCGTCCCACCTCGGTCGCCTCGCCTCTCTGCCGCTGCTGCACCTTCGTCGCTTGTGCTGCCTCCTCCTCTGCTCGGGCGGCCGAGGTACGTGTGCCGTCGGTGGCGGCCCCGCTCGCTCGGGCCTCCTCTGCCTCCTCTTCGGTTCCGGTCGCGCGGCGCCTCGGCTCTGACGAGTGGCCGCGGCCGGAGCACCTCTCTCCTCTCCGCGAGTCGACGCCGCCTAGGTGCCTCACCGACGACCCGATGCTTCTTGACGCGGCGCTTCTGGTCGCCTCTTCTGCTTCGCCTGCTCACGCCGTGGGCGCCGCCGAGGGCCCGGCCACCGGCTGCCACGTCCTGGACGCTGCCGACCGCGGCCTGGCCGCTGCCGGCCTGAGCCCGGCCGCTGCCAGCCAGGGCCCAGCCGCTGCCGGCCGCAGCCTGACCGCTGCCAGCCACAGCCTGGTCGCGACGCGCCGCAGCCTGGCCGCTGCTGGCCGTCGCCCGGCTGCCGCTGACCGTAGCCTGGCTGCTACCGGCCGCAGCCTGGCCGCGGCCGGGCGCAACCTGGTCACTGCGCGTGGCAGCCTGGCCGCTGCCGGCCACGGCCCGGCCGGCCCCGGTCCGGCTGCGACCGCGGCGACGGCTGGCCACGACTCGGCCGTGGCGGACGACGGCCTCGCCACCATGCCACCCTCGTCGACCACCTCCTGCCGTGGGTTTGACGGGGGCACTGTGACAGTCTCCGCGCGTGGGGGGGGGGAGCTCCGCCTGGATCGCTCACGCTCCTGCCTCCCCACTTGTGGTGCCGGTGGCGGACGTCTTTCGCAGGTTGCTCTCCCCCCTGGCGGCCCATCGGCTGCCGCTGCCCGAGGACTCTCTGCCCGGCTCCTCCCTCGTGGTCGCCCCGCCTCTGCTCCGGTCGCCTACGCCTTCTCTGGCCCCCGCCGAGTCGTGTCCCTCTACCACTCAGCACTCGCCGGACGTCTCTCCGGTGGCCGCGGAGCTTTCTCCTCCCGCTCCGGGTCTCAGGTCGCGCTCCCTACCACCTGCTGCGACTGAGGGACCTTCTCAGGGAGACCTCGAGTCCCTGGTGGCAGACTTCTGCGCCTCTATGCAGCGGCCTCCTCCGCCCCCGGTTCTGGGGGCTCCGCGTCGTCGCCGAGCGAAGGCCTGCCCGCCACTCGCCACGCTTCGCCGCAGCAGTCGTCTCGCCGCGGTTTCCAGGGCTCGAGGCCCGAACCCAGTCACCGCGGGCCAGAACCTGCTGATGCGGAAGCTGGGGGTCGTTGGGCCGTGCGAGGCCCCCGACGCTGACGCTTTCCAGCGCTACACCAGGCTCTTCGCTGTAGGCCTGTCGGAGGAGCACTGCAGAGCTATCCGAGAGCTCTTCAGCGCCCAGGTTGAGGGGTCCTTCCAGTGCTCCGTGCTGGATGACGACGAGTTTCAGGCGGCAGTTCGTGAGCTCTTCCCCGAGGAGCAGCTGGTCGTCGACGCGCAGGCCTGAGTCTGCGTTAGTTGCGTGGTCATTTATTTTCGTGTTTAAATGGATGTACACCTAGCTGTTTGGAACGTCCGTGGGCTTAACCAGCGTGCTAGACGCTTCGCGGTCCGCGAGTTGGTAGCTTCCGAGCGTGTCTCTCTTCTTTGTCTTCAAGAGACTAAGCTCGCGGTTGTACCCCCTTCCTTCATGCTTGATATGCTAGGCCTCGATTTTGACTATGTTGCGTTGCCGGCTGTGGGCTCCCGCGGTGGCATTCTGGTCGCTTGGCGCAAAGACACCTGGCTCGTCTCCTCCCCCTCTACTGGCCTGCACCACGTTACGATGAACGTCGCGCTGCTCTCCACACCCTCTCAGTCCTAGTGGCTCTCGTCCGTATACGACCCGCAGTCCGATGCGGATAAAGTCTCCTTCCTCGCTGAGATTCGTACCCTGCGTCCGACGCTTTCTGGGCCCTGGGTTCTTTGCGGGGACTTTAACCTCATCTATCAGGCGGCTAATAAGAACAATGGCCGCCTTTTGCGCAGAATGATGGGTCACTTCTGTCGTTTCCTTAACGACCTTGAGCTTCTTGAGCTACATCTCCAGGGCTGTCTCTTCACCTGGAGCAACGAGAGGTCGCATTCTACTTTGGAGCGTATTAATAGAGTTTTTGTCTCCCAGGACTGGGAGATTCTTTTCCCCTCCTCCGCTCTTCATGCTGTCTCTTCTAGGTGTTCCGATCATGCCCCCTCCTCCTCCTTCTCGACTGTGGGGTGCACTCCAAGAAACGCTTCACCTTCCAGGCATTTTGGCCTAAGGTCGAAGGCTTCTTGGACACCGTCAAGGCGGTCTGGTCGGGGCCGCGCCCTGATGCTGACCCACTCCATATGATCGACCACCTCCTTCGCGAGACAGCGAAGGTGTTGGTAAAATAGAGCTCCAAGGCGATCGGTAGCATTCGCCTGCAGATCTAGATTGCCAAGGAGGTCATCTTCCGTCTTGAGGTCGCACAGGATTCACGGTCGCTCTCTCCTGAGGAGATTTCCTTACGGCGCTTCCTCAAACTATGCTACTTAGGCCTGACTTCGCTGCAGTGAATGATCACTCGGCAAAAGTCTAGCCTTAGATGGCTGCGTGAGGGGGATGCTAACACTAAACTTTTCCACCTCCATGCCAACCACCGCAGAAGGAAAATTTTCATCCCCTCCCTTTTGGTCGATGGTTGTCCAGTTTTTGGGGAAGAGGACAAGGCTACAGCAGCCTTTGACTACTTCGACCGAATTCTGGGTACCCACCATGAGCGTTCCGTAGCCCTCGATTTCGAGAAACTGGGACTCCCGCGGCTGGACCTGGAGGACCTCGGTCTTCCCTTCTCGGAGTCCAAGGTCTGGGAGGTGATCAAAGACCTCCCACTGGACAAGGCCCCCGGCCCGGATGGTTTCACAGGTCGCTTCTACAGATCTTGCTGGTCGATCATCAGGGGTGATGTGCTGCGGGCGTTCAACGCCATCTCTGATATGGACTTCCGCAGCTTTCACCACCTGAACGGTGCTCTCCTCACACTCTTACCCAAAAAACTAGACCCGGTCGCTCTTTCTGATTACCGACCCATCAGTCTAATCCATAGCTTTGGGAAACTTTTTTCCAAAGCAGCTGCTAACCGCTTCGCCCCACACCTCTCTTCTCTAATCTCACCCAACCAAAGTGCCTTCATCAAAGGTCGCCTCATCCATGATAACTTCCGCTACGTCCTTGGCACGGCGAGAGCTCTCTCTAGTCGAAAGCTCCCTAGGATCCTGTTCAAAATTGATCTAGCCAAAGCTTTCGACTCGGTCGGCTGGGTTTTCCTTCTTGAGCTCCTTTCGGCGGTCATTCTGTCCACCGCTAGCACCAGGGTGTTGCTTAATGGTGCCCCTGGGCAGCGGATCTGTCACGGTCGAGGCCTGCGTCAGGGAGACCCCCTATCCCCCATGCTCTTCGTGCTGGTCATGGAATGCTTCCATGCCCTCTTCCGCAAGGCGGAATCCCGCGGTCTCCTTCTTGATCTAGGGAGGAGTATCCGCTTTCGCGCCTCTCTCTACACTGACGATGTGGTCGCCTTCTTCTCTCCGGTCGAGCTCGATCTGTGGGTCGTCAAGGCGGTGTTGTCGCTCTTCGAGAGCGCAGCTGGCCTGGCGGCAAACTACACCAAGAGCCAGGTCTACCCCATAAACTGCTCTGAGGCTCACTTGTCTTTCGTCCGATCCATTCTCTCCTACACGATCACCGACTTCCCCTGCACCTACCTTGGGGTACCCCTTTCTATCAAAAGGTTACCCAAAGCGGCTCTGCAGCCACTGGTCGATAAGGTCGCTAGGCGCCTGCCCCCTTGGCAGGGTAGGCTGCTGAGCCGCAGTGGCCGCCTCGTTCTTGCCAAATCCACCCTCTCTGCCATCCTGGTTCACATTTCGATGGCGATTTCCATCTCCCCCTAGGCACTACGCGCGGTCGAAATCCTCATCCATGGCTTCCTCTATTCCGGCACAGAGGTGGCCTCGGGCGGTCGCTGTCTGGTCACTTGGGTGAACGTCACCTGCCCCACTCACTGCGGAGGGCTCGGCCTGCCCAACCTTCGTGTCTTTGGTACCGCGTTGCACCTCCGTTGGCTGTGGCTGGCGAGGATTGACCCGGACATGACATGGGCGGCGTTCCGCTTTCCTGTTGACCAGGCCACTCAGGCTTTTTTCAACGCCTCCATCTCCGTGGAGGTTGGGGACGGTACCCGTGCACTTTTCTGGGAGGACAGCTGGATCTCCGGGTGCTCCGTCAAATCCTTGGCGCCAAACCTCTGGGCCGCGGTCTCGCCAAGGGTGCGTCGATCCCGCACTGTCGCTGAGGCCTTGCAGACGGGGGAGGCCGGGATTCGTTGGGTTGCAGATGTAACCCACGCCCGGACTGTGCAGGTGGTCTTGCAGTACCTTGTCGTTTGGGACCTACTGCAGGAGGTCAGGCTCACGTCCGAACCTGACCGGTTCATCTGGAAGTGGTCGCCTAGCGGAGTTTACTCCTCGGCTTCGGCCTACTCCGCTCTCTTTCTTGGTCGCGTCGACATCCTCGGAGCACGACAGATCTGGAAGGTTCACATGCTGGGGAAGTGCAAGTTCTTCGCATGGCTGGTCTTGCACGGTCGTTGCTGGACGTCGGACAGGCTACACCATCACAGGCTTAGGGACTCGGACACTTGCGCGCTTTGCACCCAGGAATCTGAAACACTGGACCACCTGACGGTGGATTGTGTCTTCTCTCGAGAGACCTGGCTATTGGCTCTCAGGCACATTCTCCTTCCGAGCTTGGCTCCGGATCGCCCGGTGAGGTTCGTAGAGTGGTGGTGCTCCGCCAGGAAGCAAGTCGCTAAAGCACGGAGGGAAGGATTCGACTCCTTCGTTTGGCTGGTCGCTTGGTCGCTTTGGAGGGAGCGGAACAGGCGCGTTCATGACAAGGAGGCTCTCATGCCGGTGGCGCTCGTTCCGGCGATCCTAGATGAGGCTAGGACTTGGGCGGGTGCGTTCTTCCTCCCGCTCGCTAGGTTGCTAGGTGTTCGCCCGGTGAGGGCGGTGTAATGCTTTCGCCTTCTTTTCGTTAGGCCCCGTGCCTTGTTGTAAACTTAACCAGATGCTTTTTCTCCTCTCTTAATGAAAAATGTGCTTTGCACGTCTTAAAAAAACATTGCTCGCTTGTGATCCACCCTCCTCGTGGCACCATCCTCCATCGTGCCATCAACCTTGTTGCCGCATGCCTCTCTGACCTTGTTGTTGTCCCCGTCACGACCGCGGCACCCTGACCTTGCCTGCAGTCATCTGTGCCTCCCCAACCTCGCTGTCGTCTACTCAGCTTCATCTTCCCCCGACCGCATTGTTGTTCTTGTCATGCTCGCACCACTCTGACCTCGTCTATTGTCGTCCGCACCTCCCCAACCCCATTGTCATCTGCCTGACCATGCTGTCGTTCTCATCGCACCCACACCACCTCGATCATGCATGCCATCGTACGGGCCTCCTTAGCCTCACCATCGTCCACTCCTGTCGCGATTTCATCCCCGCCACCCCCGACGTCTTCCCAACCTCACTGTTGCTCTTGCGCTATCCTAACATCACCCCTGTTGTCGTCCACCACGACCCCCACCTTCCCCGGCCACACCGTCATCCCCACCACCCACATGCCTTCCTAGCATATTCGTGTTGTGATAACTCTACCTATCAATGACATATGACACATAAAAAAGTTAATGTGCTGCTGTTTGAGGACTCACTTGTCAATGACATATGATAGAGAAGATTAAAAACCATTTGTTTAAATTTTTTTAGTTCACACGATTATCCAAAATAATTATCTTTATAACAGAATTAATCATTTTTTACTACAAATAAAATATACATGGAGAACAAATATGCGAATCAATTTTTCAACAAGCTAGCGAACCAATTGAAAACAGACAATCACCTGGGCGAGCGTGAGTGTAGCCGAGAGCAATAGCCAAGAAACAATCGGCTATTTTAGCGTACATTTACATTTTATTGTGGTTATAATCATAATTTTTTTAGAATTACACAGTACAACGCAGACGTTCACAACACGCATACACACTCACCTCCTATGAATACACGTACGCAAACCCTACTCCTACGAGCACCTCCGAAGGACTGAGCACCGCCAGATCTGGAGATTCCCGAAGTCACCACTGGTACCTCGTCGTCGACGGGAACGTCGCTTGCGACTTAATGCATAACGCCGGAAAATCCCAGAATAAATCCAGAAAAAGGTGCGAGCACCAAGATTTAAACCCTGGTAGGTAGCGTCCCACTGGACCGTCTTACCATTGGACTACAAGCCCATTCACGGTTATAATCATAATTGTATTGCTAGCCTGTTTGGTGGGAAATTTTCACGTGAAGATTCGGAAGCCCGGTTCGCGAGCCCACAGGCCACAGCCCACCGACCTAGTCCTTTTCTAGAGCGCAGCCCTGTTGTGTGGTTTCGAGGGTTAATGATCGATTCCGACTCAGTATGGTAACGACGGACAGAAATTTTGGGCAAAACCAATCCTTGCTTTAATATTATTATATGTATAGGTAAAAATAAAGATGTAGGGTGTGTCATGTACGATCCACTTTTTCATTACTCTGTTGATAGGGATATTTCATCGTGACACAATGACTAAGAAAAATAACTCTACTTATCGCCTAATTAATGTGAACAAATTGTTTTTTATTAACCCTCTAATGGTTTGACGCGATGATTCCTCGTTGTTGACGTAATTTATTGTAGCAGCCCACATTGTTGGAAAATATGACTATCATTTGTGAAAATCTGAATTTTAGAAAGAGTAAATTTCATGATGGGGTCCTTGATCTATTGAGGGATTCTCATCCAGATTTACTATACTATAAAATTATATTTTTTATCCCTAAACTATTTAAGTGGGTCATCTAAGTCCAAAAACAGCCATACCACTTATCTGACTATTGATTGTGCATTGGTGACTATTGCCACAACAATTTTTGTTCATTTGTTTTTGTTCTCTCTTCTATTAAATTTGCACAACAAATATTTTTTTCATTTTAGGCCCTGTTTAGTTTCCCTTCCATAAATTCTGAGAGCGTAAACAATCTCTACTGACGAATTAATTAGGCTTAATAGATTTGCCTTGCTATTTCACATTCTATCTGTGTAATTAGTCTATCTTTAGTCCTCCTAATAGGGCTTGTTTTACTTCCAAAACTTTTTGTCAATAAATTTTTGGAACTAAACGTGCCCTTACTTTTTGGGTTTAACAAATTAAGGTTCGAAAAGACATCACTGTAAAACAATGTTTTTTAACAAACATCATCAGAAAAGGAAACAAAATCTGCACAAAAATGTGTCGAGTTTGACAGTACATACTATGTAGGGTGTGGCATATATACATGATGTACGATCCACTTTCTCATTACTTTCTTAGGGATATTTTCGTATTTCACCATGACATAATGACTAAGAAAAACAATTGTAATCATCAAATTAATGCAAACAAACTATTTTCATTAACCCTCCAATGGTTGATGTTATGTTGATGCAATTTATTGACACAACCCACATTGTTGGCGAATATGATTATCATTTGTGAAAATATGAATTTTAGAAAGAGTAAATTTCATAACTGGTTCTTAAACTATTGAGAGATTCTCATCCAGATCCTTATACCATAAAATTGCATTTTGGATCCCTAAACTATTTAAGGCGGGTCATCTAAGTTCAAAAGCAACCACACCATAGAGCTTACTATTGACTATGCATTGGTGACTATTGCCGTGAACCCATATTGTTAGCAAATACGACTATCATAGTATCATTTGTGAAAATATAATATCAAAAAAGAATGGAAGGAATACTATACGGAACATTTTTTTGTTATGCCCGCCTAGAAAAAGTACCACTTGAAATGGTGAAGTTTTCTATGCTGCTTCTGTGTGTCTTAATTCCGAAAATGGTGACTTCTGTGTTGTGGGGTGTCGCTTACCAATTTACGTTAGGTACTCTAATTACTGGGGCTATCCATCCGTACGGCACACACACTCTCCTAATAAATTAGCATTGTTACTCTTCCGTTCCAAATTATAAGTCGTTTCACTTTTTAAAATTCAGGTTTAACCTCTCATCTTATTCAATTTTTTGAGTAAGACAGAATGGTAAATTTGAGGTCAAACAAGTCAAACAAAATATAATTTGAAAAAGCAACATTTTTTGTTCTTTGCATTAATGTCATGGGCTATAAAACCAAGTTCTATAGTAGCGGAAGAGTATATATGCGCCTGCCATCTTATCTCTGTACATCGTCAGGCTACTGTCTCCAATTCTCCATATATACAATTATAAGCAGATAGCAGCTCGAGAAAAAAACATAGATCAAGGCGACATGTAAACACACACACACACATCCAAAGGGACACTACTAGAGGGTAAAGTGGTTCAGTGAGGTTGGAAACTAGATGTTGGAGCCGAAACGGCGCTGCCTCTCTCTCTCTCTCACGACACTGACGCGAGGAAGACGATGAACAGAGACTTGGCCGGCGACGAACGCCGCGGCGACTGCTCGCTTGTATCTTGGGGCACCGCACTCCAGAACACAGGAGTTCGTGGGCGACGTTGAGCGGTTCCCGCGGGTCATGGCGTGAGTGCTGGGCATGGACGCCGTGGAGGATGGCTCCAGGCGCCGTGGCCTATTTGGAAGGAGTTCGAGAACTTCTCGTTCCGGGAAGGGGAGTCCATCGCTGACTTCTCGATCCGGATACAGAAGCTCGTCGGAAGGTTACGCGAGGCGGGCGAGGAGCTGGTGGACGGGCGTGTGGTGAAGAAGATCCTGCGCGTCGTGCCAAAGAAGTACAAGCAAGTCGCCGTCGCCATCGAGATGCTCACGGACCTCGACAAGACGACCATTGAAGAGCTCGTCGGTCGTCTGCGTGTGGCGGAGGACGCGGACGCTGATGAGGTGAAGGAGGAGACAGAGAGTGCCGAGCGGCTGCTGCTCACTCGGGAGCAGTGCGAAGCATGTCGCCGTCAGCTGTTAGAGTAAATGGGCCTAGAGCCATTTATTCCAATAATGAAAGAATTAAAAGCCCATTTACTTAATGCTAGGGAAAAGTGATAAATACCAAATGGGTATTAGAGGAGTCTCCCATCCAACTTATGAGGTAGTCTTTCGGTACACCTCTTGTGAAGTTGAATAAAGGAGATAGGCGTGCCACACACGCGCGCGCTCGCTCGCCTCGCCGAGGCCGTGGACGTGGACGTGGACATGACGTGTCGAGCGGGCGGTGCGGACGGACGTGATGAGTTGGGGCGGGAGCATCTTTTTGCTGTTGGTTGTTGGAAAGGAATAATGGTTGTTACCGTTACAGAGCCTTAACCGCGACCAGGTATAATGGCTGTGACCGTTACTGACCGTTACTACTCAGGTGCCTTAACCGCTATGTCTAGGTTCATCCCCCTCCGCACCTGCTCGCCTATATAAGGAGGCCCTCCTCCTCAACACACCAAGTCACAACTCAGGTACTCCTGTTCAGGAGACCTCTCCCTTCTCCCTCTGTTTGCTGCTTTACTTTTGCATCCCCATCGCTTGCACCGCGCGCATGGTACCGGCGAGAGCAGAGCCTCCGGAACCTCGTCCTGCTACTGAGATCCTGCTCGGGATAGGCGGGCGATAAGGTTTTTGGGGAGCGTCTTCACGCGACTGCTCGCTCCCGTACGACTACTTCCACTACGACGACTACTTCCCCTACGTCGATTACGAACGACTACTTCCTCTACGTCGACTACGAACGACTACTTCATCTACAGCCGGGTCTTCACTGCGATCATCTTCCTGCATCGAATTCGTATGGCTACATCGACTGAGGTCACTGTACGATTAGTATGACTAATCCAAGTGATAGCGGAACTTCGGGTGACGCCGTCACCCGACCTTCCACGGGGTACATTCTCAAACTAGTATTCATGCTTATTAGTTGTATAATCATGAATAGATTTATGTTTAATTGTTGTTTAAACATGAACATTTGCACATGAATTGTTTCACTCACAGCAATATTGAAATGTCTATTTAATTATGGAATTAAAATATACCATAATATTGCCTATCATCTAACAATCCAAAAACCTTATTATGTTGATAGGAATATGTTTGGTGTCACTAGCTTTGCAAATGTAATTAAACCAAAGCCTTTTGATGGTTCCAACTTTAAGAGGTGGCGTGAGTTGGCCACCCTGTGGCTCACTGCCATGAACGTGATGTACGTCATCACCGGAAAAGCTCCCGAGGGTGTCTCGGGGGAAAAGTTCAATTCAGATGATAATCTATTCCGGGGTGCCGTGATCAGCGTTCTGATTGATAATCTGGTGGATACATATCTCCGTTACAAAACGGGGAAGGAAATTTGGGAGGCTCTTGAGGCTCAGTACGGAGCTTCTGACGCCGGCGGTGAGCTGTACGTAATGGAACTGTTCCTAGACTACAAGATGGTGGAAGACCGTCCTGTGGTGGAACAGGCCCATGAATTACAAGCGTTGGCTAAGGAGCTTGAGAACTACAGCAGAGAGGTCCCATGTGTGTTGCCCGAAAAGTTTGTGGCTGGAGCTATTATCGCTAAGTTGCCACATTCTTGGAGGGACTTTGCTACCTCTCTAAAACACAAGAGAAAGGAATTCACTTTTGATGACCTTGTTGCGACTCTTGATGTTGAAGAGAAGGCGAGAGCAAAGGACACACGTGGAAAGGCAATAACCGGCTCCTCAAGCGCAAACTTTGTGCAGAGGGGCAATCCTAAGTTCCAGAACAACCAGAACAAGAGGAAGAAGCCTTCACAGAACCCGCCCAAGGCTAAGCAAGCCGACGGGCCTGATAAGAAGAAGAGAAAGCCGGGGGGTGCTTGCTACACATGTGGCAGTCCGGATCACTTTGCTGCAAAGTGCCCGGATCGCAAAGATCGCAAGGCCCCTAAGACAGCGAACATGGTTGTTAGCGAGGGTGGAGGAACATCAGGGTACGGTAATTTCTTACCTACAGTTCTTTCAGTATGTTCTTCACCAGAGTGGTGGATAGACACCGGCGCTAATATTCATGTATGTGCTGACATCTCTATGTTTTCTTCTTACCAGGTCGGGGGGACTACATCCTTGTTGATGGGGAACGGTGCCCATGCGCGTGTTCTTGGTGCTGGTACGGTCACTCTGAAGTTCACTTCAGGGAAGACCATACAATTGAAGAATGTGCAGCATGTACCTACCATCAAGAAGAATCTAGTCAGCGGGTCTCTACTGTGTAGAGACGGGTTTAAATTAGTCTTTGAGTCAAATAAATGTATCATTTCTAAGTTTGGTACCTTTGTTGGAAAAGGCTATGATAGCAGAGGCTTGTTCCGCTTTTCTTTATCGTTTGATAATAATGTTGTGAACCATGTGATGAATGATGAATCAGATGTTTGGCATTCGAGGCTTTGTCATGTTAATTTTGGTTGTATGATGCGCTTAGCTAGTTTGAGTTTAATTCCAAAGTTTACCTCTGTCAAAAATTCTAAGTGCCACGTATGTGTTGAGTCAAAACAAACTCGCAAGCCACATAAGGCAGCTGAGGCGAGAAACTTGGCACCTCTAGAATTAGTTCATTCCGATCTGAGCGAAATGAACGGTGTGTTGACAAAGGGTGGTAAAAGATATTTCATGACTTTGATAGACGATAGCACTAGATTTTGTTACATCTACTTGTTAAAATCAAAAGATGAAGCGTTACATTACTTTAAGATCTATAAAGTTGAAGTAGAAAATCAACTTGAGAGAAAGATTAAACACCTAAGGTCTGATCGAGGTGGCGAATACTTTTCTAATACTTTTGATTCATTCTGTGAGGAACACGGTATCGTTCATGAGAGGACACCGCCTTATTCACCCCAATCCAATGGGATTGCCGAAAGAAAGAACCGCACGCTGACTGACTTGGTGAATGCCATGTTAGAAACCGCGGGACTATCTAAGGAATGGTGGGGTGAGGCGATACTGACGACCTGTCATGTTCTGAACTGTGTGCCTGTGAAGAATAAAGAAGTAACACCATTCGAGGAATGGGAGAAGAAGAGGCTAACTCTTTCATATTTACGCACTTGGGGTTGCTTGGCCAAAGTCAGTGTGCCAATCACCATGAAACATAAACTTGGACTAAAGACGGTGGACTGTGTCTTTCTGGGGTATGCTTTTCACAGCGTCGGTTATAGATTCTTGGTAGTAAGATCTGGAGTGCCTGACTTGCTTGTCGGGACAATTACGGAGTCCAGAGACGCTACATTCTTTGAGAATATTTTTCCAATGAGAGATGAAACAAGTTCATCTAGGCAAGAGTCTGTCGAGAAGGACGACTCCACCAAGCCGATGGAACTCAATGAGCCTACACTTATTGAGCATCCTGAGAACGATAATGATGAGGCTCCTAGGAGGAGCAAGAGACAAAGGACAGAGAAATACTTTGGAGATGATTTCATCGTATACCTCGTGGATGACACTCCCAAGACCATTGCAGAGGCCTACTCTTCACCTGATGCTGACTATTGGAAGGAAGCAGTGAGGAGTGAAATGGACTCTATCATGACAAATGGAACTTGGGAGGTTGTTGAGCGTCCTTACGGGTGCAAACCTGTGGGATGCAAATGGGTGCTCAAAAAGAAGCTTAGGCCTGATGGTACTATTGATAAGTACAAGGCTAGACTTGTGGCCAAGGGTTACACCCAAAAGGAAGGAGAAGACTTCTTTGATACTTACTCACCAGTTGCTCGATTGACTACCATAAGAGTACTACTTTCTCTGGCAGCCTCTCATAGTCTTCTCGTTCATCAGATGGATGTTAAGACAGCTTTCCTAAATGGAAAGTTGGAAGAGGAGATCTATATGGATCAGCCGGAAGGATTTGTAGTAAAGGGTCAAGAAAGAATGGTGTGTAAGCTGGTGAAGTCTCTCTATGGCCTCAAGCAAGCACCTAAGCAATGGCATGATAAGTTCGACAGAACTTTGACATCTGTTGGCTTTGTTACAAACGAAGCTGACAAATGTGTGTACTATCGCTATGGTGGGGGCGAAGGAGTGATTTTGTGTCTGTATGTAGATGACATACTTATCTTTGGCACGAGCCTTGAAGTGATCAAGGAGGTCAAAGACTTTCTGTCTCAAAAGTTTGAGATGAAGGATTTGGGAGAGGCTGATGTTATCCTTAACATAAAGCTGATAAAGGGAGAAAATGGTGGGGTGACTATCACAGACTCACTATGTTGAGAAGATGCTTAGTCGGTTTGGCTACAACAACTCTAAACCCGCACCAACTCCTTACGACGCCAGCTTGGTTCTAAGGAAGAACCTGAGGATAATGGTGGATCAGCTGAGATACTCCCAGATCATTGGTTCATTGATGTATCTGGCTAGCGCCACGAGACCTGACATTGCATATGCAGTTAGTAAACTGAGCTGGTTTGTTTCAAACCCGGGCAGTGAACACCGGCGTGCTCTCGAGAGGGTAATGCGCTATCTAGTGGGCACAATGAACTATGGCATTCACTATTCCGGAGACCCAAAAGTCTTGGAGGGATATAGTGATGCAAACTGGATTTCTGATGCTGATGAGTTAAAGGCCACAAGTGGTTATGTGTTCACACTTGGAGGTGGTGCTGTTTCCTAGAAGTCTTGCAAGCAGACCATTCTAACCAGGTCAACAATGGAAGCAGAACTCACAGCATTGGATACTGCCACTATCGAGGCCGAGTGGCTTTGTGAACTCCTAATGGACTTGCCGATAGTTGAAAAACCGATACCGGCAATTCTAATGAACTGTGATAATCAAACTGTGATTGTCAAAGTGAACAGTTCAAAGGACAACATGAAGTTATCCAGGCATGTCAAGAGGCGGTTGAAGTCTGTCAGGAAATTGAGAAACACCGGTGTTATAGCTTTGGATTACATCCATACGTCTAAGAACCTGGCAGATCAATTTACAAAGGGTCTATCACGTATTGTGATAGATAATGCATCTATGGAACTGGGCTTGAGACCCACGTGAGTTTTTCCATAGTGGAAACCTGTCTTATGTGATCGGAGATCCCGTGAATTAAGATGGTGAAACAAGCTATGGTCTGACTGAGAGAAGAGAACCTTTGAGAAGGCTCGGTCCATGGAAAGGTGCATTTCTCTTCAAAACTGTATGGCAGGCTGGTATATATACCTTAATGTGCTCCAAGTGGCTTTCATGAAACAAGGTAGTTGTTTCTCTGAAGCAAAGACATAGTTCTACAGTATGTCTTGAAGGAACACACCTATATGAGTATCGACTACTGGTCATAGTCTATGAGATTTGGGTGGTCTCTAGAAAACTCATGAAGGGGCACGGAGTGTGACCCATAAGCTCCAACCCGTGGGGATGCTATGTGCAGCCAAGTATCAGTAAAGGGCTCTAGCCAAGCTTAGATGCACAAAACTGGCAATTCAAGACATATTCCATTGTTCAGTTGCAAATAAGTGTTACTTGAGTTCCTGGTGGATGTTCAACTTAACAGTCTCCATCGTAGTGCTGGTATATCGAAAACAAAAAGGGAAAATGAGCGCATTTCCAATGTGGCTTATAATTCTTGGTGGGGATTGTTAGAGTAAATAGGCCTAGAGCCATTTATTCCAATAATGAAAGAATTAAAAACCCATTTACTTAATGCTAGGGAAAAGTGATAAATACCAAATGGGTATTAGAGGAGTCTCCCATCCAACTTATGAGGTAGCCTTTCGGTACACCTCTTGTGAAGTTGAATAAAGGAGATAGGCGTGCCACACGCGCGCGCGCGCTAGCTCGCCTCGCCGAGCCGGGCCGTGGACGTGGACGTGTCGAGTCGAGCGGGTGGTGCGGTGCAGACGGACGTGAGGAGTTGGGGCGGGAACATCTTTTTGCTGTTGGTTGTTGGAAAGGAATAATGGTTGTTACCGTTACAGAGCCTTAACCGCGACCAGGTATAATGGCTGTGACCGTTACTCAGCAATAACTGCGACCATTACTACTCAGGTGCCTTAACCGCTATGTCCAGGTTCATCCCCCATCCCCCCTCCGCACCTGCTCGCCTATATAAGGAGGCCCTCCTCCTCCTCCTCAACACACCAAGTCACAACTCATGTACTCCTGTTCAGGAGACCTCTCCCTTCTCCCTCTGTTTGCTGCTTTACTTTTGCATCCCCATCGCTTGCACCACGCGCACGGTACCGGCGAGAGCAGAGCCTCTGGAACCTCGTCTTGCTACTGAGATCCTGCTTGGGATAGGCGGGCGATAAGGTTTTTGGGGAGCGTCTTCACGCGACTGCTCGCTCCCGTACGACTACTTCCCCTACGTCGATTACGAACGACTACGAACGACTACTTCCTCTACGTCGACTACAAACGACTACTTCATCTACAGCCGGGTCTTCACTGCGATCATCTTTCTGCATCGAATTCTTACGGCTACATCGACTGAGGTCACTGTACGATTAGTATGACTAATCCAAGTGATAGCGGAACTTCGGGTGACGCCGTCACCCGACCTTCCACGGGGTACATTCTCAAACTAGTATTCATGCTTATTAGTTGTATAATCATGAATAGGTTTATGTATAATTGTTGTTTAAATATGAACATTTGCACATGGATTGTCTCACTCACAGCAATATTAAAATGTCTATTTAATTATGAAATTAAAATATACCAGAATATTGCCTATCATCTAACATTAGCAGCGCAGCAAGGAGCAGGCACGCTGCTCACTAGTGCGCCATGGCTGCAGAAAGAAGGGAGATGGCCGTGACGGCGGTCATGACGAAGACGACGCCAACACGGTGTCGGGGTCCAGCAGGAGGTCAGAGCGTCGCAATCGCGGGAGGTGCTTCAACTGCAACGAGCGTGGGCACATCGCCAAGTTCTGTCCTCGTCAGAACGTTGGCAAGGCGCTGATGGTGGACGCCGGCGAGGAGGCGACGCTGCTGTGAGCTGCAGGGACTACGACGTCAAGCTTAGGGGGTGATTGTTAGAGTTAAGCTTGACGTGTGTGTGTCCACGTTCTGGACTAGTGTGTGTTCTGTGTACGTGAGTACGCTGTGTTCATGTGTGTGGCGTCGGTCGCCGTGTTAGTCGCAAGGTGCATGCAGTAGGGCTGCGGCCATGGTGACTTTGTGTGTCGAGTTGCGTTCCAGGAGATCGATCGAGTCGAGCACAAGGATGCAGGATCGCTGCGCAGGCTCGGTCGGTGTTGGTTAGGGGAGTGGCGTGCGTGTCGCTGATCCGTTCCGGGTGTGGCCGCGTCGTCCGGGTGAGCGTGGAGTTCGTGGGCGATGTCGAGCGGTTCCCGTGGGTCATGGCGTGAGTGCTGGGCATGGATGCCGTGGAGGATGGCTCCAGGCGCCTTGGCCTATTTGTATCCCCCGAGCTCCTGTGTTCTAGAGTGCGGTGCCCATTTTAGTGTTCAACAAGGCCAAGATACAGGCGAGCAGTCGCCGCGGCGTTCGTCGCCGGCCAAGTCTCTGTTCATCATCTTCCTCGCGTCAGTGTCGTGAGAGAGAGGCAGAGCCGTTTCGGCTCCAACACTAGAAACTGTGAGAGTGAAAGATAGAACATGCATGCATCTAGAAGGAAAAAACTACTCTATGAGCTTGGAAATAGGAGGCGTCTGGAACTACTTCTCCACAGTCTGATAGGCATGCGCATGTGCAATGGCGGGGATGCGTTGAACTCCGGCTTTACCTGCTCCGGCCTTGTATGTACTAGCTGTACAGATAATGTGCCTTGCATGCCCAAAAAAAGGGTCTAGATGTGTCGCCTTCTCATCTGGACAACTGCCATAGATGGCTGCCTCATGTACGCATATGCATCGATATCGCTCTCAGGTGAAGTGCTGCCAGAGATGGCCTTGTTGTTGACCCAATGAAATTTAAGTAAATTCCATAGAAGACCATTCGTCAGCCTCATGTATAGCTACTCTCCAAATTCACTCTTTATAGCTCTAATGATCCCGTCCTCTAATAACGATGCTTTCAAAGTAAAGAAATAGTAAATATTCCTACCTCTACATCAAAGTAAATTATCTGATCATTATTACAAGAACAAAATATAGGTTGGACATATTAAAAGTTAAGATTTCCATAGCTATAGATTCCAAAGCTCGACAGGCCCCGATATAGCGCCCTCTATGGAGCTGATTCCAGTCCTCTTGTCTCCTAGCTCCGTCCATCCACCTGCATCCACCTGCAATCGCCACGCCACACTACGGGAAAGACAGTCTTTGCCGTGCGTTTCAGGCGCACGGCAAAGGTCGAGAAACGCACAGCAAAGGCCACACAGCAGCATTTAGCACGGTAAAGAGGCTTTGCCGTGCACCTTCCTCCCGTTAGCACGACAAAGGTTCTTTGCCGTGCGTAAAGAACGGCGCACGGCAAAGAAAAGAGGCCTGACGGCGCGACCAACACAGACGCCCGTCCATCATCTTTGCCGCGCGCCTCCCTCTAGGACGCACGGCAAACATTTTGATAAAAAATAAAAAATAAATACAATCCAAAGACGGATCCGGCTAGCACCGCTCGCCCAGCCGCTGCTCTAGCCATCCACGCCGCGCACACCGTGGAGAGGAAGGCCGCTGTGCACCGTCGGAGCTGGCCGCGCGCGGTGGGGGAGGGGCCGCCACGCCGCGGTTGGCGGAGGCCGCCGCACTGCCGTCGGAGCAGGCCGCGCGCAGCCCCTCCACTACTCCTCTGGTCCTCCCCCGGTCGGCCGGAAATGTGGAGGCCGGAGATGTGGAGGCCGCCTCCACCGGTGATTCATATCTATCGCTTTAGCGACAAATTCGCGAAGCGTCGCGCCGCGGTTCCGAAGGCGCGGGCGGGGGATGGGTGTTTTTTATTTTTTTCTTTCCTTTTTCTATTTCTTTCTTTTTATTATTCTTTTCTTTTTCTATTTCGTTTTCCTTTTTTATTTTTGTTTCTTTTTTATTTCTTCTTTCTTGTTTCTTTATTTATTTCTACTAGCAACTATGCCCGTGCGTTGCAACGGGATAAACATGCACATGATTGATAATAATATTTAATCTTTTAGCAAGTGTTTAGTTTTGAAATTATGTGTATTCCAACCTATTTTTTTATTTGGTTGGATGGGTTTGAGAGTGATCGAATGGATGCTATTTTATCGCCGTTTGCAACTATTTTATCTGGGTCCCACATGTCATAGTCATTCTTTCTTCCCACCTCCCTCCTCACGCAACATCCTCTACCATGCTGTCATCTCTGTGGTTCCTGCGCCACAATGACCCCGCTCATCGTTTCCCGCGCCTCCAAACGTCGATGTCGACTGCCCGACCTCACTGTCCCGGACCACGCCGTCGTTCTCGTCACGCAGGCACCACCCCACTCTTGCCTGCCATCGTTTGTGCCTCCTCTGTCTTGCTGTCGTCCGCCCCAGCCACGTCGTCACCCCACATCCCACCTCCCTGACCTTGTCATCGTCCCCATCATGCCTGCGCCATCCAAACCTTGCTTGCGGCTTCTGAACCTCGCAGACATCTGATCGACCGACCTTTCCCAACCACATTGTCATTCTCATCATCCACGTGCCACCCAACCTCACCCGCCATCAGTTGTGCATCCCTGGCCTCCCGTTGCCCGCTCCACTCGCGTTGTCACCCTCACCACCCCGATACCTCCCCAACATCACCATTGTGTCCACGTCACCCCGACCTCGCCTGCGCAATCATTTCTGTCATGCACCACCCTGATCTCACCCACTGTCATCCGCTCCGGTCGTGTGGTCATACCACCACTCCTACCTTCCCGACGACGTCATTGTCCTCGTAAAATCGTGCTACCCTAACATCACCCGCTATCATCCGTGCCTCCCGAATCTCACCATCACCTGCCTAGCCTCACAATTGTATGCCGAACCTTGCCTTTCCCGGCCACATCGTCATTTCCATTGCATACCTGCCACGCCAACCTCAACCATCGTCTTCTGTGCCTCCCAACCTCAAATCATCATCTGTTTGCTTGTGTTGCCTCATCGCTCGGGTGCCCCCAGGCCTCACTGTCACAACCACACCACCTCAACCTTACTCGATGTCATCCTTCTCGGCTTACTCGATGTCATCCTTCTCGGCTCATGAACTGAACTGAATAGACATAAAACACAAAGGCTTGCGAAGAAATACAGGTTGGTTATCAGAAATTTAAGGTATTTTTTGTAAAAGGTCGAGACGGTTGGAAGAAAAGCAGAACATGTGAAGTATTGCTTCTGAACTTTAATATTAGGTGTGCCATTTTTTTTGAAAGGATGTTATGGGCCATTTTGATATTTTATAAAATCATTAAAACATAACATATCAAAATAGTTGGTAGAAGAAGACACATTTATTTTACATGGGCCCAGCCTGCCCTATAACAGTGCGTGAATTATTTTTTTGTCATGCACGACGAGTGAGAGCCTTGTCTTCTATTTCTACGGACTGCATCAGTGCGCAGGCCCATCCAGTAGCCAGCGGCAATGTGTTCCGCAGTGTGCCAGCCCGAGAAGGACAACAACCAGACCACCGAGAGCGCTCACCAATAAAAACTGTATCTCCTAAAAAAAACCAATGAAAACTGTAAGAAAACCGGTTTTCACGTGGGAGAGCGGTTTTTGCCGTTTTTCTCTCGGTGTTTTTACCGTCTCCTATTAGGATGCGGCGACGGACCAAATTTTTGAGCAGAAACAAAAAAAACCAATGAAAACTGTAAGAAAACCGGTTTTCACGTGGGAGAGCGGTTTTTGCCGTTTTTCTCTCGGTGTTTTTACCGTCTCCTATTAGGATGCGGTGACGGACCAAATTTTTGAGCAGAAACAATTCTCTTTTTAATATTAATTAGGTAGAGATTGCTGGTAGAAAGGAACCATATATAGCCTCAAGTTCCAACCTTAATAACCACATTGCATATGAAATATTATCGCAAGTGGAAAAGCTGGAAATATGTCCAGCTAGCTTCTGAAGATAAGTACATGCATGCATGAACACACAGGTTAGACGCCATGTTGGGCAGGATCAGCAGGCGATCCATCCATGCATCCTTCTCAAGTCGGTCGAGTCCAAAGTCGAGCCGGACTCGATCAAAGCACGACTGTCCACCTTCCTATCGCTCCTGTCCTGTCCCGCAAACACGCACGCACACTCACTCCTATGAATACACGTACGCAAACCTTACCCCTATGAGCACCTCTGAAGGACTGAGCACCGGCAGATCTGGAGATTCTCGAAGTCATTACTGGCATCTCGTCGTCGACGGGAACGTCGCTTACCATTTAAAGCATAACGCCGGAAAATCCCGGAATAAATCCAGGAAAAGGTGCGAGCACCAGGATTTGAACCCTGGTGGGTAGCGTCCCACTGGACCGTCCTACCATTGGACTACAAGCCCATTCACCTTTATAATTGTCTTTTAGGAATAGTCAGCAGCACGTTTATACTAACTACATGAATTTTTATGTAAATATCTTTAACCTTATTAAGACTTCACCATGGTGAACAAATATGAACCGTACATCACGCAGCACGTTTCCAGACTTCACCATCCATGTGTTGCGATTATGAACCGTACTGCATATTCGAATGCGCTTGCTCCGTTTCAATATAATGGTCGGCCGCCGGCACCATGGTGAGCAAGGCGCCGGGGCTGGCAGAGGCCAAGCAGCTGGAGGTCGCATGATTCCTGGTGCTACTTTCTGCAGGTGCGTCCCTCACCTTGCCTCCCCTATGTCTTGTCCCTCACCTTGCCTCCCTCCATCGTGTTCTTCCTCCAGGTCAGCAAGAGTCGCGGCTGAAGCAGACCAGCCCGTGGGGTCAAAAGGGCCGCGCTGCCGCAGGCAAGGTGGAGCAAGCCAAGGGCCTCAGTGTAGTGGCCCATGGCGGACAGAGAGTGCCGGAGGAGCACAGAAGGCAGGGACACGGAATTTGCGGAGGGGTGGTGGCTCAAGCTGTAGCTTGTAGATTTCCGTCCATGGCGGTGGTTGGGCAGCGGCTGGAGCTCGATGCGTGGTGGTCGTGCTTGATTCAGCAGCGGCTGCAGCTTGATTCGCCCCGTCAATGCTTCTCGTCTCTGATCCCTCTCTGAATTCTTTTTCACATCAAGCAGCAAAATCATTAAAACCGCAATCCACCTGTAGGTCAATGAGCGTGCAACTACAGCTCCCAATTCTCTTGCCGCCGCCGTGCACCATGCATGCTAGTGTTGCAGGAACGTCGGGGCTGATGGTCGAGAGAGCGACTGTAAGGAATCAGATGCTCGTAGCCTAAGAGGGGGAGGGGGTGAATTAGGCAAACTAAAAACCTTAACCTATGACTTCACTACTTTTACACAAAGATAAACTAGAACATACTATCTAGATGTGCAACTAGGGTTGTTCTAGTGTGAAACTCCCATCCCAAAACAAGGTTTGCAACCTATAGCCAATCCTAGCATGATACTACTCTAGGAAAGTAAAGGCAAGCAAAGATTGCAATAGAGTAAATGCGGAAACGTAAAGGGGATGAGAGGAAGCAAACTCTTGACACACGATTTATCCCGTGGTATCGGTTGGCACTAAGCCACCCCTAGTCCACGTTGTTGAAGCACTCACACAAGAGTATTGCTTTCCGGTCACCAAGTCTCTCCCAAGAGCACCACTTGACTCGCCACAAAGGCTAGCCACTTAGGCACTTGCCAAGCTCCCTTGGTCACCTTGATGCCGCCTCCACTAAGGAGCTTCTCCACCAAGTAAGGAGGGTCTCCACGTCCCCCGCACAAAGTGTCCTTGCCACTCCACACCAAGCCGGAGGGTCGATGACGATTGCCGGTGAGCCACTTAGGCCCCAAGGCTTCCGGCGAACCTTGTACACCTTGATTCACTCAAGAATCACCTCACAATATTGGCACAACCTTGCACTCACTCAGCTCTAAGCTAAGCCTAGCACTAAGCACATACACTAAGCATATGCAAGTCTATGGATGAGCAATTAAGTACTTGGATGGATTGGACATGATCTTCTAGGTGTCTTGCACTCTCCTGCACTTCCACACAATCCAGCAACATCAAATGGGTGAGTGGAGGGGGTATAAATATTCCAAGGCATCCAAAGAGCCGTTGGCTAACGACCACTGAAAAAGGTAGCGTCGGATGAACCGATGCTAAGATTTTCCAGGGTGTCGGTTCATCCGGTGCCCTCCACGTCACTTAGCCGTTGCAGCTCTGCTGACACAACTGTTCCGACACTATATACCGACGGTGCGTCGGTTCATCCGGTGCTGAAGACCTCGCGGCCAAAACGTCTCTGTATGCTGCTTCGTGACCGTCGGATAGACCGATGCTTCCACTTGACCAAGGCGTCGGTTCATCCGGTGCTGAAGAGACTGTCTTGGCGCGTCTCTGTCTTGATTCAAACTGAGCGTCGGATAGACCGACGGTGTCCTCTCTCAGACCATCGGATCATCCGGTGCTACTGTCTTCGCTGCTCCTCCTCTGCAATTCATCCGGCGCATCTAGAAACTGGACCGTCGGATCATCCGACAGTGTCATCTTCATTTTGCCTGCTGCGCAGTGTACCAAGTACACCGATGCTTGCACCGATGGTACCGTCAGTTCATCCGACGGTGTCAATTTCCTTCCTTTTCTTCCGCGGTTTTGACCCTTGAAAAATAGACTATCTTCTCAATTTGGCATGGGGTATTTTTGCATCCATGGGACCTAGAAATGTCTACAAGGACATGGTAAATAATATGGTTAGTCCCATTGATCTTGTTGTCATGAATCACCAAAATCAAACTCGAACTAATGGCATATGGGGCCATGTTCGATACAGCGACGGAGGGCAAGGGGATCCGCGTGTCATCTGCCGATGCTGAGGAGGCTAAAGGAGTAAAGGACTGAAGGAGGGAAGAGTTGCTATTGACAGATGCGTAGCGTAGGCCGATTTTCTTCCAGTTTAAACCGTAATCTACTCAGATACGTATGACGGATGAAAATTAGGGGCAGAAATGATCCTTGCTTTAATATTAGGTAGAGATTTTATTTACTTTCTATTTTTATCTTTTTTATTTCTTGTTTTTTTATATTTTTCTCTTGATGAATATTTGTTTTCTTTCAATGATTTTTTCCACCTGAGTGAATATTTGTTTGTTTCTTTCTCTATTTTTATTTTCTTTTCATTATTTTTTCCTCTTCGATAATTTAGTTGGTTTTATTTTTTCTTCCATGTGTTTTTCCCTATTCTTTACGATTTTTTCTTTTTCGTGTTGTTTTCTTTCATGTTATTTCATATATTCTTTTTTCTCTCCTTCTCTATTTTTCTGTTTTCCCTTTATTGATTATTTTTTCTATATTCATTTTATTTTCCCTTTCTTCTCTTTATTTATTTATTTATTTATTTATTTATTTATTTTCATCCCCTCATCTTTTTCATGTTTGTTATTTTTTCTATTCTTTATGATTTTTCTCTTTTACATATTTGTTCGTCTTGTGTAAATATCTGTTCTTCACAATAAGTTTGTTCTAGCTATAATAGGATTTTGTTCTAACAGTTGTTCTCATTTGTTTTGTCACTTTTTTTCATTTGTTCGAGATGACATACAAACTTGTTCCGGTTATAATAATAACTTGTTCTTGCTATAATAATATCTTGTTCGGGCTATAATAATAACTTGTTCTCTCTATAATAACAACTAGTTATGATTTGTTTTGACACTACATTTTTTTGTTTGAGATGACATACAAACTTGTTCTGGTTACAATAGGATCTTGTTTTTGACAGTTATTCTTATTTGTTCTGACACTTTATTTTCTTTAATTGAGATGACATACAAACTTGTTCTGACTATAATAATAACTTATTCTGACTATAATAATAACTTGTTTCGTTATAATAATAACTTGTTCTGATCCTTATTGTGATTTGTTCTGATATTATTTTTTTTGTTCGGGATGACATACAAACTTGTTCTAATAGTTATTCTCGTTTGTTCTGACACTTCATTTGTTTTGTTCTGGCGATAATAGAATATATAACCCTAATTAAAAAAATACAAATAAAAAAGTTTGTCAAAATATAGTCAAGTGGGATCTTGTTTCGAAGTTTTTATTGTCAGAAATTCAATGGTGCAATTAGAATTTAATTTTGACACTCGGTTTAACATTTATAGTTTTTTAAAGTTAAATAACTCTTTGCATGTAAGGATGACATCATTTTTTTTATCTTATTCGCATGCATGCTCTGGAAAGTCTAGTTGACCCGCACCATGTAATCATCTTGCTTTGGCACCCCCCGCATGCACGCGGACTCACCTCTGCATGTGCACGGATGGCGTGCCAGTTTGTCTTTTTGTCGCTGAAGCGACAGCTAGACGCATCCGCCTCCGCCGGCCGGAGATGTGGAGGCCGCATCTGCCCAAATCTAAATGTGCCAAACTCTTCTCCTTGATAGCCTTAAAAGGTTTTCAAGGTTGCTTTGCTTGCACACAATCATGGCACTTAGACCTTCTGACCATGGAAAAACTTAATTGATTATGAGTTTTTCCATGGTCAGAAGGTCTAAGTGCCATGATTGTGTGCAAGCAAAGCAATCTTGAAAACCTTTTAAGGCTATCGAGGAGAAGAGTCTCACACCTTTAGATTTAATCCATTCATGAACTCGTTTGAGATTTAGAGAAGGTTTTCTTCCTTTCCATCCTTCATATGGAGTTTTTACTCCTTTTGATGTAGGAAGTCTATTCCGTCCTCGGGCCACTGCCTCCGCCGCTGGGACCATCGGTGAGGGAGGGGGAGGAGGCACGCCACGCCCATCGCCGTCCGCCGTCGTGCCGGATCCGGCCTCCACGCACCGGATCTGGCATCCACACCATGGAGGAAGCGGAGCCGACCCCATCGCTTGTCGACACCGGGGAGGAAGGTGGCCGCCGCGCCGGATCTCGTACCGGCCACCGCTTCCTCTCCCCTGAATCTGCGCGATAGCGGTGGAGAGAAGGGGGACGGTTGGAGAGGAATCACCGTGGATCTTGAAAGAGTAGGGCCGCCGCGGCAAGGAGCTAGGACCGCCACCTCCGCGACCGGGAGGTCGGGCCGCCGCCTCCACGGCCGGGAGCTTGGGCCTCCGGTGGGGCGCGGAGGGGGGGTGGAGCGTAGGGGAGCGCCGGCGGGAGGGAGGAGCCGAGGGGCGGCGGCGTGCCTCGACGGGATCTGGGGGGCGAGCTGGGAGAGGGTGGGCTGCGGCGGTGGGTGATGGAAGAGTGAGAGGGGGGCCGGGGGTGGGGTGGGGGTGGCGAGCTAGGGTTGAGGGTCTTAAATAGCCAGCGGGGAAAATGGGCCGGTGGGGGGTAAATGGGCCGATGTGGGGAAATAGGCCGGTGGGGGGGGGGGGGGGGATGGGCCGGCGGGGGAAAATGGGCCGGCCCACTTTGGACAGACGCACGCATGCACCGGCTTTGCCGTGCGCCCTCGGCCATTGGCGCACGACAAAGAGTCTTTGCCGTGCACCAGGGTCCTCTTGCGCACGGCAAAGCCCTTTTCCATTTATATCTATTTACACCTCATAAATAGAGTTACTGTACTAAATTTATCAAATAGATCCGGAAAATTTTCATAAATTAGGATGAGACAATATAAGTTGTATATTGTCTACATAGAAAACTTTGAATCGCCACGCCACACACTTCTCCTAGCTCTAGCTTGTTTCCTCGCACGGTGGTTGATTGAAAGAGCAAAATTGTTAGCTCTTCAAGACCTGACATCTAACTTTAGTTGCTCGGTCAGATTGCAGCAGTTGGTTTATTGAATTAAGTGCATGCATATTTGTCTAGTTTGTGTACTGTATTTGTATGAACCAACCATCTCGCACTAAAGAACAAATATAGATCATTTATTCACTCACTCAGTTCTTCTCAGCCATGCATCAAAACCAGTGGAAGTATTTCAAGACATTTCTTTTGTTTCAGCACATTCATATAAAATGCCAAACTATGCATATATGGAGTGCAGTCTAAGCTGTTGAATGATGATCCAAATTATGTCAAGAGAGAATGCCGCCTACTTCTGACGGACCGGAGCGGAGGCTCGTCGCCGGAGGCTTGGGCCGGAGCGAAGCGGAGGCAGAAGTAGGCCCTATGGGTTGCGCCCCTTTTCTGGCCAGATCGCGACTGGGGGGTGGGGGGGGGGGCGAAGCCTCCCCGTGGTACGGTACGGGTCATATAACCCCGTAGGGTTTTCCATTGGAGATTGATTCTCTCGTCTTCTTGTAAGCCGCCGCCGTTGGCGTTTGTAACCGGACTCCGATCATAGTGAAGTTCTTGCTGGCTAGCGCCCGTGGTTTTTCCCTCTCGTGTTGGGAGGGTTTTCCACGTTAAATCTCGTGACTCTTGTGGTTTGATTTCCTTACTCTCGTCGATTACTTGTCATCGTTTTATAACAAGGTATTGTTGGGTTAGTCCCACATCAGAAATCGATAGTGGGGGAGCACAACATAAAGGTGGGGGCAGTCCTCACCCATCAGGCTAGTCTTTTGGGTTGAGTTAGGCTCAATTCTGTGATGTTGTGGACTCCGTTGGACCTAACACTACGGGAGACGGGGTCTTCCCCGGGTGCAAGATGCACTCGGGGAAGGACCAGTTGCACTCGGGGAAGCCTTCCCCGAGTGCAACTCTCGGGGAAGAGCTTCACGGGGAAGCCGCCTTCCCCGAGAGCCGGAAATCGCACACTCGGGGAAGGATTCACCGAGAGGCGTGAAAGCACTTGGGGAAGAGATTTTGTTTTTTTAAAAAAAAATCCCAAAAATCGGCACTGTGGCCCCCGCCCGGCACTGTGGCCCCCTTCGGCCCGCCGCCCGCCTCTGCGCCGTCCTCCGCCGTCGCCACCGCCGTAGATCCCGCCCCTCCGCCGCCGCCGCCCGCCTCTGCGTCGTTGCCATCGCCGTCGTAGGAGGTCGCCACCGCCCGCCTCTGCGCCGTCTCCGTCTCCGTGGCCGTCGCAGGTCGCCGTCGCGGTTGACCGGCGCCACCGCCTCGTGGCCTCGTACATCCCGCCACGCCCGGAGGAGGGAGGAGGCCGCCGACGCGCCCGGTGTAGGATTCCGCCGTCGGCCGCACCGGGAGGGAGTGGAGGCCGCTGTCGGGGAGGGAGTGGAGGAGGCCGCCGCTGTGCCCGGAGTAGGAGCCCGCCGTCGGCCGCACCGGGAGGGAGTGGAGGCCGCCATCGGGGAGGGAGTGGAGGAGGCCGCCGCTGCGCCTGGAGTAGGAGCCCGCCGTCGGCCGCACCGGGAGGGAGTGGAGGCCGCCGTCGGGGAGGGAGTGGAGGAGGCGGCCGCCACGCCCGGAGTAGGAGCCCGCCGTCGGTAGGGAGTGGAGGTCGCCGGGGAGAGTGGTGGTCGCCGGGGAGAGGGTGGAGGTCGCGCGGCGGCGGATCTGGGGAGAGGGGGTGGGGTGCGACGGCGGATCCGGGGAGAACGGGGCGGCGGCGGATCTGAGGAGGGGGTGGGGGTGCGGCGGCGCGGGGGGGGGGGGGGGCAGTGGCGCGGCGGATCTGAGGAGGTGGGTGCGGGGCGCGGGGGAGGGGGGTTTGTTCCTTTTATACGTCTAGGGTTTTCGTCACTGGGCTGGCCGGAATAAATGGGCCGGCCGAAATAAATGGGCCGGCAGGGGCCTTCCCCGAGTGCACTCTTCCCCGAGTGCCAGGCACACGGCACTCGGGGAATTAATTTTTTTTAGTTTTTTTTGCCTCATTTTTTTTGTGAAGCCATCCCACATTATTTGAAACTCCTTGCTCAAATTTGGGGTTATTTTGAATTTTTTTGGTATATTTCATTAGTTTTTTTCATTTTGTTGAATTTTTTAGCATACTTCAAATTTGAACTGCAGGTGCATGAAGTAATGAAATTTCTTAATTCAAAAAATGATATTCATTATATTTGGTGTATGTTGAGGCCGTATCTAGGAAGCCACATGAAATTTCGAACATCTTTTTGCCGTAACATGACGAACAACTAGCAGGAAAAGTGTTTGTAAATTATATAAAATCCAAACGAAGTCCGAAAATCATGAAACTTGTCTGGGTGTCATGTTATGGCATGTAGAGGCTGTATGCAAGAATTGAGAAGATTTCGAGTAAGTTGGGACGTCGGATGCCTCAAACC
Source organism: Cenchrus fungigraminus (assembly GCA_036936925.1). Lineage (NCBI taxonomy): Eukaryota > Viridiplantae > Streptophyta > Magnoliopsida > Poales > Poaceae > Cenchrus > Cenchrus fungigraminus. The sequence continues at coordinate 4,936,565 of CM072769.1, forward strand.
CAGACATCTTCACACATGATATCACACTTGATCATGATATCATGTGTGGAGATGTCTGGGTTTGAGGCATCCAACGTCCCAACTTGCTCGAAATCTTCTCAATTCTTGCATACAGCCTCTACATGCCATAACATGACACCCAGACAAGTTTCATGATTTTCGGACTTCGTTTGGATTTTATATAATTTACAAACACTTTTCCTGCTAGTTGTTCGTCATGTTACGGCAAAAAAATGTTCGAAATTTCATGTGGCTTCCTAGATACGGCCTCAACATACACCAAATATAATGAATATCATTTTTTGAATTAAGAAATTTCATTACTTCATGCACCTGCAGTTCAAATTTGAAGTATGCTAAAAAATTCAACAAAATGAAAAAAACTAATGAAATATACAAAAAAATTCAAAATAACCCCAAATTTGAGTAAGGAGTTTCAAATAATGTGGGATGGTTTCACAAAAAAAATGAGGCAAAAAAAAACTAAAAAAAAATAATTCCCCGAGTGCCTTGTCCGGCACTCGGGGAAGAGACCCTTCCCCGAGTGCTAGGATGAGGCACTCGGGGAAGAGGCTTGCTTCCCCGAGTGCTAGGGTGAGGCACTCGGGGAAGAGGTTGGCTTCCCCGAGTGCTAGAGAAAGGCACTCGGGGAAGAGTGTTTTTAAAATATCTCTATTTTCTCACATTATTTTTCGTTCGCGAGTGCCTCTCTTCCCCGAGTGTTGCACTCGGGGAAGAGGGCCTTCTCCGAGTGCCTCTCTTCCCCGAGTACCATGGACTCTTAGGCACTCGGGGAAGCCTCTCTTCCCCGAGTGCATTTCTTCCCCGAGTGCAACACTCGGGGAAGAGTTTCTTCCCCGAGTGCCCGATATTTGGCACTCGGGGAAGCCCGGAGCACTCGGGGAATTTCCATTCTCCCGTAGTGTAAGCATGTTGAAGCGCCGGCTCGTGGGTATAATTCCCGAGCCAGATTCCGCTGCAGTCTCTAACAAGTGGTATCAGAGTTGAAGGTCAGAAAAACTTGTGCAAACATCTCCAGATCACATGTTGACGGGGGAGCTCATGAATGTATCTGTTGGGTCCAATGAAAACGTAAACGGTAAACGGAGGCTAGTCGGTGACCCATCGTTTAGTGTTTAAACAGTCTTGACGGTTTTAAACGGTGTTTAAACGGGCTAAACGGTTTTGGTACTGTAGCAGGTAAAATGCATAAAGTACTAGTATGAATGACAATTTTGCACACCTTTTGTAGTGTAGATCAATTTTTCTTCCTTGATGTCCACTCTCATATCAATTTGAGCAATCAACAATGCATCGATCACACTAGAGACTAGGTACCAGTGTAAGAGCTATGTGCTAAGTCACTTCTACATAATAATGATTTTGTAGCCTAAGTGTACATGTAGGCTGTAGGTTGTAGCTAACTAAGTAACTGCTAAGTGCTAACTTGCTAAGTGCGAACAACATAACAGTATGTCAGTAACACTAAGAAGGATTAAATCATGAGCTTGAACAGAGGATGGGAGAGAAGATTTGACAAATGACGCTTGAAGCAATACCTGGAAGTCTTCAACAGGGGAGGAGGAAGCTGGAGCAGGGGAAGGAAGGAGGGGGCGCCGCCCGTGCGTCTGCTGACTCTGCTGTCCCCTGCGGCCGTGCGTCTGCTCCCACGCCGGGGAGAGAACGCCGATGCCGCCTCTGGATCCGCAGCCCACGGGGTCTTGCGCCGGCCACCGCCTCTAGATCCACCGTCCGCTGGTCTTGCGCCGCCGCTGCCGGGACCGGGTATTGCCTCTTGCGCCGCCGCCGGCGGGACCGGTGCCGCCGCTCCTGGACCTGATGCCGCGCGAAGAAGAGGCGTGCGGGGTGGCTTCGGTGCGGCACGGGGGGCGTGGTCAGGTGGACTGGGTGGACCGTGGACGGGTGGTGCACAGGGGGAGTGAAAACCCTAACTCTTAATGGGCCCATAAGGCCATAAACCAGACCATAAACGGGCTATTTCCTAAACGCCCCAATAAACTGTCTGAAAACCGTTTAAAACCGCCTAGAAACCGTTCCGTTCAGCCCGTTTTTTCCTGTTTTTGACCGTCTAAACGGGTCAACCGTTTACAAGTCTGACTAGGGCCTAAACTACGCGGTTATCCTACGTCTACCGTCTAGGCTGTTTAGGATAACACTGGTTGGGTCACGAAAAACCTTGTGACTGGAGAATTAAACTCTGAGCCTATAATAACCTTCCATGTTGTACACATGTGTTACCATGTGATGGAAGAGTTGGGCTCGATGTGTGACGGGGGAGATTGTTGGGTTAGTCCCACATCATAAATCGATAGTGGGGGAGCACAACATAAAGGTGGGGGCAGTCCTCACCCATCAGGCTAGTTTTTTGGGTTGAGTTAGGCTCAATTCCGTGATGTTGTGGACTCCGTTGGACCTAAGCATGTTGAAGCGCCGGCTCGTGGGTATAATTCCCGAGCCGGATTCCGCTGCACTCTCTAACAAGTGGTATCAGAGCTGAAGGTCGGAAAAAGTTGTGCAAACATCTCCAGATCACATGTTGACGGGGGAGCTCGTGAATGTCTCTGTTGGGTCACGAAAAACCTTGTGACTGGAGAATTAAACTCTGAGCCTATAATAACCTTCCATGTTATGCACATGTGTTACCATGTGATGGAAGAGTTGGGCTCGATGTGTGACGGGCGAGATTGTTGGGTTAGTCCCACATCAAAAATCGATAGTGGGGGAGCACAACATAAAGGTGGGGCAGTCCTCACCCATCAGGCTAGTCTTTTGGGTTGAGTTAGACTCAATTCCTTGATGTTGTGAACTCCGTTGGATCTAAGCATGTTGAAGCGCCGGCTCGTGGGTATAATTCCCGAGTCGGATTCCGCTGCACTCTCTAACATAAGCGATTGGCGAGCATGGAGCATATGCACGTATGTTGATCAAACTGGAAGGTGTACGTACAGCTACTATATCGGTATATGTAGCCGGTTGCTGAACCAATCTGATGTGCCATATATACATATCGGCAGGTTTTAGATTTCTGCATTCTACTAATAGGTAACCTAAAGCTTTCAGAGAGATCAGTCTCTTGCCCAAGAAATCAACTCCAAATTTGACAGAACGTTTGCTTGAAAATGGTGAATGCCCAGCTAGGCAGTCATTTCTCTCTCATCTTGGACATGTAAGCAAATCCTTATTCTTCTAGTGATGACATAAGAACATTATGAACTTGCCCTTTACATCTTTTATCCTGTATATATTGCAACTCTGGAGAGGCGATCTTGAAGGGAAATTCTACTTCTTCATAAACCAATTCACTTTATCAAATGCCTGATAGTACTTGAAACTGTTTTTATCTGATATATGTGATAGCGCAGCAGGTATACATTACTTAAGGATTCTGAACAGAGCGGCTGCACATCCCACTCAACTACTCAAGTCAAGTGCAGTACAATTAACTTGTACATTTATGAATTATGAATCTTCAAGCACCACATAATAACAGTCTCACTCTGGATCCTCTATCATACATATCAATGAAAGATATCGCACAACCATATCTCTTTTCAGGATCATGGCCATTAAATTGAAAGGAATGAATTCTGCAAATATATGTTTTGTTGTTGAGGAGCATATATTGCCCTTGAACACATTGTATGTATGAATATATCGATTGTTTTTTAGTCTTAGCTTCTTCTTGTGACCTCTCTGCCTATATAGGCGAAAGTTGGTAGAAAAGGGAAGATATGTAGTGTGTTATATATAGGAGACACATATAGTCCAAGGCCAATGTTGTCGTATCATTTCAGTTGGTAGAAGAGAATTTTGCGCTGAGAGGAAGTGGTAGTGAAAAAAGTTATGTAGTGATTACAATGAAGATGCAGTGCATTGTCATTAGGAATAGGAGAGGTCAGGAAGATCAGGGTCTCCACTAATCCAATAATCAGTACATTTGTTGTCCGGGTAAGAGAATACCTTCGGCGGCGTTCTTCTTGTCCATTTGGATTTCTGCACTGCCGCAGTCGACAATGTCCTATAAGCTATCGGCTTGTCACAAGTCTCCAAGCTCTTGGATCAGGTAGACAGAGAACGACAGAGGCTCCCGGATCAGGCTGCTGTAGGCATGGTGCCCTGGGATGAAAGCTCGGAAAACATCCACATGAGTGCTCGAGCTGTGCGAAGCGGGTGAGTGGATAACAAAGTTGAGTCCCCTAGCCCAGGTTCGGCACGACCTGCTTACCCACCCACCAGTCTTCGGGCAGGTCAAGCTCGGCTTCAAGGTCAAGCTCGGCTTCACATAGGATATCATGATATGAGCCCTTGACGAATCTCATGATTTTCAAATTTTGTTTGCATTTTATATAATTAAAAAACATTGCAACCGCATGTGGATTTTCATGATGCGCGAACAAAATGTTCAAAATTTCATCCAATTTCATGGATAAGGTCTTAAAAATGATTAAATTACATGAATATCATTTTTCAACAAACTTTACTCTATTACGTTATGCATTTGCTGTTCACATAAAAATTCTTTATGTGACACATAATTGTTAAAAATAGTAAATTTATCGAGACATGTATAAAATTGAAATATAGAGTACAAAATAATGTTTTTGTAGTAGAGAAATAAAAAGAAGTACAAAAATCAATTTTTTAAAAAATACTTTGCCGTGCGCCGTAGGTAAACGCATGACACAGGGATATGTTTGTCGTGCGCCGGAGAGAAGCGCACGGCAAAGGGAATGTCTTTGCCGTGTACCTCCGAACAACGCACGGCAAAGGCTAACGGCCGTTTACTGGGGGGGGGGAATTAGTTTGCCGTGCGCCAGAAAATAAAACGCACGGCAAAGATTCTTTGCCGTGTGCTGGCACAAACACACGGCAAAATGAGTTCTTTGCCGTGCGCTCGAAATAAAGCGCACGGCAAAGAGCGGTTTTCCTGTGGTGATGGAGAAGAAGAATGAAGCTTATTCTTCTATTTTTTTTCTTTTGTTTTAAAATTTTCTTTCTTGTGTTTCTGGATTTCTCATTGTTGGGGATTTGAGTCTAAGACCCCTTTGTAACATTTATCTGTGTACATTCACCATGTGGATATAGAAGGCCAGATTTTAATCCTTGATCTAAGAAAAATTTGTAGGCAGTTCTTGAATGAAAATACTTTGTTGTGAACTAGTTAACTTGAAACGGCTTTTATTCTCTGATAGTGTAGATATACGTTTGCTAACGATTCCATACCATCAAGCACCACATAACAGTCACATTCTAAGGTCCTCTACCTTATATACTTATCATTTATCAATGAAAGATATCAAAATAAGTCACCTCTTTTCAAGGCTGAAGGTTCACTGCTAGAGAAAGACTTATTTGTACCGGTCCGTAACCCCCCTTTAGTACCGGTTTCCAAACCGGTACTAGTGGGGACATTAGTACCGGCTGGTATTCAGAGCCGGTACTAATGTGCTCTCCCCCGCGACGTGGCATGGGACACATTAGTACCGGTTCTTGATACCAACAGGTACTAATTTTATTTTTCTTTTTTCTTTTTCTTGATTGTTTTCTGGTTTATTAATTCTATCGTATTTGATTGATTTACTTATACTAATCCTAATGCCTGATATGCTATAATATATATTCGTGTGCCATATAAAATATTTGAGATAATACTATACATGCATACGTATATATGTATTAGTATAATATCTAATATTATACTAGTACATATATTCATATGCATGTATTATCTCAAATCCGGTAGTTGATCCAATGCAAGAACATATATAATATTGTGCATACAGAAATACAAAAAATATATATTAGTGTATATAATACATTGCATCAAAGGTTAGCAAGGTTTAATATTAGTTTTTTTGCTCCCTGATGATTGGTCCTTTGCAGAGCTTTTTCCTCTCTTGCTCCCCTGCTTAGTCGACTCTGCTTGTTCCGTCGACTTCCCAGTTGCTTTTGCAGTGGACTTCCCCGATGTTTCTTCCGTGGACTTCCCCGTTACAATAACAGATGATAAGCCTGAATAGAAATCTCCACCTAGCGTAATCACCTCATCTAGAAGAAATCCGCATAGTTGTTCTTGAATTATCCGGATTCTTTCCGACTCGAGAAGCCCCTCCTTGATGTCATCAATCTACAAAAGAATATGAACAAAGAATATGAACTAGTACAAAAAAGAACATGGACAAATAAGAACTACATGCATGTGTCGTTTAGTTTAGTGGACGCACCTTGTCTTCAAAGTTGGCACCTCTTGCGAGGTTTGAAAAGGTATGCATGAACTCGCATACATAGTATCCGCACAGATTGGTACCTGAAGGTTGTGTCAAGCACTGCACATGTGCGAAAATAAGGTTATGAAATATGCTTAATTATATTGGAAGACTTGAGATATGCAGACTAGCAGAATACACATACAGGGAAATCATAGTGGAAATAAAAGTTCTCTTTGTATCTTCCCGGGTGCTCTACACAGAGGCGAGTCCATGCAAGTTTGATCATATCTACGACATCTTGGTATGCGCTTTTGTCTGATGTTGCCCTCAAAGAGTCGAAGATGAAGACCTTGCTTAGAGACGGACAGAATGCAAAAAGAATCCAGTGGAAGCTGTGCATACGTGTAGAAGTATTAGTTTCTTGAAATATATAAGCAATGTCATTTGAAAAAGATAAAATAGATGAGATACACGTTGCTCACCCGAAGTTGTATGGCAGAAGTATGATACCCTTCTTATGGTGTTTTTCTAAATACAAATATATATAGTCCAATGTGGTCAGCTCTCATTTTCTGACACAAGTCTGATTTATCATTAGTGGATCCATGAAGCCGACGTCCATTATTCCTCTCCTCCTGCACTGCTGCATCTCAAAGCTGCATGATTGAAATTAAATTCAAATTAAACACAAGTTAAGATAAGGTAGAATGGCTAGATCATTGTTTTCGATACTTACAGAGTCCAGCAAGCGATGAGTCCTGAGTCAATTGCATCTTGATTGAATAAGTACCAAAATTGGTCAAATTCCACACCAAAAGTTTCTCGGCCACGGAAATAATGTTGATCATCTATGGTAATTTCCACATAGGTTACACCGCTGGCTGACGCAGCCATGTACCAATCGTGTAGTTCATGCATTCTCGTTGGAAGAAACGGCACCAACTGCGGCCACACAAGAGGTTTACCCCACTCATACTTCGGTCTATTTGCCCCTTCATGCTTTGGGATTGGTTCGTCCCCTCGGATTTGACCAGGAGTCAGACCTGAATCCTTATTGAATACGAGCATATGCTGCTCAAGCGTAGAAAGCACCTTGATGGGGAATACAAATAACATTTACATCCACATATAAATAACATTTAAATCTACATCCAAATTGAATTCTAAATCAAATTCTAAATATCATTTACATCCAAATATAAATAACATTTAAATCTACATCCAAATCCAAATTGAAATCTATATCTAATTTCTAAATCTAAATTTATATTTCTAAATCTAAATTTATATTTCTAAATCTAAATTTATTTTTCTAAATCTAAATCTAAATCTAAATTTTTAAATCTAAATCTATATTTATAAATAACATATAATTATAAATTAAATCTAAATCTAATTTCAATCTATAAATATATCTAAATCTAATTAAAAAAATGAAAGGGCTGACGTCAGCCACCATCAGGATGATGTCAGCCCCCAAATTTCGGGTGCGCGGCGGTGACACACCGCGCGACGTCTGGCGTACCGGTGGCGCGCGCGGGACGAGACGGGGACGAGGACGTGGATCGGCGGCGCGGGCGGGGACGCGACGCCGCTGCGGAGACGGCGCGCCGGATCCTCGAGACGGCACGGGCAGGGATGAGGACGGCGACGGCGCGTGGAGGGCAGCAGTCGGGATGAGGACGGCGATGGCGGCGATCGACGAAGAAGGGCGGCCGCCGGGGCAACAGCGGCGCACGCGGGCCGGGATACAGCGGCGTCGGAGTCGGGGACAGGGGCCGGCGTCGCGACGAGGGAGACGGCGGCGGCGTGGAGGACGGCGTCGACGTTAGGGCGCGGCGGACCGGTGGTCGGTGGCGAGGGAGATGAGGGGTGGCGGCGCCGGCGGAAATCGACAATGTGCAGGGGAATTGGGGCGCGACAAAATTGGCTAAGTGAAATTGGCTAAGTGTGTGTTGGGGAAGAAGGGGGCGCCTTATACCTCTAGCACCGGTACTAATGTGGACATTAGTACCGGGACTTGTTGAGGCCCGGTACTAATGTCAACATTAGTACCGGTGCTAGTTGAGCACCGGTACTAATGTGGTTTTTCATTTGCCGCCAAATGGAGAAGCACATTAGTACCGGTGCTAGTTTAGCACCGGTACTAATGTGGTTTTCATTTTGTTGCCTACTATTTTACCTTTTATTTTTCGTTTTTATTTTCTATATTGTAGTTTATTTATGATAAATCATATACAACGCATAAAATGGTGGAACAAGTTTAGTTAATTTTCTTTACATAGATACTATGACATTCTAAATTTAACAATCAAAATTAAAATTTTCTTATCAATAAGCTACTAATATCTTCTAAATTGTCTTTTTTTGTTCTTGACTTTAACAAACGGAAATAATTTTATTTTTTTCATACAAAATCTTTCTGAAATAGTACATCCAGTGTAATTAATATAAAAATCATAATTTAGTCTTGCTCATGTATGTTTTTACGTAAATTTATTATTTAATATCCGATAATGCTAAAAAAAGTGAAATAATTGAAAGTTTTGTTAATAAAGTAGCAAAATACTAGTTCATTAAAATATTACAATACTTTGGTACATGATCACAAATTAATATAACATATTATACATCATCATCTAATGCAACATTAACAATCTTGCTCTTCACGAATGTCCCTTGGTTGTGATCACGACGTAGGTATGGAGTGTCCTCTTCGGCTAACAGGATGCTTGGGTCAATCTTTACTGAAAATGGAGGAAGACCATCGAATTGATCATAATCTTCTGAAATGTCAGTCTTGTCCTCAACTCCAACAACTTTTCTTTTTCCCGGTAGAACTATGTGACGCTTTGGCTCATTATTAACAACATCCTTATCATCACACTTCTTTATTATTGGTGGTTTGCTCGACATGTCTTTCACATAGAAAACTTGAGTCACATCATTCGCTAGGACGAACGGTTCATCTTTGTATCCAATCTTGTTGAGATCCACTATTGTCATCCCAAATTTGTCTGTCGTTATACCTCTTGTAGGGTTTTTAACCCACTGACACTTAAAAGGAGGGATTTTTAAAGGTCTGTAGTCCAATTCCCATATCTCTTCAATGACACCATAGTATGTTTGTATATTTCCTTCGTTGTCTATTGCATCTATACGGACACCCCAGTTTTGGTTTGTGCTCTTTTGGTCTTGGGCTCTCGTGTAGAATGTGTATCCGTTTATCTCGTATCCTTGGAACGTAAGTACTGAGATAGATGGACTTCTAGCCAACCATTGCAGTTGCTCTCTAATAGTGTTATCACTCATAAGTTTTCTCCGCAACCATGATGCAAAGTTATCATTGTGATGACGTGTAATCCAGGCCTCTGACTTCCCTTTGTTTGAGGCCCGTACAATGGACTTGTGCTCCTCCCTGTATGGAGCCACTAGGGATGATTGTTGCAGGACAAATGAATGTGTTGTACGAAATAACGTTTCATCCATATCCATCCGAGTTTTCTTCCCTAGTGTGCCCTTGCCCTTGAGTCTCCCCTCATGGCGTGATACAGGGAGTCCAATCGGAGCAAGCTCATCAATAAAGTCGACACAAAACTCAACCACCTCCTCTGTAGCATATCCCTTTGCGATGCTTCCTTCGGGACGAGCACGATTACGGACATACTTCTTGTAACTAGACATCAACCGCTCAAAAGGGAACATGTTGTGTAAATACAAAGGCCCGAGGATAAAAATCTCTTCAACTAGTGTCAGTGTTTTGGCCACTGAGCCTACCAAGGGGGTACCCGAGGTAGTAGATTGTGCGGTGGAGGATCGTCAGACCTGGAACTCGAAGGTATGCGCGAGGACACAGGACACAGATTTATACAGGTTCGGGCCGCCGGAGTAGCAGACCCTACGTCCTGTTTGGAGTATCATGTATGGCGCCCTGCGCTTGGGTGTTCCCTGGAGGGGTTGGGGGATCCAGGTGTTGCCCTATCCTCCTAGGTACCCGGCCCTCCTTTATATAGTCCAGGGGGCGGGTTCCTAGTCGGTAACAAGATAGGAGTCCTAGTAGGATTACATGGTACGAGTCCTAGTAGGATTACAAGGATTTATGGTATGAGTTCATATTCTTCCATGTATAGGTACCCAGGGGTATATGGTCGACAACTAGGTGCACTAGAAGGTGGGTCATGATAGTAAAGAAAGAGGGTGGAAAGATCATCTCAAAGCTGACGAGGCATTGCACGACATCTTTCTGCAACTGCACTAGATTCTTTGGATGGATTGCCTTCTGAGAGATCTGGTTGAGGAATGAACAAACCTTGACGACTGCCAATCTCACATTCTCTGGTAGAATACCCCTTAGTGCAACAGGCAGCAATTATGTCATCAACACGTGGCAGTCATGAGCCTTCAGATTTATGAATTTTTTCTCTTTGTAATTTATTATTCGTTGTATATTTGAGGAGTAGCCTGTTGGGACCTTGATACTGTTCAAACAATCAAATATCATCTTCTTCTCTTCCTTGCTGAGGGTGTAACTAGCAGGGGCCAACCAATTTCCCTTATCTCTCTTTTCGGGATGCAGGCTTTTTCACTGTTTCATAAATTTAAGATCCCGACGAGCTTCAACTATATCTTTTGGCTTTCCGTATACACCTAGGTGGCCAAGAAAGTTCACGCAAAAATTCTTCATCACATGCATCACATCAATTGCATTGCGAACCTCAAGGATTTCCCAATAAGGAAGCTCCCAAAATATCGACATCTTCTTCCACATGGGTGCACGTCCATCCTTGTCGTTTGGAACATATTTGGCACCAGAAGCCTTCCCAAACACTACCTTCAAATCTTTCGCCATAGAAAATACAAGTTTACCAGCACGGTGCACTGGCTTCTTACGTTTTTCTCCAACACCTTCAAAATGCTTTTTTTCTTCTTCTCTTAACGGGTGCTTAGGAGGAAGAAATCGACGATGGCCCAAATACACAATCTTTTTACTGTGTTTTAGATACACACTACAAGTATCATCTAAACAGTGCGTGTATGCTCGGTATCCCTTGTTTGTTTGTCCTGATAGATTACCAAGGGCCGGCCAATCATTGATGGTGACAAACAGCAACGCTCGTAGATTGAAGGTCTCCTGTTTGTCCTCATCCCACACAGGTACACCTTCTTTCTTCCATAACGTTTTAAGATCATCAACCAACGGTCTCAGATAAACATCGATGTCATTGCCTGGCTGCTTTGGGCCTTGGATGATTATTGGCATCATGATGAACTTTTTTTTCATGCACAACCATGGCGGAAGGTTAAATATGTATAAGGTCACAGGCCAAGTGCTATGACCGCTACTGAACTCACCGAATGGATTGAATCCATCCGTACTTAAACCAAACCAAATGTTCCTTGCGTATTTTGCAAATTCAGGGAATTCTCTATCAATTAGTCTCCACTGCGACCCATCAGCGGGATGTCTGATCTTGTCATCTGCTTTACGATCTTCTTTGTGCCAATGCATCAACTTTACATTAGCCTTGCACCTGAATAAACGCTTCAGCCGTGGTATCACTGGAAAGTACCACATTACCTTAGCAGGAATTTTCTTCTTCTTATTCTGCTTCTCCCCCTCAACATCGTAAGGGTCATCTCGTGGGATCTTATAATGCTGCGTTCCGCACACAGGACAAGCCTCCAATTTCTCATATTCTTTTCCTCGGTAAAGGATACAGTCATTAGGGCACGTATGTATCTTTTGAACCTCCAAACCCAGAGGACAAACGACCTTTTTAGCTTCGTACGTTGACTCTGGCAATTCGTTCTCCTCTGGAAGCATGTCCTTTACGATCATCATTAACTCATCGAAGCCCTAGTCAGAAACTCCATGTTTAGCCTTCCATTGCAGCATTTCCAATGTGCTACCCAACTTCTTGTGCCCCTCTTTGCAATTTGGGTACAATGGTTTCTTGTGATCTTCTAACATACGGTCAAACGTCTTTGCCTCCTTCACCTTTTCGCAATCTTCCTTATGCTCTCGCAACACCTGACCTAGACATCAAGCGGCTCATCTTCTCCTTGTTCAGGCTCTCCCTCAATTATTGCAACATCATCCTCACCCATTGGATCATCTCCCATTGCAAAGGCACCTTCTTGAGTCCAATCAGGAATATTGTCGTCTTCTTCTTCGTCATCTTCCATTATAACCACTCTCTCCCCATGCTTTGTCCAAAAAAAAATAGTTTGGCATGAATCCTCATTTGTATAGGTGATCGTGAAGAGTCTTTGTTGTTGAGAAATCCTTCAAATTCCTGCACTTTCTGCATGGACAAATAATGAAACCAGACGGGGACTTGTTCGATTCTGCTACTTCTAGAAATCCACGAAGTCCATTAAAGAATTCATTGGATATTCTCTTGTCGGTGTACATCCATTGCGGGTCCATCTACAAATAAAGAATATATAACCGAACAAAATATATTATTATCATGTAACAAGTTCAAGATTATATGTGTTACACTAATTCATAGTGTTCAAATCCATATTCCACATGAAATATAAACAAGATTATAGTGAGGTGACTCTTTTTCTAAGTAAGAAAGTATTATTGTAATGAGGAAACTATTTTTCTAATGAGTACGTACTAGTGTTTAAATGAAGGCAAGTGATTATGTTAAATAAATCCAATGTGTTCAAATCCATATTCCACATGAAATATAAACTTTTTACTAATTTTCTAATGAGCAAACAACTTTTCTAATGAAGAAAACTATTTTTCTATTGAGGAAACTATTTTTCTAACTAAGAAATAACTATTGTAATGAGAAAACCATTTTTGACTCAGTACTAGTGTTTAAATAATGAATGGAAGACTATGTTACACAAATTCAAACTACTTAAATTCATATTTCACATCAAGTATAAACTTCTTCCTAATTTTCTAGTGAGAAAAAACCATTTTGATGGTATTGAAGAAAACTTTTTTCTAATAAAGAAACTATTTTTTCCTAAGAAAATGTTTTTCTTAGGAGAAAAACATTTTTCTAATGAGAAAACATTTTTTATAATGAGAAAAATATATTTCAATTTAAATTATTATTGTTATAAGCAAACTATTTTTTTGACTAATAAACTATTTCTCTAATTCTAATATTAATATTCTAGTGTTTCTCTTAGTAAGTACATCTAAAACATTTAATATATTTATTTCTACAAAAAATAATGCAAAAAAATAAATTTGTATCATCATATAGAACATCTCATCCAACTAACACGACACATCCATTTCAATCAATTCTATTAGAACATACTCCTATTTCAAAGTGCTAAAATCCCTATTCTTAGTTCATTTTAAAGTGCTAAAATACTCTTATTTCAACCAATGAAACTCAAACAAAATAAGCATGAATCAAGGGAGGATGAAGTAACTAACCTCTAGACCACTTGAACGAGTGAAGTCGTCGAGAAATGGTCGCAAATCCGGCAAAAGCTCCTCTAAGGCGCCATGAAGAAGAAGGAGCTCGAAGTGGAGAAAGAAGGGAGAGGCTCGGGCTGGAGGAGGAAGAAGCTGGGATATAGCCGTTGGACATTAGTATCGGGCCGTATTACGAGCCGGTACTAATGTAGCCACATTAGTACCAGCTCTTAATACGGGCCGGTACTAATGTTCCGCGCCCACATTAGTACCGACCTGTATTGGGCACCGGTACTAATGTGGGGCATTAGTACCGGTGCTCAATACGGGCCGGTACTAATGTTTGTCACGGGATGACTCCGTCTGCCTCCTTTTTGGCACGAGACATTAGTACTGGTTCTCTGTAACACTAGTACCGGTGGGAAAAAAACCGGTACTAATGTTATTTTTGCCCTGGGACGAAAGTCTCTTTTCCTAGTAGTGGTTAAAGCCATTAATACATTCACCATGTGGATATTGAAGGGCATGAACTCTGGAAAAAAAATTACTCCATTAATGCATCCGCCTACACGAACCCTAAAAATTATTCCTAGAAATGGATTTTTAGGTGCGGGTGACGCCATCACCCGTACCTGGAAATGTGTTTCCAGGTGCGGGTCTTTTATTCATTCCTAAAAATTGCTATTTCTAAAAGCGACAGCTAGGAGCGGGTTTCGCGCCCGCACCTGAAAATGCGATTTCGTCTGCTTCTTGAGAGAATTCTGCTGAGAGGAAGTGGCAGAAGAAACTATGCACAAATCGGGCTTACATGAAGACGCAGTGTATTAATCCCTGATCTATGCCATCTCGTGCACATGGGTGTCGTCGGCATTGCTACCGACTTTTGTGCGCATAGGGTAGAGAAGATCATGGATGACCCGTGGCCTGCTGCCTGATGCTAATGCTTGCTGCTTTGCACCGCGTGGAAGGCCACTGCGTCTAGCACACTAATTATAAAGCTAGTGCTTGGTCAGCCGCGAAATTCGACTAAGCCTGACAATGAAACCACCAACTGACTTGTTGCACTCCCTACGTCAATACACATGGCATAAGGCTGCATAGCTGCATTGAGCAGCTAATTGTCATAACCAGTAAAATTATTATCCTAGCTCTGAGAGGGACAACATTTGTGCTGCTATTACACAAGACAGGAATATTAGCCATGAAGCACCAAATAACACATCCATTCACTCACACTCTCATACATATTTATACTAAAAAAATAAAGGATTTCGTTCTCTACCAGCCTACCCTGAGAAAACAACAAGATGCAATACCATTTTATTAAGCCATGAATACGGCCGTTGAACTGCATGAGTGCTGAAGATCTTTGGTACGATACAGAAGATATGGCAGATCATGCATATGTGGGGTTAATGAAAAACAAGGCTAAGTAGCATCACACCACTATATTAAATTCTTTGATCTGAAGAAAATCTTATAAATGGCACACATTTTCTAGTAGCTCAAAAAACTACGTTTAGCTGGTAGAATGAGACAGGAATGGCAGAGAAGCTAACATCAGTTGGATAGCCAAAAGCTCGATACTGCATGTTGTGACTTGAGAGTAGGAGACATCAGGAATAACATTACCTGCAGCTAGCTGGCATGTTTAGTTCCTCAAAATTTTGGCGCCAAAATTTTTGGGTCCCTTTCGGGGTCTATTAGAGGTAATAAACATAGACTAATTATAAAACTAATTACACGAATGGACGGGAAATTTCGAGACGAATTCATTAAGTCTAATTAATCCGTCATTAGAGATTGTTTACTGTAGCATGACATTGTCTAATCATGACATAATTAGGCTCGTTAGATTCGTCTCGAAAATTAAGGTAGGGGTTGTGGAATGGATTTTGTCGTTAATCCACATTTAATACTCCTAAATAACATCCGAAATTTGATGTGACGGGAAGTTGGTGAAAATTTGGGCAACTAAATATTGGGTCAAATGAACAGAATTGTGCCTTCCTTCTCCTAGGCTGAAATTTTAGACATGTACCGTCGGTGTCGAAGAGATTGAGAGGTTGTGTTTGCACCTGGTTCGCAAAATCTTCACCCCAAATTAAACATGCACGTGTGTGTGCGCTAAACCTATCCAATTGAGTTCTTAAGGTCTCAAGCTTATAACAGTTTCTTGGTTTAGCATATGTCAAGCTTGGAACAGCCATTGCTGGTTTTTTTTCTTTTGTATGAGAATCATTGCGGAAAGGAAAAAACATATCATCTATGTATGCATACGTGTTGTAAGATCCACTCTTTTATTACCACGTGATTTTATATTGCTACAGTACAAATGAAATTTGCTGTGCCACTGATGATGAACTAAAAAAATGCGTGGGTGTCGTGGTACCATTTCTGTGAGATATGTACCTTATATCTGTCATATATTTGTAGTCTTATTAGCTTCTTCTTGTGACCTCTTCGTGTATATAATACAGTCCGTAGAATGAAATTAGATTATATATAGTGTGATGTGATAGACATTGCCCTAGACCAGCACATCATTTCAGTTTGTGGAAGAGAATTTGCTGAGAGCATAATAGACAGTGGTGGTGAAAGAAAAACTATGTATACACAAGTTGATTGCAATGAAGATATATGTGTACGTAGTGCATTATCATTAAGAATAGGAGAGGTCAGGACGACCGGGAGCTCCCTTGAGGTTCTCAGAAGTACTCTTCTCATGGCACCAGAAAACCATCGTAGCCGTCGCTCTCCTGATTCTGGTTGATCGTCGCACTGCTGCCGTCGACAATGTGCTACCAGCGTGCAGATCACCGTTTCTTGCGCTTCAACATCGTACGTAACTTAGCAGCTTATCACAAGTCTCCACATCTCCGGCACCACATCGATCACAGGAACTGGAAGAGGGATAGCTGTAGCTTTAACGTTTAATTTGCTGCAGGCACAGTGCCCTGCGATGCTAGAATTAAGAACATTTCCCTTACTGTGGTACGGGCAGAGAAATGGCTGATGAATTTGATATCCCGTGGGCTTGTTTTGCATTTGACCACCTTTTCAGGTATTTCATCTTTAAATCACACTCTTATAAATGACACACTTTCTTAGCCGTTTTTACTATATGTGCCTCTCATCGATCTGTAGTCTTCTTCCTGTGACATGCTCCAATAACCTTGTAAGCCTTCTTCCTGTGCCTAGCCCCTACCAAAACTCAATAGTCACTTAGTCAGAAAACGTGAACCCTATACGGAACATTTGTTGTGTACACCTCTTATTAGTATTGACCTACTATATCTCTGAAGTTGGGTGGACACCACACCCAAGTGCAGATCCTCTACCGTGGAGTGGCACTGGCGGCGTTGTTGCCGGGTGGCGCACCGGCGGGGAGCGGCAGACGGGGCACGTCGGGTGCAGCCGCAGCCTGCGGTCGACGCAGCGCCAGGGTTTGCAATTTCGAACCGGTCGCTCGAACCGCCGACCCTCGGTATCGGTATACCGAGCGGTACAGCCGGTATGCCGCCAAATACCGCACAAATTCAAAAACTCAAACCAAATCACCTATACAGTCGGTTTGGCTCGGTATACCGAACGGTACGAGTGATATACCGGTCGGTACGAGCGGATTTCCGGTGTAATTGGCTATTTTACCAGCACTTTTTTCGCAGCTCACCGGGGTGGAATAAATGTAAATTTTGACATGACCTATGCACATATTAATGTAAAAGACCACACCAAAGCATAGAAAATAATAGTGTATACAAATACCAGTCTTAAACTCATAATAGTGCATACAAACGTCATACACATAGAAATACCATAGTCACACACATAAATAATAATTCAAAGGCGTTGAATGAATGGGAAGACCCCCATTTGGGACGCCATCTCGTACTCAGCGGTGGACATCACATTCAAACCTCGTATTCTAAGCAGCTCGGCGGTGGACATCACTAAATAACAAATTCACCAAGGGGAGGAGGTGGCTTACCGGCCGATTAACGGAGCCTACCGCGGCTAGCCGCCCGCCTACCGCGGCTTGACGCCCGAACCGGTCGGCTGGCCGCCGCGCGCCGCGGTCCAGTGGTAGATCCGCGGCCGGCGCGGCTAGCCGAGCCTACCGCGCGGTTCGGGAGGGCCGACGGGCGGCTTGCCGGCGCCGGCGGCCGGTGCGGCCAGTGAGTGTGCGGGGAGCTGCGGAGGAGGTGAGGAGCTGCGAGATTTTGATTTTGTGACGCTGGTTGAACTGGGGAGGAGGTGAGGAGAGGTAAGAAGTAGATATTTTTCACCATGGGCCATTGTGGGCTTTAGTGGGCCGGCCAGATTTTTTCTTTTTCATTTTTCGCTGATGTTGTAATGCTCGAAAAAAATAGCAAATGAAGTAATTTTTGAAAAAATTTGACACCATTGAATTCTATAAATCTTGAAGTATTTTTAAATATTTTTATTTAATTTTTTGATTTTTCGAATTCAAATCCAAAAAATTTGAAATCCGGCCGGTTCCTACCGGACCGAACCGGTACCGGCCCGCACCGGTTCGGCCGTTTTTCGCGGTAAGCCGGCCGGTTTGCCGCGAGATTGCGAACCCTGCGCAGCGCTGGTGGAAGGCGTGGGCGCACGGATCGGAGGCAGCACGCGTAGCACGTCTCCGCTGGCGTACTAGCCCAGGCTCACCGCGCAGCACGCCTCCGTGGCGGATGGAGGGTTGTTAATTCTGGGAGAAAAAAAAATCAGACCACTCCGGTAAACACGGAAGTCCGGGAATTCCGGAATTTTTAATTTTATTTTTAGTTCTTATTTTTCTATTAAGAACATTTAAAAATTGATTTCGGCCGGGAAAAGAAATTTCTGACCCCTGCGAGAAAACCGAAATTCCGGGAATGTCACAGAAATTCCCGGCCGAAATTTTTATCCCTGGCCCAGCAGTTTCCTCGTCGGTGTCGACGTATAGATCACCTTGGGCAGCGCCTTGAGCGCGGCGTCTCGAGCCCGGCCTCGGCGTCCGCCACGCGGCCCACGAAGAAGCCGACGTCGGCAACCGTGCGGTGGCGGCGGTCCCTCCGGCGTGGTGCCGACGCCAGGGCGGCGCGGCGGGAGCACGCGCGGAGCAGGACGGCGACGATGGTGACCACGGCCAGGAGGCTGAGGACGGCGAAGGCGGCCTCCGGCTCCACCATCATCGAGGGCGAGAATGAGCTGGAGCTTCGTTGCGTGTATGCGAGTGTGTGGTGTGACGTTTGAGGCGACGAGCTGACGCCGAGCAGTGGTTGCTTGTGTGGATGGGGTAGTCTTTAGCCTGGGCCCTCCTCCTCGGGCATGCCCTGCCGACGCTGATAGCACCGCGGCGAGGACAGTGATGTGGTGAAGTGAAAGTGACGCAGAATCTGTGACTCCCATGACTGGTCGTCGGTCGATCCTGCTCAACTCTCAAGCTTATTTTTGTTCACATATTTTTTTTGTTCTCTCTTCTAACAAATTTGCACAACAAAGCTTTTTTTTGTTCATACGAGTTTTTGGGTTTATATAGCAATTAAGGTTCAAAATTCATCCTTGTAAACAATGTTTTTTTACAGACATCTTCTCAGAAATGAAAACATATGTAAACGATGCGGCGAGTTTGACAGTACGTACTATGTGGTGTGGCATTTATACACGATGTACGATCCACTTTTTCATTATTTTTAGAGATATTTCAGTATTTCATCATGAAATAGTGACTAAGAAAAATAACTATGTGTCATCTAATTAGTGCTAATGAACTATTTTCATTAACCACCAATGGTTGACGCTATGATTCCTCGTTGTTGATGTAATTTATTGCCGGCGGCCAATGTTGTTGGCGAATATGACTATCATTTGTGAAAATCTAAATTTGAGAACCCGTAAGTTTTATGATAATAAGTTCTTAAATTATTGAACGATTCTCATCTATGTCCATATGGTCAATATTATAAAATTGCATTTTTAATTGGATCCCTAAACTATTTAAGCGAGTAGTGATGAAAACGGACGGGTTAAATCCCGCCCCGCCCCGACCCGTCTTCCACATTTTACCCGGCCGTTTTCGCATTCTCAGAAAAATCCGGAAACGGGGCGGTGTGCGGGACGGGGTTGTTCGGGAGCGGGACGGAAACGGGAAAGCCTCCACCCCGCCCGTATTATCGGGATCCCGTATGCGACCGGAAATATCCCGTATTTGACCCGCGTAATTGTAACTCGGAAAAAGCCCAACACGCAACACATGTCCCTATCACCCGAAGGCCCAACCCAGCAGCCATACCACACCACTCACCTTATCCTCTCAGACGCACGCCCGCCGCCGCCAGTCGATCCAGGCGAGGCGCACCGCGCAGCGCGCACGGCCGCACCACCGCACTCCGCCTCCACCACCTCGCATCGCTGCCGCCAGGCGCACGCCCGCAGCCCCGCACCACGCATCGCCGCCGCCTGCCGAATCGCACACCCCGCACCACCGAGGCAAACAACCGGAGCTCTGTACCCGGACATGGCGCACCGGCGGCAGAGGTAGGCAGCTCGCGGGTCTCTCCCCTATCGTCGTCACTTGGACTCGGCGCCGAGGCAGGCCACCAACAAGTCACTTGGACTCGGCGCCGAGGCAGGCCATCAGCAAAGTCTTCAGGAGTACAGGTGCGCAGCCTCGCGTCTTTGGCCGTAGCTGAGGACATGAACATATATCATAAAAATGTAGGATGAGGACATGGAAAGTGATCCGGACCAGATGAACGAAGAGGATCAGCTGTGAAGACTTGTTGATGCCACGATGAATTGTTGATTCGTGGAGTCACTGTTAAACTTAATATCTTCATGTGTTGTGGTTGTTATCAGTATGTCAGTCTGTGGACTTTTCACTTGTGATTGCTATCAGTTTGTGGACTTGTAGTTGTCTCTTGTCACTTTGTCAGATTATGCCGTCGCAACTAAGTCAGTTTGTGGACTTGTGGTCATCACTTATCAGTTTGCGTCTTTGTGTGATACTAAACACTAGTGCTTTGATAGGGGCACTGATGTGTGCTATCCCGACTTAAGTTCCCCGTTCCCACCCGTTTTCGTTTATTTTCTGCCCGCATTGGTTCGTTTCCGCACACCCGCTTACCCCGATCCCGCTCCCGTTCCTAATTGTTTCCGACCCGGCCCCGTTTCAGGTGATAAAATGCGGGAGCGGAAATGGGAAAGGGTTTACCCCGCCCGTTTCCGTCCGCTTTCATTGCTATAAGCGAGTCATCTAAGTCCAAAACAGTCATGCCACTGAGCTGACTTCGCATTAGTGACTACTGCCGCGGCCCATATTGTTAGCAAATATGACTATCCATTGTGAAAATCTAAATTTTCAAAATATACCTATCAAAATAGAACAGAAGGCGTACTTTTTTTTATGCCCGGCTAGAAAAAGTGCCACTTGGAATGGTGAAGTTTTCTATGCTGCTTAATTCCGAAATGGTGACTTTTGTGTTGTGAGTGTCGCTTACCAATTTACGCGTTAGGTACTCTGCTATATATTGGGGCTGTCCATCCGAACGACACTTTTTGAGTACTATTAGCGCGCACGCTCTCTATCTATATATATTATCGTCGTTACAATTCTTTTTGTTGTTGCCATTAATGTCATGACCAATATATAAAACCCCAAGTTCTATAGTAGCGTGGCGACATGTAATTGTAAACACACACACACATCCAAAGGGACACTATAGCTAACTAGAGGGTAAAGTGGTTCAATGAGGTTGGAAAGTGTCTGTTGTGAGAGTGAAGATATATAGAACATGCATAGATCTAGCTAGGAGGTAGAGATGAACGAGCTAGAATGTTATAATAATAAGAAGAAAATACTCTACACGAGCTTGGAAATAGGCCTAGGTAGCGTCTGGAACTGCTGCTTCTCCTCGTTCTGGTAAGCACGCCTTGAGCGCGGCGTCGTCGAGCCCGGCCTCGGCGCCTGTCACGCCGCCCACGAAGAAGCGGTGTCGACCGTGCGGCGGCGGTCCCTCCGGCGCGGTGGTGCCGACGCCAACGCGGCACGGCAGGAGCACGCGCGGAGCAGGACGGCGATGGTGATGACCACGCCGAGCTTTTTTTTTCATTTCTCTCTTCTAATAATTTGCACAACAAAGCTTTTGGGTTTAGCACAGTGAAGTTCGAAAAGTCATCGCTGTAAAACAATGTTTTCTTTTACAAACATCATCATCTTGGAAAAGGAAACAAAATCTGCACAAAGATGTGTTTGACAGTACGTATGCATATATACACTCTTTTCCATTACTCCTTTGACAGAGATATTTTACCATGACACAAGACCAAGAAAAATAACTCTACATATCATCTAATTAATGCGAACAAATTATTTTCATTAACCCTTTCATGGTTGACGTGATGATTCCTCGTTGTTAATGCAGTTTTTTGTCGCGACCCACATTGTTGGCGAATATGACTATCATTTGTGCAAATCTGAATCTTAGAAAGAGTAAATTTCATGATCGGGTCCTTAAGCTATTGAATAATTGTCATCTACATCCCTAATCCCTATACTAAATTGCATTTTGGATCTCCAAATTATTTAAGTGGATCATGTAGGTCCAAAATAACCACGCCACTGAGTTGAATATGCATTGGTGACTACTACCGCTGCCCACATTGTTAGCAAATATGATTATCATTTGTAAAAAATCTGAATTTTAGAAATATGCATATCAAAAGAGAATGGAAGGAGCACTATATATTTTTTTGTTATTCATGCCTAAAAAAAGTACCACTTGAAATGATGAAATTTTCTATGTGTAGCGAACATGACCTCATATGTCATTTGTTCAAATTTGATTTTGGTGATTAATGACAACATGATCAATGGAACTAACCATATTGTTTAGCATGTCTTTGTAGACACTTCTAGGTCCCAAGGATGCAAAAATACCACATGCCAAAATGAGAAGATAGTATATTTTTCAAGGGTCAAAATCGTGGAAGAAGAAAAGAAATGTTACCGTCGGATGAACCGACGGCACCTTGGAAACAACCGTCGGTGCAATGGCCGGATGAAGTGGTACACTGCGTGAAGACTCGAATCAACATGATGACCACCGAATGAACCGACGATGGATATTCTAGTTGCACCGGATGATTGCCAGTGAAGAAGCATCTGAGTTAGTAGCACCGGATGAACCGACTGTGTAGCAGCGGTTCATCCGGCGGCCGTATGTTTGCTAACAGAGACGTTCTGGAGTAAAACTCTTAAGCACCGGATGAATCGATGGTCACGAGGATATAAGCAACGGTTCATCCGACGACACCAAAGAAGCTAACAGTAAGGTTTTGGGAAGAAATCCTTCAGCACCGGATGAACCGACGGTAGGAGAAGGAAGCCGTCGGTGCAAGCGTCAGAGAAATTGTGTCAGAGGATCTCAACGGATATGTGATGTGGAGGGGCACCGGATGAACCGCTGCCCTGGAATTCTATAGCATCGGTTCATCCGGTGGTATATTTTCCTGCAGCTTTTAGCCAACGACGAGTTTGATGCCTTGGGCTATTTATACCCCCTCCACTCGCCCATTTGGAGTTGCTGGAGTGTGTGGAAGTGCAGAGGAGTTCAAGACTCATAGAAGATCATATCCAAGCCATCCAAGTGCTAAATTGCTCATCCATAGACTTGCACATGCTTTGTGTGTGTGCTTAGTACTAGGCTTAGCTTAGGGCTGAGTGAGTGCAAGGTGTGCCTAGCTTGTGAGGTGATTCTCGAGTGGATCAAGTTGTACAAGGTGCGTCGGAAGCCTTGGAGACTAGGTGGCTCTCCGGCAAACGTCTTCGACCCTCCGGATTGGTGTGGAGTGGTGAGGATACTTTGTGCGGGGGACGTGGAGACCCCCTTCCCTTGGTGGAGAAGCTCCTTAGTGGAGGCAGCATCAAGGTGACCAAGGGAGCTTGGCGAGTGCCTTCGTGGCGAGCCTTTGTGGCAAGTCAAGCGGTGCTCTTGGAAGAGACTTGGTGACCGGGAAGCAATACTCTTGTGTGGAGTGCTTCAACAACGTGGACTATGGGTGGCTTAGTGCCTACCGATACCACGGGATAAATCGCGTGTCAAGAGTTTGCTTCCTCTCATCCCCCTTTACGTTTCCGTATTACTCTCTTGCAATCCTTGCTTGCCTTTACTTTCCTAGAGTAGTATCTTGCTAGGATTGGCTATAGGTTGCAAAACTTGTTTTGGGATGGGAGTTTCACACTAGAACAACCTTAGTTGCACATCTAGATAGTATGTTCTAGTTTATGTTTTATGCAAAATAGTGAAAGCCATAGGTTAAGTTTTTAAGTTGCCTAATTCACCCCCTCCCCCTCTTAGGCTACGAGCATCCGATTCCTTACAAGTGGTATCAGAGCCGGGACTCACTTCCTTCACAAGGATACGCCAATTCGATTGGCAATTTGTGAAAACCAGCTCATTGGATCGGTTAGGCTTCACCGCCTAGTGAGTTGCTCTTTAGAGGATGAAAGGGGTGGATACCATAGGTTTGGCTCCACATTTCGATGGCACGGATTACTCTCATTAGAAGGTCCTCATGGAAGCTTATTTACAAGCTAAGGATCTTGATGTTTGGAGGGTCACCAATGAGGGTGTTAGAAATAGTACTAGGAAGGAGAAGCAATTTGATGTTATTGCAAAGAGTATCATTTTATCCTCTCTAGATGTAGGTGTTTTCAATAGAGTTTTTACTAGTGAAAATGCTCATGTGCTATGGAATACCGTCAAGGAACCAAATGAACGCTACGGTTGTCTCCTTCAGGAATTCAATAGCTTTAAGCAACTTGAGAATGAAAATGCTGAATCTATGTACTCACGCCTAAATGTTCTTGTCAATGAGATTAATGCTCTAGGTGTGAAGGACATCACGGACATGAACATGAACCGCAAAATCCTTCAAAGTCTCTGGAAGCCCGATTATGACTTGGTGAAAGTTATCATCTATGAGAAGAAGCTTGAAGAGTTGAAGCCTTCTCAAATCTTGAGCAAGATCATGGCACATGAATTTCAAATCATGCCCAAGTCCAAGAAAGCTTCCAAGGATGAGCTCAAGACCAAGGAAGATCCAAAAGTTGAGCCCAAGCCAACACCCCAAGAGCTATCTTCTCCAACCGCAAGTCATGCTCTTTCAAGCCAACAAGAGAAGAAGTTGAGAAGGATGGCGATTCATGGAAGCTCAAGTGATGATGATGGTGATGACGAAGAAGGATCCTCAAGTGATGAAGAGGTCGAGTCGATGGTTGGCATGTACGTGAAGAAGATCTTCAAGTATGTGAAGAAAGTCAACATGTACGGCTACAACATCCACTTGAGAGAAGGGCATCATCATCAACACATCAAGTTCACCAAGATCAAGCGCAAGAACAAGGTGGTCAAGGAGAGGAAACCGAAGCAAGAAGCACTCACCGCCATCGGTGAATGGATAAGTGGTGGAGAATCAAGTTCTTGTAGCTCAAGCGATGAATCAAGCAAGAACTTCACCACCCGCGTCATGTAAGGTTCCCTATCATCATCACACATGTGCCTTATGGCCCAAGGTATGGAAAGCAATGTGAGTGATGATGAATCCGACACCACCTCAATTGATGAACTTGTTGAGCTAGTAAATGAGCAAAAAAAAAATCCTTGAAAAACAAGCTAATGAAATAGAAGAACTTAATGCTCTCAATGATCTTAGTGCTACCCTTGCTACAAATTATGAACATTTGTTGTGCAAATTTAAATTGCTTAGCGAGGAGTATGAAGAGCTAAAATCTAAGGAAGAGAGCATTGAGATTAAAACTAATGATTTCTTTGAGCTCAATGAATCATCTATCCCTTGTGCAATTCCTATATCCCAGGTAGATGCTTCAACTTCTTGCATTGATTTAATTGACGAATCTTGCTCACCATCTTGCAATGAGAATGTCGTGATTTTAAGCATGAAGAATGATGAGCTCAAGCAAGAAGTGAAATGGCTCCGAGAGAGGTTGGTTAGCTTGATGGGCAAGGGCAAGAACAATGAGGAACAAGTAGAAGCCTCTCAAGACATGAAGGGCAACGTCCAACCTTCTCAAGATAACCGTGATGACATGGTAAAGAAGCTTGAGAAGGGATCCACCGTGACTTGCTACAAGTGTCATGAAGAAGGGCACAAGTTCTACAAATGCCCTCAATTCGTCAAGAAGATGGACAAGGGTGAGAAGAAGAAGATGAACACCACCATCAAGAGCTCTCTCATCTACACCAAGCCCAACCGCAAGAACAAGACCAAGAGCAACTCCTATGTCATCATGAAGAAGGCTAATGGCAAGGTGGTTGCACACAAGGTTGGAAAGATAAAGGAGTGGGGTTGGAACCAGCCCATTTGGGTGCCCAAGGAAGTCATCACCAACATGAAGGGGCCTCAAATGGTTTAGGTTCCTAAGGCCACGTGAAGGCCATAAGTTTGGGGACTTGGGAGGCTTGGCACAAGGAATATGAGAAGATTCTAGTCTAGAAGCCAAGCTTGCAAGATTAGACATACGTTGCCCAAGCTCCCCGGTTAAGGTAATGGAAACTAGAACTCATCTCATGTATCATTGTAGCTCCATTGCCTTGTTTAGGTTGCATTTGTTGCTATGCCTAGTTGTTTACATATGGTAGGTTGCTTGTGTCATGTGCTAACCCATGAGCAACCTACATGGTTTGATTAGTGTGTAGGAAAGCTACACTTGTTTCTTTCATGATGCATGTTTTCACATATATCTCTTTGCATCATGAGCAAGCTATAGGGTTAGCTTCCCTTTTGTTGTCATAAACAATGTGCATACATTTGGTTGGTGATTCAAACACTAACTGCACACATTTAGGGGGAGTTCATCTTATGGTTTGTTTATGGGACTAACATCATTTCAAGCTTATCTTGTGTAGTCCCTTGGTGACGCGTTCCGGTGCGGTACTTCATTCTAAGAGAATGTTATTTCACTCTAAATATGATCTAACATGTAACACCCTAAAATTCCATCACTAAAATACTTTAAGCAATATAGTGTTTTTAGGTTTAGTCTTAAGGACTTAATTAAATTTGCTAATTAATTTGAGCTCTAAGGTATTTAAACTTAATTTAAATAATTTAGAATCAACAAGTGCATGTGCATCATCTTTTGGCCCTGCATGGTGTTTATGTTTGATGGTGTGAAGTTTTAAAAGTTTTTAAAATTTGTTTGAAAGTTTGAAAGGTTTTGGAAAAGTGTTTGAATTTTTGAAAGGGTTTTAAAAGGAAAAGATTTGAAAAAAAAGAAAAAAAATCCAAACCCCTCTCCCTTTCAGCCCAACCCCGCCTGCGGCCCACCTTCCCTCCACCGGCCTTCTCTCCCTTCCGGCCCAGCGCCACTCCCCGCGGCCCATCTTCCTTCTCCCCCTCTCTCACTCACTGATGCGCCGGGCCCGCAAGTCAGCCGCATCCCCTTCCTCCGCCCCCTCCTCTGCTTTGCTCTGCTTCGCCCCGCCGCGGTTGCCTTAAAGCCGCCGGCCGTTACGGTGATGATTTCACCCCCTCCTTCAAATCCCCGCCATTAAGGCATAGTGGAGCACCAGAGTCGCCTTTCCCCCATCATTCCCGCTTCCGTTTCCCCTAATCAAGCCCTCTTCATTGCTTGAAAGCCGCCGTCGCCCTCATGGCCATTGAAGGCCATTTCCCTGGCCGGCGATCCTTCTTCCCTCCCCTCCCTTCTATAAGAGTCACGCTGGAGCCCGTGCACCACTCTTCGGCTCATTCGAGCTCCTGCACTCACACCCCTCGCCCACAAGTGCCGTCGCTGTCGAGTTCCGGCCGCCGTGCCATTACCGGCCACTCGGAGCTTCTCATCGTCGGTAGAGCGTCCCTGATCTTCTCTCCCTCCCTCTTCTTCGCGCTCAACGCTCACCCGAGCTTTCTTTTGTACCAGGGCGCCCCTCCCGTCGCCGACCGAGCCACACCAGGAGCTCCGCCGCCCGTCTTCTTCCCGGCGGAGCCGCCACCGTCGATCTCCCCACCACCGCTTCCTCGACGCCTTCTTTTTCTCCTGAAGTTCAGCAGCAAGGTGAGGAAGGCCGTCTCCTCTTTAACCCATGCATCCGTGCCTCTTACCGCTGCTTCGTGCTCGCCGGAGAGGCCACGCCGCCCCCTTCCGATGAGAGTCACCATGGCCCGCTCGAACCACCTCCCTAAGCCCCTAGGTTGCTTCCCCATGACCTCAACTCTATGTAGTGCCTTCCCGCGTCCCAAACCGAGCCTCCTAGCTCGATTCCGAGCAAAGTTCGGCGAGTTTCGCCGCCGGCTCCGCCGCGCGTCGCCGGAGCGCCGCTGTTCTGCCGCCACGCGACGCTCGCGTTTCACCGTGGCCGCCCGATCCAGGATCGACGGTCCAGATCTCATCCCCGCCCAGGTCAAACCGGCTGCATAACGGTCAACCCAGGCCGGCCGCCGTTGTTTTGCGATAAAGCCCCTGAACTCTTTAATATCACAGATATACCCTTCCACCATCAAAGATCCTTACATCCAGGTCCTAGTTTTCTCGATTTAGCCCCTGTCTTTTTAGGTTTTTCTGTTCCGCAGTCCATCCTTTATCTTTTGCATGTTAGTCCTTCTGTTTTTATGTATAATTATGTTTTGGGTCCCTGGTTTCTTTCAAATAAGCCCCTGAGAACCTAATTTTCTTGCAGAAAAACCCTTGCAACTTGTTTTAATCATATCTTTCACGTTTTAACTCCGTTTTTCGCGTATAATATATCAAAATGATCGTATCAGTGCATAGAACCTTTTTATCAGTGTGTTATTAGCGTATAACTATGTTTTGTGTACTGTTTTATTTATTTATTGTATGCTTATGTTTGTACGTAGATCTCGTGCCTATTTCAACTGAGCAACCTCTCGGAGAAGATCAAGAGGAACCTTTCTTTGAGGAAGAAGATTCCTAGTTTGTAGAGGAAGGCAAGTGGACTTCCCCATCTGCATTTTCCTCTTTGTCCTAAATAACTGCATATTAAATAATATTTACTTTTATTTGTTGCTATGCATAAATTGATGGGAAAATCACCTTTTTAAGGATATGACTAGAATTCTACCCCTATCACCTTGAACAACCCTTTTAATAAATGTTTTGGGTAGGAATTCTTAGTTGCTTAACTTGGGATGGTTGAAATAAGTTTTCATAAATGTTGATCATGGTAACTTTGGTAATTTTGGTGAACTTTGGTAAATTTGCAAGAACACTATGATTTAATTGGAACATGGAGAACCACCCAAGAAAATAGTGCAACCATAGTGGCATATGGCTCTACCCTTAGCCATTAATTAGGCGTGTGAATTATCTGACAACCTCTCCCGAAAGGGGCACAGGGGGCCGGAGTTGTAGGGGTATAGCCCGGTTCTTTTGGGGTAGCAGCCTTTGCTAAGGTGCTGACCACTAGGGAGGGTTATGGTCCGCTCCGCTGTTGTAACTGTCGTAGGTAGTTGGTCTTTTGCATTGCCTTTGTAAAGGCTTCGTAGTGGACTCTAGCCACTCACCTCGGAAGTGTTTAAGGGTCTAGCTAACCCGGGCAACATGGGGAACACGAGCTGTGGGTAAAGTGTACGACCTCTGCAGAGTGAAAACTGATCGATCAGCCGTGCTCACGGTTAAGAGCGGCTGGGACCCTCACATGATAATTAAACTTGAAAGATGAATTTAAATCGTGGTTTCATGTGGTTTTGGGATAATATTTCAAATGCTTAATTTTGGGGTTGGTATAAACTTACACTTAGTAAATAGACTTGCTAATAAAACTTGACTAACATTAAAATGCTAACCGCTATAAACCCCTAGCCTATCCTTGACAGCCTTGCATACTTTCCCCCACTTGCTGAGCTCCAACCATAAGTGTGCTCACCCTTTCTTACCGCTGTTCAGAGGAGAACAATGGTGAAGAATACTTCGAGGAGTTCTGAGGCATGCGATCCCCCAGTCATGTGCCTGTGGAAGCTGAAGACGAAGTTGTTCGTCTAGTTACCATTTGTTCGCTTATTGGACCTTCAAGTCCACCGTCTGAGTGTAATAAAGAGATAATGTAATGGTTTAACTCTTGTATGTTTTGATTACTGTTTATGATACTACACTCTTTTGTCTACCATATGTGTGTAACTTGATCCTGGCGCACATATGAGATGCATTTGATTTCTCTTCGGAAATCAGGTGTGACATAACATCTCTAAGAGAGTGAATATAGCAATGTGAGCTTCATGCTATTGAGTCATGACCTTGCGAGCTTATGTCTCTATATAAGTTCAAAGGCAATGAACTCATACATTCCTAATCCTTGTGGTACCCCAAGTGTCTTCTTTGCAAGCTTCTTTCAAAGTGGTGTCATCTCCAAGTGATATCATTTTCAAGTGGCTTATCTCAATGTGGTGCCAACAAGGTAGAGAGGAACAATCCCCGGAGGTATGCAATGCTCAAAATCTACAAGTGGTAATGTTGCAAGAACTCTCTTGTATTATCTCTTGTCTTTTAAGCTACCTTCTTGCATGATATGCTCTAAGCTTCCTTATCTTACAAGTGTTTGTAGTTGTGCACTTGATTTTTACACTATCAATTTGTGCACACACTTAAGGGGAGCTTAGTTTGTATCATGCTAGTCTCATGAGCTTGTGATCCACCTTAGTTATTCGCACATGTGGTATCTTCATTGATATCATACATATGGATCATGGTTCATGCGACTTCCTCCCTTGCATTTAACATTTCTCTTTGAGCTATGATTGCTAGGACTTGCTAAAATTCCTTTGGAGACTCTTTTGTTATAGACACTTTTTGGAGATTTTATTCCAAAGGGGGAGAATTTGGAGGCAAAGCAAGCCAATGTTTTCAAAGGGGGAAGTAGCAAGCTATATGTGAAGAGAAGATCATGAAAGAGGGAGAAGTTGGTTGATGGTAAGCATCCAAGCAAGTGTAAGTGGTTCAATTTTATCAATTTTTGCAAATTTATGTTCGCTTTGATTGTGTTGTCATAAATCACCAAAAAGGGGGAGATTGTAGTGAACATGGCCTCATATGCCATTTGTTCAAGTTTGATTTTGGTGATTAATGACAACATGATCAATGGAACTAACCATATTGTTTAGCATGTCTTTGTAGACACTTCTAGGTCCCAAGGATGCAAAAATACCACATGCCAAAATGAGGAGATAGTATATTTTTCAAGGGTCAAAACTGTGGAAGAAGAAGAAAAGAAATGCTACCGTCGAATGAACCGACGGCACCTTGGAAACAACCGTCGGTGCACTAATCAACCCCATGTGAGTAGATTTAATACATCAACTCCAATGCAATCTCAATTAGCTGCTAGGAATGAATTTGCTCAATTTAAAGAAGAAGTAGCTAGTATGATGAAAAATAAGCTCGGCAATGAATTTGGTAATTCTAAACTCTATCAAAAACCTTATAGAGCCGAGTTTGATTATGTGAATTTTCCCCCTGGTTGGCATGTGCCTGATTTTATTAAATTTAGTGGTGATGATAACCGCACAACCTGGGAACATATTAGTCAATAAACTGCTCAACTAGGTGAAGCTGGTACTTATAATTCTTTGAAAGTACGTTTGTTTTTTCTTGTCTTTGACGGGTACCGCTTTTGCTTGGTTTTCTTCATTAGCTCCTAACTGTATTGATTCTTGGGATCAATTAGAGCAAAAGTTTCATGATCACTTCTTTAGTGGAAGCTATCAATTAAAATTAACAGATTTAACATCGGTTAGGCAAGGTAAAGATGAGTCAGTCTCTGATTACCTTAAACGCTTTAAAGAAGTTAAAAACTGTTATTTTAATCTTGGACTTTCTGATTCTGACCTTGCTGACCTTGCTGCTAAAGGTTTAAGATCTACTGTTAGAGAAAGGTTAGAAGGTGTAGAATTTTATTCTCTTGCTACTGTTCTTGTAAGAGGTATGGCACAGGAACTAAAACTAAATAAAGAAAAAGAGAACTATAAACCTCGTCGGTCTAACATGCATTTGGTTGAATATGATTTTGATAGCTCGAACGACGAGGGTGAGGTTTATGTTGCTGAATTTGTGTGGTCTTCAAAGGGTAAACCTAGTTCTTGTGCATCACTTAAGCCGGCTACTAAAGGTCGGCAAGAAGAATTGAAATTTACTTTTGATGTTTCTAAGTGTCATCGCATTTTTGATGAATTACTTAAACTTGGAAATATTAAGATTTCTCATACCATGCCTCCACTTGATGACATTAAATGACGTGCATATTGCAAATTTCATAACTCTTATTCTCATGCTACTAACGATTGTAATGTGTTTCGTCGTCAGATTCAATCAGCCATAAACGAAGGTCGTTTGATGCTTCATGAGATGCAAGTGGACAAGCAGCCTTTTCCTATCAATACCATGGATCTGCAGCAACCTAAAGTGTTGATTCGGCCGCACCAAGTTGAAGCAGCTAAAGGCAAGAACGTGGTAGTCGGGGAAGCTAAGCCCGACTTGAGGGGAAAAGAGTTGGTGGGAGAAGTTTCATGTGAAAAGACCCCTGATGGCAAAGAGACATTCAAGATTACTATCAAAGCTTCTGGACATGGGGGGCAAGGATCGTCCACATCATCTGGTCAAACAACTGAGCCTGCTCAGCCCAGGGTGGTTAGACCGGCATCCTAGGGTGGTCAGACCGCCCCTGCTCACGGCCGTCCGAGGATGCTTGTTCCGAAGCGGCCAGAGATTGGAAAATGGAAGCTTAATGTTACCAAGAATCAGGGGAGTGTTCCAAAGCCAAAGGTCACAGACATGTTATTTGACAAGTACTCCAAGCAAAAGGCCGTTACAAGTGATCGGCCATTAAAAAAAAGGATGAGATCACCTCCGCATCAAGAGAGGCTGTTGTCGCCTCTAAGAGCAACTACAAGATTCAGAGGTGAATCATCGCAGCAAGGGCGACACATTACTCCACAATGGGCGCCTTCGAGTTCAAATCAACCTCGCCCGGTCTACAACGACAATGGAGTGATGTGGGTGCCTTATCAGCAGTCCTTCCATCCTAGATGGGGAGGTCCAAGAAGACCAGCACTGGACCGGATTTCATGACCTACACAAGATCGTTGGGCTCCACGTTGGACAGGACAACATCAGCAGGTCAACACGGTCAGACTGCCCCTACACGCGGTCAGACCGCCCTGCCCAGGAAAAATGTCCAATCTCCTCCACGACAAGTGTACAAGCCCAAGATTAGAGAGGAAGAGGTTCAGGAGATGGATATTGATCCAGAGAGGACTACTGGCCAAGGCATCATACAGATTGGAACAATGGATGTTCCTATTAAAAAAGTGGCAAAAGACCTGTTATGCTAAACAATCAGGTTGTGACACCTACTCAGAAGGGATATGCTGCTACTAATGACCATGAGGCCAGTGGAAGTGGTTCCAACTCCAATTACTTCTTGCCAAGGTGGTGTCCTCCTGGTTTGACCCATACCCAAAGGAGAAAGCTTCAAAGACTGAGGTTGCGGGAGAAGAAGGAAAAGGAGATGGAGGCAAAAAGAGATGAGATGTTCAACAACTATAGACCCATGGTGCCACAAGGGAAGGAGTGGAGAGCAAAAGCCATATCATAGACCGAGGCGGTCAAATCGCCAGAGGGCGCGGTCAGACCGCATGAGGTGGTTCAGCTGCCAGCAGGGGCGGTCAGACCGGCTAACCAGGCGGTCAAACCGGCCCCCACAGTCAGACCGACCCTGGAGGCGGTCAGATCGGGTTCCCCAGAAATGCCACCCGGTTTTACTTCTTCGACTTCCATGGTTTGCAGTAATGAGTTGTCGTTGGTGCCTGCATTAGAAGGCGACGAGCAACTTGTTGATTACAGTTCTTCTCCAGAGCGCATGAACCTTGATATTAATGTGGTTCATTTAATTGTGGATGGCTCTGCACCTTCGGAGGAGGATTTCGCTCATCTTGACTTTGGGCCAAAGGATGTTGTATTCCAGAAGCCTAAAGACACTGATAATCATCTGAAGGCTTTGTACATGAGGGGTCACATCTATGGGAAGCCTATCTCTCGGATGCTGGTGGATGGAGGTGCGATCGTCAACCTAATGCCGTATTCTCTGTTCAAGAAGCTTGGAGGTTCAGATGCGGAGCTGATCAAGACCAACATGACCGTCAGCGATGTGGGAGGAGACGAGCCGATAGGTGCCAAGGGCGTTATCTCCATGGAGCTCACCATTGGAAGCAAGATGCTAGCTACGGCCTTCTTCGTCGCTGAGACACAAGGTAACTTTAGCTTAATCCTTGGTCGTGATTGGATTCATGCAAATAGATGTGTGCCTTCTACCTTGCATCAAGTTTTAATACAATGGATAGGTGATGAGGTAGAAGTTGTGCATGGAGATAACTCTGCTTGTGTAGCTGTAGCTGATAGTCATTCTACAAATGTGCATGATGATGTAAAATGTCTATCTGGCTTAGATTTAACTGATTACGAATTTGTAAGTTGTTCTAAGGATGGTTTCATCCCTGCTGTCATAAAGCCGATCGAAAATCAGCTAAACCACTTCATGTGAATCAATGAGTTCAACTAAAGAGTGGTTGCAGCAAAGGATTGATCACTATCGGGCGCATAAGAACGATATGTGTGAAGCCATTGATGATTTAAATGATTTGGGGAAATTAGGACAAGGGTTTACGTCGGCTGATTCTCTTGAGGAGGTAGACATTGGTAATGGCACTGTACCTAGGCCGACATTTGTAAACAAGAGTCTTGATCCTGTCTTTAATCAGAGTTAATAAAGTTATTAAAGGAGTATGTCGACTGCTTTGCATGGAATTACACTGAAATGCCTGGTTTAAGTCGTGATTTGGTTGAACATAATTTACCTATTAAACCTGGTTTTAAGCCTTATAAGCAACCTCGTAGGAATTTTAATCCTGATATATATGACCGAGTGAAAGAAGAAATCAATCAGTTGCTTGTTGCTAATTTCATTAGGCCTTGTCGATATGCTGATTGGATCTCTAATATTGTGCCTGTTGAGAAAAAAGGAGCAAAAAAGTTTCGTGTTTGCATAGATTTTAGAGATCTTAATAAAGCTACTCCTAAA
The DNA here is from genome assembly GCA_036936925.1 of Cenchrus fungigraminus. NCBI lineage: Eukaryota > Viridiplantae > Streptophyta > Magnoliopsida > Poales > Poaceae > Cenchrus > Cenchrus fungigraminus. Next base: position 4,971,292 of record CM072769.1, read on the forward strand.
GATGAATATCCTATGCCTATAGCCGACTTTCTTGTTAATTCTGCATCTAGACATAAGATTCTTAGTTTTCTTGATGGTAATGCTGGTTACAATGAAATCTTCATGGCCGAAGAGGATATTTCCAAAACAACTTTCATATGTCCAGGATTTGTAGGCTTGTTTGAGTGGGTAGTCATGACTTTTGGTTTGAAAAATGCTGGTGCTACTTATCAAAGAGCTATGAATTTGATTTTTCATGACTTGCTTGGTATAATCGTAGAAGTCTATATCGATGCTATTGTTGTCAAGTCGGCTGGTTTAAATTCCCATTTAGCCGATTTAAGACTAGCATTTGAAAAAAATGCGTTGATATAACTTAAAAATGAATCCACTCAAATGTGCTTTTGGTGTGTCGGCTGGCAAGTTTTTGGGCTTCAGTGTACATGAGAAAGGTGTGGAGATTGATCCCAAAAAGATTGAGTCAATTAAAAAGGTTCAAGCTCCTACTTGCAAGAAAGATTTACAAAAGTTCTTGGGCAAGGTAAATTATTTGAGGCGATTAATTTGTAACTTGTCTGGGAAGGTGAATGCTTTTACTCGTTTACTTCGGTTGAAAGCTGGATCGGAATTTACTTGGGGGCAAAACAACAAGAAGCTTTTGATGAGATCAAGAATTATTTGACTTCGCCGTCTGTTCTTCAAGCACCCAAGAGTGGTGTTCCTTTTAGACTATATGTGGCGGCTGAGGAGAGCGTTATTGGGGCTGTTTTGACTCAAGAGACCGATGGCAAGGAGTATGTTGTTGCTTATGAAAGCAAAAGATTATTGGACGCCGAAACAAGGTACACTTTTATTGAAAATCTATGTTTATTTTGATATTATGCTTGTACCAAGTTAAGGCATTATTTGTTATCAAGCACTTGCTATGTGGCTTGTCAAACCGACATAATTATATATATGTTGCAAAAACCCATTTTAAGTGGTAGAGTTGACAAATGGGCTTATGCTCTTGTTGAATATGATTTACATTGTGAACCAATCAAATAAATGAGAGGTAGCCGACTTTATTGTAGAACATAGAATTAATGAGTAACCTAATCTAGATGCCGGTTATTTAACTTTTACTCCATGGAAGTTGCATTTTGATGGATCGGTTTGTAAAAGTGGTTGTGGTGTTGGAGTCATTATTATTTCACCCAATGGGGCTGTTTTTGAAGCTCTTAACTGTTTGGATCAAAATTACACTAACAATCAAACCGAATCTGAAGCTCTCTTGTTTGGTTTGTAAATTTTACATGATATGGGAATAAAACATGTAGAAGCATATGGTGATTCTTTGTTGGTGGTACAACAAGTATCCAAGGTATGCCAATGTTTAAATAGTGCTTTAAATGCTTATCTTGATAAATGTTTAGACATCATATCTTGTATGGATGAATTTGTGATTTATCATGTGCCACGGGAAGAGAATCCAAGAGCAAATGCTCTCGCTCAGCAAGCATCTGGTTATGATGTTCAGAAAAGAAATTTTCAAGAACGAAAACCGGTGTTTGGCAAAGTCGAGGGTTATGTCCTGGAGGAGCCGGTCAGACCGCATCCTCCACCTGGTCAGACCGCCCTGCCAGGCCGACCTGACCGCCTTGCAGAGGAGAAAAACACTTCGGCCATTGTTTCTTCCAAAACTATTGAGGATGAAGTGGATGACTGGAGAAAGCCTTTGATTATATATTTACAGGATCCTAAAAGTACAAGTGACAGAAAAGTCCGACGATGGGCTCTTAAGTTTGTTTTAGATAATGATGAATTGTATCGTCGGACCGCAGATGATTTGCTTTTGAAGTGTTTAGGTCCTGATCAAGCAAGGCTAGCTATGGCAGAAGTTCATGAAGGGATTTGTGGTACTCATCAATCGGCTCCCAAGATGAAGTGGCTCCTCAGGAGAGCTTGTTTCTATTGGCCTACTATGATAGCTGATTGTTTTCGGTATTATAAAGGATGTAAAGAGTTTCAAGAGCATGGGGATATTCAATTGGTGCTTGCTGCATTGATGCATCCAATTATTAAGTTGTGGCCTTTTAGAGGATGGGGTTTGGACTTTGTTGGCAAGATTCATCGACCTTCGTCGAAAGGATATTGTTTTGTGATCGTGGCCACTAATTATTTTACCAAGTGGACTGAAGCTATACCTCTCAAGAATATGACACATCGGGAGGTAATTGAGTTTATTACGGAGCATATTATCCATAGGTTTAGTATTCCACAAACTTTGACTACGGATCAAGGTACTTCATTCATTGCTAAAGAGGTGCATGATTTTGTCAATTCCTATGGTATTAAGTTGCTCAATTCATCTCCATATTATGCTCAACTTAATGGTCACGGCGAGTCTAGCAATAAAACTTTGATTAAGCTCATTAAGAAGAAGATAGAAGATAATCCTAGGAGATGGCATGAGGTTTTATCTGAAGCTTTATGGGCTCGTCGTATTTCTAGACATGGTGCTACTAAGGTTACTCCATATGAGCTTGTGTATGGTCAAGAGACCGTTTTACCTGTTGAGGTGAATCTAGGCGCATATAGACTTGCAAAGCAAAATAATCTTGATTTTGATACATATTATGATTTGATGATGGATAATGTTGATGAAGTGACTGATAAGCGATTGGAAGCTTTAGAAGCAATTGAAAAGGACAAAAGGCGAGTTGTTAGAGCATACAACAAAAAGGTAAAGGCCAAATCTTTTCAGGTGGGTGATTTGATTTGGAAGACTATTCTACCTATAGGGTCTAAGAGCAACAAGTTCGGCAAGTGGTCTCCAAGTAGGGAAGCGCCGTACAAGATTATAAGGGTTTGCTCTGGAAATTCTTATATGGTGGAAACTTTGCAAGGACAACAGCTACCCCGGGCTCTCAATGAAAGATACTTGAAGAAGTTCTACCCAAGTGTGTGGTAAGACTCTTGAAGAGGATATGGCCGATTTTTAGTAAAAATCGCCCTATGTGCAAAAAATGGCCGATGAGGTGTCACATCGTCCTTAGATTTATTTTTAGCACGCAAGCTTTCCTAAAAACAGGGGGCATATGTTGACACTCAAATTTGGCAAAAGCCGGATCAGGCTGGACCAGGCGGTCAGACCGGGTTGCTCAGCCGGTCCGGCACGGAGGCCGCCAGGTGGTCTGACCGCCTCCCCCGGGCGGTCTGATCGGGTCTCCCCGAGTCCGACCCAAATTAGGAGTTTTGGCTATTTCCGAGTTGTAAAGAGTTCCTTGCAGGGCAAGACCTCCCCCCCTATAAATATAAAGGGGTGTGGCCGATTGAGAGCCATCATCCAATCAAATTATCAATTTACTACTTTATTTTCTCCAAATCCTAGTTTTTCCAACCCCTTTGCTCTCCTCCTTCATCTGCACGGCGGTTGAGGAAGTTCTGAGTGGCCTTGCCGACCTCCGGACAACCCTAGGCGCGTTTCTCCCGACGGGGTCCCTCCCGGAGCGACGAACTTAGGTTTTCGGCGACGCTTCTGTCCAAGCCGGTCAGACCGCCACCCCCAGGCGGTCAGACCGGCCCGTGCTGGAAGTTTCGGCGAGTTGATTTCCAACGTCCGCGCGAACTAACGCACTCGTGTGTTCGACCAGAAAAAACGTCAACAGAGGCAGTTCTTGAATGAAAATACTATGTCGTGAACAAGTTAACTCAATCAAATAACTGACACTTGAAACTATTTTTATTCTCTGATAGTGCAGGTATACGTTTCCTAACGATTCCATACCATCAAGCACCACATAACAGTCACATTCTAAGATCCTCTACCATATATTCTTATCGTTTATCAATGAAGGATATCAAGGCTGAAGGTGAAGGCCATTATTGGATTGAAGTACATGAACTCTGGGAAAAACATTACTAGATTAATGCATCTAAAAGGATTAAGAGAGAACAATGCAGAAGTAGCTGTGTGCCACCTATACCAACCTCCCATTGTTTAAGGCTTCAGAGCATTAATTGCCTTGAACATTAGCCTTGAACATTTGTCGTACTATATATCTGTCGTCATTACTGGCTTTTTCATGCGACCTGCCTCTTTTATAATATATAGTGTGTTATAGTAGAGACATAGCCCGAGACTAACACATCTTTTCAGTTGGTAGATGAGAATTCTGCTGAGAGGAGTGGCCGAAGAAAAACTATGCACAGATCCGGATTACGTGAAGATGCATGCAGTGCATTGTCATTAGGAATAGGAGAGACCAGGAAGACCAGAGTCCCCTTGAATTTCTAGATCTATGCCATCTTGAGCACATAGGCGTCATCGGCATTGCTACTGACTTTTGTGCGCATAGGGTAGAGAAGATCGTTGACGATCCAATGGCGGTGAAGCAAAATGATAGCGTATCAGGTGGAAATCACCTCACCTGTGCAATCTATGCAAACTATCATCAGGACCACCAGATCTGGATCTCTAGACTTGCAAAGCAAAATAATCTTGATGTTGGAACCTATAATGCTTTGATGATGGATAATATTGATGAGGTGACCGGCAAGCGCTTGGAGGCTTTAGAGGAGATTGAAAAGGACAAGAGGCGAGTTGCCAGAGCTTATAACAAAAAGGTAAATGCTAAATCTTTTCAGGTAGGTGATCTGGTTTGGAAGACGATTTTGCCTATCGGGACTAAGAGCAATAAGTTTGGAAAGTGGTCTCCAAGTTGGGAAGGTCCATATAAAATTGTGGAGGTGTGCTCCGGGAATTCTTAAATAGTGGAGACTCTACAAGGGCAGCAACTTCCAAGGGCCCTCAACGATAGATACTTCAAGAAATTTTACTCAAGTGTATGGCAAGATGCTTAATAGGGTTAATGACTGATTTATGCAAAAATCACCCTTAGAACAAAAATGGCTGGTGAAATTTGTCACATCGACCTTAGAAATATTTTTTAATAACACAAACTTTATTAAAAAAACAGAGGGCATATGTTCGCACCCAAAATTAGCACAAGCCGATCAAGCTGGACGCCACCGGTCAGACCGGTGAACCCGGGCGGTCTGACCGGTCAGGTCCTGTAGCCGATCCGGCAATGGCCGCACCGGCCTGACCGGTGGACCCCGAGTCCAAGTAGAATTAAGGAGTTCTGGTCGTTTTCGAGTTGTAAAGAACTTCCTTGCGGGGCAAGACCTCCCCACCCTATAAATATAAAAGGCCACGGCCGGTTGAGGACTGATCACCCAATCGATCATATCCTTTTACAACATTTGTCTCTCAAACCCTAGCTTTTCCAACCTTTTTGCTTTCCTTGTTTGTCTCGACGGCGATCAAGGACGTTCTGAGTGGCCTGCCGATCTCAGAGCAACCCTAGGCACACCACATCCGAGGTCCCTCCCGAGGCGGTGTTCGTAGGCTTTCACCGGCTCCCCGACGCCCACCGGTCAGACCGGTGGACTTGACCGGTCAGACCTGTCAAGACAGGAGCTCCGGCGAGTTCAGTCTCTGCTGCAGCGCGATCTAGCGCTCCCGTGTTGTTGACTGAAAAAGCATCAACAGTATACCTCTCATCTACATCAGGAAAAACATCACCATACAGGATGATTCATCTACGAGTCAGCTGAATAAATTATGTGTGTGGCTTCTCGAAGACTCAACTTCCGTGGTCAACTGCTGTCAGGGGCGGAGCTAGAGGAGAGCGAAGGGGGTTGCGGCACCTTCATGGAATAGGTAGGCGCGGCACTCAAATAGACATGGCGAAAATTTAGATTCTATAAGAGATTTCGAAAATTTTGTGGGTGCGGCTGCACCGCAACTCTCTACCTAGCTCTGCTTCTGTCTGCAGTCGTTCTCAGAGAGATATTTTCAGAGGATGTGTTCTTGTTGGCAAAATCTTCACCCCAAACATGCGCGCTAAGGTCATCAGTCACTCGATCTTTTCCTCTCTCAGGAAAAAATTAAAGCCCTTATCCAATCAAGGACTCCAAATGCACGTCATCTCCATGACCTCTAGGTTGTCAACACTCGACTAGAATCTCATGATTTCTATACTTGGTTGTCGACTCAGAATTTGTAGCCACGAACAATTAATAATGGCAACATGTGGTCGAGGAGATATGCAATGGCAGTTGAATGACCTGTTTGTTTGCTATTTTATTTCCGAAGTGAAGCATATAAAAAAATTGTGTGGAATTTAATTTCACCAGTTTTCTGGTTTAGAATTAGACTTCCTGGTTTATGAACATGTGGCGAATACTATACCCCTTTTCTCTACTAGAGTCTCAGTAATTGGACACGTATTATTGGTGGGATGGTAGTCATTTTTTATGTTATCTTGAGCATATGTGTGGAACCATTTTCCGTCAAAATACATTCGCACCTCATGAACTAATTAATGCTAACAACTTATCTCCTGATAGCTATACTATCACAATTCACAGGGGATATATAGCACTCTGTGAGAGACTCTTGAAGGGAAATGTTGTATTGACTGCATCAAATGAGTATGTTTGCAACTGTAGTATTTCCCACCTAGTGATATCTGATCTGCAGTTGAGTGCAGATCAGTGCCACCGTACCGTATAAGTTGTACACACAAACTAGTACTGTTATGAAGTATGAACGGCCGCCAAGAGCCACACTCACATTCACGATCATCCACCATACTTATCAACGAAAGATATGACAAAGCCATCTCTTTTCAAGGCTAGCTCATGGTCGTGGCCGTTGAATTGAAGTGCATGAATTACACAAATATTTTGTATTACAGGATATGACGGATCATGCATCTATGGAATGGAGAGCAAATTGCAGAAGCAGTGCATCACATACCAACCTAAGTGATTAAGGCTTGAAGTATTGCCTTGAACACTTTGTACCATACCTGTCACTAGTAGTCTTAGCTTCTACATGTTACCTCCACCTATATATCAGATTGGTAAAATAGACTATATATGATTTGTTTGGCATATATATAACCCGAGACCAATATATGCATTGTTTCAGCTGGTAGATGAGAGTTTTATAGTTCGGTGAAATGTTTTGGAGAAATTTTTGTGGTTCTCTTTCAAGGCTTATTAGAAGTATTAAAAGTAGACTAATTACAAAACTAGTTACACGGATGGACGAGAAATCGCGAGACAAATTCATTAGAACTAATTAATGCATCATTAAAGATTGTTAATTGTAGCACGGTGTTGTCTAATCATGACATAATTAGTCTCGTTAGATTCGTCTCGAAAAATTAGGAGGATTTTGAAATAGATTTTGTCATTAATCCACATTTAATGCTCCTACTTAGTGTCCGAAAATTGTAGTTAGAGAAACTTTTGCGAACTAAACATGACAATAATTGCAATGAAGATGCAGTGCATTATTATTGGGAAAGGGAGTTATCAGGAACATCAGGATCTCGTTCTGCATCATCCGATCATTACTACTTCCCTCCAAGAGTAGTCATCTACTCTACTCGAACAGGATTTTGTGAACCGTTCTTGGATTAAAGTTGGATCGGAAGCTGCATGCGTGAAGTTATATGGGTAGCGAATTGCTGAATCTGGTGTCCCATCTTGTAGCGAACATGACCTCTTATGTCATTTGTTCAAAGCTTAATTTTGGTGATTAAATGACAACATGATCAATGGGACTAACCATATTGTCTAGCATGTCTTTGTAGACACTTCTAGGTCCCAAGTATGCAAAAATACCATATGTCAAAACGAGAAGATAGTGTATTTTTCAAGGGTCAAAACCGTGGAAGAAAAAAAAAGAGTAGCGTCGGATGAACCGACGGTACACTAGAAGACAGCGTCGGTGCAACCGTCGGATGAAGTGGTACACTGCGGGAAGACTCAAGTCAACATGAAGATCACCGGATCATCTGACGCCCCAAATTCTAATTGCGCCGGATGAATCAAGAGACCGAGCTAGTAGGAATCAACTACACCGGATGAACTGATGGTGAAGCAATGGTTCATCCGGCGACTGCATGTTTGCTAACAGAAAGGTCCAGGTGCGAAGCTCTTAAGCACCGGATGAACCGACGGTCAAAAGGAGTCAAGCATCGGTTCATCCGGCGGGCTCGTTTTAGCTAACAGAGACGCCCGGAGAAGATTCCCTTCAGCACCGGATGAACTGACGGTGCGTCGGTTGAAGCGTCGGATGAATGACGTCAGCAGGACTCAACGGCTAAGTGCGGTGGAAGGCAACGGTCAGTAGCACCGGATGAACCGACGCCAAGAAAAAGGACAGCGTCGGATCATCCGATGGTACCATTTCCAGGAGCTTTGGCCCAATGGCTAGTTTGATGTCTTAGCATATTTATACCCCTTCTACCCCATCATTTGGAGCAGTTGGAGTATGTGGAAGTGCAGAGGAGTTCAAGACTCATAGAAGATCATATCCAAGCCATCCAAGTGCTAAATTGCTCATCTATAGACTTGCACATGCTTTTGTGTGTGTGCTTAATGTTAGGTTTAGCTTAGAGCTAAATGAGTGCAAGGTGTGCCTACCTTGTGAGGTGATTCTCGAGTGGATCAAGTTGTACGATGTGTGCCGGAAGCCTTGGAGCCTAGGTGGCTCTCCGGCAAATGTCATCGACCCTCCGGCTTGGTGTGAAGCGGCGAGGACACTTTGTGCGGGGGACGTGGAGACCCCATTCCCTTGGTGGAGAAGCTCCTTAGTGGAGGCGGCATCAAGGTGAACAAGGGAGCTTGGCGAGTGCCTTCGTGGCGAGCCTTAGTGGCAAGTCAAGTGGTGCTCTTGGAAGAGACTTGGTGACCGGGAAGCAATACTCTTGTGTAGAGTGCTTCAAGAACGTGGACTAGGGGTGGCTTAGTGCCTACCGATACCACGGGATAAATAACGTGTGAAGAGTTTGCTTTCTCTCATCCTCTTTACGTTTCCGCATTATATTCTTGCATCCTTGCTTGTCTTTACCTTCCTAGAGTAGTATCTTGCTAGAATTGGCTATAGGTTGCAAAACTTGTTTTGGGATGGGAGTTTCACACTAGAACAACCCTAGTTGCACATCTAGATAGTATGTTCTAGTTTATCTTTGATGCAAATAGTGATAAGCCATAGGATAAGTTTTACGTTGCCTAATTCACCCCCTCTACCTCTTAGGTTACGAGCATCCGATTCCTTACACACCTGTTTGGTGTTTCTCCACTTCTTCAGTTTTTTCAACTTTGGTATAGCTCTCTTGCAAGTCTCTCTCCTTATGTATGAATGAATAGCTAGTGCTCAAAACCAGTGAAAGACGTTAAGCTGGTGGAATGGGAAAGAAATGGCAGAGACGTGCTTGGATTTGCCGGAGAATGGCAGCACTCATGCGTCTGTGGCTCAGTGCTAGTCACTCGCCTTGCTCAGAGATTATATTATCCCCATTTAGATCCCATCACGTAACTATTAGCTGTGTTAATTATCTGGGGGTAACCAACTCATGGCTAATTAATTTTTAACTGGGTGTGGTAGGTAAAATACTAGGTGACCTTTTATACCTGACTTTTAGCTAGGTGAAATCCAAATGGAACCATGCATATATAGTGTGTCATAGTAGACACATAGCCCCAAGACGAATGCATCGTTTCATTTTGGTAGAAGAGACCAGAATTCGGCTAAGATGTTGTGGTGAAAAAACTATAGATATGTTGTGATTGCAATGAAGATGCAGTGCATTTTACAAATAAGAATAGGAGAGATCAGGAAGATCCGAGGCTCCTTCAAGGTTCTGAAAACTACATTGTCGTCGCTTGTGGTGTCATGAAAAAACCTGTCGCCTCTTAATTCTTCTATTACCTCACCACTGTATAGTAGATTAGTAGTCGACCATGTCCTGCCAGCGTGCTGATCCCTGCTGCTTGCGACCCAAAACGCATGTAAAGGTGTGTTTAGATCCAAATGAATTGGCTGAATTGAGAAAGAACTGGGAAAGAATTGGTGTAAATACAGATGAATAGTGAGAGGTGATGTGAGGTGATATGATAGATGATGTGATGTTTTTTGCAAATTTTTTGGGATCTAAACACACCCTAAGTTAGCAGCTTGTCAGAAGCCTGTATATCTCTGGAGCCGACGGACAGGAAGTGACAGAGGCCAGTAGCTGTAGCGTTGTGCTGCAGGCACGGTGCCCTGAGAAACTGCGATGCTTTTGCGTACAGTAATACGGGTTGAGAAATGGCTGAATTATGCAAACATTCTGTATTTCAGCTTTAGATCTCATATGTCATCTTAGCATACCACTGAGATCCCTGAATCCTTCGAGGGATCCTTTGGCAAATAAATATAACTCCAAATCCGATAATGACAGGACAATATGAATATGATAGCTAATTGTTTTCTCAGTAATTGGATAGTTGGACACATTAGTAGACAATCTTCTGTCATCTTTGGCATGTATGTGTAATCATTTTCCTTCAAATAGCAAATGCAATAATCATGAATTCATCACCTTAACAACATTTATCTGCTATTACACGACAGGAATAACACTATTTAAGTGGTCATCAAAGCCAAATGTTATGCTGTAACGCAACTGAATGTATCAGATGAGCGATGTCTGCAGCAAGTGAGTGGACACTACGTGGCCCAAGTGCAGATAAATGCTAAAATATTAGCCGTGAAGCACCAAATAATGTATTCATTCACTCACTCCCTCACACTCTCATACATATTATATAAGAAAATAAATTAAGGGATCTCTACTGATCTACCCTGATAAAACAACAAGATATATATAGCTATACCATTTTATGAAGCCATGAATACGGCTATTGAATTGCATGAGTGCTACACAAGATACGGTCAATAATGATGCATATCTCTAATGGATTAATAGAGAAACAATGCAGAATGAAGGTGCAATACCTACCAACCTCCCATTGTTTAAAGTTCCGAATAAGCATTGTCCGAATATTTGTACGATATATCTGTATTTTTTCCCGACCGTGCCATGTTTTTTATTAAGAGGTGGAAAAGAATTACATCTTAAAAAGCTTGGTCATCAGAAGTGATGACACCAACCAAGAGCTAGAGTTTACACAATGCAAGTCGTAATTACAATACACCAGTTATCTGTCGTCATTGGTACATAGTCCTAGCTTTTTCGTGCGACTTATGCCTGTTAGTATTGATCTCATCTGACTTGGTCCAACGACCAAGTCAGAGCCCCTAGATCACTCCCTGGTCGGGGGAGTCCAACCCAACCGGGTTGTGGGCCCCTGTCGCGCCGACACTATATATAGGAGGTGGGGGCTGCAGTGGCACGTACGCCAAAATAGACCGTGTGCCCACTCGCCCACCTTCGCCACCCTACCGATCAGAGACGTGCCAGATAGCGACGGGAAGCACCACAGTGATCGGCACTGCGCTTCTCCGACGATCGCCACTGCTCGGCACTGCACCGCTGGACTCCATCTACATCGACGAGATCTAACCCCTACTTCCATACCTAGTGGTCAGTCTCCCTCTCCCTCTTGGTTAATCTCAAGTACGAACTCGATTCTCATCACAGTTAAAGGCAAAGTCCCCACTGATCTACTCCTAGATGATCCCATGGTTCTAACAATGGTATCAGAGCCCTCGATCTACAGAGTAGATCGAGTTGGGGAAACAGTGACACTCTCCGCCGCCACGGGCGAGGGGGAGAAAGGAGAATTCGCCGTGACGGCGGAACCCTAAAGGAAGATTTGGACACGAATCAAAAGAAGAACACAAAAAAAGGGAAACGAAAAAGAAGAGCCAAACCCTAACCCTAACCCTAGAAAGAAAAGTCGACAGAGGAGAGGAAGTCCTACCTGGGCTTACCCTGCGGCGCCGCCACCGTCGTCGAGCAGGACTCGCCGCAGCGCGGGATGACAGGGCGAGCACGGCTCGCCGGACATCCATCGCACGGAGACGCCAAGGACAGGGCCAAAGGCACCGTCACCGAGCCGCTCGACGGCGGCGCGCTCACTCTCCGGTGAACGCGCGTGCCGGCGAAGGGGCCGGTGGCGGCGCCGGCCAACACCCTCTTCCGAGCCGCCATGGGTGGCGCAACCCTCTGGCCGTGCGCGGGCTAGAGGAGTGTGGGAGGGGAAAGAAGGAAGAGAGGAGAGAGGGAAGACGCCCGGTGGCCACGAGCCGGCGGTACTCTCCCTCGCCGTCGCCGGCGCCGCCGGCCATGGCGCCCCGCCGCCAGTGCGTTGCTGCTCTAGACAGAGAAGAAAGGGGAAAGCGAATGAAGGGCTAGGGTTCTGGGGGGCGGCCGACAGATGGGTTTTGATCTGGCGAGAAGCACGGGCACCCGTCGGATGGAGATCCACGAAATCGAACGGCCAGTAGCTGCCGAAGCGTCGCAGGCCTCATTAGGCCCAGGCGGGAGGCAGCCGCGGGCTGAAGTGGCAGCCCGGTCGTCGGTTTGTGGGCCGCGGGCCCAAACATGCGCTTGGGAGGCCGTTTTCTCCCATGGGCCAAATACAAAGCTGAATGAACAGTGACTTTTATGAATTATTTTTGTTTTTTCAGAAGCTTTTTGCATGAGTTTTGGTGATTTTGCATGGTTTATTATCTCTACTCAAATTGAACCAACAAGATATTTGTTTAGAGATTACAAAAGTGACAGAAATACTTCTGAAAAGTATGCTTTCATGAATTTTATTTCATGTTTTCTGCTGCAAAGTAAAAGTTTCATCCTCTAATTTAGAGGAATATGAAGTTTTCCACTTAAAGCTTATTATGATATTGTTATTTTCTGACCAACGTTGATGATAACAATATTATAATTTTATCTGAAAGTTTTTACTTAAAGTTAATTATGGTATTGTTATTTGTTTTAGTAACAATATTATGATTTTATCAGAAAGTGTTTTGTTTAAAGTAGATTATGGTATTGTTATTTTCCTGACCAACGTTGATGATAACAATACTATAATTCTATGAGCTTTCTGTTTAAAGTTTAAATCTTTGATTTTAATATCAAAGTGATGAATTTTAGAAAATGGAAAAGATCAAGAGATGCTCTTGAATTAAAGTATTGTTTAGTAAAAGTATTGCTTCTGAAAAGAATAATAAAGAAAAGTGTTTCCGCTGCTATTTATTGATAAATTTTTTTAATTAAATCAGAACCAACGAGAAGATATAATTAGGAGAATAGATTAAAGTTTTGGTTAAGTTTTTCCCTGTGGGTAAAAGCTATAATAAAGTTTAAAGTTTAGAAAAGCCTCCGCTGTTTTAAGTTAAAGAAAAGTTGCTTATTGGTATTATTTTGCTATTTGAAGTGTCAAAGTTTGAGCATTAATTTGCTCTTGCAACTAAGTCAAAGAAAAGTTGAATTTTGGCATTCTCTCGCCATATGAAATGTTAAAGTTGAGCATTAGTTAGTTGTTACATCTAAAGATAATGCTCAATGATGAAAAGTTTTAAAGATGTTGTCATTTTATGATCAAAGTATAATGATTCCAACATTATGATTTTATAATAGTCACGAGTTCTATGGTGATATAGAATTCAAAGTGCATGAATGTTGTATGTTTTAATTTTGACCAACGTTAAATAATGCCATACGATTATTCCCAGTTGAGAGAATTGATAAGAGTTGACTTCGATCAACACTACAGATGAAAGTTTTGAGTTTACTCAACTGCATAGTTGAGGTTAAGAAAGAAAAGAACTTTCTTCATTTTGACCTTTTGGTTGATTTAGAAGAGAGACCCAAGTGTTGAGGAAAGTTTTTCTCTCACTAAAGTTTTCTTGACACTATTTTCTTATTAAATTGGAACCAACGAGAAGATTTAATCAGAAAATAAAGTATAAGTACATTTTTTAGTCATCGTGACTAAAGTAAAGTTTTCTCACTATAAAATAGTTTATTGTCCTTCAACAGTAAAGGTAATACGTGAAATAGTCAGACACATGTCTATGTTTGACCAATGTTGAATTAAACATGTGTATTGACAAAAGTCTTTCAGGTTCAATTCTGGAATTAGTACATTGGTTCGTTACCAATGCATTTGAAATTTAAAGTTTCACGCTACATATCTAGAAAGGTTTTGGCACTTGTGCCATACATAAATATCCTGCAGTGCAGGCAAAGTTTTGTTATATTCATGTGCGACTTGAATATCACATAAAAGACGAGAAGTCTGGGGGAGCTTTAGTGCTATCCCAGCAAAACTCATGCACCTTCTAGTGTCATGATCGATAGAGACTTACAAAAGGTCGAAGGACAAAAGAAAAGTTGAATATGATTCAAAAGTTAAGATTGCAAGCATGACTTGCAAAAGTATAGCAATATGAAGAACTCTGATGAGTCCTTGGAAGTGTAACAGTAAAGAACTCTAATGAGCTCTTAAAAAGGAACAAGGAGATAGTACTCCCATTATTTTGCATGACTTGATCATGTGAATAAAGTTAAAGATTAGATGACTCCTTATTCACAAGTGCTAAAATAGCTTCGAAATTATGGCTTGAAAGTTTACGCCATATTTCGAGGGGGAGAAAGATAGAAAGATTAAAGTTTAGAAATTAATTCCCCTCAAAGTCAAAAGTGATGCATTGTATGCATTTAAAGAATGATCTATTAAATAAAAGTATGACTGAAATGGGAGTAAAATGGTCATAACAACGATACCCCAACCATAGAAAGATAGTTGAGGCTAGTAAAGACTGAACCCAATCAAAAGTTTAAAGATATTTGTCTCATTGATAGATGGGATAATCTAGGGGAGTAAAGGATGTCGAGAACTAAGGCTTGAAGAGAAGTGGGACTGTATGTTCACTCCAATGATTCAAGCACAACAATTGTCTCAACATATATTTTGGTGTTGTATGATCAACAGAAGTTGAGGTGATGACAGTTGTTGATGTAGTTCAACACCTGTCGTTAACTCTTCAAAAGAAGAATAAATTCAAAGAAATTCTTGTTACTCAAGACTCTGTGGTAACAATGTCTTGATGGAAAATCATAAAGAGCTACAACAACCCCAGACAGAAAACAATATACCTAGTTGTCTATTGTTAAAGGATTAGATAAAGAAGCATAAATGAAGGTGATTCCACCTCATTTGGAGAAGCCATGAGAGGTGTGCATTCATCCTTCATGGAAAATGTCATGAGACATAGATGTTTCAAACTTGCTTTGGAACATGGAATAAATTCCTAAAAGAGTCAAAATAGTAGACTGTAATGGGTCTACAAGGAAGAAATGTGATTCCAGAGGGAATATGTAAAAGCTATCTAGCGTGTCTTGTGGCGAAAGGCTTTATGCAAGGAAAGACAAATTAAAATGAGATTTATTCCTGAAGTCTCATGAAAGGATTCTTTTAGAATCAAAATGACTATAGTGGTATATCATTATATATAATTACATCAGACGGATGTAAGAATAATGATATACAGAGATTTGTGCGAGAAAGCATATACATGACATAACCAAATGGTTTTTGTTATGGAAAGAAAAGAAAACTGTGATACCACCGGATGAGATGGTACTTTCTGATTTATGTATTAAATCGGATCACAGAATAGTGATATCTATAGTTCTACGAGAACAAAGAAAAGTTTTGGGTTTAAGTGAAAGTCAGGATGACAAATTGCTCATCTGTAGAGTTCAAAGATGGGAAATGTTTTTCCCACATTCAATATGTAGATAGTGTACTACTTGCTAGTAGTAATGTTCAATCTACTATGGAGAAGAAGAAGGTTGTTATAACCTACAGTTTTCAAAAGGAATAATCTCGTTGAAGATCCATTCGCTCTAAATAAGAAAGGAAATTCATTAAGATAAAAGAAAAGGGGTATTTTGGATTATCACAAAGGGCATACTTAGAAAGTGTTCTAAATGAAATAAAGTATGCATGCGAGCAAACTTATGCCTGTCTTACAGTCAAGGGTAATAGTTTTGGAATTTCAGTATTCCAGGAACCAATATGAGATCGATCGAAAGAATGGTGGTTCCATTTGCTTCAGCTGTTGGAAGCAGAATCAGTGCTCAAAAGAATTTACCCTGACATAGTTTAAGTATCCGGGATGTTTTGGCAAAAGTCCAATCCAGCAATAGATCACTGGAATGGAATTAAAAGAATGTTTTTGCACTCTTGCAAAAGTGTTGTAAGCCTCATGCTAAGTAATAAAGAAACTCATACTCTCAAAGGATTGTGAGTAAAGGGAACTAAGTTCTAGTGAGTTGTTTAGTGAAGCCCACAGTAGTAGCTAACACTCACGATTGGAGTTTTATTGTGGAAAAGCTCTAAAGTTGAATAGTTGTGATAAGATGGGTTATCTATATTCAAAGTTTAGCATGATATGAGGCCGACCACCCAAGTCGACATGGGTTTCACGGGAGGCCTATGATTTCTGGATAACCAAGGGCCCAAGTAAAAGTTAAGGTCTTGTTTCACTACAGAAAGGTACATTGTGGTTGTCTAGTCTTACAATAATTGATACTTGTTATGATGAGGCATGCCCAACGTACTGATCTGCACTAAGATGAGGACCAAAAGCAAAGAATATAAAGAATTAAGTTAAAATTGAACAGTTTAAAGTATAAAGTGAGATCAAGAGGGAGAATATTAGTATTGATCTCATCTGACTTGGTCCAACGACCAAGTCAGAGCCCCTAGATCACTCCCTGATCGGGGGAGTCCAACCCAACCGGGTTGTGGGCCCCTGTCGCGCCGGCACTATATATAGGAGGTGGGGGCCGCAGTGGCACGTACACCAAAATAGACCGTGTGCCCACTCGCCCACCTTCGCCACCCTACCGATAAGAGACGTGCCGGATAGCGACGGGAAGCACCACAGCGATCGGCACTGCGCTTCTCCGACGATCGCCACTGCTCGGCACTGCACCGCCGGACTCCATCTACATCGACGAGATCTAACCCCTACTTCCATACCCAGTGGTCAGTCTCCCTCTCCCTCTCGGTTAATCTCAAGTACGAACTTGATTCTCATCATAGTTAAAGGCAAAGTCCCCACTGATCTACTCCTAGTTGATCCCATGGTTCTAACAATGCCTATCTTATAAGTCTATATATATCCTTAGGTGCTACTAGCTAGTATCTCAAAGCCATATGCTACAATATGTAGAGACAGCCTGAGACCAACACATCATTTCAGTTGGTGGAAGAGAATTTTGATGAGAGGAAGTGACAGAATAAACTATGTACAGATCGGGGTTAATTACATGAAGATGCAGTGCATTGTTATTAGGAATAGGAGAGATCATGAAGACCAGGGTCCTCCCCTTTAATTTCTTGATCTCTACTGCCATCCCGTGGGAAGATCCATCATCGGCATTACTACCGACTTTTGTGCACATAGCTAGATACCGAAGAGAAGATTGTGGCGGTGAAGCGAAATAGCAACAACAAGATAACAACTTGGTGCTTTCAGGGCCTGTTTTTTTCCCACTAAGGGCCTTGCCCTTGAAGGGAAATGTTGCATTGACTGCATCAAATGAGTATTTTCACAACCGTATTGAATTGAAGTGTGTGCATTTTGCAAATATTTTGCAGTGCCGGAGCTCCTGTCTTGACCGGTCTGACCGGTCAAGTCCACCGGTCTGACCGGTGGGCGTCGGGGCGCCGGTGAAAGCCTATGAGCACCGCCTTGGGAGGGACCCCGTCGGAGGTGATGCGCCTAGGATTGCTCTGAGATCGGCAGGCCACTCAGAACGTCCTTGATCGCCGTCGAGACAAACAAGGAAAGCAAAGGGGTTGGAAAAGCTAGGGTTTGAGAGACAAAAGTTGTAAAAAGATATGATCGATTGGGTGATGAGCCCTCAACCGGCCGTGACCCTTTATATTTATAGGGTGGGGAGGTCTTGCCCCGCAAGGAAGTCCTTTACAACTCGAAAACAATCAGAACTCCTCAATTCTACTCGGACTCGGGATCCACCGGTCAGACCGGTTAGCCCCACCGGTCAGACCGGTGTGGCCTTTGCCGGATCGGCTACAGGGCCTGACCGGTCAGACCGTCCGGGTACACCGGTCTGACCGGTGGCACTAGTCTGATCGGCCTTGTGCCAAATTTGGGTGCGAACATATGGCCCCCTGTTTTTTAGTAAAGCTTGCGTATTAAAAAATATCTCTAAGGTCGATGTGACAGATTTCACCGGCCATTTTTTGTCCTAAGAGCGATTTTTGAATAAATCGGCCATAGTGCTATCAAGCATCTTGCCAAACACTTGGGTAAAATTTCTTGAAGTATCTCCCATTGAGAGCCCTCGGAAGTTGCTGTCCTTGCAAAGTCTCCACCATGTAAGAATTTCCAGAACATACTTCTACAATTTTATACGGACCTTCCCAACTTGGAAACCATTTACCAAATTTATTGCTCTTAGTCCCAATAGGCAAAATTGTCTTCCAAACCAGATCACCTACCTGAAAAGATTTGGCCTTTACCTTTTTGTTATAAGCTCTAGCAACTCGCCTCTTATCCTTTTCAATCTCCTCTAAAGCCTCCAAGCGCTTGTCAGCCACCTCATCAATATTATCCATCATCAAAACATCATAAGTTCTAACATCAAGATTGTTTTGCTTTGCAAGTCTATATGCGCCTAGATTCACCTCAACGAGCAAAACGACCTCTTGACCATATACAAGCTCATAAGGAGTAACTTTAGTAGTACCATGTCTAGAAATACGATGAGCCCATAAAGCTTCAGATAATACCTCATGCCATCTTCTAGGATTGTCCTCTATCTTCTTCTTAATGAGCTTAATTAAAATTTTGTTGCTAGACTCGGCTTGACCATTTGCTTGAGCATAATATGAAGATGAATTGAGCAATTTAATACCATAAGAATTAACAAACTCACGCACCTCTATTGAAACAAACGAAGTCCCTTGATCTGTAGTAAAAGTTTGTGGAATGCCAAATCTATGAATGATATGCTCTGTAATAAACTCAATCACCTCTTTATGTGTCATATTCTTCAAAGGAATTGCCTCAGTCCATTTGGTAAAATAATCAGTCGCCACAATCACAAAACAATGTCCCTTCGACGAAGGAGGGTGAATCTTACCGACAAAATCCAAACCCCATCCTCTAAAAGGCCAAGGCTTAATGATTGGATGCATCAACGCAGCAGGTACCAACTGAACATCTCCATGTTTCTGACACTCTTCACATCCCTTGTAGTATCTAAAACAATCAGCTATCATAGTAGGCTAATAAAAGCACGCTCGCTTAAGAAGCCACTTCATCTTAGGAGTCAATTGATGAGTACCAGAAATCCCTTCATGAACCTCTGCCATAGCCAATCTAGCTTGATCAGGACCCAAGCATTTGAGAAGCAAATCATCCATTGTCCAACGATACAATTCACCATCATCAAGAATAAACTTAAGAGCCCAGCGTCGAACTTTTTTTATCAACTGAACTATTAGGATCCTGCAAATAATTTACCAGAGGCCTTCTCCAATCATCCACTTCGTCCTTATTATCTTTAGAATGAATAATAGCCGAAGAAGATTTCTGACCAAGGGACCGGTCAGACCGGTCGGTCTCATCGGTCGGACCGGTGTCACCGGTCAGACCGGTCAGAGGTACCGGTTGGACCGGTGCCTCCAGAGCAAAACACTCGGCTATAAGCATCGGTTTGCGTTCTTGAAAATTTCTTTTCCGAACATTATAACCAGATGCTTGCTGTGCTAGAGCATTAGCCCTCGGATTCTCTTCTCGTGGTACATGATAAATAACAAATTCATCCATACAAGATATGATATCTAAGCATTTATCAAGATATGCATTTAAGAAACCATTCAAACATTGACATACCTTGGAAACTTGCTGTGCCACTAATAAAGAATCACCATAAGCTTCCACATGTTTCACTCCCATGCTATGCAAAATCTCCAATCCAAATAGAAGAGCCTCATATTCGGTTTGGTTATTAGTACACTTATGATCCAATCGGTTAAGAGCTTCAAAAACAGCCCCACTTGGTGAAATAAAGATAATTCCAACACCACAACCATCTTTGCAAACCGATCCATCAAAATGTAATTTCCATGGGGTAAGAGTAACATAACCGACATTTAAATTAAGTTGCTTATCCACTCTATGTCCAACAATAAAGTCGGCAACAATTTGACCTTTCATTGAACTTAGTGGCTCACAATGTAAATCATATTCAACTAAAGCATAAGCCCATTTGCCGACTCTACCACTTAAAATTGGTTTATGCAACATATATTTAATAATATCGGTTTGACATGCTACTATACAAGTGCTAGGTAACAAATAATGCCTCAACTTGGTACAAGTATGATATAGTGATAAACACAACTTTTCAATAGGAGTGTACCTTGTTTCGGCGTCCAATAGTCTTCTACTTTCATAAGCAACAATATATTCCTTTCCTTCGGTCTCTTGAGTCAAAACACCTCCAATGACATCTTTCTCAGCCGCCACATACAATTTAAAAGGAATACCACTTCTGGGCGCTTGAAGGACGGGCGACGAAGACAAATAATGCTTAATCTCATCAAATGCCTCTTGTTGTTTTGCCCCCCAAGTAAAATCAGCATCACTTTTTAACCGAAGTAAAGGAGTAAAGGCATTCACCTTCCCAGACAAGTTACAAATGAACCTCCTCAAGTAATTTACCTTGCCCAAGAACTTTTGCAAATCTTTCTTGCAAGCAGGAGCCTTTACATTTTTAATAGCTTCAATCTTCTTAGGATCTATCTCTATACCTTTCTCATGCACAACGAAACCCAAGAATTTTCCAGCCGATACACCAAAAGCACATTTGAGTGGATTCATCTTCAATTTATATCGACGCATTCTCTCAAATGCAAGTCTTAAATCAACTAAATGAAAATCTACTCCAGCCGATTTGACAACAATATCATCGATATAAACTTCTACTATGATGCCAACTAAATCATGAAAGACTAAATTCATAGCCCTTTGGTAAGTAGCTCCCGCATTTTTTAATCCAAAGGTCATAACCACCCACTCAAATAATCCAACAAAACCCGGACATGTGAAAGCCGTTTTGGATATATCCTCTTCGGCCATAAAGATTTGATTGTAACTAGCATTACCATCAACAAAACTAAGAATTCTATGTCTGGATGCAGCATTAACAAGAAAATCGGCTATAGGCATAGGATATTCATCTTTAAGAGTAGCTTTATTAAGATCTCTAAAGTCAATGCAAACACGAAGCTTTTTTGTTCCTTTTTTCTCAACAGACACGATATTAGAGATCCAATCAGCATAACGACAAGGCCTAATAAACTTAGCATCCAACAACCGATTGATTTCTTCTTTCACTCGGTCATAAATGTCAGGATTAAAGTTTCTACGTGGTTGTTTACAAGGCCTAAAACCAGGTTTGATAGGTAAACAATGTTCTACTAAATCTCTACTTAAACCAGGCATTTCATTGTAACTCCATGCAAAGCAATCAACATACTCCTTTAATAACTTTATTAATTCAGATTTAAACAAAGGATCAAGATTCTTGTTTACAAATGTCGGCCTAGGTACAGTGCCATCACCAATGTCTACCTCCTCTAGAGGATCAACCGACGTAAACCCTTGTCCTAACTTGCTCAAATCATCTAAATCTTCGATGGCCACACACATATCGTTCTTATACGCCCGATAGTGTTCACACCTCCGCTGTAACCACTCTAGATTTGCATCCATCAAATCCCAAAAAGTGATGTAGCCTGATCTTCAACTGGCTTCATAACAGCAGTAGCAAAACCATCTTTGGTAGAAGCAATAAGTTCCAATCCAGATAAATCTAGACCAGATAAGCATTTAAGATTTTCATGATCATTCATAGAGGTACTATCAGCCACTGCAACACAAGCCGACGTATTACCATGAACAACCTCTACCTCGTCGCCTACTCATTGGATTAAAAATTGATGCAAAGTAGAAGGCACACATTGATTTGCATGAATCCAATCACGACCAAGGATCAAACTAAAGTTACCTTGGGTCTCGGCGACGAAGAAAGCAGTAGCCAATGTCTTGCTTCCGACGGTGAGCTCCATCGACACAACACCCTTGGCGCCCATTGGCTTGTCTCTCGATACACCACTGATCATCATGTTGGTCTTGATCAACTCTTCGTCCACACCTCCCAGCTTCTTGAACAAAGAATACGGCATCAAGTTGACGATCGCTCCTCCATCCACTAGCATGCGAGAGATAGGCTTCCTGTTGATGTGACCCTTCATGTACTGAGCTTTAAGATGATTGTTAGTGGTCTTGGGCTTTTGAAAAATAGCTTCCTTTGGCCCAAAATCGAGATGAGCAACATCCTCCTCTGAAAGTACATAACCATCCATTGACATATGCACCGCATTGATGTCCAAATTCATGTGCTCAGGAGACAAACTGTAATCAACAAGCTCTTCATCGTCTTCTGGAGCAGGAACTGATGTAGACTTTTCATCACAAACCATAGAAGTCGAGGAAGAAAAACCGGGTGGCATCTCTATGTCATCGGTCTGACCGTCGACCTCCACCGTTCTGACCGGTGTGACCGGTCTGACCGTCAGCTCCACCGGTCTGACCGGTGCTACCTGTGAGCTGGTCTTGATCCTCCACTCTTTGCCTTGTGGTACCATGGGCCTGTACTAGTTGAATGTCTCGTCCCTTTGTTTTTCTAGCTATTTCTCCTTATTTTTCCTGAACCTCAAGCGTTGAAGCTTCCTCCTTTGTGTGTGAGTCAATCCGGGAGGACACCACCTTGGTAAGAAATATTTGGAGTTAGAACCACTCCTGCTAGCCTCATGGTCATTTGTAGCAGCAGATGCTCCCAATATCGGTGTCACATCCTTATTGTTTGAAACAATCGATCTTTTGCCACCTTTTTCAATAGGAACATCCATCGACCCAATTTGGATAATGTCTCTGCTCGTAGTCCTCTCTGAGTCGATATCCATCTTCTGTACCTTCTCCTTCTATTTTGGCATGTAGACTTGCTTCATAGGAGATGGTACAATCCTCCTGGGAGCACCGGTCGGACCGGTAGACTGCACCGGTCTGACCGGTGGGGTCTGATACCCCTGACCAGAAAGATGAGGTGTCAATCTATCCTAGAACGGTCTGGAAATTCTGTCTATGGCTGGTCTTCTTGGCTCTGCCCATCCAGGATGGAATGCTTGCTGATATGGCACCCACATGACTCCATTATCATCATAAATTGGGCATGGCGGATGTGAACTTGATGGCGCCCAAGATGGAGCAAAGTGTTGCCTTGGCTGAGATGATTCACCATTGTATCTTATAGCAGCCCTTGGGGGTGAAGATGACCCCTCTTGATATGTAGGTGACCTCATCCTTTTTTTTAATGGCCGATCACTTGTAACGGCCTTTTGTTTGGAATACTTGTCAAATAGCATGTCGAAGGTGACCTTTGGCTTAGGACTACTTCCCTGATTCTTTGCTACATTAACCTTCCAATTACCAATCTCCAGATGGCTTGGTTTGATCATCCTCGGACGGCTCTGGGGCGCACCGGTCTGACCGGTCAGCACCACCGGTCTGACCGGTCTGGCCTGATCAGGCTCAGATAGTCGCTGCTCGGCAGGTGTGGACGACCCTTGCCCCCTATGTCCAAAGGCTCTAACAGTAACCTTGAAAGTTTCCTTGCCATCAGGAGTCTTCTCATAAGCAACTTCTCGAACTAGCTCCTTTCCTCTCAAATCGAGTTTAGCTTCCCCGATCACCACGTTTTTGCCTTTAGTTGCTTCAGCTTGACTCGGCCGAACCAATACTTTAGGCTGCTGTAATTCCAGAGTGTTGATAGGAAAAGGAGACTTGTCCACTTGCATCTCATGAAACGTCAAACGACCTTCATTTATGGCCGATTGAACCTGTCGACGGAACACATTGCATTCATTAGTAGCATGAGAATAAGAATTATGAAACTTGCAATATGCACGCCTTTTTAATTCATCAAGTGGAGGCAAAGTATGGGTCAATTTAATGTTTTCAGACTTATGTAATTCATCAAATATACGATCACATTTAGAAACATCAAAAGTAAATTTAACTTCTTCTTGCCGACCCTTACTAGCCGGCTTAAGAGATGAGAAAGAATATGATTTTTCTTTAGAGGGCCATATAAATTTAGCAGCATAAATTTCTTTATCCCCGTCGCTCGAACTATCAGAATCATAGTCAATGTGATGCACATTAGAACGACGTGATTTAAAATTATCTTTTTCTTTATTCAATCGGTTTTCAACAATTAAAGCTCTTACTTGAACTTGTGCAACCGAAAGAAAGTCTGAACCCTCTATTTTATCTCTAATAGCAGATCTTAAACCTTTTAAGCAAATATCAGCAAGATCCATTTCAGTAATTGACAAATTAAAGCAACGGTTTTTAGTTTCTTTAAACCTTTTAATGTAAGAAGAGACGTTTTCATCCCTTCCTTGTCTAACCGATGTTAAATCTGTCAATTTCAATTGCATGCTCCCACTATAGAAGTGATCATGAAACTTACGCTCTAACATATCCCAAGATATAATAGAACCAGGAGCAAGTGATGAAAACCAAGCAAAAGCAGCACCAGTCAAAGATAGAGAAAATAAACGTACCTTCAAAGCATTAAAAACACCTGCTTCGCCTAGCTGAGCTGTATACTGACTAATGTGTTCCCACGTGGTTCAATCATCATCACCACTAAATTTAATTAAGTCAGGCATATGCCAACCATGTGGGAGAGGAAAATTATCAAACTCGAGATCCTATGGTTTTTGGTACAAATTAGTATTACCAATATCAACACCAAGTTTAATTTTTACCACATTAGCCAAATCTTCCTTAAATTTGCTAAATTCCGCCCAATTAGGATTATTTGGCTGTTGTGGATATGTTAGGCTAAGTCTAGAATTGCCAATTTAGTACTAATCCTTGATATTTTGCTAGTTTGGCTTGGATATGCATTTTACAGGACAAGAGGCTCATCTTGGGTATTCTGGATGTAATTTCATTGAAAGGGACTAAGAGACACTTGGAGCAACGTCGATATGAGATCAAGTCATGAGTTCAAGTCACCTAGATGAAACCTTTGCCAAGATGATCAGGAAAGTCATGTAGATCAAATAATCATGGTCAAAAGTGGCTGATCTGGCTTATATAAGAAGGCCAACAGATTTGATTCAGTTATTGGTCATATAGCCGATTCAGCAGCCCTGACTGGTCTGACCTTTGACCCACACCGGTCAGACTGGTCAAATCAAAGTGCTCAAAATGCCAATTGGACTTCACCATTGCGTAGATCTCATCGAGATGATCGAAATGCATATGTGGAACGTCCAATTCGGAGTCCGGATGAGGGAGTTATGGTCCTGGTAAGAACCAGCCCTGCGTCTGACCGGTCTGACCGGTGGGGCCCAACGGTCTGACCGGTGCCTGCAGTCAAATCCGAGTTAGGAGTTGTATTTAGACACGGGATTTGTATAGGCTTCGACTCCTACTGGGGCAAGACCTCCCCACCCTATATTTATGAAGGGTCACAGCCGATTGAGGGGAACACAATCGAATCTATCATTGCCTTTACTTTTTACTCTAAACCCTAGCTTTTCCAACCTCCATGCTGCTCCTCTACTGATCTCCACGGTCATAGATGACGTCCTAAGGCTCGCTGGTCGACCTAGGGCACGCCGGCGACGTCCACGCCCTGACGGGGTCCCTCCCAGGCGAGAGCTTTGACAACCTTTGCTAGTTTGCTCGTAAACTAGTCGTTCTTCATCATGTAAGTGCATTGGTTATCTCTTTGCTGGTTTTCTCGTAAACCTAGCCGTCCTGCATCACGTAAGAGTGGTAGTTATCCTCCCGAATGATCGACTTGAGCCAAACCCTAGGGCACCGGTCTGACCGGTGGCCTTGACCGGTCTGACCGGTCATGGCGTCTTCGCTCCTCGGTTTGTTCGCGACTCGCACGCTCTAGTGCTCTCGTGTGTTGGCCCTAAAAGGTGTCAACAAATTGGCGACTCCGCTGGGGAAAGAGATCTGGTTGCTCAAACCGTTCTATCGATCCCTAGCCTTTTACCTAATTGATCTTTTATTTTGATTCGCCGACTATAGTTGAATCTGGTCTTTCGAGACTGATTGCATCTATAATTGTGATTTTGCATCAGGCTACTCAAGCCGTTTGCATTGTGTCTTGCTTGCTACTACATATTGAAGACTAGAAGAGAAGCAAGGTTTCAGTCATTGTTTGCTTGGATTATCTGGATTTGTCTATATTTCAAGATCTGAAACATCAAGACTTATTATGGCGGGCTATCCATATACTTCGCATCAATTCAACTACGACGAGCCCAAGGTACAATTTGCAAATACATTACCTATGTCTAATGTTAATAATTATTTTGCAAGTACCATGAATCCTTATGTTGATGTTGCTAGATATGATACTAGTAGGCATATTGCATCAGCTAGTACTTGTTCAGATGGTTTTAATTATGCAAATTATAATTCTGAATTTAATAGGCAAAAGCCATTGTCAAATAATATGCATGCTTTGAATTTTAATGATACTAGCAACATACAACATTACTCTCACACACCGGCTGTGCAACAAGTTCAAAAGTCGGTTAACATGTATCAAGGCCAAACTAACATGGTGAGTTTGGCCAATTCTTATGGAACACCACATGCTAGTAATTCTACTAATTTTCAGCAAGGTGTTTCATCTATTTATTCATCGGTAGGAAATTCACAATTTGTGATTACATCACAAAACATGGCGGTGAATGAGAAAATTGGACATGCTAATCTTAGCTATCCGGCCAGTTGTTCTCAACCCTCATATGTTATACAACATGCCACTCAAGTTGAGATTGCATCTACTTTTTCAGCACCACATGAAAATGCTAATAATCGTGATTTGGCTCTAAATGTTTCTTATAACTCTAGCCAAATTAATGAAAATTCAGCAAGGATTGATGCACCTCTTGAGGTTGGTTCTAATGCTTGGTATGCTGAAATTGCTAGCATTAAAGCAGACTTGGCTGCATTGATAAAAGGGAGATCTGATCGTAACAAGCTTATTGCCTTGTCACATGATAGTGAAAGTGAAAATGGTTCAGATTTGAGCAATAGTTCGGTTACTATGACAACTGAACCAAATAGTATACATTATGAATCTGTTATGTCTAAAGAGTCAAGCTTAGCTGTAGAGGAGCGTGTTAATCAAAACAAAACAGCCATGCTTGATTTTTCTAAAACCGAAGGTGTCGTGCACTTTTCTAGTGATTATCATGCTACTAAGCGACAAGTTCAGGCTAAGAAAAGTTTGGAACTTCAAAGCATTGAAGAACAAGACAAAGAAGGCAAGAAGGAATCAGTGCCATGTCGACGCGAGGTGATTTCCAGCAACCCTGGAGGCACCGGTCTGACTGGCTCCCTACACCGGTCTGACCGGTCCAAGCAGAGGATGACTGTGGGCTGCCCCCAAGAAGAGAAGTATGACATCATCTACATCAAGGTTCCTCGCCTCTCCAATTTATTTGATAAGGTATGTTTTACAAGTAATTCCCAATCAGATCGTGTATTTTCAGTAAATTTATTTATTAGTGATTCTATCATAAATAATTCTAGAAGATCGATTGAGGAGGGTAATTTACTTGTTAGCAATAATATACCTTCAAATTCTATCAGCCAATGCATTGTAAAGATTAAAAAGGCTGATCATAAAAATACTTTGACATTTAAATTTTCTACATCATCATTGTCAAAGTTTTTCTCTTCATGGTGTACTTATGGATATTATGGACTTAAAAGTAAGAGATCAAAACCGAGAGCCATGGTGAAGTCCGATGCTGATATAGCAACCAATTCTAAAGCATCGGGTATGAGAAGTGCAAAGAAAGGTATAGCCGAATGGGTCGATGAGAAATCTGAACCGTTCGTTTGCTTAGCCTTAAAGCCTTCTCCACAAAAGCATCGGTTGAAGAAATTTAAGTATACCTTTGATTTAACTTTGTGTGGTGATTTGTTTGACATCTTGCTAGAAAATAATTTCATTAAATTCTCTGATCACAAAGTTAGTTCTTTACCTCTTGAGATAGGAGATCAAAAATATTGCAAGTGGCATAACTCATTTGATCATAATACTAGTGATTGCAATACTTTTCACCAATTTATACAATCAGCTATCAATACTGGACGATTGAAATTTTCTCAAATACAAGAGGGCAACCAGTTGTCTACAATTGGTTTTGATAGCAAGGGATCATTAAATCTATTAGCATCAGCCGGTTTATCCAAAGATCCAAATTTAATTGCTGAAGAGAAAGATTCAGAGCTCCCAAGTGACGAGAAAGACATCGTTCATGACTTACAAGATCAAGCATTTATCGAGGACGATGAGCTTATCAAAATCCCAAAAGTTACTGGGGGGCAAAAGGATTTTTCTCCATCAGGTCAGGAACCTGTTGATCTTCCTGTGCAGGAGACACAGGTCAGACCGGTGGAGTACACAGGTCTGACCGGTGCAGATCAACAGGTCAGACCGGTGGAGTGCACAAGTCTGACCGGTGCAAACCCACAGGTCAGACCGGTCACCCAGACCGGTCAGACCAGTCCTGGTCTGAAAATTCCAGAGATGTCCAAATCTGAACATCCTGAGGTAAATGGAGGTAAAGACCGTGTCAAGCACAATGGTAACAAGCCGAAGCTTACTTTTGATGAACTTCTGGCTAAGTATCAAAAAGATAATGAGGCCAAACGTGCTAATCGGTCAAATAAAGTTAAATCATCAAGATTGCCTCCTAAGCATAATTCTGGGAATTGGAATCGGCAAAGAAAGGGTTTTCAATTAGCAACATCATATTCTCCTTTTGAGCCATCAATGCCGGTTTCATATGCTCCATATCCCACTAGTGCTTATCCTTATTCATCATGGGGGTGGAATGATTCATGAGCACATACTCCTTCATATTTCAGACCATATCGTGTTGAGTATGCAGCTCCAAGGCGACCATCACGTGCAAGGCAGCCAAATGTTGAAAGTGACCATTTTGAGTATAAAGATCGGTCTGGTGCTCAAAATAAGAAAAAGGTTGTCAAGCAAGTTTACCGAGTGAAAAGGGATGGTCGGAAGGATAAAAGTTCAGATCTGAATTTAATTAATGAAAAGCCGATTAATGTGTTCAACACTTTGGCTACTAGTGGCAAAGGGAAGGAAAAATCAACTGTTGATCCTCCAAGTGCCAAATCTGAACAAAAGGAAGTGAAGAGGTCAAAAATCAAGAGTAAAGTGCTGCTGTCCAAAACTGAAGCAAAGCCAGGCCATCCACTTGGTTTATCAAATTGGCAGAAGAAGGAGTTCCAAAAGCTTAGTGCTCAAGAACTGAGGAAGAAAGGCATGGCATGGATTCCTAAAGGAAGCATTCGGACTCAAGACACGGGTGTTGATCAAGCAAAAGGTGCAACACAGTTGAAGGAGAAGAAAAGATATGAGAGACGATCTTCAAAATTGAGGTTTGCACCAAATCATCAAAATTATTGGTCATTACCTAGTTCACTTGCTTTACAAATGCCACATATGCCTATGTTTTGGAATTCATCCTTAGATATGCTTGATTATCCCTCATACTCTTATTTTGGTCCTTGGGTTCCACATGGATCATCTTTATATCATAGAGGGTTATCACCAAATTATTATGCATATTGATTAATTTGCAAAAGCCAAAATATTTAGTTCTTAGAGATAATTTTAGTTTCTGAATTATATATCTCTACTCTTTTATTTCGGTTGTGCATATTCTAATGGATGGATTCTTTGTGAATGATATTGAATTATCATCCTTGACAACATACATGGCCGATGAATCTCTTAGATCATCGTTCTAAAGTGATAGCTTCCCGATGAGAGGTTGCTTATAACCTTTTTGGTGCCTTAAGTGCTCGGGGGCAAGACTTAAGCAAAAAGAGTAATTTACCACTATGGAGTTTCTATTTATTAAATCGGCTTGCAAGATTTCTCAGAATGTTGGTGCTGTTCTTATTTCACCAAATAATGTCATTTTGAGATTTTTAGTCGATTGGTGTATTTAGTCTCAATTAACAAGCTGAATATGAATTTTTTATATTCAGGCTAGATTTGAGGATCCATAGTTGTAAAATCATACAAAGGCATGCAGTGATTCATTGTTGAAGGTACATCAAGCATTTATGTTTAAATGGGTCACTAAATGTTTTCTTAATACATGTCTAGAGAGTTATCTAAATTTTATATCCATAATTTATCTAGACATGAAAATTCAGGATTAGCACTCTGAAATAATGAACATCAGGCCATGGTGTCCAAAAGACATTTTCATGGAAAAGGGCCGATGTTTAGTAATGCAGAGTGCACATCCTGGACAGACTGGTCTGACCGACCCTCACGACCGGTCTGACCGGTGTGGCTGTTGGTTTGGCTGTCCATATTTTTAAAACTTGTTGAAGCCAAGACTGACGCTTGGAGAAAGTTTGTTGTTGGTTATTGGCATGATCCGAGGTGCATTGAAAATATAAGTCGAGAACAAACAAGGATGGTTCAAGAGTAATCCGGCTGTCCATCAATTCCAAGGTAATTGTGTCGTATTGTCTTTTGGGGCTGATTACTCATCCTACTTCATTTATGGTCAAAGTAACTTGTGAATGAATTTCTGAATTGTTCTATACTTCGTCATTGTCAATTTAGTGAGTATTGCAAAGACCAATTGTCATTATAGCGATTTGGTCGATTTATGCATTCACAAAAGCTTACAAGTGTGAGAATGATTTTGGAATAATATTTCAAGGATCCACAGCCAAGGGAGTGTGTACTCAGGCTTATTTCACTCACACAATGTGTATAAATGGCAGCAACAAGTTGAAATCTTCATATTAGACAAAATCAAGTAATATGGTCGATAGATACTATCGTCCTTTAAAAAAATGAGACTTGTTTGCTACACTTGTGCTCAACATTGTTCTTGTGCAGTTTTGGGGCTGCTGGGTATTTCTTGGTACGCAATCTTTACCAAGAAACAGGGGGGCATATGTTCGCACCCAAAAGTGGCACGGTTCAAGATATGTGAGGCTAAGGCTAGAATTGCCAATTTAGTACTAATCCTTGATATTTTGCTAGTTTGGCTTGGATATGGATTTTACAGGACAAGAGGCTCATCTTGGGTATTCTGGATGTAATTTCATTGAAAGGGACTAAGAGACACTTGGAGCAACGTCGATATGAGGTCAAGTCATGAGTTCAAGTCACCTAGATGAAACCTTTGCCAAGATGATCAACAAAGTCATGTAGATCAAATAATCATGGTCAAAAGTGGCTGATCTGGCTTATATAAGAAGGCCAACTGATCTGATTCAGTTATTGGTCATATAGCCGATTCAGCAGCCCTGACCGGTCTGACCTTTGACCCACACCGGTCAGACCGGTCCAATCAAAGTGCTCAAAATGCCAATTGGACTTCACCATTGCGTAGATCTCATCGAGACGATCGAAATGCATATGTGGAACGTCCAATTCGGAGTCCGGATAAGGGAGTTATGGTCCTGGTAAGAACCAGTTCTGCGTCTGACCGGTGGGGCCCAACGGTCTGACCGGTGCCCGCAGTCAAATCCGAGTTAGGAGTTGTATTTAGACACGGGATTTGTATAGGCTTCGACTCCTACTGGGGCAAGACCTCCCCACCCTATATTTATGAAGGGTCACGGCCGATTGAGGGGAACACAATCGAATCTATTATTGCTTTTACTTTTTACTCTAAACCCTAGCTTTTTCAACCTCCATGCTGCTCCTCTACTGATCTCAACGGTCATAGATGACGTCCTAAGGCTCGCTGGTCGACCTAGGGCACGCCGGCGACGTCCACGCCCTGACGGGGTGCCTCCTGGGCGAGAGCTTCGACGGCCTTTACTAGTTTGCTCGTAAACTAGTCGTTCTTCGTCACGTAAGTGCGTTGGTTATCTCTTTGCTGGTTTGCTCGTAAACCTAGCCGTCCTCCATCACATAAGAGTGGTAGTTATCCTCCCGAACGATCGACTTGAGCCAAACCCTAGGGCACCGGTCTGACCGGTGGCCTTGACCGGTCACGGCGTCTTCGCTCCTCGGTTTGTTCGCGACCCGCACGCTCTAGTGCTCTCGTGTGTTGGCCCTAAAAGGTGTCAACAGCAGTGCAGGATACGACGGATCATGCATGTGTGGATTAATGGAGAGCAAATTGCAGAAGCATCACATCACCTACTAACCTCCAAATGTTTAAGGCTTGATGTATTGCCTTGAATGCTGTGTACAATATCCGTCATATATGCTGTTAGCCTTAGCTTCTTCTTGTGACCTCTGCGTGTATATC
The DNA here is from genome assembly GCA_036936925.1 of Cenchrus fungigraminus. Taxonomy (NCBI): domain Eukaryota; kingdom Viridiplantae; phylum Streptophyta; class Magnoliopsida; order Poales; family Poaceae; genus Cenchrus; species Cenchrus fungigraminus. The sequence goes on from CM072769.1 coordinate 5,003,560, forward strand.
GGTTGGTAGAAATTAGATTATATTGTTGCAGTTGGTAGAAGAGAATTTGCTGGGGGGATGGACGTGGTGGTGAATGGAAAATTATACACAAGTTGTGATTGCAATGAAGATGTGCAGTGCACTATCATTAAGAACAGGATAGGTCAGGAAGATCAGTTGCTCCTCCGAGATTCTCTAAACTACATCTCTTCTCATGGCGCGAGAAAACCATAGCTGGCGCTCTCCTGGTTCACGAGTCTTCAGCACCGCAATCGCAGGAACCAGGCTAGCTGTAGCTTTAGTTGCAAAAGGATATATATGGGCAAAAGGATATGATGATCCAAACACGTCAGATGTTGGAGACTTCGGCGCTTTATTTCTTTGCCTCTCATGGATGATCTTTTAGTTTACAGATTGATTAATCATATGTGATAAACATATAAACAGTAGTTCACATGTAGTGCAAGCATACTACATGTAATAATTTGTGCACTGATTCCTCTTCTACGAGGTGGTTGAAGCAGGACTTTTTATCCATTATCTTAAAAAAAAGTTGCTGCAGACGCGGTGGCAGAGAAATGCATGGCTGATGAATTTGATATCCCCCGCGCTTATTTTCAAATCTCACCACTATTAATTTCAGGTATTTCATCTTTAAATCTCACATGACATATTTCAGCACACGACTGAGAACCTGAATCATTCGAGGGATCCTTAATTTGGCAAATATAACTCCAGTAGTATGGTAATTAGATGGTAAAAACACCCAATGTTTCCTCAGTAATTGGACGGTGGACACGCATTGCAAGACATTCTTCTCTCATCTTTAGCATACGAGTATGTAACCATTTTCCTTCAAATAGCAAACACGATCATGATCAACTCATCATCTTAACAACATCATTTATCCAATTATAATTATCATGCTATATATTACACAAGACAGGAACACTCCGTAAGTGGCAATATCAAAGAGAAAATGTTATGGTGTAAAGCAACTGAATGTATCAAATAACTGATGTTTGCAACTGTTTTTTTGCTGGTGGCCCACAGCAAGTGAGTGGACACGACGCGGTGAAGCACAAAATAAAAAAATAATGCCATATTAGCCGTGAAGCACCAAATACATTCAGTCACTCACACTACTATCATATATACTAAAAAAGTAAAAGATTTCGTTCTCTACCGGCCTACCGCGCGCCTACCCTGAAAAAACAACAAGATAGATATATCTATACCATTTTATTAAGCCATGAACACAACCGTTGAACTGCATGAGTGCTGAAGATCTTTGGTACTACACATTATGATGGGAATGGGGGTGCCCGATCTTTCGTTAGGAGAAGGATAACTCGTTTTGGTGTAGTGCGACACACCGATCCGGCTTCAGATCTAAAGACCCGAACTCCTGCAATCTTAGCACCACAACTCCTCTGGTTATCAACCGTGTCACAATTCGGTTGACCTCGCCACGAAGGCTAATCCCTGCCTGCGAAATGAAGAACAGAAGCAAGAACTCGAAAGATATGCAGCTCTAAAAAGATAGTGACATCTGCAGATGAATGATTGAATCACACGAATGTTGGGGTTTGACAAACCGAAAACGGCGACTGTTCGATGACAGAAAACTCTAAACAAAACCAGAGTCTAAACGACGGCGGCTACTGAGTTTATACCCTAAACGGGGCGTGCTAGGGTTGGAGGCGCGCCGGAGGGGGCGTCCACAACTTGGGCTGAAGGCCCGACTCGATACAAGGCCGTGTTGGCCCAAAATAGGTGACGCAACACCTTTTTGTGGTCACACAGTATGATCCACGAACGTTTTGGAGCTAGTACCAGAACCAAATCGACGGCGTCGTCGTCCCCTTTCGAACGAGTCCTTATACACCTCATCTCGTTTCGACGTCGTATGATGGAGATATCGCCGAAACCGTGCAGAGGTGTAGACTGATTCCGAACCGGACGTGGCAGCTGAGTCGGAGACGAAGTACAGCTTGAAAAAGGTCGTGGTGTGTACATGTCCAGCAACTTGACGATGTCCTCGTCACATGATATGGCGGATCATGCATACGTGGGCCGTGTCAATGAAAAACAAAGTTAAGTAGCAGCACACCACCACGATCACCAACCTCCCACATGCACTGTACTATATTAAAGTCTTTGATCCGAAGAAACTCTTATAAACGGCACACTTAAGTACTTAACCGTTTTTTACCATATATATATGGCTCTCATTTGTACTCTCTTCGTTCTTAAATATATGACGTTTAGACAAGAAAATTAGTTCAAACCGAGGTAGTAGTCTTCTTCATGTGACCTACTATATTCTCTGTCCTTATGCGTGAATTGCTAGTAGCTCAAAACTACTACGTTATGAGCTGGTAGAATGAGAGAAAGGAATGCCAGAGAAGCTAACAGTTGCTCGATACTGCATGTTGACTTGCGAGTAGGAGACATCAAGAACAACACACCTGCAGCTCTACACAAATTGGTGCTTGCTCGTTGGGTATTCTAGGGTCAAATGAACAGGATTGTGACTTCCTTCTCGTAGACTGAAACTTCAGAGGTGGTCGTTCTCAGAGAGATTGAGAGGTTGTGTTTGCACTAGCTTGGTTCACAAAACCCTCACCCCAAACATGCACGTACGTGTCTGCTAAACCTACCCAGTTGGGATCTTGAAGTCTCAAGCTTACAGTTTCTTGGTTTAGCACATGTCAAGGTTGAACATCCATCACCGGTTTTTTTTTTGGTATGAGAATCATCGCAAAAGGAAAAAAAAGCATGCCATATCAAGAGATCCACTCTTTTTATTGTTACAATGTTTTTATCTTGTTACAGTACCAATGAAATTTGCTGTGCCACTGATGATGAACTCAAAATATGGGCGTCATGTACCATTTCTGTGAGAAAACACTACTAGGGAAAGAGGCTTTCGTCCCAGGGCAAAAATGACATTAGTACCGTTTTTTTTTTGCCCACCGGTACTAATGTCACAGAGAACCGGTACTAATGTCTCGTGCCAAAAAGGAGGCGGGCGGAGCCATCCCATGGCAAACATTAGTACCGGCCCGTATTGAGCACTGGTACTAATGTCCCACATTAGTACCGGTGCCCAATATGGGCCGGTACTAATGTGGGCGCGGGACATTAGTACCGGCCCGTATTAAGAGCCGGTACTAATGTGGCTACATTAGTACCGGCTCGTAATACGGCTCGGTACTAATGTCCAACGGCTATATCTCAGCTTCTTTCTCCTCCAGCCCGAGCCCCCCCTTCTTTCTCCACTTCGAGCTCTTTCTTCTTCATGGCGCCCTAGATGAGATTTTGCCGGATTTGCGACCATTTCTCGACGATTTCACTCGTTGAAGTGGTCTAGAGGTTAGTTACTTCATCCTCCCTTGATTCATGGTTATTTTGTTGAGTTTCATTAGTTGAAATAGGAGTATTTTAGCACTTTAAAATGAACTAAGAATAGAGATTTTTTTCTATTTATTGCATTTTGTCTATGTTCTAATAGAATTGATTGAAATGGATGTGCCATGTTAGTTGGATGAGATGTTCTATATGATGATACAAATTAATTTTTTTGTATTATTTTTTATAGAAATAAATATATTAAATGCTTTAGATGTAAAGAAACGACTAGAATATTAATATTAGAATTAGAGAAATAATTTATTAGTCAAAAAAATAGTTTGCTTATAATAATAATAATTTAAATTGAAATATAGTTTTCTCATTATAAAAAATATTTTCTCATTAGAAAAATGTTTTTCTCCTAAGAAAAACATTTTCTTAGGAAAAAATAGTTTCTTTATTAGAAAAAAGTTTTCTTCAATACCATCAAAATAGTTTTTTCTCATTAGAAAATTAGGAAGAAGTTTATAGTTGATGTGGAATATGGATTTTAAGTAGTTTGAATTTGTGTAACATAGTCTTCCATTCATTATTTAAATACTAGTACCGTCAAAAATAGTTTTCTCATTACAATAGTTATTTCTTAGTTAGAAAAATAGTTTCCTCAATAGAAAAATAGTTTTCTTCATTAGAAATTTTTTTTGCTCATTAGAAAATTAGTAAAAAGTTTATATTTCATGTGGAATATGAATTTGAATAGATTGGATTTATGTAACATAATCACTTGCCTTCATTTAAACACTAGTATATACTCATTAGAAAAATGGTTTCCTTGTTACAATAATAATTTCTTAGTTAGAAAAAGAGTCACCTTATTAGAAAATTATTTTTCTTCATTAGCAAAATTGTTTGCTAATTAGTAAATTAGTAAAAAGTTTATATTTCATGTGGAATATGGATGTGAACACTATGAATTAGTGTAACACAAATAATCTTGAACTTGTTATATGATAATAATATATTTTGTTCGGTTATATATTCTTTATTTGTAGATGGACCGGCAATGGATGTACAACGACAAGAGAATATCTAACGAATTCTTTAATAGGCTTCGTGGATTTCTAGAAGTAGCAGAATTGAACAAGCCCCCTTCCGGTTTTATTATTTGTCCATGCAGAAAGTGCAGGAATTTGAATGATTTCTCAACGACAAAGACTCTTCACGATCACCTATACAAATGGGGATTCATGCCAAACTATTTTGTTTGGACAAACCATGGGGAGAAAGGGGTTATAATGGAAGATGACGAAGAAGAAGACGACAATATTCCTTATTGGACTCAAGAAGGCACCTTTGCAATGGAAGATGATCCAATGGGTGAGGATGATGTTGCAATAATTGCGGAAGAGCCTGAACAAGGAGAAGATGAGCCGCTTGATGATCTAGGTCAGGTGTTGCGAGAGCATAAGGAAGATTGCGAAAAGGTGAAGGAGGGAAAGAAGTTTGAGCGTATGTTAGAAGATCACAAGAAACCATTGTACCCAAATTGGAAAGAGGGGCACAAGAAGTTGGGTAGCACATTGGAAATGCTGCAATGGAAGGCTAAACATGGAGTTTCTGACAAGGGATTCGATGAGTTAATGATGATCGTAAAGGACATGCTTCCAGAGGAGAACGAATTGCCGGAGTCTACGTACGAAGCTAAAAAGGTCGTTTGTCCTCTGGGTTTGGAGGTTCAAAAGATACATGCGTACCCTAATGACTGTATCCTTTACCGAGGAAAAGAATATGAGAAATTGGAGGCTTGTCCTGTGTGCGGAGCGCAGCATTATAAGGTCCCACGAGATGACCCTTACGATGTTGAGGGGGAGAAGCAAAAGAAGAAGAAGAAGAAGAAATTTCCTGCTAAGGTAATGTGGTACTTTCCAGTGATACCACGGCTGAAGCGTTTATTCAGGTGCAAGGCTAATGCAAAGTTGATGCTTTGGCACAAAGAAGATAGTAAAGCAGATGACAATATCAGACATCCCGCTGATGGGTCGCAGTGGAGACTAATTGATAGAGAATTCCCTGATTTTGCAAAACACGCAAGGAACATTCGGTTTGGTTTAAGTACGGATGGATTCAATCCATTCGGTGAGTTCAGTAGCGGTCATAACACTTGGCCTCTGACCTTATGCATATTCAACCTTCCGCCATGGCTATGCATGAAAAAAAGTTCATCATGATGCCAATAATCATCCAAGGCCCAAAGCAGCCAGGCAATGACATCGATGTTTATCTGAGACCGTTGGTTGAGGATCTTAAAACGTTATGGAAGAAAGAAGGTGTACCTGTGTGGGATGAGGACAAACAGGAGACCTTCAATCTACGAGCGTTGCTGTTTGTCACCATCAATGATTGGCCAGCACTTGGTAATCTATCAGGACAAACAAACAAGGGATACCGAGCATGCACGTACTGTTTAGATGATACTTGTAGTGTGTATCTAAAACACAATAAAAAGATTGTGTATTTGGGCCATCGTCGATTTCTTCCTCCTAAGCACCCGTTAAGAGAAGAAGGAAAAAAGCATTTTGAAGGAGTTGGAGAAAAACGTAAGAAGCTAGTGCACCGTGCTCGTAAACTTGTATTTTCTATGGTGAAAGATTTGAAGGTAGTGTTTGGGAAGGCTTCTGGTGCCAAATCTGTTCCAAACGACAAGGATGGACGTGCACCCATGTGGAAGAAGATGTCGATATTTTGGGAGCTTCCTTATTGGGAAATCCTTGAGGTTCGCAATGCAATTGATGTGATGCATGTGATGAAGAATTTTTGCGTGAACTTTCTTAGCCACCTAGGTGTATACAGAAAGCCAAAAGATACAGTTGAAGCTCGTCGGGATCTTAAATTTATGAAACAACGAAAAAGCCTGCATCCCGAAAAGAGAGATAAGGGAAATTAGTTGGCCCCTGCTAGTTACACCCTCAGCAAGGAAGAGAAGAAGATGATGTTTGATTATTTGAACAATATCAAGGTCCCGACAGGCTACTCCTCAAATATACAATGAATAATAAATTACAAAGAAAAAAAATTCATAAATCTGAAGGCTCATGACTGCCACGTGTTGATGACACAATTGCTGCCTGTTGCACTAAGGGCTATTCTACCAGAGAATGTGAGATTGGCAGTCGTCAAGGTTTGTTCATTCCTCAACCAGATCTCTCAAAAGGCAATCCATCCAAAGAATCTAGTGCAGTTGCAGAAAGATGTCGTGCAATGCCTTGTCAGCTTTGAGATGATCTTTCCACCCTCTTTCTTTACTATCATGACCCCACCTTCTGGTGCACCTAGTTGAAGAGATTTTTATCCTCGGGCCTGTGTATTTACACAACATGTTCCCTTTTGAGTGGTTGATGTCTAGTTACAAGAAGTATGTTCGTAATCGTGCTCGTCCCGAAGGAAGCATCACAAAGGGATATGCTACAGAGGAGGTGATTGAGTTTTGTGTCAACTTTATTGATGAGCTTTCTCCGACTGGACTCCCTGTATCACGCCATAAGGGGAGACTCAGGAGAAAGGGCACACTAGGGAAGAAAACTCGGATGGATATGGATGAAACATTATTTTGTACATCACATTCCTTTGTCCTGCAACAATCATCCCTAGTGGCTCCATACAGGGAGGAGCACAAGTCCATTGTACGGGCCTCAAACAAAGGGAAGTCAGAGGTCTGGATTACACATCATCACAATGATAATCTTGCATCATGGTTGCGGAGAAAACTTATGGGTGATAACACTATTGGAGAGCAACTGCAATGGTTGGCTAGAAGTCCATCTATCTCAGTACTTACATTCAAAGGATACGAGATAAATGGATACACATTCTACACGAGAGCCCAAGACAAAAAGAGCACAAACCAAAACAACGGTGTCCGTATAGATGCAATAGCCAACGAAGGAAATGTACAAACATACTATAGTGTCATTGAAGAGATATGGGAATTGGACTACGGACCTTTAAAAATCCCTCTTTTTAAGTGTCAGTGGGTTAAAAACCCTACAGAAGGTATAACGATAGACAAATTTGGGATGATAATAGTGGATCTCACCAAGATTGGATACAAAGATGAACCATTCGTCCTAGCAAATGATGTGACTCAAGTTTTCTATGTGAAAGACATGTCGAGCAAACCACCAATAATAAAGAAGGGTGATGATAAGGGTGTTGTTAATAATGAGCCAAAGCGTCACATAGTTCTACCAGGAAAAAGAAAAATTGTTGGAGTTGAGGACAAGACTGACATTTCAGAAGATTATGATCAATTCGATGGTCTTCCTCCATTTTCAGTAAAGATTGACCCAAGCATCCTGTTAGCCGAAGAGGACACTCCATACCTACGTCGTGATCACAACCAAGGGACATTCGTGAAGAGGAAGATTGTTAATGTTGCATTAGATGATGATGTATAATATGTTATATTAATTTGTGATCATGTACCAAAGTATTGTAATATTTTAATGAACTAGTATTTTGCTACTTTATTAACAAAACTTTCAATTATTTCAATTTTTTAGCATTATCGGATATTAAATAATAAATTTACGTAAAAACATACATGAGCAAGACTAAATCATGATTTTTATACTAATTACACTGGATGTACTATTTAAGAAAGATTTTACATAAAAAAATAAATTTATTTCCGTTTGTTAAAGTCAAGAACAAAAAAAGACAGTTTAGAAGATATTAGTAGGTTATTGATAAGAAAATTTTAATTTTGATTGTTAAATTTAGAATATCATAGTATCTATGTAAAGAAAATTAACTAAACTTGTTCCACCATTTTATGCGTTGTATATGATTTTCCATAAATAAACTACAATATAGAAAATAAAAATGAAAAATAAAAGGGAAACAGTAGGCAACAAAATGAAGCACATTAGTACCGGTGCTAAACTAGCACCGGTACTAATGTGCTTCTCCATTTGGCGCGAAATGAAAAGCCACATTAGTACCGGTGCTAAACTAGCACCGGTACTAATGTGGACATTAGTACCGGGTCTAAACTAGCCCCGGTACTAATGTCTGGGGAGGTATAAGGCGGCGCCCCCTTCTTCCCCAACACTTAGCCAATTCCCCTGCTCGTCTCCACGCCAGTGCCCCGCCGCCCCTCATCTTCCTCGCCGGCGCCCCGCCGCCCCTCGTCTCTCTCGCCGGACGCCGGTCCGCCGCGTCCCGACGTCCTCGCCGTCTCCCTCGCCGTCCACCGTCCCCCCCCGCACTGGGAGCCCCGCCCGCCGACGTCGCGCGCACACCGCGCCGTCGTCGAACGTCGTCGTCCCCGCCGGCCATTGCCGTCGGTCCCCGTGGTACGCGTCGTCCCCTGGCCGCGTCATCCCCCGACCGTCGTCGTTGGTCCCCGCCCCGCCGTCCGCCGTCGCCACGCGCCCCCGCCGCGCCCGCCCCGCCGTCCGCCGTCGCCGTTGCGCCGTCCGCCGTCGCCGTTGCGCCGTCCGCCGTCGCCGCCCCTCCTCTCGGTACATAGTCCCCGGCCGTGCCTCGCGCGCGCCGTGCCTTGGCCGCGCCCGCCGGTGCAAATTGGGGGCTGACGTCAGCCCTGTGGTGGCTGACGTCAGCCCCCCTTTTTTTAGAATTTATAAAGATTTAAATATAGATTTAGAATTTATATTATTTAGAATTTATAGATTTAGAAATATAGATTTAGAATTGCAAATATAGTTTTAGATTTAGAATTTAGAATTTAGAATTGAGAATTTAGAATTTTGGTGTAAATGTTATTTAGAATTTGATTTAGAATTCATTTTGGATGTAAATGTTATTTCTATGTGGATGTAAATGTTATTTAAATGTGGATGTAAATGCTATTTAAATTTCAATTGCACACGTTCGGCTCGACTCGCTCTCGGATGGCTCGACTCGCTTGAGCGAGTCGAGAGCGAGTCGAGTTGCTCGACTCTCTCCCGACTCGCTCGCTCCCGCCACGCTCCCGACCCCCCCGCCACGGTCCCGACTCCCCGCCACGCTCGTGACTCCCCCGCCACGGTCCGGACTCCCCCGCCACGCTCCCGAGCTCCCGACTCCCCCGCCACATTATTATTTTTTGTCATCATATTATTTTTTTCTTCATATTAATAGTCTCATCATTGGAATAGTTTGTCCTCATATTATTTTTTGTTACATTATTTTAGTTACAATGGCGCGAACAGAAGAGGACCGAGAAGTGGAGCAAATGATCATGAATTTAATTGCTCGCAATACTATGAATGATGCACCGAATGAACAAGAACAGGATCACAGAGAGGCAGACAGCTACCTGAACATGTTTGCTGATGGCAACGAGAGGGAGCAACCAATAGCTCAAGGAAGCAATGATGGAGAACCATCCGAGGTATAATTAATAAAAACTAGTACCTCGTCATGATTTTCGAGGAACCTACTAATTATAGAAAATGAGTTAATAGTTCTTAAATTTTCAGGAGCCTGCATCGAGCGGCAAGAAGAAGCCGAGTGGGTAACGCGGCAAAAAGAAGAAGCTAGAGGGGCGTTTCATCATCACGGAAGTATCTCCCGATGGGAGACCGTTAGCTCCACATGAAAATGTTGTCAAGTTGATAAATCACATTGGGGCTCTTGTTCGGGACAACATCCTAATAAGCTTTCGGTTTTGGAAAGCGGCTGACGCACCTGACTTGCTACCCGAAGAAGGTGATCAAGCAGAAGCTGAGCATGAAGATCAAGATCAGGACGAAGAGCAACATGAAGAGAATGAACCCCCGGTACCGATTTGGCCAGATGTTGTCCCGGTCACAGAGAAGAACATGATTTGGGCCGAGGTGAAAGCACACTTCGCATTTCCAAAAGACACAGATTTGAAAGATGTGCGCACTTGGGCCCTGCAGAAGGGTGCAATTGCCTTTCAGATGTACAAGAAGCGGCTGACCAAGGAGTTCATCAAGCAGGGGCTTACACCCGATTTTAAGAAGCCGGGATATGCCAAGTTAAGAGATCACTGGGATGCATTTGTGCAGGGCAAGCAATCGGAAGATGCCGCCAGGTTGATTGCAACCAATACATCTAATGCACGTAAAAGAAAGAATTCCATCATCTTGGCCCTAGAGGTTACGCGATGGCCCTACCCAAATGGGATCGTATGGAGCAAGAGATAATGGCATGTGGAATCGTACCGGCAACTCTGGAGTGGCTTGACCGAGCGCGGAATTACTATTATGCACATGGTGGCACGCTCAATCCCGAAGATGGATCATTAATACCGGGGGAGCAACTAAGACAGACAGCTGCAAGGCTTGTTGATTTGATCAGGGCTGCTGCCGAAGGAACATTCATAGCTGATCGAGAGAAGGACATGCTTTCTGCTGCAATATGCAGTAAAGAACATGGTGGACGTTGCCGAGGCAAAGGTGTGATTCCATAGAAAGTCGCATGGCATGAGCACATTGACTCGTATAAGAAGCGCAAAAGGAACAAGGACGAACAAGATAGGAAAATCAGACAATTGCAAGAGCGCGTAGAAATGACTGAGGCAAGAATGGAGGCCATCATTGACCAGCGTGTGGCCCTTGCTCTTAACAAACAATCATCTCAGAAAAGGGCCTATAGATGAAATGAGCCCGCCATCTACTAAGGGGAAAAGTAGTGTCGCTTCAACAGATGCAGCACCAGCAAACACGAAAGCACCGGTCAAGGAAGCAGAAGCACCCCTAGCCTCACTAGAAGCACCGGTTGCCTCACCAGAAGCACCCCAAGCCTTAGCAAAAGCAACCGAGGTCTGCCACGAACGGTTCCCCATGGATGACATCACAGTGAGGTCAGCATGTGAGCTTCGCGCTCAACTCAGAAACAAGATGTTACCAGTGGCTTATGGTGTTGCTGAGGTCCCGGAACCGGGGGAAACTTCCACGGGTGTGGAATTCAGTAAATCATTTTACCATAAAGTTGCCGTCAATTGAGTGGTCCCCGGTTGGGAAGACCTCGAACTGGAGTTACCAAGACCTGATGGGGAAGAGGTGATTGGAGATACCGTGCATGGTTGGGTATTGTGGGCCAAGGCTCACATAAAGATTACGGAACCGGTCAAGGAAGCACCCCTAGCCTCACCAGAAGCACCTCTTCCTGATGCCTCATCTACACCTCCCGTGCCTGAAGGCAAAGATCATCAGCTACCGTCTTCCCCAACTGGAAGCATGAGTCCTCTAGTTGAAAGGAACCCAAGCGAGAGTCCACCCCCTCAGCATGATGAGTCTGTTAAGGGCAAGGGTACCAAACGACGAGCTACGCATCATCCTCCACCCCCTCCTCCAAAAAAGCAGACGAAGCCCAGGCAGAAGAAGCCTCAACCGAAATTATCTTACGAGAAGACTCAGGAGGAGTTAGATGCTTCAGTGCAGGCTGAGCTTGATAGACAAATGTTCAAAGCGAAGAAGCCACCTGTTGAGAAACCAATTGACCGGGTGAAATTTCATCACTTCATAAAAAAATGGAGGAGGAGAAACGAATAAATTCCCAGGCACCTCCTTTGAGTGACTATGACTGACAGGCACTCAAGATGGACAAACAGAAGAAGCTGGCGAATAAAGCTAAATCTACAATTCCACAACTAGGCACCCAGTCAAAGCAATCTGTCTCCCCCATCAAGGTGCTTTCTACGCTTGAGCAGCATATGCTCGTATTCAATAAGGATTCGGGTCTGACTCCTGGTCAAATCCGAGGGGACGAACCAATCCCAAAGCATGAAGGGGCAAATAGACCGAAGTATGAGTGGGGTAAACATCTTGTGTGGCCGTAGTTGGTGCCGTTTCTTCCAACGAGAATGCATGAACTGCACGATTGGCACATGGCTGCGTCAGCCAGCGGTGTAACCTATGTGGAAATTACCATAGATGATCAACATTATTTCCGTGGTGAGAAAGTTTTGGTGTGGAATTTGACCAATTTTGGTACTTATTCAATCAAGATGCAATTGACTCAGGACTCATCGCTTGCTGGACTCTGTAAGTCTCAAAAACAATGATCTAGCCATGCTACCTTATCTTAACTTGTGTTTAATTTGAATTTAATTTCAATCATGCAGCTTTGAGATGCAGCGGTGCAGGAGGATAGGAATAATGGACGTCAGCTTCATGGATCCACTAATGATAAATCAGACTTGTGTCAGAAAATGGGAGCCGGCCACATTGGACTATATATATTTGCATCTAGAAAAACATCATGAGAAGGGTGTCATACTTCTGCCATACAACTTCGGGTGAGCAACGTGTATCTCATCTATTTTATCTTTTTCAAATGACATTGCATATATATTTTAAGAAACTAATACTTCTACACGTATGCACAGCTTCCACTGGATTCTTTTTGCATTCTGTCCGTCTCTAAGCAAGGTCTTCATCTTCGACTCTTTGAGGGCAACTACAGACAAAAACGCATACCAAGATGTCGTAGAGATGATCAAACTTGCATGGACTCGCCTCTGTGTAGAGCACCCGGGAAAATACAAAGAGAACCTTTATTTCCACTATGATTTCCCTGTATGTGTATTCTGCTAGTCCGCATATCTCATGTCTTCCAATATAATTAAACATATTTCATAACCTTATTTTTGCACATGTGCAGTGCTTGACACAACCTTCAGGTACCAATCTGTGCGGATACTATGTATGCGAGTTCATGCATACCTTTTCAAGCCTCGCAAGAGGTACCAACTTTGAAGACAGGGTGCGTCCACTAAACTAAACGGCACATGCATGTAGTTCTTATTTGTCCATGTTCTTTTTGTACTAGTTCTTATTCTTTGTTCATATTCTTTTGTAGATTGATGACATCAAGGAGGGGCTCCTCGAGTCGGAAAGAATCCGGTTAATTCAAGAACAACTATGCGGATTTCTTCTAGATGAGGTGATTACGCCAAGTGAAGAATTCTATTCAGGCTTATTATATGTTGTTGTAACAGGGACAAAGTCGACTAAGCAGGGGAGCAAGAGAGGAAAAAGCTCTGCAAAGGACCAATCGTCAGGGAGCAAAAAGAAAACTAATATTAAATCCTACTAACCTTTGATGCAATGTATTATATACACTAATATATATTTTTTGTATTTCTATATGCACAATACCGGATTTGAGATAATACATGCATACGAATATATGTACTAGTATAATATTAGATATTATACTAATACATATATACGTATGCATGTATAGTATTATCTCAAATATTTTATATGGCACACGAATATATACTATAGTGTATCAGGCATTAGGATTAGTATACGTAAATCAATCAAATACGATAGAATTAATAAACTAAAAAACAATAAAGAAAAATAAAAAAGAAAAATAAAATTAGTACCGGTTGGAATCAAAAACCGGTACTAATGTGTACCATGCCACGTCGTCGGGGGCGGGCACATTAGTACCAGCTCTCAATACCAGCCGGTACTAATGTCCCCTGATCGAACAATACTGGTTTGGAAACCGGTACTAAAGGGGGGTTATGGACCGGTACAAATGAGCGTTTCCCTAGCAGTGAAAAAATCAGGGGGACGTGATCATTAGATAAGTAGGTACCTTGAATAGACTAACATTTGA